>OW026451.1:159802385-161002385 GCA_932274525.1 Podabrus alpinus
GCTTATCTTCTTTCGATTGTAGTTTCAGCGCTTGTTCCACCAAACTCCAATTATAGATGGATCTTATTGTATACAGTTAGTTATACCCTACTCTTGCCTTGCTTCCTTTTTCAGTTTTGAAGCTATGCTTCTTATCGCACGGGTATTGCACGTGTATTTTGCACGGGTATCGCACGGGCAGTTAACTGAAAAAAATCGTTCGTCACACAAAATCGTCACACAAAATCGTCACGGAAATATGTAACGCAAATTCGTCACACAAATTTCGACCGCGACTTTCAAATTTCAAACTTCCCTTCAAACACCATAACTCCGGAACCGAGAGGGCTAGGACCCTGGGAATGGTGGCTATGGATAGGGGGCGGAAGTGGCAACCGCCCCCGACCCCACGCCGCCCCCGCCGCCTCCAACCGGTTTTTAGGGGAAATAGTTTTTTGACAAAACTAAAAAAATTAAAACATTTTTTTTTTAAATTAAAACCCCCCCCCTCCCCTTTTCGTGGGTCGGCAAAAAACGTCAAAAAAATTTTCAAAATTTTTATTTTTCAAAAATTTGGAGCTAGTTTTAGTTTTTTCACAAAATTAAAAAATTCCCGCCCCCCCCCTTTCTCCCTTTTCGTGGGTCGGAAAAAAACGTCGAAAAAATTTTCCCGTATTCTTATAAGCAAATTGGAGGCCGAAGGCCGACCCGTATTCTTAAATGCCAGTGGGAGGCCGAAGGCCGACCCGACCCGTGGTCTCTAAATCAAGTGGGAGGCCGAACGCCGAGCAGTATTCTTATAAGCACGTTGGAGGCCGAAGGCCGACCCATATTCATAAATGCCAGTGGGAGGCAGACCCGACCCGTGTTCTCTAAAGCCAGTGGGAGGCAACCGCCCCCGACCCCACGCCGCCCCCGCCGCCTCCAACCGGTTTTAAGGGAAAATAGTTTTTGACCAAACTAAAAAAATTAAAACATTTTTTTTTAAATTAAAACCCCCCTCCCCTTTTCGTGGGTCGGCAAAAAACGTCAAAAAAATTTTCAAAATTTTTATTTTTCAAAAATTTTGAAGCTAGTTTTAGTTTTTTGATAAAACTAACAAAATTTAAAAATGCCCCCCCATTCTCCCTTTTCGTGGGTCGGCAAAAAACGTCGAAAAAATTATAAGAAATTCTTATAAGCAAGTTGGAGGCCGAGGGCCGACCCGTATTCTTAAATGCCAGTGGGAGGCCGAAGGCCGACCCGACCCGTGTTCTCTAAAGCAAGTGGGAGGCCGAAGGCCGACCCGTATTCTTATAAGCACGTTGGAGGCCGAAGGCCGGCCCGTATTCTTAAATGCCAGTGGGAGGCCGAAGGCCGACCCGTGTTCTTGAAAGGCAAGTGGGACGCCGACCCGTAGTTTTATAAGCAAGTTGGAGGCCGACCCGACCCGACCCGTGTTCTCAAAAGCAAGTGGGAGCAAGCATAACTCCGGTACCGAGAGTGCTAGGACCCTGGGAATGGTGGCTATGGATAGGGGGCGGAGGTGGCAACCACCCCCCCGACCCCACGCCGCCCCCGCCGCCTCAACCTCCAACCGGTTTTTAGGGAAAATAGTTTTTTGACAAAACTAAAAAAATTTAAAAAAAAACCTTTTCGTGGGTCGGCAAAAAACGTCGAAAAAATTTTAAAAATTTTTCACAAAAAGGCCGAAGGCCGAACAACTGTGGCCTTTACGGATCTAGTATGGTCCTCCCCCTGTGAGACCGAAGGCCGAACAACAACTGGCAATCACGGACTAGCAGTCCAGACAGCTGAAGGCATATAAATATAATCTATTATGGTCCGCCCTGTGAGGCCGATGGCCGAACAACTATGGCCTTCACGGATTTATTATGGTCCGCCCTGTGAAGCCGAAGGCCGAACTACTATGGCCTGCACGGATCTATTATGGTCTTCCCCCTGTGAGGCCGAAGGTCAAACAACTATGGCCTTCACGGATCTATTATGGTTCGCCCTGTGAGGCAGAAGGCCGAACAACTATGTCGTTCAAGGATCTATTATGGTTTGCTCTGTGCGTAAGAAGCATAGCTTCTGTGGACGGTCCGACGACCGCTCTCATTTTTTTTTTCATAGCCGATTCTATTACTCTACTTCAGATTTGTAAGTCTTTCGTGGCCATATCATTATCAATGCTATGCTAATGAAAATAATCCTTCCAACTTGTTCGAATTTATCATTATTTGCATGTTCTCTTCCCACGTTTGAACCTTGTCCAAAATTACTGGACTTTCTGTAATCTTACTATTTCAAAAAATTTGCTCAGCGTAACATTCACTCCAAGTTCATTTTCCTTGACTGGTTTTAAGGTAGGCCGCACATCAAAGAAACATAAAACATGAAACGTGAAACAAGAAACGTGAAACATATTTCATAAAATAACAACACATTGTTTTAAATAGGAATACGCACATCAGCGAAATGCGTTTCAAGTTACGTCATAGAGAAGCAAATCCCGTTGAAACATGCAACATGAAATAGATTCTGTTCTTGTTTTTTTCTTTTTTCATTTCTTGTTTCATGTTTCAAGTTATCACGGGTCATTTGTTACAACAGCAACCATAGCGTCACCTGAACTTTCATCCGTGTCCATTGATAACCGAAACTAATTTTAATTTTGTTTCTTCGGTGTGCGTATAGCAGTAGCAGTTTCGCATTTCATGTTTCGTGTTTCACGTTTTATCTTTCATGTTTCACGTTTCTATGATGTGCGGCCGGCCTAAGCACCAGCGGAAGAAAATTCTAGGGCTTCAGTCGGTTCTAAAATCTTTCTGAAAGAAATGGTTAACAAATTAATAAAGCTGTACCTACCACAAAATGTTGTTCTTGAAAACTGTAAATCTTAATATATAAAATTTGAGCTATCGATGGGTTGATCACATAATAGCTGATAAGTTTTTCAAGGACATCAATTTTGTTCCAAATTAGACAATAAAAAGATAACGAATCACAAAACACAGTGAATTAAAAAAGCTAATATTGAATAATATTTGGATGATGAATATGTTCAGTATTCCTTGGAGGTTTCTTTACCTACCCACACCGATTTTTCTAGAAATTTATTTGCATGGTCGTTTACCTTCCCATCCATGCAAAATGGTACACCAATTTGATTTTAACTCAAATATTATAGAAGCAGCGTCAATATGATATCGATATATTTATCGGATCTAGATTAAACTTTTCGTTTTAATATAAAACGGTGAAATTTTTTATAGTATTAATTACCTTTTATAATCATGTTGCAATTAATTTTACTTTCTGCACTAGCCTCCCTTACTCTAGGTAAGTAAAAATTAAAAGAATTATTTCAGTTTCAAAACGTAATTAATTTCAGACGCTTTCAACAGCAGTCGATTGAAGTTTGTTGTGTTTCCAATTTCTTCATCTAAAATTTCTTTTTACAAATAAAAATATAAGAAGAATTATTAGATGATTTCATAAATAATTGTTAAAACTAAAAATATTTTAGGTAGAACTCTCAATCCAAATCTTCCATTATTGGATGGAAGAATTGTTGGAGGAGAAGATACAACTATAGAAGAATATCCATATCAAGTGTCCATTCAATTATTTGGAAGCCATTGGTGTGGAGGATCATTGATTCGTACTGATGTCGTTCTAACTGCAGCGCATTGTACGGAGTAAGTGAACACCGTGGAATGATTTTTTGGTACTAATGTCACATTTTTCATAGATATACGCCAACATCCTACTCCGTAAGAGTTGGTAGTACTCGCAAAGAAGAAGGAGGACAAGTAGCAAATCTTCTTGCCTTCATCCTAGTTACGATCCATCACTTGATTACGATGTATCAGTTTTAAAATTAGATCGCTCGTTCACGTTAGGTGCTGGTGTGCAATTAATACAAATGCAACCTGTTGGAGTAGCAGTAGCTGACAACACCGTAGCTACTGTAACCGGCTGGGGAGCTCTAAGCATGGGAGGAGCTGGACCTATTATTTTACAAAAATTAAATGTTCCAAAGATCAATGACGGACAATGTGAGAATGTTCTTTATCCTGACGAAATCACGCCGCGCATGGCTTGCTATGGATATGTTCAAGGCGGTAAAGATTCTTGCCAGGTAAATTAAGTAACAACAAATTATATAATTACTTTAGTAATATATTTCTTTCAGGGCGATTCTGGTGGACCTTTGGTTGCAAATGGCCGACAAGTAGGTGTCGTATCCTGGGGAGAGGGTTGTGCAATTGCTGGTAAACCCGGAGTTTATACACGCGTGGAAAATTCAGAAATTCGAAGCCATGTCGATCAATGTGTTGCATCCTTTAATTTATAAGTTGGAAGCACTGCTTATAATTGTTTTTCATTATGTAATAGTACTTTGAAAATATACGGCTGAGCAAAAAAATGTGCTATTTATTTTCCGGACTCTACTGCGTTATCTATCTACCAGTGACGTGCATGTTGGATTAACGACATTAAAATTATACAAAAAATTGTAAATCTAGGGAGGTAATGTTAAATACCCTAATCCCTAAGGTAGCTGATAGAAAAACCGTAAACACCCCTGCTAACAGGGGAAAACTGAATTGTTATTGTAATAATACGAAATATGAGAGTTTACATGCGGGATTATAAAAAGAGATGATAATTTATTGTATCCGAAAAATAAATGAAAATGCTGTTATATCCTAAATTTTATTTGTGTATTATTTAAGAATATCTATGAAATAGAAAATTTTATTGAAGCTATTCAGTAGCTCTTGTAATTTATCATGCGTTTTCGCTTCCTCTATACCACCTTCCTCCATACATCTTTCGTGGTTCTGAGTTCGGTTATCACTTCGTTCTTTCATCTTGTTCTGAGTCTTCCATTTGGTCTCTCAACGAATGGGTTCCATTTCCTGATACTTGAAATCACTCTGGTTTCATCGACTCTCTCTGTACATATCCCGTCAGCCTACCCTAAACGCTTTAATATGTTTCACTATGCCTTCCCCATCTAATAAATTGTTACTTTTTCTTCTGCGCTGTTCTTCTGTAATTTTAACCAAATCGAATATTTTTCACATTATTATTTTTCTAAAAATCTCAGTCTGTGTTTTTCCATTTTTAAGGTACATATATTATCTATGTCCCATAGTATACCCGGTCTTATCAGTATTTTTTACGTCAATATGATATCGATATATTTATCGGATCAAGATTATATTTTTCGTTTTAATATAAAACGGTGAAATTTTTATAGTATTAATTTATTACCTTTTATAATCATGTTGCAATTAATTTTAATTTCTGCATTAGCCTCCCTTGCTTTAGGTAAGTAAAAATTAAAAGAATTATTTCAGTTTCAAAATTTAATTAATTTCATAAGCTTTCAATAGCAGCCGATTGAAGTTTGTTGCGTTTCCAATTTCTTCAACTAAAATTCCTTTTTACAAATAAAAATATAAGAAGAAGAACTATTAGATGACTTATTAATAACTGTTAAAACTAAAAATATTTTAGGCAGGTTTCTCAATCCAAATCTTCCATTATTGGATGGAAGAATTGTTGGAGGGGAAGATACAACTATAGAAGAATATCCGTATCAAGTGTCCATTCAATTTTTTGGAAGCCATTCGTGTGGAGGATCATTGATTCGTACTGATGTCGTTCTAACTGCAGCTCATTGCACGGAGTAAGTGAACACCGTGGGATGATATTTTGGTGCTAATGTCACGTTTTGCATAGATATAAGCCAACATACTACTCCGTAAGAGTTGGTAGTACCCGCAATGAAGAAGGAGGACAAGTAGCAAATGTAGTCTCTGCTTGCCTTCATCCACGATACCTTCATCCTAGTATTGACGATCCACCACTTGATTACGATGTATCAGTTTTAAAATTAGATCGCTCGTTCACGTTAGGTGCTGGTGTGCAATTAATACAAATGCAACCTGTTGGAGTACCAGTAGCTGATAACACCGTAGCTACTGTAACCGGCTGGGGAGCTCTAAAACCGGGATCAGGTGCTACTAGTACTTTACAAAAAGTAGATGTTCCAAAAATCAATGATGGACAATGTGAGAATGTTAATTATCCTGGCGAAATCTCGCCGCGCATGGTGTGCTATGGATATGTTCAAGGCGGTAAAGATGCTTGCCAGGTAAATTAAGTAACAACAAATTATATAATTACTTTAGTAACATATTTCTTTCAGGGCGATTCTGGTGGACCTTTGGTTGCAAATGGCCGACAAGTAGGTCTCGTATCCTGGGGAGGTGGTTGTGCAGTCGCTGGTAAACCCGGAGTTTATATACGCGTGGAAAATTCAGAAATTCGAAGCCATGTCGATCAATGTGTTGCATCCTTTAATTTATAAGTTGGAAGCACTACTTATAATTGTTTTTCATTATGTAATACTTTGAAAATATACGACTGAGCAAAAAATGTGCTATTTATTTTCCTAACTCTACTGCGTTATCTATCTACCAGTGACGTGCATGTGGGATTAACGACATTCAAAATTATACAAAAAATTGTAAATCTAGGGAGGTAATGTTAAATACCCTAATCCCTAAGGTAGCTGTAGAAAAACCGTAAACACCCCTGCTAACAGTAGAAAACTGTATTGTTATGGTAGTAATACGAAAGATGAGAGTTTACAAGCGGGATTATAAGAAGAGATGGTAATTTACTGTATCCGAAAAATAAATGAAAACAGCTATTATATCCTAAATTTTATTTGTGTACTTATTATTTAAGAATATCTATGAAATAGAAAATTTTATTGAAGCTATTCAGTAGCTCTTGTAATTTATCATGCGTTTTCGCTTCCTCTACCACCATCCTCCATAGACATCTTTCATGGTTCTGAGCTCGGTTATCACTTCGTTCTTTCATCTTGTTCTGAGTCTTCCACTTGGTCTCTCAACGCCTGGGTTCCATTTCTTGCAACTTGAAATCCCTCTGGTTTCATCGTCTCTCTGTACATATCCCATCCAGCCTACCCTCATCGCTTTAGTATGTTTCACTATGTCTTCTCCATCTAATTAATTGTTACTCATTCTTCTGCGCTGTTCTTCTGTAATTTTAACCAAATCAAGTAATCTTCACCATATTTTTTTCTAAAATTCTTTGTCTATGTTTCTCCATTTTTAAGGTATATTCTCTCTGTCCCGTAGTCCACAAACAGTCTTATCAGTACTATTTATATCTGGATTATTGTCTTTTTACCAAATAAATTTATAAATCCAGTGCATGTGCTTGTACTTGCAAGTTTCATCTTGTAGATGTTCTCGGTGTTATTATGGCATCATATGCCACGCGGAAGTTTAGCTGACCGTGAGAACATGATGTTAGTTGGCTTCGAAATGCATTATTCTTCTATAGGGGTCACGAGAAGTGCCCTCTCTCCTATCTTGGACTACGAATTAATTAAGCACATTAAATGAATTTGTTTGGGGTTGTAATATTGAAGGGTGTTATTTTGAAAGTATCGCCAAATTTTTTTATGTCATATTTGGAGTTTCTGATATTTTACATCAGGCTTTAATATAGGTACTATGGCTTGGTATCAAATAAATTTATCACCAATTGATTGGAAGTTTGTGATTCTATTTATGGAACGTGTATGTTTAAACTTTTATTCAAGGAGGGAATAAACCAGCTTTCAAACTTTTCAATTTTTAATTCCCAAAACTTTCACATTTGATTATTATTCTAAAACTAAAATACAAACTTGACAATACATTTTGCAATCCACACATGTCTGATTATAGTTTTCTATAAATTTTGATTGTTGTGAATAATATTTGGATGTTGCATATGAACAGTTTTTCCTTGAGGTTTCTTTACCTACCCATCACACTGATTTTTACAGCAATTTGTTTGCATAATCGCTTATGTTTGCCATTATGCAAAAAGTACATCAAAAAATACCATGAAACAGCACTTTGAACCTTTAAATCAAGTATATTATAGAAGTAACGTTAATATGATATCGATACTTCTTATCAGATTAAGATAAAAGTTTTAGTTTTAATATATAACCGTGCAATTTTTATATTATTAATTACCTTTCATAATCATGTTGCAATTAATTTTACTTTCTGCACTAGCCTCCCTTGCTGTAGGTAAGTCAATATTAAAAAAATTATTTCAGTTTCAAAATTAAAAGTATTTCATAAGTTTTCGATTCCAATTTCCAATTTTTCTAAATTTTTCATTTAAAATTTCTTTTCGCAAATAAAACATCAGAAGAAGGCAGAAACTGCTACCAAAAACATTTTTAAGGTATTATATTTTTAATTATTAAGAATAAAAATATTTTAGGTAGGACTCTCAATCAAAATGTTCCGTTTTTGGACGGAAGAATTGTTGGAGGTGAAGATACTACTATAGAACAATATCCATATCAAGTGTCCGTTCAATTACGTGGAGGCCATTGGTGTGGTGGAGCAATGATTCGTCCTGATGTCATTCTAACCGCAGCACATTGCATAGAGTAAGTAAACACTTCGTAACGATATTTTGTTACTAATGTTACGTTTTGCGTAGAGAATCGCCATCCTCTTACTCCGTAAGAGCCGGTAGTACGCGCAAAGAAGAAGGAGGCCAAGTCGCAAATGTAGTTTCTACTTGCAATCATCCTAAATACGAACCAATCTCAATGGACTACGACGTATCAGTCTTAAAATTAGATCGCTCGTTCAAGTTAGGTGCCGGTGTGCAATTAATACAAATGCAACCTGTTGGAGTTGTAGTAGATGACAATACCGTAGCTACCGTAACCGGCTGGGGAGCTCTAAAAATGGAAGGAGCTGGACCTATTATTTTACAAAAACTAGATGTTCCAAAAATCAGTGATGGACATTGTGCGAATGTTAATTATCCTGGTGAAATTACACCGCGCATGGCATGCTATGGATACGCTGCTGGCGGTAAAGATGCTTGCCAGGTAAATTAAGTAACAAAAAAATATATAATAATTACTTTAGCAATATATTTATTGTTCTTAGGGAGATTCCGGTGGACCTTTGGTTGCAAATGGACGACAAGTAGGTGTCGTATCCTGGGGACTAGGTTGTGCAATCGCTGGTAAACCTGGAGTTTACACACGCGTAGAAAATTCAGATATTCAAAGCCATGTCAATCAATGTGTTGCATCCTTCAGTTTATAAGTGATAAGCGCTGTTTATAATATTTTTTTATTGTGTAATATCTAGAAAATATATCGTTGAGAAAAAAATGTGTTAATGATTTCTAACTTGTTATTTTTTCACTGGTAAAACTGGATTAATTGGTGAACCGATTACACAGTTAATTTACTATACCTATTCAGTTTTGTTTTTCTGTTTTTGTCTTAATACAATTTCTGCCTTCTTCATTATACCCCTCTTTATGCGTATCAAATTTTTCGACTATATTCTCATTCTTCTCTTTCTGGTTAATTTCTTTGCAAATAGGTTGTCCAAATGGTTGATACTTAGTTTTATGGTCTCATTTTTTTTACTTCAAATCTCTTGGTTGGCGCCCTATTCTTTTATTGTTCTTTTGTTCTTTTATCTCCATTGCAACTATGTTGTGGTCTGTATCCACCCTTGCGCCTTTATAAGATTTAAAACAGCACACCTTGAAAGATGTTTTTGTTGAGATCCAAAGAGCTGCGGATGAAGCTGTTGGAAGGAAAAAAATTAACATAAACGCTCAAAATAAAACCAAATCTTGGTTTACGATGGAAGTTAAGGAACTTGCAGAGGAAAAACGGAAAATCTATCTGGCATATAAGAGTGCACCATCTCGGAAAGAACAGTGTAAAATATAAATAAAGAACGACTTTTGGATAAAATTTACAAAAGACATGGAGCACGATCTTTATTATGCATAAAGAAAAGTTTTGAAAACAGAAAGAAGTCCGTTAATGATTATATACAAACGAAGAAAGTACACTCAAAACATGGGAAAATTATTTTAAAGAACTATATAGTGCGAAAGTGAATGAAGAACTATGCCAGAAAATAAAAAATATAGAAAACCTTAACGCAGAAAACATCGAATGCAAAGAAGTTCTTGAGGAAATGAGAAAACTGAAAAACAGAAAAGCTTCTGGCGTGGACATCTCAAACTAACTTTTAAAATATGGTGGCACTTTGCTAGATGAAGCATTAACCTTACTGTTTAATGGAATCCTTTAATTACAAACCTTACCAGAAGAATGGCATAACAGCATTGCTATATACCGATTTTCAAGAAAGGGCGAAAACCCAACCAAGAAAAATTTGTAGAGATTACCTTTCTCTACGTACTTAACATTGAGGTTGCTCACAAGCATTATAAGAGTGGAACACATACAAAATAGAGAGGAGTAACAGGTGTTTGGACAAAACAGATCAACTACCGTTGCAATATTCACCAGCAGACAGATAAATGAAAAAGCATACGAATATAACAGAAACGCATACATTTGTTTTATCGATTTGACAAAGGCTTTTGACAGGGTCAATTATTAAAGGACGCGGTACACATACTAAACTAAAAAAGAATTCCTTCTTCAATCGCCAAGACAAAACCCCTTCCTTTTATTTCGCCGCTTTTCTTCCATCTTACTTCCTAAAACGGTGCCAGAGGGCAATTGTGTATCTTCTAACTTTATTCCCTACTTCGTTCATTCCTCCTGATGCCATCATCGTTCTAAACAATCCATGTTGTCTCAAGTTTCTTTGTACTTTTTCTGGTCTTCTAAGGTTCCGTTATCACTGTAAGAGTCGGCATAATATTTCAATCCGGCTTAGTTTTGGTTAGGGTTTTGAAGGTTCTAGTTCATCTTGTTTGGATTGGAGTTTCAGAGCTTTTTCCATCAAACTCCAACTATAATTTTTACTTAAATTGCATAAAAATAGATTACTATACATTGTCGAGTATTTCCAGAGAAGGAAACATGGTGAAATTTTTCAATTTCTTACAATAAAAATAAATTGTGAAATATCAGCTCTAATAAAAGTACAGCCTAACAAAATTGATTTTTTAGTAACCTGTAGGTCAATTATCCATGACTCCTCATGCCCTTAAATAACTGGATGTAAGTGATAGACATACCTATAAAGCCCAAACAAAATATTAAATTGACTGGTTTCAGGCACTCGTGAAAGCAAATTCCCGGGATTCAGTCGGCTCTAAAATCTCTCTGAAAGAAATGGCTAGCAAGTAATATTCTTACGACAAATTATTATTGTTCTGGAAAATTATAAATTTTAATATGAGTTCTATATCGATATGGGTCGATCGTTCAAATACTTAGCTGATAAAATTTTACAAGGACATCAATGTTTTTCGAATTAGACAATAAAAAGATAACGAAACAAAAAACACTAGAAAGGCTAGGAAATTGTACAAGAAAAGTTAAAAGAATTGTTTTGAAAAGTCAAGTTCGCAAAATATAGAGCTTTAAACTCCCTCCGAATTAGCGGTTCAAGTCCATTAAATCCGGATAAAGCGAGAAACGTTTACTATTATTCGCAGCTTTATAAAACGAAATAAAATTGTATAAACTTAACCTATCGCACCGAATTATTGGATCAAACTGACTCATCGCTCTGCAGCTAATCCAACATCTATTTGTGCATATTTCTTTCGCTTCGACAACATCCAATCACCGAGTTATAAATGGTCACGTAAATACCATGAGTTACCTTTAAAAGATTGTCACAATTCAAATTGGATCTTAATTTATTGAGAGGGTATATTGTCATGTTCTGTTTATCATATGGGGGGGGGGGGTCTGTTGTAATTGGGTTAATTTCTGGTAGAATGCTCATGACTAGATATTCAGACAATGGACCATTATGACATTTAGAAATTTACACCTGAATCTTCCTGGTACTTCCGAATGATGAACTGCTTGCATCAACAATCTGAAATACAACAAGCGTAATTTTTGTATACCCAAATATTTCGAAAGAATGTAAAAGAAAAAGCAAAAGAGGGTTTATTTGTTTTATTTTAAGAAAGTCTTGGGAAGAAATTAAATAAAATTAATTTATTTGTAAAAGCATAGGTAATTAATAATGATAAGTGTGTGCGTTAAAACAAATTAGTGCGCGGGCTTACAGACAATTTTGGTGGGATATGAAATGGATAAGGAAGCGTGGGGGATTCAGAATACGTCCGTGGAGTCGTAAAGACGTAATTTTGAAGAAAGTTGAATTTTGGAAATTGTTTTTAATAATTTACTTATTAAGTTGGGAATTATTAATTGTTGATTGATGATTCATGAAGTGTATGAAGTGATAAGAAGATTGATAAAAGTTTCGATCGATATTTTGAAAGATATTTGGAAAATTTTGGTGACCGCTGACAAATTTCATATTGTTACGTTTTTTTTTGATGGTTATGTTACTGATTATTAGAAAATTATTGAAGATTATCATTTTATGGACCTACCTGAGCGTTTATCCTAAGAGACGAAGAAATTCAATTCATCATCAATCCTGTCTGGAATTTTCATGGTATGGAAATTGGATTCAATCGCATCGTCATCTCCACGCTGATTGTTCCGCTACATATCCTACACATCGATGGTGCACGACGCTATAAACTTCGGTAAGCAAAATTTGTGTCGACGAATTTTAATAACATTTAACAATAAAATAACCAAGTTCGCGCGTGAATTTAAATACGGGGGGATTTATAAATTTTTCTTTAATTATTTCTGTAAATTTAATTTGTTCCTATTTAATGAAAATCAATCTTTTGTTTTTTAATAATTATATTTGTTTAATAAACTACAATATTTTGTTTACAAATAATTACGTTTGATTTAATTTAATTCTACAGCAGTGAAGACAAGATTAAGCAGGTGTAAGATACAATAAGTTTATTATTTTTCTTTTCTGCAAGGTTACTAGATTAAAGTGACGTACATGAGCATTTTGACCAAATTGATGGAACCAATTTTCGACCCGAAATAACGAGTTTTCATGCAGGCTAGTCGAGGCATAATTAAATTAAGCGCCATTAATATTCTCCCGCTATATAAATCAAATTTTGAGCTTTTACAGTAGCAATACATGGCAATATATTGTCGTGATCTCGAGCCTCTAAATTTGACTAAGCACTTTTAAAATGCCTAACGTTGGATTAATAATTTTTTTATATATCCCTAGATTGGTTTAGCACATAAATTTATGATACTTATGCTTTAAATTTGAAACAAGAATTACTTTTGTAGAATAATTGTAACAAAATATTGTCTATTTCGTCACCTAATTTTGAATCTAATTTGAATTTAAAATTAATACTCCAAGCGCCATCTCTCAACTCACTTTCGTAACGAACTAGATAGTACAGAGGATAGACGCGCGCCGCTACGAACCAACTTCGGCTTTGACTTTTGACGTAGATACATCGATATTTTTTGATCGTGTGCAAAAATCGATATTTTGTTCGATTTTTCGTCAGTTATTTTAATCGTACGTATTACCTAATTCACCGTCACGACGGATATAGTGAAATTAGTGTGTAACGATTTTTTTAAGAAGCCAGTTTAATTATTCAAGATATTAAAATTTGTTATCTCAAACCACCATTTTTTTTGTCGTGCGCGACAAAGTAATACCAACCATATTTTTATTGGTAACATTCGCATGGTGATATTTGTGACAACCAATCTTGTTTACATTTTGGAAGTTGATTGTTGTTTATCAATCACAACATCAATTAGTTTGGATGATCGTAATATTTTTGGACGATCATATTGTTTATTTGGATTGCCAATCCGTACCAGATTATAACACAGCTGAGTGGCGCCGTTCATCTTCGTTGTTCCTGCTCGAAACCTGTTGCTTCGAGAGACATCACGTCGGTGTTCTACTTGCGAGGATTCCAGACTGCAGCCATTGTTATTCAACGCCGACCACAGCCGATCCATCCAGAGAGTTTGATGTCATACAACCATTTGTAATCTTATTTCGAGCTCGGGTAAGACAATTTATCTTTCTAGTTTGGATATCTGTGGTATTGTGGCATTTTCATTTGAGTCACCTTTTGTATTGACTGGGTTACCATTCTGGTCGTCCCGTATTGTCGTCACTTTTGACGTGCCGTTATTAAAGTCAATTACAGTGCATATAAGCATTAGCACTCCACCACCACTAGCGTTTGTAGTTGTCGATTTGACTTCATTAAAACTTTGTGATTTAATTATTGTTTTATTTCTTTTCGACGAAGCGTACCCTCATTATTTTTCAGAACAGCACAGAGTGGAATTCACGACCATCGCTTCCAGCTATAACGAGCTAGTTTTTATACGAAGACCAGGGCAACCACGCAATATAAGTAGTAGGGGTTTTTATCCTTTCTGCGTGGTTTGTTTACTTTTCTGGTACGTTCTCCCATTAGGAACGGGGAAGAAGGATCTACCTACCTATTTGCTCCGGTCCTAGCTCAGCTCCGTAAAACAACATAAGTGCAAAACTCAGAAATGTTCATACAAATAACTCACCCAATTGCTCAAATGGTTCCTTATCAATAGCTGCGGATCTCTGTTAAATTCCTCACTTTTATGTGACAAATAAAATATTGTTGCATTGAAAGATTCTATATTCAATTTAGTAAATTTCAAAATTACCCTGGTACCAGTCAAAATTACAAAATAAATGTTGTACAAAATTTTCTCCTGGGAAAATTCCCTTACAAAATAATAAAATTTGTTGAATTAGTTGAAGCTTCCTCTTCTTTAACTCTTTTGGCTGTGTTAATGTAGTACCAACACAGATATGAAATGTTCTTGTTAAATTCGCGTTAATTTTCTTGATTAAGTGTTTTTTTTTTAAATAAAAGTAATGAAATTTTGCTTAAATTTTCAATGGTTGTTGCTATCAGTACCCGTAAGTTAGATGCAACGCCGTAAAGTTCAAAAATATGGTTTTAAAAAAGTTCAAATAATAATGTTTAAAATACCTTATCGCTTTTAAAACTCGTTCACCTGATGTTTTACTATGATAACTCATGCTCAGCATCTGCGCAAGATCAAGGATTGACGATCCATTCAAAATTTCCTTCTTCAGTGTCTCGAGTCTTGTACACTTCAATTGCTCACATCGACCAAAATTCTCAACATTCCTCTGGGTTATCACCTCCAATTAAACGAAGTGCTACTATTTAAGATAGCCAACTGATAAATTTACTAGCGACTTGTCTTTAAAGATGCCAATTTCATCTACTTCACCAAAACAATGCATTAAAAAAAAAAAGGATATCAATTAAAGTAGCAAGGTATCTCAAACGTGAGTGTTGCCTTTGCATTCCATCCAAGAAGTCTTATAACAAAATGTGCGATCAAAAAAACTTGGAGGCCAATTGATAGGACCATTTCTTGAAATAATATTGTCACCAAACTGTCCTTTCAATAAATCGATGGTTTTGTTAGCTGTGTGGCATGTAGCACCATCCTGTTAGAACCATAAGTTGTCGTTGTTTAACTCTTGGATTTTTGGAAACAAAAATGTATTGAGCATGTGTCGATATCTCACACCATAGGTAGCGGTAGCTCCTTCCGCATTTCGAAAGAAATATGGACCGATGATGCTGTTGGCGTGTATTATACACCAAACAGTCAATTTTAATGGATGCAATGGAGTCTCAAGATAATGTTCCGGAATGGTCTCAGTCTATGTACGGCAATTTTGCTTGTTCACATACCCATTCAACCAGAAATGTGCCTCGTCATTGAACAAAATTTGACGGAAAAAAAAATTGATCCATTTCCAATTGGTTGTGAGCCCAATCTGCGAACGCACGACGCAATCGATGATCATTACGCTTCAATTCTTGAATCAACTGGATCTTGTAAGGATGTAAACCAAGATCTTGATGTAAAATTTTCCATGTAGTGGACGGATAAAGCCCAAGTTGTTGAGCCAGAGGCGTAGCTAAGGGGGGGCAGGGGGTACATATGTCCCTGGGCGCCACAGCTTAGGAGGCGCCAAAATGAGGATCGATTTAATTTAAACTAACTTTTGTATTTTAATTTTATAGAAATGAATGTATTTTAAAACGTGAGATGTTAAACGAAATATTAAAAATCTTGAATGTTCAAAAAATTAGTGATATTACAACCCTGGTCTGTAATAATGACCGCGTTCAGAAAAGGGTACAGGATCCAACTATGAATTTTAAGGAAGCAGCATCTGATCTTGAATCGCTGGAGCAAGAACTTGTCAGAATTCGTGATAATTTAAGCCAGATTGCAGTAGAAAATGCAAAAATAAGATGCACAACTTGGGGAATCGAGGTCGATAGAAGAATTAGACGACGTAGAAGGATGCCAGGAGAACCAGCAAGAACAACCACTTCATCAAAATTGTTTAGATTTTGGAAATTTCTACGACACCGACGTCAATGGTCACGAATTGTTCACAGAAATCGGTGACTGCAAAATGCTGCTCAATACCCGGACTGAAATTCTACCAGAAACTCCTTTAGACCTTCTTGGTTTTATTGTATCATATGGAGATGACGTGTTTCCCAATATGCGTATTTCACTGCAAATTCTTTTAACAATTGCTGTTTCAATTGCAAGTTGTGAGCGGTCTTCAGCAAACTAAAGCTTATTTTATCATATGTACGTGCTTCAATGGGACAAGATCGTCTGAGTGATCTTGCACTCCTTAGCATCGAAAGTCAAACCCTTAATTCTATTAATTTTGACAACGTAATTGATGAGTTTGCGACAGTCAAATCGAGGAAGATCACTTTATAGTAGAATTCCAATTCATATATACTACACATACACACTCACGGACCAGTACAATAAATATGTATAGAATTTAGTTTTTATAAGTATTTAGTAATTTTAATAATTAATTAGGATTTATTTTAGTATTTTAGTGTTTATTATAAATTGTTTCAATCCATAAAAAGAATTTTTAGTTTTTATTCTATTTACGAGTATGAACCATATATTATGGAACGCCGATTTGGTAAAAACTAAAGTCCTATTATCCCATTACAATTTAATTGTATTCAGAAAAAATTTAATTGCAATGGGATAATAGGACTTTAGTTTTTACCAAATCGGCGTTCCATAATATAAACTGAAAATAACAATTTTTTTGGGGACTCCGGCCCCAGTGAGTCTCCAGACTCTCGATACGAGAAGGGGCGCAGATTTTGTGTCTTGTCCCCGGGCGAAAATTACCCTAGCTACGCCGCTGTGTTGAGCACGATGGCGAATTGAAATGTTTGGGTTCTCTTGCACACTTCCACTCAC
This sequence comes from Podabrus alpinus, assembly GCA_932274525.1. NCBI lineage: Eukaryota > Metazoa > Arthropoda > Insecta > Coleoptera > Cantharidae > Podabrus > Podabrus alpinus. Next base: position 159,819,622 of record OW026451.1, read on the forward strand.
AGAAGCGATAGTTTCTTCGGTACGCACATTTCTTTGTGTTGTTGGTGGTCTTACATCATGTAATGAAGAAGTGGTACGAAATGTATCCATCACCACACCAATAGCCTGCTCAGAACTTTCTTTTAAAGGATTTCTACGTTCGAATTGTAAATAAAAATTTTTGTATTCGGATTACAGAACAATTCTAAATGGCATTAGACCCTTAACAACATTTGGACGATTTTTTTTGTATACGCTATCGCTTACCGTTTCCAGTTCTAATTTGCTTTGCTCTTCAGGTAATCTCTTTTAGCGCCCCCTGTATTACCCCGATAATATGGAGGGAGAAGTAATGGCTTATTACTTTGTCATTTGCCCATCCAGGCCATAAAGATACAGATAGAAAACTGTCAATATCGTAATATTAAAAATATTAATTAAGAATGGTTACCTGAATTAATAATTAAAATGATCATCTGGATATTTAGAAATCCAAATACGTCTTATCATAGTTTCCCAGAAATCTTGATTGTTATGGATAATATTTTACTTGGAGGTCTCTTCATTTACTCACACAGCTTTTTGGAGCAATTTCCTTGCACAATCGCTTACGTTTACTACTATGCAAAATAGTACACCACAAAACACCAGGAAACAACACTTTGAAATTTTATCTCAAGTATTATAGAAGTAGCGCTATCTATATATAACTTTTTATTTTAAGTTATCATGAAATTATGCTAGCGTTATCATCCCACTCTATAAACTATAATAACAAAAGCGCTAACATAAGTATTTTTTACAAACAATTTATCAAAAAATTCAAATTATGACTTGACTTTGTCCACTAAGATATCGATACTTATCAGATTAAGATTAAACTTTTCGTTTTAATATAAAACCGTGCGATTTTTACTTTCATTACCTATTATAATCATGTTTCAATTAATCTTACTTTCTGCACTAGCCTCCCTTACTCTAGGTAAGTCAAAATTTAAAAAATTATTTTGCTTTCAAGTTTTAAATAATTTTATAAGCTTTCGACAGCAGTTTATTGGATTTTCTTGTGTTTCCAATTTTTTTTTACAAATAAAATATGAGAAGACAGAAACTGCTGCCGAAAGCTAAATTTTCATGATGTGTACTTAGCTTGCTTATAGTTTAGTTAATAATAATATTTAGATGATTATGATCAAAGTATTAAAAATAAAAATATTTTAGGTAGGACTCTCAATTCAAATCTTCCATTATTGGATGGAAGAATTGTTGGAGGTGAAGATACTACTATAGAAGAATATCCATATCAAGTGTCCGTTCAATTATATGGAGGCCATTGGTGTGGCGGATCTATGATTCGTACTGATGTCATTTTAACCGCAGCGCATTGCATGGAGTAAGTAAACACTTTTGAATCCTGTTTTGTTACTAATGTTACGTTTTGCGTAGCTACTCGCCATCAGCGTACTCCGTAAGAGCCGGCAGTACACGCAAAGAAGAAGGAGGACAGGTCGCAAATGTAGTCTCTGTTTGCACTCATCCTAAATACAATCCATATGACTACGACGTATCGGTCTTACAATTAGATCGCTCGTTCACTTTAGGTGCTGGTGTGCAATTAATACAAATGCAACCTGTGGGAGTATCAGTAGCTGACAATACCGTAGCTACCGTAACAGGTTGGGGAGCTTTAGCATCGGGAGCTGCTGGACCTATTATTTTACAAAAAGTAAATGTTCCAAAAATCAACGACGGACAATGTTCGACTGTTAATTATCCTGGTGCCATCACGTCCCGCATGACATGCTATGGATACCCTAATGGTGGTCAAGATGCTTGCCAGGTAAAATAACGAACAACAAATTATGTAATTACTTTAGTAATGTATTTGTTGTGTTAGGGCGATTCCGGTGGACCTTTGGTTGCAAATGGCCGACAAGTAGGTATCGTATCCTGGGGACAAGGCTGTGCAGGCCCTAATAAACCCGGAGTTTATGCACGCGTGGAAAATTCAGAAATTCAAGGCCATGTCGATCAATGTATTGCAATCTTTAACATCCGTTAGTTAGAAGCACTGTTTATAATTTTTTTTCATTATGTAATACCTTGAAAATAGATATACTGTTGAGCAAAAAGTGTGTAATTTGATTTCTAACTTGTAATTTTTTCAAGCTCGTTCATCATCATTTCGCTGCTGGAGAGGTTTTTAGAAATTTGATTGTGTTTGTGTTGTTGCAAGATCCACTACCGCTACGCCTGGCGAAAGCAATCTTCCTGTCAATTAACATATTGTGAGGCTTGTCAGATCTGGTCAGACCCGTACATTTTTTTTCATCTTGGCGTTGCCAGTATTTGAGGTAGTTTTGTTCGTTATGTTGATACTGGGAAATAATAACCATATTCACTGTACTTTCTGAGGGAGAATTCCTTTGTCACTTTGTTTGGTAACTGCTTGAAATTCTCATACTGTGTAGTTTGTGAGATTTTTTATATTTCATTCCTTTTGAGTAAATTTATTGTGGCTCATATGGTGTTTTATATGCGAGAAACATTGTCGTCGGTACCAAAACTTACCTGCGATCCAGCCTTCGCAATAAATAGGAAGCTAGCCTATACGAAGATCAAAGGTCATTATCAATAAATAAGCAAGCTTCTGTTTACAGAGGCTTGAGTGAGGGGGTGGCGATTGGAGCCTGGCGGCTCCATTTCAAAATTCTTTCAAACGGTAAATTTGGGAACTGTCTTTCTATTTATTCAAAATAGATTAACATGGTATTAACGGAAACTTGTAAATTCAAAAATTTACCATTTCTTTTGTAAATGGTATTCTTGTACCAAACCTTCCAACCAGAAAGGTAATGAGTTAAGAATTAGGTATAACGAACAGTGTTAAAAGTGCGATCGTCGCCTACGTCTGAAATCAGGTTACCTTTTAAGAGTAAAGGTAACCTAAGCGGACTTTACATTGTTGGCCCTGATTCGCCAAATTTTTAACCATTTCTCCAGTTCGTGTAGATGTAGATGTTACCACGCATTATTACACAATAAATAAATTGTAAACCTTAAAAATCACGATAAGAAATGTTTTGAATTTAACTAAACTAGAAATTAAACTTAAAAACTTCAATGAGTAAATAAAAATATCAAAAACAATGATATTATATACAGATACCAGCCTTACTTACATACTTCAATATCTTTAATATATTCAGATGTAACATTAGATAATAAAAACAATTCAGATAAGAATATAATATAAGATTTTCCTTCAGTGTATTTTATCTATTTTCCCTACATGATGTCATACGATAAAATATCTCCATAGAATAGGAGACATAACGTCTGATTTAATTTTACATGTTAGGATTCGACCTAAGTCATGCCCAGAATGGGTTCCCATGAACCGATGGGTCTCCTCACTCGTTATTCCGCTCCTAGGAGTTTCCTAACAAGGTTTCGCCGGGACAAGCGCCCTATTTAAAGGGGTTCCTATCGGACGTCAACGAGCCAGTTGAACATCGCCCAAGGACGGGCCTCAAGACACCTTCTGGTTCGGTCTCGAGCTTCCTGCTAACAGACAGGCGCCGCTTACTTTGATCACTAGACATGTAAACTGTCGCAGGTTCTACTTGCTTTTAGCAGGTAGTTCCCACTGTTGGCTGAAACTCGCCCTAACCACAGCCACCACGAGTCCTTCCTCATCTGACGGGGAAGAGCATTGAATACTCCTTGGGCCCCCGTCTCCCGTGGTAACGGTTTTGTACTACAGTCCAGATTACTCGAGAGTTGTGTACTTAGGAGCTTCACCGCTGCGCCCCCCGGTGTCCGACCTAAAAGGCTCTAGGGCTGCAATACCGGTACTTGGACAAAGGCTAGGGGATATGTCATGTCCCAGGTAGAGACGGTTTCCACATAGCGGATTCCGGGTTCTACCCCCTCATATCGGACTGCTGTCCGCTAGGGTACCACTTAGTGCGGCTTTCCGGGCGTTGGAGCATATTGTTCAGACTGATCTGAACTCTATGTCTTGTGGTCACTTTTAACATACTAATGTCGTTATACGTGGATCTTAAAGATCTTGCATTGGCTGTTTTAGTATGCGCGCATTTCTAGATAGATTAGCGGCATTGCTTCTAGAGCTCTGCATATGCAGGTTCTTTGAAGGCTTATTGGTTAAACGACTCTACTGACTTCTCCCGGTTGACAATTGCTCAAGAACTCAGATGTTCCCCTTCTACTGGACAAATAGTTCGTGCAGTTGTGAGGGAGATACTTCTTTTGGACAAGACCGAGATCGTTATCCCTTATTCGAGCCACGTTGTCTCGTTAGCATTGCCTAGTAAAGTCGCGCCTTCCTTTGGAACACTTTGTTCCGCCTTCCGGATCAGTTGTCAAAGACATCTTCATTTTCCTGGTGGTCCGACTCTTAACATTCTGGCGTTCGATCATAGTATTAAGTTAAGTTTAACATATATCAGTGCGCCTGTTGCTCGGAGCTAGGTCCTAAAGGAGCTCGGGTGAGAAGGAGATGCCACCCCCTTAGAAAGTTTTCATCCAAGTGATGAACAAGTACGTTGTATGTACATAGTACGTCAAAACATTTGGAACGCATATTACATAAACAGAAAGAGATTGGGTCATGACATTCGGAAACGAACACTACGACTTAGAAGATGGATTTGTTAGAATTAAATTGGTGTGAGATTGGATTGGTGAGCAAATTGATTGATGATCAACGCAGTTGAAATATTTTGTTCGTTATCTTCACTGTAAACTGCAAAAATAATTGTAAGGCTTAAGGTAGCTATTCAGCAACTTTTTCATGTTTCTTCCTTGATGCCAAGGTATCAAAGTCACCCCGTCCGGGCGTTTCCATCGTTACTCAAAATTTCAGTGGGCTCTAGGATGGGAATGATTGCAGTGACGAGGGATCGCCTAAGAGTTTCATCAAGACTGGGATGTCTCGATAAGCTGCCTTTGGCATGTATGCTCTTGACACCATCTAGTTTAAACTTTTAGACTCATTCGGTGCGAGTTTTTGTTCATAATCGTAAGGTCAAAGAAAGATACGCATCTAGCCACGAACGGGATTCCTTTTCTCAGGCAGCCAAAATGTGCGCACGGTTGATGTTTCTAGAATTATTGAGTAATGACGAGTGAATAAGTTTAAACCTACTAAGTAGAAGAGGAAGACGCTCTTGACAGAGGTGGATGGCGTTTGAGAACCGGGAAGCCGCGTATTGCGGTATAAACCGTGTATATATATAATATTCCAATTTGTTTGAGAACATGAAACAGTTGGAATATCTTCAAATTGTCTTCCAGGTTACAACAGCTTCTTTTAAGTAAGAGATCTTAAAATCCGCTGAAGATGGACTAATGATAGAAGCAATGAGTGCTTCAGTACTGTAAATAGAAGGAATAAACGCTGCACGCCTACCGTTTTTCTAACGCCAAAACGTATTAATTAAGAGGTTTCTTTGAAAGAGGAGCCTTTGAATTTGATATTTAACAATTCATCTAATAGAATTCTCATTGCAAAGTCGATGGTAGACATTAAATCGGAATATTTCCAAATTGAGCTTGTACATAATGCTGTGTAATTTCTTTCAAAATTTGCACACCCCGGGTTTTGTGTTAGGCGCCAGCTTTCTGAATGAAAGCAAATTTATAAATTGAAAAATGAAATTTTTCAGGGTGCAATTTTATCCAGAAATTCACGATCCTTGTCCCTTTTGTATAGCTCAGTGGTTTGAGATTCGCTCAAGGTATGGTAGATTCAGGTCAAACTCAATTAAGGGATGCTTGTTGTGGAGTAAATACTTTTGCAGATAGAAAATTGTTGATGAAATGATATTCGGAGATAAACTAATTCACTTTTGTAGTTGTGATGATCTTTCAAAATTGAAATACTTGCTGTCTTTGAATTGAATCGTAAGAATAAAAGATTATGTTGAATCAAAAATAGTTTTATATTAACCAAAATAAAATGTTTCGCATGCGCAATTTTACAAATTTTGTAAATAAACAAATGGTTGCAGATAAATTTTTATCTGTTTAGTGTTTAGTACAATAATAAACATTAAATAAATCGAAATGTTGTAAATCCAAAAATGTCTTCTTGTGGCGTATAAAATGTTACAATAATAAAATTAATAATATAAAATGTTTGAAATACCTTTTAAATTTGAATATCCTTTTTGTTGACACTTGTTGATCAATTGCATCAAATTTGTGGAGTACTGATGCATGGTGTTGTGATATTTATTTCCCAGGCATTTGAAAGGTGAGTCGCATTTTTACACATTATTGTTGATGTTTTTCATCTAAAGGTAGCCATTTTTAGATAACCACTATCTAGTTTTTAATAAACATTCGGCTCGTCGAACATCTTGACGTTTTTGGATAAAATTGTTCACTTTGGAGGTACACACGTCCTGTCGTTTCAAGAGTTAAAAATAGACTGCTCGATTTTGCTGCGCCGTTTTCCAAAATCGGTCGAATTTGATTATCAGTAGGTCAAGTTTAATACTTTTTGAAATTTTACATTAACCAAATGTTTTGATATTTTCAGGATCGTTTCCAAATATGATGACTTGATTTATGTAGTGGTTCCCAGACGTCTTTTGAATACAGGATCACTTTGTAGGCAAAATTTAGATGGGCTTTTGACTTTCTTATCACAAATTTGTCTTATCACATTTTTCAAGCGAAATTGTACTCTATTTACCTTTTTATAGATTTACAGAAGCAAATTATTGTCATTACAAAGAGTGGATTACATAACACATTTGCATATAAACAGTTTTATACAGTATAAGTTATTCATGGAATAAATTCCATTTTTGTAACGTAAAATTTTTGGTTATGTTCTTAGTGATAACCATTTACATCAAAATTACCGTTTTTGACTTAAATAATCTTTTATACAAAATTTTGAAGTGGCAATCTCCTTCATGAATCTATCTTACAGCTTTATATCATGCTTTTCAATCTTTAAAGATCTTTAGATTCTCATAATATAGAAAAATTGTGAAATTAGTTTATCTTTTGTATCAGTAAAGTTTTAATTAGGTCAAATTTAATGTGATGTTTTAAATTAAGTTGGAAATTCAATAATTTGCATTGGCCTGGTAGCTTGAATCACAGCAATAAGTAATAACTTAATTTTGGAATGAAGCTGAATTATCTTAAAATGAATAAAACCATGTTGATGAATCAGATGAACAACTGCTTCATTTTTAATGGAAGAACCACGAAGAGTTAGACTTTGTTTCTGGAAATTATTTATAATTTCCTGCTTCCTTTCCAATGAAATGGTTGTAACCTAAAATGGTTAAGCGCAAAAATCAGTTTATTTTATTTTAAAAGTACCGCATCTACTATGTTAGCAGTTCAAATTCTGTCATCTAAATACCAAATATTAAACTCCGAAGACAAATATTTGATTAGTAGGTAAAGTAATCAGGAACTGAACTTTCGAGTTGTACTCGAGTACGAGTTGTTTTAACAGGCAGAATAGCTGTGATCTGCAAATCAAATTATGCGGAATCCGTCGGGAAGAGATCTTTTTACAGCTAAATGTTCATGCAAAATTAAATGTATTGGAGTCTTTGATACGCCTAAGGATGCCTATTTTTCACTGTAGGTCACATGTGGATCTTCTTCAATCATGTTGCGCACAGCATTGATGTTTTTTTGGACTAACAGCCGATTTTGGTTGACCTTCACGAAATTCATCACTGACAGACGGACGCACGACCACGATGGAATTTTGCAAACCAATTAATTGTAAACAGTCTTTATTACCAAAGTTGAACGAAGCGATTCTATGCATTGTTGTCAAGTTAGACTTTTAGTAAAATCGTAAAATCATCCAACGAAAACCTTCACATGAAATTTCCATTCTTTCACAAAATTGTTTTTACACTCTAACTGTAAACAAATTACTCGGTCAATTTCTAAGTTTTAACTGTTTTCACAATAAAAAAAAAGTCAAATTTTGCGAAAATAGTAACGCCACATCTCAATGTCACCACCTAGTGGTTGTTTGTAAATACTTAAAGGGTCCCCTCGTATTTACATAAGTGTGACCAATTAACAGAAGGCCAAGGTCAAGCGAAAGAAATAAAAAAAAATTATTTCAAAATTATAGTTACTTTATTTGTGTGATCGTGATATCTATTATATTTATGTATCATGATTTTAAAATATTGGTACTAACGTGCCAACACAAGTATTTTTTTAAACAATTTACCATAAAAATTTTGTCACAACATTATTTCTTCAACATGATATTAATATGTATGATAATGTCTAGGTAGCCGATACCGGTTACTATATATTGAGAGTCGGTAATTTAAGTTCAAAATGCGGAAGTACCGGCATAGTGTATAACACTAATAAGTGGCAGATAGGTATGGAATTTAAGAAATTCCGGCATCTAACCTATTACCGGTATTAACTGACGCAAATATTTTTTTATAAAATCAAAAGATTTTCAGACTCGATTTCCGAAGATTCACATTTTTGTGTACGTACATTAAAATTCCAATGCCTTTAATTTTAATTACTCTATGGAAATTCATTAAACAATCGGAACAATTTTATTAAAAAATATAGGCCATGTGGGCCTAAAGCTTCTTCATTCATGCTCTCTCCATTAATTTACAACTTAACGCTACGAAGACCAGACCTTGTTATCCGGTATCTCTTCCTTCGCTGTTACTCATCGACAGAGCGTTGATGCTCACCAGAGGGCCGCGTTGATGTCCACAATATCCGCACCGCAAACAAAAGTATTGAATAAAGCAATAGAATAAATGCCTGTTATATCCGTCTTTTGCGCCCATTAGATGAAATATTTAAGAAATATTTATTTTTCCGACTCTAATTTAAAAAGCCGAAGACGATTAGTTCACGATACAAACCTAAATTTGTAATTAATCGTAAAATAAGCTTGGTTTTTGTATCGGGAATGTATTATGAACGAACTTTGTTACGAATTCTTAGTGTGTAGTTACGAATGCATAAAATTAAAATTGTTACTTATTTTTTATTAGTAATTTTATTACCTGTAGTACCGCCTTCTTTAAATTGACCAATGAACGTAAACTACCGGCTTTCGATATAGTAACCGGTACCGGCTGCTTAGACATTTCCTATATATTACCATGATTTATATGATAAGACTCCGGGTCTGTGAAAAATGATAAAAAGCTGTTCAAATTTGGTTTTGTTTTATGTTTAAATTAAATCGGGATTTCAATGTGAGGGTAGCAATACATATATTATGCAAAATTACTGCAAAATATTGCAGTAATTATTTTGGTGCCGCTCAACGTGGTGAATCAGTGTGAATAATTTTTTGTATAGGTATCATAGCAATATACGAGTATACACATATTATAAATATTTATATTAGCTTAAGATAAAATTTTTCAATTTTGTATCAAATAATACAATTTTCATCCTCATTACTTTCAACAATTATGTTGCAATTAATTTTACTTTCCGCACTAGGTGCCTTTGCTCTAGGTAAGTCAAAATTAAAATAACTATTTGGGTTTTTAAATAAAAAGAATTACAATTTAATGATTTTATAAGCTTTCGACAGTAGTTTAATGTCTTGTGTTGGTGTTTTTTTTATTCCTTGGTTTTAATTTATTTTACAAAAATGGATCATGTGAAGAAGATCGTAAACTGCTGCCCATAGCTTTTGTGATAAATGGAAGTTTTAAACAGTATTTATTTTTTTAGGATAATAATTCATTTTTAATATTTTAAATAAAATTATTTTAGGTAGAATTCTCAATCAAAATCCTCCGATTTTGGACGGAAGAATTGTTAGAGGTTACGATACTACTATAGAACAACATCCATATCAAGTGTCTATTGAAGTACTTGGAGTAGGTCATTGGTGTGGCGGATCACTGATTCGTGAAAATGAAGTTCTAACCGCAGCGCATTGCATGCAGTAAGCAAACGCTTGGGAAATTCTTTTTAGGCAGTAATGTGATTTAACGTTTTTTTTTAGCTACTCACTATTTCGCTACAGCGTAAGAGCCGGTAGTACACGTAAAGAAAATGGAGGACAAGTTGTACAAGTACGTTCTTCTTGCGTACATCCTAAATACAGTGGATTCAGCTATGACTACGATGTAGCGGTTTTAAGATTAGATCGCTCGTTCACCTTAGGTGCTGGTGTGCAATTAATACAAATGCAACCTGTTGGAGTATCAGTACATGACAATACTGTAGCTACTGTAACGGGCTGGGGAGATCTAGAATGGGAAAGAAATGGACCTACAGTTTTACAAAGAGTAGATGTTCCAAAAATCAATGATATACAATGTGCGACTGTTAATTATCCCGGTAAAATCACGTCACGCATGACATGCTATGGATATCCTGATGGTGGTCAAGATACTTGCCAGGTAAAATAACGAACAACAAATTATGTAATTGCCACGCTTAAACAACTAAATTACGATAAATGTTGCTGCAATTTCGCGAAGTCCGCAATTCGAACCCACAATTTCCGCAACGTAACTCAACCAGCGATCACACCAAACCACGTTGGTCGCCACTTGCCACGCTTAACCAACTAAATTGCGATAAATGTTGCTGCAATTTCGCGAAGTCCGCAATTCGAACCCACAATTTCCGCAACGTAACTCAACCAGCGATCACACCAAACCACGTTGGTCGCCAAGATGAAACGGTTAAAATTCCTCACGAACTTTAGCGTGAATAATTGATGTTACATTAATTTCTAACCAAAGGTGTTAATTAAAACGACGGAAAAAAAAGATGGAATAGGCGCCACTCGATTTCGGTTAAAAAGGAAGACGTCGTTATGAAAGATTAGACAACTCGATTAAAGGGGAAATCGAGAAATCACGAGCTATCTTTGTAAATCTTGCCGGCTAGCTTGGAAGATAATTAATTAAACAAAAAAAAAACCAGCAATGAGTCCAGGGCATACGGAAAATTTTGAACAACGAAGAATTTTTGTAAACGAAAATAGTAATTACTCAAAGATAAAGCGCAAATATCTTACGCACACAAAATAAACTTAACAATAAAATAAAAATAAACATAAAAATAAACAATACGGTGGTCATTGCTTAAAGGCTTTATGATAAAGTCGATGCTTATGGTGTTAGTATTGCGCCAGTGGAACGCAACAACAGTAGCCCACTACAGGAGCCGACCAGAACGGCACAGTAGCGACCACATTGACACTCAGAATCACCACCCACACAATCAATCGACGGAACACTCGAATGGTCATATAGGTACAATCCCACTAAGGTAACCACCGAACCTCCGACGACCAAACCAAATAGCAGCGACCCCGGTGCAATGCCGCACTCTGTATATAAGTAGGTCACACATCGAAGCCTTTATAAAATAAAAATATAAAATCATAATTAAACACAAAAAAAGTATCGACACTAAATTTCAAATATGAAATTTGAACCTCCGTCGATCAAATTGGAATCTTCCTGCTAATACATTTTACCAGTTCGCTCGATGTAAACCATAGGAAATAATACACAAGTAAAGTTTAATTAACCAAACGTAATAAAATAAATAAAGTAGTCATTACTACGCTTATCAAACATAACACTTATACATTGGTATCATTATCCACAATATGCGAAAGTGCGATAATGATTGCAATTTTATCACGCAGTGCAGAAAGTTGTAATCTGCCACTTATCTATCAATTGCAACCATTCTGGAAGTAAAAATGCAGAACGAAAAAAAGAATACCAAGATGTTACACATAAATAAAAAAATAAAACACATTAAAAAGGCCAAGGAAAAAAAAAATACGCCATCGAGCTTAATATGGCTTAATATAAAAACCAATAATAATTATTACAACAAATTACCAACCAAAAAGGATACCTCAAATTTCGTTGATCTGCGGCATATGCAAAAATTTGTTCAGCTTCGAATCCCATAAAGGCGGATGAGAGCTCCCGGTAAAATAATCAAAAAAATGAGCTTCCCAATCCTACGGATTCGAGAAGATAATCCCAGTTCGCTACTGGATGGTATTAACTAACCAATTCTTCTCCAAAATCCGGCTTCACAAAATTTTTGCACAACACACACAAAATCACCTCTTACTCGAGCAAACGTATCCAGTCCAGTCTCGCGTACCGACCCCTGCCCATTTTCCTCACTCGTACCAACGGTCACTGGTTCCAAAACCCAAAGAACCCGGCGGCAAATTTTAAACCGTTACATAATTACTTCAGTAATATATTTATTGTTTTTAGGGCGATTCCGGTGGACCTTTGGTTGCAAATGGGCGACAAGTAGGTATCGTATCCTGGGGACTAGGTTGTGCATTCCCAAATTTACCTGGAGTTTATACACGTGTAGAAAATGTTGAAATTCAATACCATGTCAATCAATGTGTTGCATCTTTTAATTTATAAGTTTGACGCAGTTTTTAAGTTTATTATGTATGTAATCAGTTGAAAATATATTGGCAAGCAAGAAAGTAAGTCCTTGAAACTTTGGATTGAAATTGAAATGAACTAATAGTTATACTAAGTATGCGCTATATTCAGTTTATTACAAAAATAACTCGACTTTAAGTATTAATCAACAACGGAAGAAGCCAGTTGTCTCGTTAGTGTTGCCTAGTAAAGTCGCGCCTTCCTTTAGGACACTTTGTTCCGCCTTCCGGATCAGTTGTCAAAGACATCTTCATCTTTCCGGGTGGTCCGACTCTTAACATTCTGGCGTTCGATCATAGTATTAAGTTAAGTTTAACATATATCAGTGCGCCTGTTGCTCTGAGCTAGGTCCTAAAGGAGCTCGGGTGAGAAGGAGATGCCACCCCCTTAGAAAGTTAAAATCCAAGTGATGTACTTCCTCCCGCTAAACATCAAAAATAGGCGCTGATGCCTTTATTACCGGTACTTATCTTTTATAAGTCCAGCCGCCCCTCCGACGCCTATTTAAGTAGGCGTCGGCATGTAAAGCTTACGCGAGGCCCTTAACTGTTTTCGTATCACGACGTCGTCCCTTGTCGCGACTCGTTTTAACAAGCTGTGCGGAAGGAAGCGACGAGGTCGGAAGCACAGTGTGCCGTCTGCGACTGCTATGATACATGTATAAAATCGCGTTTTCCCGAGTTTACATGATACCCGAGGTATCTCTCGGGCCACGCGTTGAGTCTCAGGCCTAAGCCCTCGATTCCGTCGGCTACGGGCTAGAAGGAGTTGCCACCCCCTTGAGTCTCTTCGACAGAGATTCCCCGCTAAATTAAATGGTATCTGACACCTCTTGCATGAGCAAAATCTACATTGAGTCTATCCCCTCTAGAGCAAAATCTACTATCTCTACTCATCATCATCATCATTTTCATCATCAGAATGGGCAGTCCCTTCGTCGGGGTTCGCATTGCCGGCGTTTATGAGACGCCGTCTAGCGAACGCACTATTGGCGAAGGCTTGCAGCCTTGTATAGCTGTTCAGGTCTTTAACTAAATCTTTCAGATCTATCGAGTCTTCCGGTGGCAGGCTTGGGAGCTGCTACTTCCGGATATCTTCGTATAAATGACAGTGCATGAGAACATGTTGCCATGTCTCATCCAAGCCGCACTGGCATTTGGGTGTCTCTGCCAAGCCGAATTTGCACAATTGATGATGAAAATTTTCTGACATATTCGTAGAAATTCATTTTCTATTAATATATTCAAAATTCAACCCAGGTTCGCAGTATAATATAAGTTTGTCCACCCTGGGGATTTTCAAAATTTTTTTGATGGAAGTTTCAGCAGTGTAAACTTCACCCGGGTAGAGCTAGCACCCCCACCTCTTCAAAACAAAAAAAAAGGATAATGCCATACTTTTGTACTAATTATTTGCTAATTTTCTATAAAATATTCACGAATTTTATAATTCAACGGTTTCGCGGTAAAAGATATAAATTTGGTGGGGATACTGAGCTGACGTAAACCTAGCACCCCACCGCGAGGAAATAACTTTTTTGGTTACTGTGCAGTTGTTCTGACCACTCGAAACAAATTTTCTTCAGCTACACACTAAAGAACACAGTTAATATAGCAAATTGTAAAAATATAAACCGAGAATTTATTATCAAAATTTTGAAATAATCAATTTTGAACTTAGCAAATTTTACTAGATTCAGTGGTAAAATTAACGAGATTCCCGCGCGTCGCTCATTCTGTTGACGGTCCGTGCAGAATGAATGACCCTAACACTTAGAAAATATCGTACCGGCAGATGCAGCTCGTCTCTCCTACATGTAACATCGATTATTTTTTGTTTTATTCGATATTTTGGGGGTGAAACGTTATAGTTTACTGCCCATACCGCAACTATACTTTTTAATGCTTTTCCAAGGGTCCCTAACCTCCCGGTTTTTTAGATCCCGGTTTTCTTGATCGAAGGCGCTTCTCGTATGTTTAGCCTAGTTACCAGAGTCAAAACCGCCCTGGAGTTTTCTCAGCTCAAAAGAATCTCTTCATCCCTCAAAAATTCATCCGCTATAAGACAAGTATTTTACAACCCGTGAAATCCCATTTCTATAATAAATTACTTGAGAATCAGGTCGAAGAAATTTTGGAATATAAATCGTATCTACATTCGAACTTATTATCAAACACTTTGCATTACCACATTTATTTTAAGATAATATAATTTAATACATCCATTTAGGGGTGAGGGACGGAGGGAGTGAAAACATGTTAATTGAGCCCCCCAACATTTTTTTAAATATCTCGATACCCAAAGAAGTATCTTTTTTGTTTTGAAGAGGTGGGGGTGATAGCTTTACCCGGGTATAAACTTTTCAGTTTTGTTAACAATTTAAGCTGTATTTTGCAATGAAATTTTGAAAATTTACTAAGCTACGGGCGGATTATTAAGTACTTAGAATGAAACAGAGATGTCACCACTCTGGCTAATTTAGTGTTATTTTTGAGAAGTACCAACCTTGGAAAGTTAAAGTTTCTAATTTCATCCATTTATGTCAAATCGTTGAATTTTGATAGTCATTTAAAGTGAACAATTTGTATAAATTTGCTAAAATGGAGAAAAACTAAAATCGTGCGGTTATCAAGTACTTGTATCTCAAAGGCTTAACGCCTTCAGAAATCGTTACTGATATGAACTCAGTGTTGGGTGAATCTGCTCCGTCGACTGCAACTGTTTATAATTGGTATAATGAATTTAAACGTGGTCGTAAAAGCACAAGTGATGAACAAAGGCCAGGACGTCCAAAAGACGTTGTTACTCCAGCCATTGTCAAAAAAATCCATCGTACTGTATTAAATGATCGAAGAGTGAAATTGCGTGAGCTAGCTGACTTATGTGGAATAACGTATAAAAGTGTTTGGGATGTTTTACATAAAACACTGCATATGAAAAAGTTGTCTACGAGATGGGTGCCGCGTTTGCTTTCAAACGATCAGAAACGCAATCGAATGGATCTTTCAAAGCAAAGTTTGGAATTATTTCAGCGTAATCCCAAAGAATTTTTGCGCCGATTCATAACCGTCGATGAAACATGGATTCACTACTATACCCCAGAAACGAAAGAACAATCAAAACAATGGATGGAAGCTGGTGAAAGTGCTCCAAAGAAAGCACGGACAGTTCCATCAGCTGGAAAGGTTATGGCAACTGTTTTTTGGGATGCTCATGGAATAGTGTTAATTGACTTCCTCCAGAAAGGAAAAACAATAATAGGGAAATACTATGCTGAATTATTGGAGAAATTAAATACTGCTATCCAAGAAAAAAGACCTCATTTAAACAAGAAAAAAATCCTGTTTCATCACGACAATGCACCAGCTCACACATCAAGAATTGCAATGGCAAAATTGCATGAATTAAGCTACGAATTGCTTCCACATCCACCATATTCACCAGATTTAGCTCCTAGTGATTTCTACTTGTTTCCAAACTTGAAGAAATGGCTCGGAGGAAGAAGATTTACGTCAAATGAAGAAGTGATAGATGCAACAAATGCTTATTTTGGAGAGTTTGAGAAATCTTACTTTACCGATGGCATCCAAAAACTTGAACCGCGTTGGATCAAGTGTGTCGACCTAAAAGGAGACTATATTGAAAAATAAAATGAAATTTTCCCAAAAAAATTGTTTTTACTTTCTCATTCTAAGGACTTAATAATCCGCCTCGTATAAGTTTCTAGGCATAAGTTCCAGTAGTTAGAAGTTACACATTTAATTTTTTGCGGATATTATCTCGCAACTAGCAACTACATTTTTCAACTTGGCTACAACTGTACATCAAAAAGTAGTAATTGACTTGAAATTTGGACACAATCCTCTTAGATAGTATGTACATTATCTAAAATGTAGCGTACTATTTTTGTGCA
This sequence comes from Podabrus alpinus, assembly GCA_932274525.1. Classification (NCBI taxonomy): domain Eukaryota; kingdom Metazoa; phylum Arthropoda; class Insecta; order Coleoptera; family Cantharidae; genus Podabrus; species Podabrus alpinus. Next base: position 159,835,993 of record OW026451.1, read on the forward strand.
AAGTTTATTATTTTTTCTACGAATTTTTTTTTAAACAATTGAAACAACTTTGTCAATATTTACTCTGTACAAGGATTAATATTTTGATCTTATTAAATTTCAATTAGAGAAGTATTTAATAACTTGGTAATATTTTTTAAACTTATAATTTTGTTATTACATTTTCAACAAGTTAAAAGTTCAATTAACTAATTTTATTTAAAATTTAAACTACTTGATGCCATATAAAGTCCCCCCCCCCCCCATTTGGAAAAAATTAATATAATTCCTTGTCATTTACAAAATTATTTAAAAAAAATATTATCATTGTACCAATATAACATTTTTAAATAATAACTTAAAAAATATTACAACTAAACCTGTTTTCACCTGTTTAAAAATTGTTCTTAAATCAATTTTTCAATGAAAAGGGCGTATTCACTACCCTGAAGATTTTTTTAAATTTTATTGTTGATTTATTAATTGTCGCTGATTCTGCAAGGGAAACGAGTACCGAGTACTTGTTAATATTCTGCTGTTGTATCTACTTTGCAGAAGATTATGTTGTATATTGTCGTGTTCCAAAATTGAAACCCGTCAACTATTATTTTTTTCCCTATTTTAAGCGTTGGTATCCAATCAATCTCAATTTGTTAACCCCCATTTTAGTCTTTTATGTTCGTTATATTATAAATGCTCATAATTCTTCATTTAGGCAATAAAACTAAAATGTTTGAATATGATAACTTGATAACCAATAATTTTTATTTTATGTTTACACAAAATAATCATTTACAAAAATGTTATCTATTTAATATAATTAAATCTCTGCTGGAGTCTATTATCACATACCGACAACGATGGTGCGAGCATTTGAATAGAATTATAGAATGGACAATTGTGGACCAGCAAAACAAATACTGGGATACCACCCTAAGGGGAAAAGAGACGTCGGGCGACCGAGGAAGCGATGGACGCCGGAACAGGCTTTAACCTAATCCAGGAAGTAATGATGATGAAGATAATTGTATAATAATTGTTATCTATTTAAATGTAAAAAGTTTAACACAATATTATGTACATCCTATATACAACATGTTAATTAATTTCAAAATTGCTACCGCGCATAAATGTATTCCGTTATCAGTCCGGTACAGTAAACGTTTATAAAAGATTTTTATTAAATCCGTTCACCTTAATTCTAACGATTTTATAGTTCCAACTTTCAAACAAGCATTCAAATTTTAAATTTACCTTATAAATTTCTATAGGTGTCCATTTTCCAAACTTAGCTTTTCCTTTTTTTTAATGTTTTCAACATCCATCCAATCTCGCAACATTTTCAAATTCCAACCTGATTATTCTGTACGGCATATTATATATCCTTTCTTTGATTTCCGTGTTATTCTTCTTTATTTTCTAAAACTTTGTGAAACATCCTTCCATGTACAAAACTTCATCCATTTATTTTCCTAACCCTGCGCAGATCCAAAATACGCAATTTTAACCAATTTCTCCATTTCTCTCAATTTCACTTTAATCACTAAAATCACCCTTGCTCGGTAATTATAAAATATAATATCGATTGTTCATCGACAATTCAAAATCTATCCATCCACGATGGTAATTGAACCTTGAACGACAACTCTCCATCAGGCGATCTCACACCTTTGTGGTCGCTGCACGACTGCCTTCTTTGCTTATATTCGGCATGGACGTAATCAAATAGAAAAATATTACGTGTTAGTCTATAAATAAACAAAATTTTAGACAAACGTAATATCAATTTCTGTTACTAAAAATTCGCGCACTAAATTCAAATTTCACTTCTTTTTAAAATATTTTCAGGTGTACAAAATTTGAAGAAAGCATCTACTACCTTAATTTGACTTACAATATTTCGCCACAAAGGAATAATTCTACCCTTATAAAATTAGCTAAACATTCTGGTTATCACCTCAAGAATTTTTTTTATCCAATCTAATTTTCATCTGATCCAATGACCATCGAAATTTAGTTTCAAAATATAACGAATCTGTAGGTATGGCATTTAAATTATTTTTAACCTTAGTATATAATATAACGGATTTGTATACAGCTAGTGCCGATGCCGCTTCCCCGTCACCAGTTTCCATTCCTCTGCATTGTTTTTTCTTCCTGTCCAAATTCCGAAGCATGGTACCGGATTTTTTAACATTTGTTGAAGTTAGACTGTAGCACGAGTTAGACGTGCCAATGGAGTTGGATTGTGGAAAGTGTAATGGTAGTTTACGGAGGGAGCAGTATGTTGTGGTATGTGCGGGCTTTTGTAGAAAGTCCTTCCATGCCAAAAAGTGTTTTGGAATTCCTGAGAGGGATTGTGATGTAATGAATAGATTTACCAACATCAGGTTTATTTGTGATGGGTGCACTGATTCATTTGAAGTACTGAGGTCAAATCAGGAGAAGATTTTGGCAGAGATTAAAAGTGGTATTACTGAAAAAGTAGAGGAAATAATGGAAAAATTTAAAAGTGAATTTAATTCAGGAATTCTAAATGCGAACATTGAAAGCAATGGAGAGATAGGGACATATGCGGACCAACTTCTTAGATTACCGGTTATCGTTAGACCAAAGGAGAAATCGCAGAAAGTGGAAAAAACTTTGGAAGAGATAAAAAAGAATATTAACCCTTCATCTATATCGGCGAAAGTTAATAATATTGTGAAATTAAGAGATAATGGTGCGATTTCGATTAGCTGTAGCAATAAACAATCAGCAGATCGAATAGAAAAAGAAATTACAAATAAGCTGGGTGCTAATTATGAAGTTAAGGTTTCCAGTTTGAGGAAGCCAAAAATTTTAGTAGTTGGTATGAGCGAAGAGATAAGTAAAGAAGAGGTAGTACTGGCTGTTAAGTCACAAAACGATGTTGTGTTTGATGAATTAAATTGTGTGAAAGTATACAGATCATTTAAGAATGAAAGGGTTTTTAATGCTATTTTGGAAGTTGATGGAAAATCTTTTGAGCAGATTATGAAGAGTGGAAAACTTAATGTAATGTGGGACAGATGTAGAGTATTTGAGAGTATTAGTATAATGAGGTGTTTGAAGTGTGGTGGCTTTAATCATAAGGCACAGAATTGTACGGTGGGTGCGTTATGCTACAAATGTGGAAACAGTGGTCATATTTCTAATGAATGCCCAGAGAGTAACAGTAAATGTGTAAATTGTTGTAAAGCTAAGAAGGAACTGAAACTACATGATCTTGATGTTAACCACAACACGTGGAGCTCGGATTGCCCAATGTATAAGAGGAAAGTTGAAATTGAAAAGAACAAAACTGTATATTAGCAACCAAAGAATATTGAATGTGTATATTTAAACATTCAAGGTGTTATCAATAATTTTTGTGAACTGGAGCTGTTGGTCAATGAATGTAAGCCGGAGTTTGTATGTCTGAGTGAGACTCATCTAATGGAGGTTGATGATGATAGACTGATTCAGATTTATGGTTATAATATGATAAGAGTCGATTCTTCTTCTCACCATACGGGTGGTGTTTTGATTTATTATAATAATTCTTGGAAATGTGAGTTAATTAGTAGCAAGGTGATTGATTTGGATTTGTGGTGGTTGGTTGTTAAAGGAAGTGATGGTAATGATGTAATTCATTTAGCGGTTCTTTATAGAGCGCCGAGATATTTGAACGTTGATTCGAGTTTTTATGTGTATTTTGAAGGTTTCATGGAAGAATTATGTGAAATTAGCAATAAAGTTATGATAATGGGTGATTTTAATGTTGATTGGGCAAAGGTTTCAAACTCAAAAAATAGATTAAGTGATGTTATCAGTGATAATGGTTTTAGACAAATTATGAGTCAATACACTAGAGAAACATGCGAATAAAAAACATTGATTGACTACGTAATAGTTAATGACGGGTATAATTTTAGTGCTGAAATTAAAAGAGATTTAAAAATTAGTGATCATGAAACTATTGGAATATCAATTAGAAGTAATAAAAAGCTCAAAGGAAAAGGAAAAAAAACGATAAGCAGTTTAAGATATGACAAGAATAAATTTAGAAACAGAGTTGTTTAGAGTGATTTGATGACCACTTACTACGGTAATTGTAATTGTAAGGCTGACATTTTTTGTCAGGGTTTGCAATCGATTGTTAACGAGTTTATTGAGAATAGGAGGGATTCTTATGTTAGCTGCCCGTGGTTTTCTGGTGATCTGGAAAGTTTAAAGAATAGTAAGCTGATTCAATATCGTAGGGCGTCGCAATCGGGTAGTGCATTTGAGTGGTCAAGATACAGGTGCATTAGAAATGATTTTAAGAATAGAATTAATAAGGCGAAAGCTGAATACATCAGTGGGAAAATTGATAACTCTGTGAACCAAAAGATGATGTGGTGGTCTTTGAAGTCATTTGTCTTGGGTCATCAGCGGGGTGATATTGGTGAGATTATGTTTGATAATGAAAAGTGTGTTGACAGTTTGATAATCGCGAACAATTTCAATAGTTTCTTTGTTGATAGTGTGGTTGAAATTAAGAATAGTATTCCTGTTAGGCAATACGTGAGTGGGATTGTAGATTTACGTGTTAGTTTTGAATTTAAATCGGTGAGGATTGAAGATTTGGAGCTGATATTGAAATCAATGAACAATAAGAGAGACATGAATTTTGCCAGTGCTGGTATGTTTAGAAATATCATTGACCTAATAGGTGAGAATTTTTTGTCTATTATTAATGAGTCCCTGGAGTCTGGAGTTTTTCCTGATGCGTGGAAAGAATCTATGGTAGTTCCTATCGAAAAAGTAAAGAATTCGATTAAATGTGAGGAGTTCCGGCCAGTTAATATGGTATCGGTTGAGTCAAAGATTCTGGAAAAGCTGGTTAACAATCAGCTGATTGATTACTTGGACAATCATGGTGTCATTTCTGAATACCAATCAGGCTTCAGGAAGGGTCACAACTGTGAGTCATTGGTTACGTTTGTGGTGGGAGATTGGAAGATGGCTCTTCATGATGATAAGAAGGTATTGGCGGTTTTCTTGGACCTCCGTAGAGCTTTCGAGACAGTGGATAGAGAAATTTTGTTGGAAAAACTTAAAAGTTATGGAATTCGGGGTAATGAATGGAATTGGTTTAAATCATATTTATCTAATAGAAAACAGAGAACTAGAGTTAATGGAGAGGTTTCGGAGGCTTTGGATGTTTCTTTGGGAGTTCCGCAGGGAACGGTTCTTGGTGTGGTATTATTTCTGTTGTACGTAAATGATATGCATAATGTAATTAATAGGGCAAAATTAGTTCTTTTTGCGGATGACGCGCTCTTATATTTTTGTGGTGATGATGTGGATGACTGCGTTGGGGTTATTAATCAAGAGTTAGAGAAACTTAGTGTATGGTTTCAAATGAATAAACTAAAACTTAATTTGTGTAAGTCAAAATGTATTATTGTAAATGACAGTAGGGGTAGAACTCGTGATGTTATGATGGAGGGTACTCGGATTGAGGTGGTTAGTCAGATGAAATACTTGGGTGTAGTTGTTGACGATAAATTGAACTTTAAGAGTCACTTTGATTATGTATGTAAAAAAGTAGCAAAGAAATTGCATTTTTTTTTTAAATTAGGAAGAATATATCGGTTTTGAGCGCAATTAGGATTTTTAATGTGATGATAAAGCCTCATTTTGAGTACTGTTCGTCTGTTCTGTTTATGGGCAATGGTGGCATGTTGGATAGGTTACAAAAGCTACAGAATAGGGGTATGAGAACAATATTAAGAGTAGGTCGTTTTATATCCAAAAGTATGTTGCTAGTCACATTACAATGGCAGAGTGTTTATCAAAGAATTGTAGTTAATGTTTTGATGTTTGTTTTCAAATTGAAGAATAAGATGCTTCCGTCGTATTTGTGCGACAATATTACTTATGTGGCAGATGTGAATAAGTATCCAGTGCGTAATGCCCAGGATTTTCGTTTGAATCTGTTTAGGAATAATAGAACACAAAATATGTTGTTATATAGTGGTTTAAAATTATTTAATGACTTGCCGTTATCTCTTAAGATGGAGAAAAGAGTTGAAATTTTTAAGAGGAATGTTAAGAATTATGTTAGTTTGCATTTTACTTAGAAGGGGTTAATGATTTAATGTTTATTCTTTATTGTTTAGGATGGATTTTTTTTTTTTTTGTAAACTGATTTTTTTATTTTTTGGGAGTTTGTATGGATTTGTTTGTGATGTAAATAGTGGTAGTAAATTACCAAATAAAGTAATATTATTATTATTATTATTTAAATTTTTTATAAGTGTAAGTTTACTATCCTTACGACTGAAGCCCCATACTTGGAGGGTCGGGTATTTCTCTTAGTGTGAAATTTTGAACCTTGCATTACTATAATAAATTTTTAAAATATGCCCAAATTTTGACCCTTGTAAAATTGCATGTCAATATAATAACCTATTTATCCACCAAAATTATTTTTTTATAATAAATTATCAGTTTATTAGTGTCTAAGTTATATTTAAAGATTTTGAATTTACACGAATTTAAAATTTTACGCTTCTTTTAATATTGTTAGGTTGTCGTGACAGGGTTCCCACTCTTCTGGAAAACCTGGAATAACTGTACAAGTAAGGAAATTTAGAAAAGTACAAATAAAAGAGAATTTTAGATTCTAAAATTCTTCGAAATTGAAAACAAATTTGTAAAATTGTCAATCACATTTTTTATTTTTCAGAATATTAAAATGTATACTGAAATTTACGAAGTTTCGAGAAGTCAGAGAAAGTTGTCAATCTTGATCAGGGAAAACCTGGGAAAGCCAACACAAGTAGTTTTTTTTTAAACAATTTACCATAAACATTTATGTCTTAACCTTATTTGTTCAATATGATATCGATATTTATTACGTTAAGATAAAAATTGCCGATGTTATATAAAGCGATACGACTTTTTTTTCCATTACTTTTAATAACCATGTTCCAATTAATCTTACTTTCTGCACTAGCCTCCCTTGCTTTAGGTAAGTCAAAATTAAAATAACTACTTGGATTTCAAAATAAAAATATTATTTATTACATTATTAACTTAAACGAAATAAAATTTAATTATTTCGTAAGCTTTCGGACAGTAAGTAATGTTTTAATTTAAGGAACGCTCAACTGTAGCCGAATATTAATTTTTACAGGACAATAAAAATTTATGCATTATTCCAAATAATTTTTTTTAGGTAGGACTCTCAATGAAAATCTTCAGTTATTGGACGGAAGAATTGTTGGAGGCGAAGATACCACTATAGAACAATATCCATACCAAGTGTCCATTGAATTAGTTGGAGGCCATTGGTGTGGCGGATCACTAATTCGTGATAATGTAGTTCTCACCGCAGCGCATTGCATGGAGTAAGTAACCTTTTCCGAAAGGTATTTTGGATAATAATGTTACGTTTTGAAAAGCTATTTGCCATCATACTACTCCGTAAGAGCTGGTAGTACACGCAAAGAAGAAGGAGGACAAGTCGCAAATGTAGTCTCTATTTGCACCCATCCTAAATATAATCCATATGACTACGACGTATCGGTCTTACAATTAGATCGCTCGTTCACGTTGAGTGCTGGTGTGCAATTAATACAAATGCAACCTGTTGGAATAGCAGTCGAGGTCAATACTGAAGCTACTGTAACCGGCTGGGGAGCTCTGAAATGGGGAGGAACTGGACCTACAGTTCTACAAAAAGTAGATGTTCCAAAAATCAACGATGAGCAATGTTCGAATGTTAACTATCCTGGTTCAATCACGCCGCGAATGACATGCTATGGATATACTCAAGGTGGTAAAGATGCTTGCCAGGTAAATTAAGTAACAACAAATTATATCATTAATTTAGTAATGCATTTATTGTTTTTAGGGCGATTCCGGTGGACCTTTGGTTGCAAATGGACGACAAGTAGGTATCGTATCCTGGGGAGAAGGTTGTGCATTCCCAAATTTACCTGGAGTTTATACACGTGTAGAAAATTCTGAAATTCAAGACCATGTCTATCAATGTGTTGGATTTTTTAATTTAAGTTAAATTTATTATGTAATCATTTGAAAATATATTGGCGAGCGAAAAAGTAAGTCACTATTATTTAAAATTTAGGATTGAAACTTCAATGATGTATTCAGTTTTATGTATTTATTTTATTCAAATAAACAAGTGCAAAATTAAAAAATGTTGCGAAAATAATTCGACTTCAAGTATTATAATCATCAACAACGGAAAAATCCAGTAGGTGCAACCTTAATTTTTTTTGTTTGATCTTAATAATTTAATATAGGAAGGTTAAATCACACTCAAAAATCCTTTAATTTGCATATTCCCACGAAATCAGGTATCTGCAAAATAATTGTTAATTTGATATCTTCAACGGATAGTCATCTGGACCCTTCAGAATTCTTTAGCTTATATTGAATTCTAATATATTTTAATTTCGTTAAACGGGAAATGTTATGCAATATTATTAATGTGTAGGAGAGATTGTATACAAGGCGTTTAAAAAAAGGTATAATCAAATTTTAGGATAAACCATTGGCCTTAGATATGGACGTTGCTACTTATAAAATTAGACGATTAGAATAAAACTAATTAAAATATTCAAATAAATTAAATTAAATTTCAAATTTTAGAAAATATCACGTTCATCAACCACAATAAAACGCAAAATCTCTCATAGGCTTTCAGCAATTATTTGTTGCTTTCTTCGGATGTTTAATTTGTATTTGAACGGACTAAGTAAGGTATATCAAATAATGTACTATGTTGACAAATGGAATTACTTTATATCATTTATTTTAAACGAATTACTATGAAATTTGTCGCTAAGTGTAATATAACAATAAATAACTGATAGTACATAATATAACTAATTGACGATAGTATAGATACTAAATACGTCAGATAAACAAAATTTCACAAATTTTATTATTTACTCATTTCCTGTGAGGTGCTATTTTATGCAATATTACTTAACTTCGAGTCGCCAATAATTTAAAATTCGAGTTGTCTAGATTAGATCGATTCAAGTTTTGATAAATTTACTTTGGCAATAGAATAGACAAAATTTATTTAAATATCATACAAAGTTATTTTAAAACATTATACAATTTTCAAATTTAACAATGAGCGAGATACTGAAAGTGAAAACATTTCTATATCTTCCTCACGCGACAATCCCAAAAAGCCAACTTATTCTTTTACAAAATTATTTTCCTACCTACAAACATTACATAATTTTTCGAATAATAATTATAACCCTGTTCACAAAATTCAGCTAAGTTACTGAAAAATAAAGACCACAGATCGAAACTAATATATTAAATTTAATAAATTATTTGAGGAAACTGGAATCTTTTATTTATTACGTCATCATCATCATCAGCATCTGCACGTTTTGGACTTATTGTCCGTTACGTCACTCTTGGTCGTCTCATCTTTTTCTGGGTCGGCCCACATTCCTCTTGCCTCTGGGTTTATACATATTACGATAATGAAGGTACGGATGGACCCCGTCAATAGCAATTTAATAAAATTTTCAATGTTACTGATTATCACGGCTAACTGGGTTCTTTTTGCATGTAAACTTGCTTATCTCAGTAGTGGTTTCTTTAGGAAATTGTAAATCTAATCTTTTAAAGCTGAAAAATAAATAGCCGGGAATACAAGAATCCCCAAAAATAATCCGTTTTGTAATGATAATTTTTATTATAATAACTAGCTGACCCGGCAGACGTTGTCCTGCCCGAATTTAATTTTTATTTAGGGATTAGGATTTATTTAGGGATTAGGGGAAATCAGATATCAATTTTGGTGATGATCGATGAAGTTAAAAAAAAAACTTTTTTGTGCGGATAATTTAAAAATTTTTTTTTCGTATTATTCAATTAGATGATTAGGGGGAATCAGATATCAATTTTGGTGATGATCGATGAAGTTCCAAAAAAAACTTTTTTTGTGCTGATAATTTTAAAATTTTTTTTTCGTATTATTCATTTAGATGATTAGGGTGAATCAGATATACATTTTTTTAAATTTCAGAGTATCTTTAGTCCAAAATTTTGTGGTGGAAGGGGAAAAATTTATTTTTATAAAATTGTTTTATGTTACCTATTGATATACCAAATATGAAGAATATTTTTCTAGACTTTAGTAAAAACTCTTTAAGTGGGGGTAAATGTAAAAAAAAATTTCCACTTTTAAAAAGGGCGTGTCTAAAGACCACCAATATGTGAATTTTATTAGAAACAAAGAAGAATTTTATTTGGACTTTGGCGTAGGGTGAAACTAAATCTTTCCTTACTGCTCTAATGAGAAGCAGTTTGGAAAAGATAAAGTCCACGCAGAAGGATAATCCATCTACTTTAAATTTGCGTGGGGCCCTGGTGGTCGATTTTAAACTAGCTCGTTTATTGCGGCAGCGAGAGTCGTGGATCGTGTGAAAGAAACACCCCGGAGAGATCAAGGAAACAGCTTTGCTAACACAACACAATTAAAATGGACAATTGGATGTTAATTGTCAGAAGGCAAAAATATAAGCGATGTCGGATGTAGAAGGTGTTAGCCGACCAAAACAGGCACAGTAGCAACGACATTGCCACCGAAAATCACTCCCAAACATAAACCAAGGGCACCTTCGAATGGTCACATAAAAATCCCACAATAAAGTGGAACCATATCGAATTCCCAATGATAAAACAAACGACAGCAATCTCGATGAAATGCCGCACCCTCTATATGGGTCGGACATCGCAGCCTTTCATAAAAAAATAAACATAAAGCAAAATAAACACCAAAAATAACATCGAAAATAAAATTTCAAATATGAAATTCGAACGTACTACGATCATTTTGGAATTCCTTCGTCAATGCATTTCACCATAAGCTGTTCGATGTAATAAGTGGAAATAAATACCCTGAACAAGCTAATTAAACAAAAACACAATTATATCATATAATTAATAATTTAAAAGTTTATTAAATATCAACTTGAACATTCGATTCACTTCACACTTGCGAGTGTAAATGCGATAAGATAAATGGATATCAGCTCGCCGCAGGAACATAAAATTTGCAAGGCTATCGCAATCTTGGCAACCACTCTAAGAATAAAAAATGCAAGACAAAAAGGCAAACCAAAATGTTACACATAAAAAAATACACTAAATGGCCAAGGGTGAACTCCAACGTCATCGTTCTCCAGGTATACGGAAGAAAATTTGGCCAAATTAATTATCACGTAACTGCGAAGCAATTAACAAAATAATTAGGTGACTTACCATTGTGAAATGAAGAAAATATTTCACAGGAAGTATTGACCATGGGGTCCAACAAAAAAATGTACGATCCGGGAAAAATTAACCATCCCTCAAACCACGAATGTAACATCCCCATAAAAGGTTTGGAGCGCAAGATCCAAAAACCATTCGTATTGATGGATGGGAACCCTCACAAAATCGCATCATCCCTCTTCAAAATTTTGAACCAAAAAACTTATGATAACCACCTCACAGTACCTTCAAACATGACCGGAGCGTTAGAGAGCTCACCAATGACTTCTCATACCCGCGTGCGCGAGTTTAATTTCCCTGTCAATTACGTTCGATATACAGGGCGTCACGAAAGATGTTGCAAAATGGAATAGTTGAATTTAAATAAATTCAACGCTGTTGCGAAAGTGACAAAATTTCGTAACAAGGGGTATAGAACAATTGGCTTTCCCTGACGTTGTATTGTAATTGGGTCACATAATCTTAGGTGTGAAATTTATTTCGGGTAGTACTGTATGTGTATTATTTCCACTTTACTTTTATTAGTGTCACTCGTATGTTTTTCACTTCACTTTCCGTCACTTTGACTCTTATCAGGGGGCCCGGGGGTACTCTGCATGTGTATTATTTCCACTTTACTTTATTAGTATCACTCGTATGTTTTTCACTTCACTTTCCGTCACTTTGACACTATCAGGGGGCCCGGGAGTACTCTACACCAAAGAGGTCTCACTGTGTTACGATAGTAGTTAATTCAGTCACTTTGACACTATCGGGGGGCCCAGGGGGTACTCGACACTATCAGGGTCACTCTAGGTTATGAAAAGGGGGCCCGTCTTGCTAAAACGCGCACTATTTATGTTTTACCCTGTATATACAAAATAATTTTAAGGTTATGTGATTAGGTCTGTCACTTTGACACTATCGGGGGGCGCCAAGGGGGTACTCTACACCAAAGAGCAGGTCTCACTGCGTTAGGAAAGGGGGCCACTTAGTTAGAACGCGCACTATTTATGTTTTACCCTGTATATGCAAAATGATTTTTAGGTTATGTAGTTAATGCCGTCACTATGACACTATCGGGGGGCCCATGGGGGCTATTCAACACTATCAGGGTCACTCTCTAGGTTATGAAAAGAGGGCCCGTCTTGCTAAAACGCGCACTATTTATGTTTTACCCTGTATGTTCAAAATGATTTTAAGGTTATGTCAATGTCATTTTTAAGGTTAACATTCTTATTCAAAATGATTTTTAGGTTATGTAGTTAATGCCGTCACTATGACACTATTGGGGGGCCCATGGGGGCTATTCAACACTATCAGGGTCACTCTCTAGGTTATGAAAAGGGGGCCCGTCTTGCTAAAACGCGCACTATTTATGTTTTACCCTGTATATGCAAAATGATTTTTAGGTTATGTAGTTAATGCCGTCACTTTGACACTATCGGGGGGCCCATGGGGGCTACTCAACACTATCAGGGTCACTCTCTAGGTTATGAAAAGGGGGCCCGTCTTGCTAAAACGCGCACTATTTATGTTTTACCCTGTATATGCAAAATGATTTTTAGGTTATGTAGTTAATGCCGTCACTTTGACACTATCGGGGGGCCCATGGGGGCTACTCAACACTATCAGGGTCACTCTCTAGGTTATGAAAAGGGGGCCCGTCTTGCTAAAACGCGCACTATTTATGTTTTACCCTGTATGTGCAAAATGATTTTAAGGTTATGTCAATGTCATTTTTAAGGTTAACATTCTTATGTCAAAGTTGTGCTTCCCTAATCTGGAGCCGCTACTGACTATATGTCAATGTCATTTAATTAAACTTTTAGTGTAAAAATCGCAACGTAACTATGACAACGACGTTGACCTGAAGCGTTTAACTCCAGATGTCCGTCTTATGGTGGCGAATTACTAAAATCAAAGACGACGAAAAGTTTACTCTTGATCCTCGCCAGATCTCGTGAAAGTTTCCACGCCCACAGTTACGGGATTTAGGCGTCTATGCGGAACACACGCACATACCCAAAACCTACCCACACACATACATACAAGCATTTTTATATATAAGATTATTAATAATTTTGATACAAATAAACGTATACAAATATTAAACAGTTCCTTATTACTTAAATTCCCCACAATTAAATCTAAAAACGTGGCGTCGTATTCCGCACTCGTCGCACAAAATATAAGTTTTTGATAAAAGTTTTTGTAAAAAAAAAAAAATATATGGTTCTCTCCTCCTTTTTGGTATAGCGCATGTGTAGTATTCAGTGCTTCTTCCCGTGGATGACTTCGTTTTCACCTTAATATTTCCAGATTTATCTTCGCTAAAATTTGTAACCCTCGTGGCAAGATTTTTATCTTCTCCAAAATATTCACGATCGGTAAGTATTTTATAATTCTTTTACCGTATTTACATTCACATTTATCATTGATCAATGATCACTTTATTTTTATAGGTTTCACCTTTTTATCATAATTTTATGTATGTAATTAACTAATTAATTTTCGAGCCGCTAAAAATTACACGTGCGATCTCGATGCAAAACTAGGAAGAAGCCCTTTTGTTTTTCATATCGTCAAGGTGATCCAAATTCATTTCTACTTGATTATTTAACCATAAATTCTGTAGGTAAGTCGAAACCACCATGTTTTTGTGGCGCGAAATTTAAAATTGCCTTTTAATTTATTTTTCTTATGTTTTTAGGTTAACCGTTGACTTGAAGCACATAATTTCTGTTTATCACTTGAATTGTTCACCGATGGTTTTTCGGATGACCTATCACTCTGTTTTTAATTAATTTTATCGACGCACACGTAATGTTTAAATTTTTATACATAATTTTTTAACAAATTATTTCTAAAACCTTAACTAATAAATTTTACATGTAGTTTATAAATTTCTTATAACTAAACAATTTTATTATATTATTTTTAACAATTTTTGTCATTACGGATTTTACATTGAACATTTTAATTTATTTTGTTAACCCTTGTATTCTTTATTGTTATGATTTAAATGATTCTATTTGTTTTGACTTTGTAATGATAATAGTAAACCTCCTATTTCAATTAACAAGTTCCATGCATTAATTTTTATTCAACCAAAAATGAATGTTCGTATTACGAGTGGCGTCTCCATCAGATATCACCGTAATATATTGAACTGGAAAGTTTGGTTTTTGTAAATTTGACTCATTATCGGTTATCATCCGAAGAATTGTTCAGGTTCGGAAAGGAACAAATTTAGTATTTTTCTGGTACATATCTCTGAGGATCATTTGATAGCTTTGTTTTATTTAGTCAATTCAGATCAATAGCATCTGATTAATCATCTCTCGTGGATAGTTTTGAGACCCAATTTGTAACTCGGGGTCGTTGACCTGAAAATAATAATTATGGTTATATTTTATTAATTATTAAATTTTATCATTATGGAAATTCATACTTACATTTATATTATTGTTATCTTGCATTATTTTATATTTGCGGTAGTTTTTGCGCTAATAATTATAAATAAGTCATAAGGTCGAAATTCGTAAAATGTGTGCTTATGTTTGTAGCCTTTAAACTGAAAAATTTAAAAATTAGTGCTTTTTGTAAAATTGTAAGTGCTGTGAATATTTAATAATGAAATGAAGATTTACCACATATCTTTCGAATCCAAGAAATCATTATTTCCATCGGTAATTTTGAAAAATTTTCAATTGAACGTTGCCATTTCCGGAAGATAGGCGGAGGCTATAAAAGGAATTGAAATTTTTCAACCACACTGTTTAGCCCAGCGCTACAAACGCGAGGCCCACAGGCATCCGCAATTCCAAAAGCCAGTTATCCACATTAGCTAGATGAAGGAGAAGGCCGGCCATGCCGGGATGCTCCATTTTGGTCATAATAGAAACTAGAAACTAGAAACTCAACCACACTCAGTCGATTTTATTAGATGCTACAGTAAACATCGTTAAGTGTTATATTTTTGGAGATTTGAATTTTTGTAGTTGGTACGAGTTTGGAAAAATTTTGATGGTTTTGTACTTTTTGGCGAAAAGATTTGGAAATTTATTCGATTAATATTGTTAATGCCAAGTTCGAATTGTCATTTCTACGACAATTAGTGGAATTTATAGCGATTGTTTACATCAAGTATATTACGACTAGGTTATGTTTGAAACCTTTTTCTTAGTCGATGGTGGAAGTTTGAGGTTATCTGGAAAAAGAAGTGTTGTTTATGCAATTAATTTGGAAATTAGTCAAGTAAATTTGGAAATTTGGATTAAATTTTACGTACCTGAATTTATTGGATATGTTGATGGAATTTTTCGTACAAGCGTGGCGTTACTAGATGGATGCGAGGACACTACTGAATTTGCAATCGTAGACGATAACAGAACAAGTGAGTCATCATTTTCAACAGAAGTTATTTGTGTAAATTCCAGTGGCGCGGATATTAAAGGTAAAAGCACTTACAAAATTCATTATAAAACTGTTTCACATTTTTCCGACCATATTATCACGGTGTATATTAGCGGACAATATTATTATTTAGAAATTTTGTGTTCATTGTTTACTTTTGTAACAAAACGGGATTTTGAGTCATAAAAATTAATTTTAATATTTTAAATTGAGATACAGTATTTATAAAATTATTATTGTGATAATAACTGATGATTGTTAATCAACCATATTTATCACCAGCGGAAGCGATAAGTTTTATAACGTGAACGAGTATTGATAATGTATTTTATCAATATTCGTTTGCAATATTCCTGCGTCTGGAGTTGACTTTTATACTGTTCTTTGTTCGGGTGAATTGTTTAATTTCAGACAACAGTGAAGTATCGTTAATATGACTGGATATTTTCAATGCAGTCGACGCGTTTTCATTGATGAAATAATCTAGGTTTGATTTCATGGAAGTAATCAGTAGACATTGCTTCTCGTTCAAAAGCGATAGGGATGTATCTATCTATAGATGAAATTGTCAGTGGTGCAATTCTCACGCTATGAAAGGTATAAATATGGTTGAATTAATTAGTCGAGAGTCAGTAGTCGGGGGTGAGCCCGTAGAGTCAGAAGCCGGGGGTGAGCCCGTAGAGTCAGAAGTCGGGGGTGCGCCCGTTGAGCTGCGGCCGGGGGCCGTGGACTTTCGGGATTAATGTTAAAAGAAGTCTTTTCAGTGAGTCCGACGGAGTCTATTGTATAGATTCTCGCGTACGGTTTGACGGATTATCAGTTTTGATTTTGTTTTGGGCAAATAAGACAAGGGAGAGTCTTGCCGAATTGTGGTTTGTGTATTCTAAGTGTTTAAAAGGTCAAATAGTTTGTTCATTACACCCGAAAATAGATTGTGTGTTCGCTAGTGTGAAACATTTGTTACGAATTTGTCGTTGTTTTGGAACCATAGATAAGGCATTGTTTGGCCGAATTGGATTGTCTGATTTTGAATTCTTTACTAACAGAAGGATGGTATATTTTTTTGGATAGTTATTTTAGGTTGTATATTTATATGTGTTT
Source organism: Podabrus alpinus (assembly GCA_932274525.1). Classification (NCBI taxonomy): domain Eukaryota; kingdom Metazoa; phylum Arthropoda; class Insecta; order Coleoptera; family Cantharidae; genus Podabrus; species Podabrus alpinus. The sequence continues at coordinate 159,852,796 of OW026451.1, forward strand.
AAAAGGGCCACCCTAAATTGTAAGGGAGATTTTAAAGTGTGTATGTATTTGTTTTAACTTTATCCATTATTAATAAATATTGTTTTGAAAATTCAGTGTTTTCGTTTTTCCTGCTGAGGAAAAGGACGTTTTATTTTCAGTGCCGAGCTTAGTGTCGTTTTGCCCACACCGAAGTTTCAACTTCAACATTTAGCCGGGGGACGTAACGTCAGAACGGGGAGTGTCTGGGACTCATTACCAGGAAGTCGCTTATCGAATTAATAGGGTGGTTTTTTTTTTGGAGAACAGAATTCTACGGTGGGCCTAATCGGTCGAACGGTGGTGGCAGCATAATCTATAAATATTCTCAGTAGATCGATAAGTGCCTAGGTGGAATTTTGTGGTCGACCAGCAAATTTGCTTATTTTTTTAATAACTCCAGCTGTTCCTAGGAAAAGTGTTCCAAAGGACGGTTGCCGGTTACACTTTCATAAGTTTGAATTTTTATATTTTTGCGAACCATAGTTATTATTCATTTGGTGTTGTAAATAAAACCAATTCAATTGTTTACGAGAGATTGATTTATTTCTTCAGTTCCAACAGGGTAGGCTACATTCACGGAGTTGTATTAGAAATTTACATCGAACAAAGCGTGGTATACCTACATATCGTCAACATTCTTATTTTGAGTTGTAGAGTTGATTTATCAAATAAGTTAAAGTCTGCGTTTAATTTACAAAAACTATCTACTGCAATTCAATATTATAACAAATTAAACATTAAAGAGTCTCAAATTAAAGCAAAAGCTCTGAAGTCAGCCGAGGTAAGTGAAGTTATGATCGTCATATCATTTCTTGGCCATAGTGCAAATATCACAACAATATATTTGATTTATTACGTTTATAGATTTATTTACATTTTTGAATTGCGAGTTTAGTTTTGATGGCAGTTTTCGGTTGGTTGCAAATAACGACTCTGTTCATTTTTTGATTATTGCTTTCTCTCTACCTTGTTTTAATTTATTGTTCTAATGGTAAATCAGTAACCCTAGGGGCATTGACGGCTTTACGTGCGCTCCGAAACACGCAGATGGACAACAAATTTTAAACTGTACCCGGAGTTAATTTCGCTAACATTCAGGCCATGATCGTCTTCATTTATCCCGAATGTACTCCGGATTTATTCCGGATTTCTCCTGAGTTTTCCGAACTTTCCCCGGATTTCTCCGGTAGTCATAATTTATTTATTTATAAAAATTTGTTGTGATCTCTATTTCGAGATGATGTTAAAAATCAGAATAAAAACCTATTTTATTACAATATTATGTTAATTTACTACATGGTAAATCTGCTTAATTTTATTACTTTGGATATTTTTACCATGTAAATTATTTATAACTTGGCATAGATTTACTAATATATTTATTTATATACTAAAACAGATTTTTTATGATTTTTTAACAGTGTATAGGTTACAAATTTTTCCCGAGCTCTTGAAATCTCCATCTATGTCCATGAAGAATTTAACTTTTCAGCTAGCTTAGAATTAGTCAAGCTGTTTTGCGGGACGAACTCGACTTTATGTTATAGAAATAGAGGACATACTAAGTTTGTGTTTTATAAATATAGTCCGTAAGGATTGAGAAACGGTCATAGTTTAGCGGTTAAGTGCATGTACTTCTAAGGCGAAATACCCTGTTTGAATCCGGACTAGGGTAAGAACTTTATTCTCACCGTCTCTTCTCGGTAGGCAATCGACCAATTGCCATGAAAGCCCATCTCGAAATTAAGTGTATTACACTTCCCGTGAAAACAAGTACGTCCTCTATGTATGTACATAGTACGTCAAAACATTTGGAACGCATATTACATAAACAGGAAGAGATTGGGTCATGACATTCGGAAAAGAACACTACGACTTAGAAGATGGATTTGTTAGAATTAAATTGGTGTGAGATTGGATTGGTGAGCAAATTGATTGATGAACAACGCAGTTGAAATATTTTGTTCGTCATCTTCACTCTAAACTGCAAAAATAATTGTAAGGCTTAAGGTAGCTATTCAGCAACTTTTTCATGTTTCTTCCTTGATGCCAAGGTATCAAAGTCACCCCGTCCGGGCGTTTCCATCGTTACGCGAAATTTCAGTGGGCTCTAGGATGGGAATGATTGCAGTGACGAGGGATCGCCTAAGAGTTTCATCAAGACTGGGATGTCTCGATAAGCTGCCTTTGGCATGTATGCTCTTGACACCATCTAGTTTAAACTTTTAGACTCATTCGGTGCGAGTTTTTGTTCATAATCGTAAGGTCAAAGAAGGATACGCATCTAGCCACCAACGGGATTTTTCTCAGGCAGCCAAAATGTGCGCACGGTTGATGTTTCTAGAATTATTGAGTAAATGGCGAGTGAATAACTTTAACCAAAGGAATATTCCAATTTGTTTGAGAGCATGAAACAGTTGGAATATCTTCAAATTGTCTTCCAGGTTACAACAGCTTCTTTTAAGTAAGAGATCTTAAAATCCGCTGAAGATGGACTAATGATAGAAGCAATGAATGCTTAAGTACTGTAAATAGAAGGAATAAACGCTGGACGAGCCACGCCTACCGTTTTTCTAACGCCAAAACGTATTAATTAAGAGGTTTCTTTGAAAGAGGAGCCTTTGAATTTGATATTTAACAATTCATCTAATATAATTCTCATTGCAAAGTCGATGGTAGACATTAAATCGGAATATTTCCAAATTGAGCTTGTACATAAGTAATAACTTAATTTTGGAATGAAGCTGCATTATCTTAAAATGAATAAAACCATGTTGATGAATCAGATGAACAACTGGTTAATTTTTAATGGAGGAACCACAAAGAGTTAGACTTTGTTTCTGGAAATTATTTATAATTTCCTGCTTCCTTTCCAATGAAATGGTTGTAACCTAAAATGGTTAAGCGCAAAAATTAGTTTATTTTATTTTAAAAGTACCGCATCTACTATGTTAGCAGTTCAAATTCTGTCATCTAAATACCAAATATTAAACTCCGAAGACAAAGATTTGATTAGTAGGTAAAGTAATCAGGAACTGAACTTTCGAATTGTACTCGAGTACGAGTTGTTTTAACAGGCAGAGGCGGATAGCTGTGACCTGCATATCAAATTATGCGGAATCCGTCGGGAACAGATCTTTTTACAGCTAAATGTTCATGCAAAATTAAATGTATTGGAGTCTTTGATACGCCTAAGGATGCCTATTTTTCACTGTAGGTCACATGTGGATCTTCTTCAATCATGTTGCGCACAGCATTGATGTTTTTTTGGAATAACAGCCGATTTTGGTTGACCTTCACGAAATTCATCACTGACGGACGGACGCACGACCACGACGGAATTTTGCAAACCAATTAATTGTAAACAGTCTTTATTACCAAAGTTGAACGAAACGATTCTATGCATTGTTGTCAAGTTAGACTTTTAGTAAAATCGTAAAATCATCCAACGAAAACCTTCACATGAAATTTCCATTCTTTCACACAATTGTTTTTCACACTCTAACTGTAAACAAATTACTCGGTCAATTTCTAAGTTTTAACTGTTTTCACAATAAAAAAAAGTCAAATTTTGCGAAAATAATAACGCCACATCTCAATGTCACCACCTAGTGGTTGTTTGTAAATACTTAAAGGGTACCCCTCGTATTTACATAAGTGTGACCAATTGACAGAAGGGCAAGGTCAAGCGAAAGAAATAAAAAAATTTATTTCAAAATTATAGTTACTTTATTTGTGTGATCGTGGTAACTATTATATTTATGCACATATCATGATTTTAAAATATTGGTACTAAAGTGCCAACACAAGTATTTTTTTAAACAATTTACCATAAAAATTTATGTCACAACATTATTTCTTCAACATGATATTAATATGTATGATAATGTCTAGGCAGCCGATACCGGTTACTATATTGAGAGCCGGTAATTTAAGTTCAAAATGTGGAAGTACCGGCATAGTGTATAACACTAATAAGTGGAAGATAGGTATGGAATTTAAGAAATTCCGGCATCTAACCGATTACCGGTATTAACTGACGCAAACATTTTTTTATGAAATCAAAAGAATTTCAGATTCGATTTCCGAAGATTCACATTTTTGTGTACGTACATTAAAATTCCAGTGCCTTCAATTTTAATTACTCTATGAAAATTCATTAAACAATCGGAACAATTTTATTAAAAAATATAGGCCATGTGGGCCTAAAGCTTCTTCAATCATGCTCTCTCCATTAATTTACAACTTAACGCTACGAAGACCAGGCCTTGTTATCCGGTATCTCTTCCTTCGCTGTTACTCATCGACAGAGCGTTGATGCTCACCAGAGGGCCGCGTTGATGTCCACAATATCCGCACCGCAAACAAAAGTATAGAATAAAGCAATAGAATAAATGCCTGTTATATCCGTTTTTTGCGCCCATTAGATGAAATATGTAAGAAATATTTATTTTTCCGACTCTAATTTAAAAAGCCGAAGACGATTAGCGCACGACACAAACCTAAATTTGTAATTAATCGTAAAATAAGCTTGGTTTTTGTATCGGGAATGTATTATGAACGAACTCTGATACGAATTCTTAGTGTATAGTTACGAATGCATAAAATTAAAATTGTTACTTATTTTTTATTAGTAATTAGTAAAACCTGTAGTACCGCCTTCTTTAAATTGACCAATGAACGTAAACTACCGGCTTTCGATAAAGTAACCGGTACCGGCTGCTTAGACATTTCCTATATATTACCATGATTTATATGATAAGACTCCGGGTCTGTGAAAAATGATAAAAAGCTGTTTAAATTTGGTTTTGTTTTATGTTTAAATTAAATCGGGATTTCAATGTGAGGGTAGCAATACATATATTATGCAAAATTACTGCAAAATATTGCAGTAATTATTTTGGTGCCGCTCAACGTGGTGAATCAGTGTGAATAATTTTTTGTATAGGTATCATAGCAATATACGAGTATACACATACTATAAATATTTATATTAGCTTAAGATAAAATTTTTCAATTTTGTATCAAATAATACAATTTTCATCCTCATTACTTTCAACAATTATGTTGCAATTAATTTTACTTTCCGCACTAGGTGCCTTTGCTCTAGGTAAGTCAAAATTAAAATAACTATTTGGGTTTTTAAATAAAAATTACTTTTTTCTAAGAATTTAAATTAATTTATATTAACTTTAAACGAATTACAATTTAATGATTTTATAAGCTTTCGACAGTAGTTTAATGTCTTGTGTTGGTGTTTTTTTTATTCCTTGGTTTTAATTTATTTTACAAAAATGGATCATGTGAAGAAGATCGTAAACTGCTGCCGATAGCTTTTATGATAAATGGAAGTTTTAAACAGTATTTATTTTTTCAGGATAATAATTCATTTTTAATATTTTAAATAAAATTATTTTAGGTGGAATTCTCAATCAAAATCCTCCGATTTTGGACGGAAGAATTGTTGGAGGTTACGATACTACTATAGAACAACATCCATATCAAGTGTCTGGGTGATTCTCTATTAATTGGAAAATCGATGTCCCAGGCAAAATTATTGTATTTAGAGGTAATATTACCGAGTTTTATGTATTGAAATCGAGAATACGTTAACCATTCTCAAAGCGCTACAGAAAATATATAATTAAATAATTTGTAATATTCATTTAAATGCAGTTCGAACGTCCCAAAATACAGTCCCCTGTCGTGTCCCATTACCAGAATAACAAGTTTCACGATAAATATTTATTTCCAGGATTAAAATTACGTAATTCAAATGGTATTAGGTTAAACTAGAGTAGAGAACGCGTGTTTATAAAATACCCCCATGATTTTAAACAGATTTTTAATCTAAAGAACCATCACTCAAACGTTGTCCTCAAATTTACGGAACAGTCCCCTGGTTCAATTTAAATATTGCGCCAAATTCATACTTTGTATCGTAGTGATCGTTTATTATGTCCAACACAATGGAAACGATGTGAAGTTCGTCTGGACACCAAGAAAGGCTGAGGCGTCATTTTTCTTTAGTGTCAACCCATTGTTTGCCATAGAATGACGCGTCTGGGCCGCGAGATTGAACAGTCCACTGGTGAGTAGTTTTTTCATTATAATGAGTGATTAAATTTCAGTAATTTAATATTTAGTTCATGTAATGAGTACCTTAGCACTTCTTACTTTGTAATCCATAAATATTTCGAACGAATTGGCACTAGTCAACTTACTTTGCAAAAATAACAGTCCCCTGGGCACAGTCCCCTGTCATTATATGATGCAGGGGACTGTTTTATCTTCCAGGGGACTGTTTTATCTTCCATAGGACTGATAGCAAATACTTTATAATTGACAATACGGGAAACTTATAGCTGAAGGATATGAAGGATAGTGAAGGATATGAATGGCCGTGAGCACAAGGCTGCGAAAAAAACTTGGAAGGAGCATTGCACTAACTACCGGGCGAAGAAAAAAGTATTGCAAGAGGTCACAAATACCTTCCTTCGCGAAAATACGCCTGATTCGGAAATTGATCATCCACCACCAGTAAGAGCTCCGGTAAACGTAATAAGTGATGCAAGAAGAAAACGTGCTAAAAAAAATGCGTGAAAAAAGTAACAGAGAGAAAGACCTCAAGATTGCACAATATAAACAGAAATTAGAAAGGCTCAGAAAGAGACTACAACGGATAGAAGACGTTCGTAAAATGAAAAGTAATGTCGACTCTCCGAATACGAAACTGCAAAAAATGTGTGATACACCAGAGACTCGGCAAATCGTCGTGCAGAAGGCGTTATTTGGTGAAGTGATCAATGAACAATTGAAAGAAAATTATGCCGAATTCAAAAGCTTCCAAGAAAAAAATATTTTTGGAAAAGTTGTTTCTGGTAAAATAGTGAAGAAATACAAGCTGTGGAGAATGAAAGACAGTGCTTTATCTTACAAGAGAACGCAGAAATCCGCACGTCAGTCAACTTTAGTACCTTCTAAACAGATTCGTGGAGATAGAGTTCCAGATAGATGCGTCACTGCAGTGCGAGAATTTTATGAAAACGACGACAACAGCAGAATTGGTGCAGGAAAACGTGAATGTGTGACCAGAAAGGGAATAAAGAAACAAAAGAGATACCTATTGGATTCAATTCAAGTTGATTTCGATCAGTTTAATTCTAGTTGTGCACTTGTGCACTAAAAAAAATTCGATAAAAATATGTTCGATCAATAAATAAGTAATAATTTAACATTTGTTATTGATTTGATTTAGTATTATTAATACGTCATAATCTTCGTAATGTTTTAATAGAAAAATAAAGACATTATATCGGTTAATTCTGATTTTAAAAAATGTTTACTCTCATTTAAACAGTCCCCTGATAGATAAAACAGTCCCCTATCACAGTATTTCACAAAAACGTCGATAATACGCAAAATAAGGAGAAAGTTCTTCAGCTTTTTCAAGCTATATGTTTAACTTATTACCGTCTTCCGTTGTGCATATTTTTTTATTTTCTTTAACAAAAAAAATGCATCGGACAGTTTTGTGTGGCGAATTTCCAATTAGTAGAGAATTACCCGTCTATTGAAGTACTTGGAGTAGGTCATTATTGTGGCGGATCACTGATTCGTGAAAATGAAGTTCTAACCGCAGCGCATTGCATGCAGTAAGCAAACGCTTGGGAAATTCTTTTTAGGCAGTAATGTGATTTAACATTTATTTTTTAGCTACTCGCTATTTCGCTACAGCGTAAGAGCCGGTAGTACACGTAAAGAAAATGGAGGACAAGTTGTACAAGTACGTTCTTCTTGCGTACATCCTAAATACAGTGGATTCAGCTATGACTACGATGTAGCGGTTTTAAGATTAGATCGCTCGTTCACCTTAGGTGCTGGTGTGCAATTAATACAAATGCAACCTATTGGAGTATCAGTAGATGACAATACTGTAGCTACCGTAACAGGTTGGGGAGCTTTAGCAGCGGGAGCTGCTGGACCTACAGTTTTACAAAGAATATATGTTCCAAAAATCAATGATGAGCAATGTTCGAATGTTAACAATCCTGGTTCAATCACGCCGCGAATGACATGCTTTGGATATCCTTATGGTGGTCAAGATACTTGCAAGGTAAAATAACGAACAACAAATTATGTAATTACTTCAGTAATATATTTATTGTTTTTAGGGCGATTCCGGTGGACCTTTGGTTGCAAATGGGCGACAAGTAGGTATCGTATCCTGGGGATACAAAATTTGTGGATACCCTAATAAACCCGGAGTTTATACACGTGTAGAAAATATTGAAATTCAAAACCATGTCAATCAATGTGTTGCATCTTTTAATTTATAAGTTAGACGTAGTTTTTAAGTTTATTATGTATGTAATCAGTTGAAAATATATTGGCAAGCAAAAAAGTAAGTCCTTCAAACTTTGGATTGAAACTGAAATGAACTAATAGTTATACTAAGTATGCGCTATATTCAGTTTATTGCAAAAATAACTCGACTTTAAGTATTAATCAACAACGGAAGAAGCCAGTAGGTAGAACCTTAAATTTTTTTTGTGTTATCTTAATAATTCATTGTAAGATCGAAGGAGATGGGCGAACCGTTGAGAATTTAGCGTGTTAGCTTCTCATGCCAAGAGTCACGTGCTTAAATCCTGTCTATAGAAGGAATTTTCGCTCTTTGAATGTTTATCTGCTGGTTTCAGGTAACATTATATATGGCTAAAAACTTCCCACCTCGGGGGAGCCTGAACCCCTACAGGACAACTCTCCAGATATGGAGGGCTGAAGGGAAATAAAGTCCCTCCCACGGACCACCAGGCAACAGCGACGTTTCTCCATATTAGGATCGGCCAAAATGACTTGTCTGGTCCGATGGAAATTCATGGAAGGGCTAGGTAAGTCAGGTAATCCTGAAATAGGGAAACTGTCTTAAGCGGTGTTCACACTATGCAACTTCTCACGTGACAAGTCATATGACTTCTCATATGACTACGATTTTTACGTTCAGACTATATGATTTTATGTATTATTGAAGTCATAACTAAAATCATAAGGAAATAATAGCACAATAATAAGTGATTTTCAGAATAGAACCGTGTCTATTTTGCTATGACTTCTTGTATGATATTTTTGAATAAACCGCTTTTTTTTAAAATTTTAACATTATATGGTTGGTATTTTTAATATTATGGTTAGTAATTCAGATTTGTTTATTACGTTTATTCTATTTATTAAAATTAATTTGATAATTAAAATTTATTTTTTAAATTTTAATTTTAAATTTTGAAAATTTCAAATTCTTTGAAAATTTATTATTATGGTAAAACGGGTCTTAGTATTATTTAATTGTTATTTTATTTAATTTCTGTCAATCAAAAAATTAGTTTTATAAAAATATTACAATTGATTTTTTAGTATGAATGGACTAAAGAAAGCTTACAACAGCTGATAAGTTGTTATGAGCAGTATCCCTGTTTGTATGACCCAAAAAACAAATTTTATAGCAATAAGCATGCTAGAAACGATGATCAACCACACACTAGAGACTACAAACTGCTATAAACTTAGGTTAATTACAACATTTTTGACAGTAGACAGTATTGTGGCAGTTTAAATCATACGAAAAGTCATAAGCAATGTTGTATAGTGTGAACTTAAAAGTTGTTGGTCATGTGATATTAGCGTTTCTTATGATTTTAGATATGATTTTTCTTATGATCAAGTCACATGAGAAGTTGCATAGTGTGAACCACCCTTTAAGAGTGGTAGCGAAAGAGCCTAATACAAAGACCAATCGAACTTCTCAGGTCTTAGTTAGTTAGACCACTATGCCCTCACTTTCATCCTCATTACTTTCAACAATTATGTTGCAATTAATTTTACTTTCCGCACTAGGTGCCTTTGCTCTAGGTAAGTCAAAATTAAAATAACTATTTGGGTTTTTAAATAAAAATTACTTTTTTCTAAGAATTTAAATTAATTTATATTAACTTTAAACGAATTACAATTTAATGATTTTATAAGCTTTCGACAGTAGTTTAATGTCTTGTGTTGGTGTTTTTTTTATTCCTTGGTTTTAATTTATTTTACAAAAATGGATCATGTGAAGAAGATCGTAAACTGCTGCCGATAGCTTTTATGATAAATGGAAGTTTTAAACAGTATTTATTTTTTCAGGATAATAATTCATTTTTAATATTTTAAATAAAATTATTTTAGGTGGAATTCTCAATCAAAATCCTCCGATTTTGAACGGAAGAATTGTTGGAGGTGACGATACTACTATAGAAGAATATCCATATCAAGTGTCCATTCAATTTTTTGGAAGCCATTCGTGTGGAGGATCACTGATTCGTGATAATGTAGTTCTCACCGCAGCGCATTGCATGGAGTAAGTATCCTTTTCCGAAAGGTATTTTGGATAATAATGTTACGTTTTGCGTAGCTATTTTTGCCATCATACTACTCCGTAAGAGCTGGTAGTACACGCAAAGAAGAAGGAGGACAAGTCGCAAATGTAGTCTCTATTTGCACCCATCCTAAATATAATCCATCATATGACTACGACGTATCGGTCTTACAATTAGATCGCTCGTTCACGTTGAGTGCTGGTGTGCAATTAATACAAATGCAACCTGTTGGAGTATCAGTAGATGACAATACTGTAGCTACTGCAACGGGCTGGGGACATCTAGAATGGGAAGGAAATGGACCTACAGTTTTACAAAGAGTAGATGTTCCAAAAATCAATGATAAACAATGTGCGACTGTTAATTATCCCGGTTTAATCTCGTCACGCATGACATGCTATGGATATCCTGATGGTGGTCAAAATACTTGCCAGGTAAAATAACGAACAACAAATTACGTAATTACTTCAGTAATATATTTATTGTTTTTAGACCGATTCCGGTGGACCTTTGGTTGCAAATGGCCGACAAGTAGGTATCGTATCCTGGGGAATAGGTTGTGCATTCCCAAATTTACCTGCAGTTTATACACGTGTAGAAAATTCTGAAATTCAAGACCATGTCTATCAATGTGTTGCATCTTTTAATTTATAAGTTAGACGCAGTTTTTAAGTTTATTATGTATGTAATCAGTTTAAAATATATTGGCAAGCAAAAAAGTAAGTCCTTCAAACTTTGGATTGAAATTGAAATGAACTAATAGTTATACTAAGTGTGCGCTATATTCAGTTTATTACAAAAATAACTCGACTTTAAGTATTAATTAACAACGGAAGAAGCCAGTAGGTAGAACCTTAAATTTTTTTTGTGTTATCTTAATAATTCATTGTAAGATCAAAGGGGATGGGCGAACCGTTGAGAATTTAGCGTGTTAGCTTCTCATGCCAAGAGTCACGTGATTAAATCCTGTCTATAGAAGGAATTTTCGCTCATTGAATGTTTATCTGCTGGTTTCAGGTAACATTATATATGGCTAAAAACTTCCCACCTCGGGGGAACCTGAAACCCCTACAGGACAACTCTCCAGATATGGAGGGCTGAAGGGAAATAAAGTCCCTCCCACGGACCACCAGGCAACAGCGACGTTTCTCCATATTAGGATCGGCCAAAATGACTTGTCTCGTCCGATGGAAATTCATGGAAGGGCTAGGTAAGTCAGGCAATCCTGAAATAGGGAAACTGTCTTAAGAGTGGTAGCGGAAGAGCCTAATACAAAGACCAATCGAACTTCTCAGGTCTTAGTTAGTTAGACCACTATGCACTCGCCAACACATTCGACAAGCGCAGCGTTTTAAATGTCACATTCCTCCAAATTTAAACCATTTTATGAACATGACAGTATCGAATTTAAATAAAATACCCCAGGTGAGGAGAGTAAATTATTCAGAATCTCATACTGATGAAAGTTTAGTCTGTTTCACGGATTCCGGGGGAAACAAAAATTCGAGAAGGAACAGAAAAATATGGTGTAAAGGTGTCAAATTATATGTTGGAATGTACAATGTCAGGACTATGAGAACAGAAGAACAACTACTAAAAGAATTAGAAGAAGAATTGAGCCACATTAAATGATGTGGAAAATAACTTTGTAGTCAGTCATTACAATAGAAGAGTTGCCCTATAATACATTAAAAAACTTAAACATCTGATAACCTTTCGCGCTATCTCGCAAAGAGTAATATATTGCGATGTCCCTCTTCTATTAATTCTGACAAACGCAATATTTAGTTTTATTTATTCCGAAACGAATTAATCAAAGTTATTTTTAATTTCTGAATTCAAATTTGTTAAATTTATTTTCCCGGCTAACTTTTATTGTTTAAGAGCATAACCTCTTCATCCCAGAAGCGAGCTCTTCAATTATTTAATATTCCATTGCTTATTTTTCCTGTTAGTTTTTAATGCTATAATAGCAAAATGACAATGCCTTTACAAAACAAATTAAGTTTTATTATCATAAAAGAAAATGTAATTATTATTATTATCAAACGAAAAACAACTCTTAAATTAACATTCAATATTCCCCCCAAAAGTTTATCTCCGTGCGTACCTGGTTTGTAAAGTATTACCTTCGCGAACTTCGCAGTGCACTTACGTTTTTGATTTTTCTGTCCGGGTTACTTAATTTAGCCTTTGGCATTTAATTTGGATCCACTTTTTGTGCTCCAATACTTTAATTGTGATTTCCAATTTCATCTGCATCATTAAATAATCATACTGGAATTATCCAACATCATATCCACTTTAATTGTTCCTTTTCAATCGGTATTTAACAATTTTTCCAATTCCAATTGCTTCAGTAATTGTACAGGCTCAACTCCTGTATTTCTTCCGTATCTGGTAAGTGCAATTTATTATTCACTCGTTTCTTGTCATGAACAACCACGTGTTCAGGTTAATTAATTATCCAATATCTTTTAGATCAATCTCGATCCAACACAGCTCAAATTAAATACGTTTTTGAAGAGCGTATCTTTTATACGTCTTCTCACTTTGGAGTGCTACGCGCCTCTCTTCATTTATTTATTTTAATAATCAACAACGTTGTCCTGGTTATTCAATAAGATCAACTTTTTATCACTGGATCCTTTTTAGTATTACGGTGAGTTAACATCCTTGATTTTTCGATGCACTTAATTGTTTTTTTGTTGCATTAATTGAATTATTGTCTTTCAGGAATTGTTTACCACTCCATCACTAAAGTTTGGTTTCCATCAGCGGCTCTCAAATGGCGGCGTCGGACCGTCATACTCCGTCCTTTCCCGAATTCACTTAATGGTACCGAACTGTTTATTACCTATCTTTATTGTTAACAAACTTTATGATTAAATTTTCTAACTACATTTCACATTTTATTGAATGCAGGCATCATCATTTTGTATTGTAACGTTCTTTACTTTTCAAACTCGTTAAGTATTTTATTTTGTACCTTCATTTCATCCCTTTGAGGAATCCCTTCCTTCTTGAAAAACTTATGCTTCCTTTTGTTTTTATTTTTAATTATTTATTATTTATTGCCTTAAATTAGCCCTTGAAACACGACAATATGTACATAGTCATTAGAGCAACTGAACGATACCAAATACAACCAATTCAGGTGTACGCTGCAACGAACAGCTCGGACAATGAATAGATGGAGCAGTTGTTGGAAGACGTGACCAAAGCAAGAAATCTGGAGAAAATCTACTAATTATACAATTTATTGCTAGTGGAGATTTTGACGCAAAAATCGGTTGTAGGAAAATAAATGCCCGAAATTTGTCGGAGGTTTTGGATTAGGTAATAGAAATGACAGAAGAGACATGATGGTAGATTTTATGAGTCCTGAAAACGTGTATTTCTTAAACACGTTCTTTGAGAAGCCTAAATAAAGGAAATGGACATGGAGAAGTCCGGAAAATAATACCAAGAACGAGATTGGCTACATCTTCTGCAACGACAGAAGATTGTGCTGGGGTGTTACGGTGTTGAATAGATTTGATACTGGAAGCAATCACAGATTAGTAAGGGCCACCCTACAACTGAGTCGCCGACTCTTAATTAAGCTTATACCCTCAAATTGGGAATCTCAAAAGCAACCAAAAATAACAAACCTCAGAAAAGAGCTCTAAAAAAGGTTCCATCCAGTCGAACAGCTGGTTTAATTAGATATAAATAAAACTTCCATAGCAATAACATCCAACCTTATCACATCAGCGTAACAAGTAAAGTCTATTTGGAAATATTTACAAACGGGCAATATTGCCCGTAAAGATTAACGAAAACCTAAGAACTAACAAAATTAAGATTGGTAGAGAGGTAAGGCAGAAGGTGGCACAATAGCCCCTAAATTGTTCACATTGGCTCTGCAAAGTATGAACAAGGCACTCCCATGAGAAGCTAAAGGTGTATATTATATAAACGGTTCATACTTGAGCCATTTTCGGTTCGCTGATTATGTTAGTAAACAGTAGAATAGAAGAACTAAAAGGCATAATAGAAGAACTAAATCAAGCTTCGAAAGCTATTGGGCTAAAACTGAACATGAAAAAAACAAAAATTATGATACCAAGCTAGACTTAAGTGACAATGGCTCGGACACTTAGCTAGACAAGATCCCGAAAGATGAACGTACAAACTCACCCACTAGCGATCGAGAACCACTAAACGGAGCGTGGGAAAACCACAAAAGAGATGGCTTGATGATATCAAACTCCAGGACGGAGAAGAATGGAGAGGCTTATATTCAGGAGTGGACGAAGAAAAGCTGATGAAGAAGAAGAATTACTCAGAAGTTTCTGCTGGACAGTCGATTAGAATAACTACACGAAATATTTAAATAAAATTGAAAAGAAGTTCAAAGTTTAGGAATATCAAATTAATCAATTTCAATAAAGCTCAAAATTTCTCATATGCTTTCAGCAATTAGTTATGCTTCCTTCGGATGTTAAATTTATTTTTTATGCTTAACCATTATTATTGGCATCTTCTTGGAAGGCACTAAAACATTTGGGTTGTAAATAATATAATATTTACAACTCTTTATATAAATACATTTTATTCATTTATTTATGATTTATTCCTAAATCAAAAATACATTTTTTAAATTTATTATTGGCTCATGAATTATTTTCAAAAAGGCCAATATTGTTAAAAAGAGCATGGGAACGTTATTTTCAGAACAGTTGCATTTTTTAATTCAAATTTTCGCTATAATTTCTACATATTGGACATTTAACAAATATACTACATGTAAATTCTTCTATCAATTTGGTTAATATTGGTTTTATATTGGTTAATATAATATACTACTCGTACCTCTACGTAATTTTCTCAAATTCTCCAACTAAATATAATAAAAAAACACCGGTGTGATGATAATAATAATAATAAAATAGTTTATTAAACAATGCAAATAAATACAAAAAGTACATAACATTGTTTAAGGGTTCACTAAGAAATACAAATAAGTAAACAAAATTAGGTACTATCTATAAATAACTAAGACCTTCATTATTGACAACCTTTAAGAACCCTTAAAACATTTGTCAGTGGTTGTAAATAATAAATTATTTTTATAACTCTGTACTGTCTACTACAAAAACACATTTTTTAACATCTATTATTGGTAAATAAATTATTTTCAAAAAGAATATTGATGTAAAACAGAGCGTGTGAAAATATAACGTTGCTTTCAAGAAGTTTTTGAATTCAAATATTATATAAAGAGGCATAACTCGATTTTTGGGAAATAAGGCGTATTTTAGACTTATATCGGTTTACCCACATGTTACAAAATTTTTTTAATTTCGCAACTAATTTGAATTTATTTAAATTCAAATTCTTACATCAAGCGCCACCTTCCCTAAGCCCTGTACAACGAACGTGATATGACGAGAAGTTATGAGATGTGCATGCGAGAATAATTTAATTTGGTTTTTGACTAGCAACTAAGCGGTCGACATTTTTGTGATCGAGTGTTAAAGTCGATAATTTTTGTTCGATTTTCGATCGCCAGTTAGTTATTTATCGTGCGTGTTAATATTTTCACCGTAATTACGGATTTTGTGAAAATTAAACTTATCCGATATTAGTCAGCCAATTCAACCGTGTTGGATATATAATTTTTTATATCGCCGACCACATTTTTTCCTTCGTGCGATAAACACGCAGTGTTGCCAACAGTTATTTGGTGGAAAATAATCTTGTTCAATTTTTGACAATCAACTCTTGTTGTCATTTGGATGATTGCTTGTTTTTGTTGACAATCACCATTGTTAGATTACTGGGTTGCTTAAGTGTACCATTCCATCCATATTACTGAGGGGCGTCCGTGCATCATCGTTTCTTCCTGCCGAAACCTGCTGTTCGTGTCATCACGTCGGTGCTATACGTCCGATGGTCTTAGAAGGAAGCCAATTGAGTCAACACTTGCTACCACATATTCATTCAAGGAGCCGTCTGTCACCATTAAATTTGTAAACTTTCCTGAGCTCAAGGTAAAGTATTTTACATTCTTGTTTGTTTATGGTGGTATATTTTTGTTCATTGAAGCCAACATTTGCATTGGCGGGGTTGCCCTTCTGGTTTCCCAGTTTGTGTAACATCTTTGACGTGACGTTTGTCAATAGAATTAACGTGCATTCAATTTTTAGCACGTCACAGCCACGTATGCTTTGTCTTTGTCGATTTGATATTATTAAATATTGTCAATTCAATTATTGTTTTATTTCGACGAAAGCGTACCCTCATTTTGTTTTCAGCATTGCACGGAGTGGAATTCACTGCCCTCGCTCACCGCTACAACGAGTTAGTTTATATCTACCATCAGGGTCCCACGCAATAAAAGTAGAAGGTCGAACTTTCTGCGTGGTTCGTTTTCTTTTCTGAGCCGTTCCCTCATTAGGAACGGGGAGAAAGGATTACGTTTCACACATATGCCGGAAATGTGCTTCATGTAAATTTATTCTTCTATCAATTTTATTAATATTCACCATTTACCTATTTTTTCGTAGTTTTCTCAAATTCGCCAACTAAAGATAATAAAAAATACACCGGAATGATCACTAAGAAATCTAATCAACAAATAAAATGTGGTATTATGTCGTAAATTACTCTATTGGAACCCACTTAAAACCCTAAATCATTCGGCAGTGGTTGTAAATAATATAACATTTACAATTCTTTAATATACCTACTACAAAAATTCATTTTCTTAATTTATTATTGGTTAACAATAGCGTGAGAAAATACAACGTTGCTTTCAAAACAGTTTCATTTTTGAATTCAAGGTTTTGATATTATTTGTACATATTGGACATTTAAACAAATATGCCTCACGTAAATTCTTCTAGCAATTTGGTAATATTCCCAATTAACCTAATCTTTTGTAGTTTTAATTGAAATAAGTATTTTAATTACATTTATCGGTGCGACAGGAGTACTGATCTTGGAATCTTTGCTGATGTTTGGCGGGGTCCTGGTCTCGAAATTTTCGACTGGCAACTGCATATAATTATTAAGGGAGTTCTAATTTAAAAATTAGTAAAAAAAATTTTTTTGGTACTATAACGTAAATGACCCTCAAATTATGCCACTTTAAGGGCGTTTGGCACCCTCTTGGGACGTCCTAAAACGTCTGGCTGTGATTTTAAATAACATATTATGATGACTGTTAATACTAAAAAAAAATCAGCTTTGGTACTATGACGTGATTGCATCGTATTTTTGTCGACTTTAGGGGTAGATCGTCGGGCGGGGTTCTAGCAGCGAGCTGCCAGACCGCCCGTTTTATGATCGCCACTTATATTATAACGTAATAAATTATGAAATTTTCTTGGTGAAATGACGTGACCAAAATGTTCACTGGCTCTCCGACTATAGTAATGGTCTCGTAACCGGTAAAATTGTCTGGTTACCATAATAACGGTCTAGTAACTGGTAAAATGGTCACTTTATCAAAGCGACGGTCATTTTGACATATTCAAAATCTTTAAAATCTTCAAAAGTTCCTATCTATAAAAATAGATCCTTATAGATCAAGGGGTCTAGGCGATTTGTGGAATAATCCCAGTAACAAATGTTGCGTTTCAGAAGCATTAAAAATGTACAATTCTTCTCGATTTTGTTGCAATTTTCGCTTCACCATATTTCAAGATTATTTTGATCTTCTCTTGATCACCTGATATTGATAAGGTTATAAATTTTTCTTTTACATTTATGCGTTTTATTGCGCAAGCCCCCCGGTCTCTGAAGAAAAGGTGTACAAACCAATTTTTATTTAAAAACAAGGCTATATTTATAGGTAAAAAGTTAATAAATCATGACTAGATACTCCTCCAAATCATAGGTCTATTTATCAAATAATTTAATTATAGATATGATAAAGTGGCAATAAAACAATAAGTAAAGGTATTAATTATTTAAATTATAAAACTATAAATAAATATTTGTAATTCGTACTACTCCAAATTTTGTGCCTAGCTTATCAAACAATTTGTTATAATAGATAAGACAAAGTGGCAATAAAACAATAAGTGAAGTTGTCGATTAATAAAATTTTAAAACTATAAATAAAAATTTCAATTCACTGCGTCGTCAAGTAGTCAATGATTTTTCATGTCATCTCGTTGCCTCCACCAAAGAATTACTAATAATCCAGCAGGGGCAAAGTAAACGGTGGCCCGCATTTAAAACACTACACTAAAAGTGACAAATTTAACTGTAAAACGGCGCCCTCCGCTCCATTATAGAAAACCACGAGCCGCCACTAATGAGAGGGTTAGTTAAGCAACCTCCCTCTTAAGATGACGAGAAATTTAATTGATTTAGCCCCCCCTTCTTTGGAAGAAGTAAATGTACCACTATACTGTTGAAGAACATCTATGTCCAGTTTCAGTCGAACTGAATGGAACACATCGTTGTGGAAGTGTTTTAATTAAACCGAAAATTGCATTAACTTCTGTTATTTGCATGCAGTAAGTATTGTAATATTCTTTGCTTAGCTGCAGTAGCAAGTTAAAAGGATGAACAAGTTGTTAATCGAAATTTAAATAAATGTGCAATTATTAACAGAAATCATGGCAATATGAAAAAAACGATTAAATCGTAAATGAAAGAAAAATTATATCATATAAAATTATTGTTAGTTATAAGTTGTTAGTTAAAAATTATGTTAGTTAAAATTTGTTATAAAACTAGGTTAATTAGTGATTAGTGTGTTATGCAAACTTATAAATAGGTTTCTCGATGATATTTATCAAAATTTGGTGTGATTAACTGAACGGACAATTATTCGCTTCAAATTAAACAATTATAGTGCATCATATTCGAATTTGCGGATCGTTCCTATAAAAACAATATTTGAATTAAAAATCAAGTGACGAAAATATCGATTAATTTACCTGCCAATTAAAACTTTATAACATAAAAACAGACAGGCGTTGGAAATTTGCAACAAAAATAATATCCTTGGTAACGTGTTTGTTTTACCTAACAACGAAAATAATTTATGAGGAGGTACACGTAATTTGGTTGCTCCAGAGTTTTTTACAATAAAATGTGTTAAAATAACCCGAAATAGGGAAGTGAAAGTGGATTAACCTAAAAAGAGGTTATATTACGTGATAAATGTAAAATTTTATTTGGGTACTCACCAGCTTGTAGTAAAATTATGTTATTTATGGCGGTGAATATCGTTGGATTGGACGAAAATTAAATCAGAAAAACACAACGATAATTTGAAGAGCAATTGTGGGTAAACGACCAACAATCAAATTATACGGAAGAAAATGATGCAATCAGGAAGTGAGGTTAAATTCTTTAACTATACAGTGCGGAATTGTTGAACAAAATAAAAGGTCAGAAATCTTATATTAATAAACATTTATTTGCATAAATCTATTTTATAATTAAGAAATTTTGTTATCATTAAATTTAAGGCGTGTGCGTAAAACTTTAATTGTTTCCATAACAACCATTTATAAAATTTTATGAAAAATTTTCATTAAAATGAAATTGCCATGAAAATGTTATTTTCAATTTAAAATCAAATAAATCAATATTAAAAATTTATGAATTTTGTTCATTTTAATGACGAGCTAATGCAATCAAGAAAAGTTATTAACAAGAAAAGAATTTTTTTATAAAATTAAGAGCTAGCCGTTGTGACCACAAAATTCGTCCACAAAAGTTATCATTGTGGGATAAGCATCCAGGTAAGGGTAAATTTTATAGAAAGCATAATTTATTTTATAAATTAAAGGGGAACATCACATATTTATTTATTGTACCAACGTTAATGGTAATTAAAGGCTACGATACATTACATATTTATTTGACGGCCCAACGTGAGGCTCAGTAACATTACAGTATCTACCTAATAAATATTTTCAAATATTAGGTAGTTATTACATTGGGGCCGGATCCACTCCGTTCTGTTCCTTTCCGGTTAGACCTGTCCTGACGAAAGAAAACAAACATGTATATTTTTATGGCCACGGCTTATCTTCAACCAGAACGGAACGGGACGGAACATTTGTTTACACATAAGCAAATAATCACTGATATTTTGATGAGTAGGTGAGGACTCTTAGCTTTACATGTATAAGAGATTATGGATAATCAGGTATTTTATTATTATCTTATGATAATTAATTGTGAGAGAATAGGTTGTTGGGATAGAGGAGACCAAATAAAACTAAAAGTTTGCTAAAGCCAACGTTTCGGCGTTATTATTACGCCATCTTCAAGGCTAAAAGATACAAAATGTTATTCTCAACGCAATCACCCTTGAGAGGCAGACTCACCAGGCAAACCAAGATGAAAAATGTTTCTGGTCATATGTTGGTATGTCGAGATGAAAAACGGTATGGAGGATATGTTCCCAACAACCTATTCTCTCATATATTGACCTGGGAAGAAATTTAATATTAATCAATAATTAATTGTGTTAATATAATTTTTCGCTTTTCAATCTTTTGTTTGGGTGTTCGTAACAAAATATTTTTCTGCCTTACATTAAAAAAAATTGGGAGTTTTGGAGGTTGTATGTGTGCCACACACCCTTAGATTGCGGGTGTTGTTTCAAATAGTTCATTAGATCTTCGTGTATCAACTAAAAGTAGAGTATTTCGTAAAATCCACCTATAACAATGGAATTGCTTGTAGTGGAAATTCGCCTATAATGGATAAATGATCAACTGAACTTCTATGGTAATAATTATTTGAAATAAATGTGGATACGATGTATACTCAGTTAAAATTCCTAATTACTTTGATCCCGTCAAGTCTATTATAAACGGTAAACACAATCATACGACAAAATTTTTACTGTTGATCGAAATAGTTTCTATTATCTCAAAATAGGGTATGGCTAAAAATATTTCTCTAGTGTTAGCCGTATAGAAGCGACTTTAAGCAGTAGCAGTAATAAAAAAAAATAATTATAAATAATAGAACTTTGATAAGGTTAGGTTCAAGTTAGGTTCAGGTACGGGAGTGTGCGTAATCCCGGCGTTGTAGCCCGTAACACTGTATCCCTCCATTCTTTTTGTGTGTCCGAACCATATCACTTGTTTCTTTTTCATTTTTTCCGCTACGCTTACCAATTTGGATATTCTTCAGCTACCCTAAGCAGTCCATTTTTGTGGCTAACAATAATTAACAATTTACTAGGAATCGCCTAAAAATATTATTAATATAAAATATAGTATGAAAAATGGTTATATTATGGTAAATACATTGCCTGTGATTTTTCAGGTACCTAAATAATTCAAATAGTTAAGTTCTGAATGTTGAATTTCAGGTATGAATAATTACGGCCATCATCATCAGGTAACTGTTCCATCTATCGTCGGATGTAAGCCTCGCCCATTTCATGCTATTTATGTCCATCACCGACCTAGAATTGTGGGTGGTGAGCAAACCACCGCCGAGGAACATCCGTATATAATATTTTTGAAATTTTTTTAGGCTTGGGCATATAGGCCGTCAAGAGATCATTCTATGGTATGATTTTCAGCATATTATCATGTGAGATTTCGGACTTATTTGATTTATTGTTAACGGTTATTAAATCGCACTAGTCATATTGTTGCGAACTTAATGTAGATCTGATAAGCATAATTCATTATTTAACTACGTTAACGTCGTTAAATATTGCATGCGGGACATTAAAAATACTATAAAAGGAAATCGTTAATTATTATTTTGAATAAGGTTTTTGAAATGCGTTGTTTGGTTCTGATTTTAGCTATAGTGGAGTTAATCAATGGTGAGTTAGAAAAGAAATAAATAAATTCAAAATTTGAATTTTTGGAAAACGAATTTCTTTTGTCTTCGAAATCATTGTTATACGCAATTGTCACGTATGGTTTAACGTGGCGTCCGAACAACATGCAATGCATATACATTTTATTTTTAAAAAGAGAGATTGTTACCATTGTTGGTCTAGGATAATTTTTTGATCGCGGTCGGAATATAGCGGCCAAAATACAAATAACACAAGTTATTGTCATAAACATTTTGTCTTTGCGCTATTTTGTCATTGAGGTATTTTGGATGTCGGTATTTTCGGTTTGCAGTATTTTGGCCGCAGTGAAATATCAGATCCCATTATAACTCCGAGAGGATAATATCTTGAATAATTTAGGCGATGAATCCATTCAAAGTCGATGATGATAAAAACCAAAAAGTCAAAATCTACGACCTTGAATGACTTCACAGGATCAAATCTCTTAAAAATAAAGGTATGTTGTCACGGACATTGTCGTAAAAAATTTAATTCTCTATACCAATACCCCATTTGTTCATGATAAGAAAACGGAAAGAATATTTTCTAGAAAACAATTTGAATTTCAGGTACGAAGGATTATAAAGTAATTGTAGGTGGGGAACATACCACTATTGATGCACATCCACATCAAGTATCGATTCAAATACAGGTACCTGGTCGAGAATAGACCATTTCACGCAACGAGAGCGCTTGCGCGAAGCCAACAGCTGATGTTTGTTTTTCGAACCATGTCAAAACTTTTACGTTAAAACGCATGCTAATATCGTCTTAGATATTTTGTTATAGTTTTGTGTTATTAGGTTTTAAACAATATTTTTTACCACCATTTTGCCCAAGATGAGTGCCCCTAGTGATATACCCCATAGACAAGTCAAATTAAGTGACTGGAGCAACATTAAAAAATCCAAATATTGCAGCAAATAATGTTTTTTTTTAACACTAAACACAATGTTTAATGGCACCAACACGTTTTTTATTCAATTTATGCTCCATTTTAACAATAAATGATTAAATAATTAGCACTACGTTATATGGACATATGCACACTTGGTTCGAAAATCGTCAGCTGATTTGACGCATGCGCCAATGAGTTTTGCTAAAATGAAATGGTCTATTGGAACATGTTTGCGGGGGCTCACTCATTAGCTATTTATCTGTATTAACCGCTGCTCATTGTATGGAGTAAGTAGTATTCTAATGCCTTTAGAGTGGGTTAATTTAAACTTTAAAGCGCCCTCTTGCGTTTTACATAGCAACTGTGTTATTTCCTAATATTTATTTTATAATCCAATTTGTTATTATTTTTGTTGTTGTTTCATTTATAGTGTGGATGTCAGATTTTACCGTGTTAGAACTGGTAGTAGTTATAATTACCACGATGGAAAAATATTTAGCGTACTTGAGTACGTAAATCATCCTATCTATAACGAAATGTCTCATGATTATGACGTATCAGTAGTAAAACTAAAAGTCAACGGACGTCCAAGTTCTGCAATAAGACCAATACCGCTACTACCACTTAATATGATCGTTCAAGATGGAGCTTTGGCTACTGTTTCCGGATGGGGACTATTGTCGCAAAATGGACTGCATCCCAACATTTTACAAAAAGTAACAGTGATGAAGATTAACCACAATACGTGTACTTAAACATAAATATGATACTCCGCCAATTAAAGTGAAAATTACAAATCGTATGACTTGTTACAGTTCTCCAGGAAAAGATGCTTGCTATGTAAATATCTTATACAGTGTCTATGAAGATTTACTTTATGTCTTCATAAAAACTTTTTTGTTTCTGCACACAATTTATTAAATTTTCAGTAGAAATATTTAAATTATAAAAGTTTTGTTTAGTGGGATAACTTCATTGATACTGTATTCTTAAAAAATATGTATCTACGGGGAAAAAGAATTCCGTATATTACCATTTTATAATTACAGGATGATTCTGGTGGGCCATTGGTAATTGGAAAATATCAAGTAGGCATTGTATCCTGGGGAGTAGGTTGTGCAAACAATACCTTTCCTGGGATTTATACGAACCTACAAAACGAGAACATTGAACAATTTATTCGTTCTAATTTGTAATAAACTTGTTAGGAAAATACTAATTTTAAGATTGTTCAAATGTATTAAATAAACATTTAATCTACTATTGCAAAAAGAGTCCTGGTCCAATATCCAGTTCTGGAAGTTTCCATCTCTTTTGCTATTTGTCATAAAGAAGATTTCTATGCACTGTAATTTCAAAAGTTCATTCCAGTCACGCATGTATCTGCACTGTAAAAAAAGCACGTAAAAATACATTCAAATACGTGTAATTTTTACATTCCAAATTATAGTAAAAATACATATTGTGTATTATTCCATCGATAATAGTGTGAAATTACATTGACCAAGTTATAGACGATAAACCACGGTGGGGGAACAAAAATTACTAATTGGTGCATAAACCCCAAGAGATTTTAGGCAACTTTTGTTCAAAGCATTTTTTGGGGAACGGGAAACCCACCCCATTAAATTTTTTTCCGTAGTCAGTCAATCTTGGCTTCGGTCAAGTTGATAGCAAACATTCGCTGAGCGTATACGGCACTTTAAGAAGAAGAAGATTATCTGGAGAAGTATTTAAAGCAACCATTTTCAGATGTTCCAAGAGGGAAAAATAAAGCGGCGTCAAATCGGGGGATCTTGAAGCCCATTCAATAGAATATTGAACCTCTCCTATCAATCCATTTGCCAGGAAAATTTTGAACCAATCATTGCCGTACATTTACCTCATGCACATTAGGGGGGGAGGGTCCTCTGTCGTATTGAAAATGTATGTTTGTTCAACTAGCTGCATATCACCTTCTTTAATAACTTAATTTTCTAAAGAATGATCAATGAGTGGGGCAATTTCAGACAGGTTTCTTTCAGTACAATTTATCAATCGAACAAAGCAAATTGGTGACAACAGAGTTTTTCTATTATTTATTACAAACGTCAATCTTTTGAAAATATTTATTTTGGTTTCGACCCATAAAGTGTGTTCCTTTCAATTATATTTTTCAGCCGTTATTTTCGAGGAATGTAGATGAATTCCGACCCATTTTGGTTAGTACCAGTTTGATCGAACAGTCCGGAACCTACGTTACAAATACACAAAATCGTAAGTGATTGAAAATTACTCACAACATGAGGTTAGAACCAACCACTTTCAAGTCAAAAGTTAACCATTTTCAAGTCAAAAGTTAACCATTTTCAAGTCAAAAGTTAACCATTTTTAAGTCAATAATTAACCGTTTGATAATAAAATTTTAATAAAAAATCTTGCTTACCGACATCGAGACTCGTGGAGTTTCAACACCACAATTAGTGAATTTTTGTACCTGTTCAAATATTTCAATTTATTGTTCCATTATTTCAATTATTGTCACCGTTAATATTTTACGAACTGTTCACAATAAAAGAGAATTTTGTCAAATCGTAGTATTTATTGGTCTTAAGTGTGTACTCGAAGTTTTATTTTATTTATGTTTTTAATTACGATACGAAGTAAGAATGTTAAGATTTACTCCGACGTTTTCGCTTCATATCTGGCGCCCACCAATACCGTTATCGAAAGTAAGGCTGCCTCCATTTATATAAAAGAATTCACGATAGTTGCAAAACAACCCGGTTCTCCTACAGTGGCTAATCCCTATGAGCTAAGCCGTCATGTTAATTATATCCACAGACAAGCAAAGCGGCGCAAGAGCGGAGAAATGTAACGGTTTTCGCAATTCTCACAAGCTTTTATTCCCGTCGTTGGAACTTCAGAGGTTTTTAGAAAAACTGAAATTATTGTTTAGAATAAGTTCGGGAGGAGCTGTATAAATTCTAACTCCCCTCCCCCACGGTGAATTTTTTAAATAAAGTATATACTAATCAATCCAGAATTGTGTGAGCTTCAATTAGTTTGTATTCCCATCGTTTGAACCTCATGAGTGAAAAGGTTAGAGAGTTTTAAATATCGTGAAATTCTACAATTTTTATACGATTCGGAATCAATGAGTTTCTATCTTATACCTGTATATTATAGCTGTTTATCTTGTACAAGCACAATAATATATAGTACATAAAGCCAAATAGCTTAGGCAATTTAGATAAAATTTCGCAAAAATCCCCTAACAAAATTGTAAAACACAATCTGAAAATTTGCTTAATGTCCATAATATAAGGCAAGATATTGGCGTGGAGATCTTGGGAATTTTAGTATATTGTTTAGTAATGCCCTAGAAATATTTGAACCAATTTTCAGATTCACAATATTTTTTTCTTGGTCAAAACCTTCAAGTTTTAGGTTATAAGTTATATAATAATAAATTATTTTACATTGTATCTATTTCACAATTAATACAGCTAAAAAACCATTTTCCAGGTACCCTATGCCATTCCGCTCAGTTCCATTTTTGTTCTTGGTCCAGGTTTCTATAAATATGACATTGTTTGCAGGATTCCATCATTTTGTGGTATTCTTAGTCTTCACCTCTTTCTCTTACCGAAACGGGATAATAAATTGATGAACGCCATTTAGTAATCGATTTTCATACATTCTCAACAGAATCCTTAGTTTCTATCCATCTTAGCTACTTAAAAATATAATCTAGACAGCCGATCATTATTGATCAGTACCTCAAGCCTTGCTTCTAAAATGGATCACCATTTAATTAATTTGACTAATGGACCATTAGTACCTATGTATAAAACACTTTTCAGATTAACAACCTCTTAAGAATTATATTGGATTATAAATAAATAAAATATTAAGAAAAATATTGGACACTGGATAGTGACTAATTATTGATATTGGATAAAAAATGAATCCCCAAAAGTCTCATTAAATACCCTGTTAGGCATTTTAGCCTCACAACGTGTTTTTTGCCAACCACTCTCTTGATTTCATTTTTAGAGAAAATTATCATCCTACCAAAATTGAAAAGCAACTGCATTTGGTGCACATTTTTAATATCCTCCTTTCAAAGTTGAGGCTCAGTCCATGCTATTGGTTGACTCTGCTTTAACCTCTTGGCAAGTATAGTTGCAAGGAGTTTCATCATAGCACGACATCTTCAGGTGATGAATTAAACAAAGAATTTTTAGAAGATAGATTTCATTATTATTCACTTTTGTTATCACTCATCCCTCCCTAAATTCTTCCCTACTAATATTTAAAGAAATCTTTGCATTTACAATTAGGTCAGGCAACGAAACCGAAAAAATAGTTCGAGCTTGCAAAAAATTCGGACTATCTGAAATTTGGTACACCTGTGTATTTGAATGATGGAATCAATCACCCCAAAAGTCTCCTAAAATCCATTGGTTAATTCTCCCAAATAAGATCATTTTAGTTCCTCCAATGTTGGTTTCGTCTATAAGTCGCTTAATTTCGTTTTTAGGAGAAGCTACCATAGCATCAAAATTGAAGACTGCAAATTAAAGATTTTCACAGAAACAATTTGAGAAAATAGGTAAACCACAGGCCGCAGACCTAACGTAAGAGGAATTCTCTACAAATAGATTTTTCAAAATGTCTCGACTATAGTAGTTAGTCCAGGTAGGGAAACCGAAAAAATATTACGAGTTATAATTATGAAAATTAACAAAAGTTTCTATTGTTTGTGGTACCTATATTTTATTGCAGTACCAAAAAATTCAAAAATTCATGAAAATATGGTAAAATTCTTTAATTTTTAACAAAATTAATTGCAAAAATATTATTATCCAAGGCAATTCTATTATTACCTATTAATTGGGAGTAATTACCTCAAAATTTGTACTTACTACTATGAAATATTATTGACTTGCACAACTAAAGCATTATAATTTTATGAAAATATTATGAAGCATTGTTATAAACAATAGGTGCACTAATGGCCATTAATTTTGAGAAAAAACAATTAATTGCTTGAAATTTAATTACTAATGAAATATATAAGCTTCGATTTCTCTCAATTTTGTCCAATTAAGAACAGAAACTGGGAAAAGTTCTTAAAATGTATAGTGTACCTTTAGTTCTATGGTTAGTGGCTCTAACAAATGGTAAGAAAACATAATAAAAAAACAGGAGTTTTGGAATTGAGTCCTGAACTCCCAAAAAAACATAAGAATTTCAATATTTTATAATACAATTTAATTTCAGTTCAACACAATTTGGCAAATGAAATTATAAATGCCACAGAAACCACTATTGAAAATCATCCCTATCAAATTTCTATAGAAGAAAAAAATCTGGGCTACATATGTGGAGGTGCATTGATTGCAGATCATCTAGTTTTAACTGCTGCTCACTGTTTAGGGTAAGCAAAATCTGGCCGTATAGACTAATTTTTTCCATCCAGCACTGCTCATTCCATACCTACTTTGCCGTATAATCCTCATCAAACTTTTTAGCCCTATTACTCCAATAAGTTTTTTCGGCCTCGTCTAAATAAAGTAAAATAATAATTTTATTCAAGATAGAATTATTTTCATTTACTAGGAAAGAACCAAATATGTATCGGGTTAGAGCGGGTACTAAATTTATAGAAGAAGATGGAATAACTCTTGATGTACAAGATTACTTCAATCATATACATTTCGGCTATGGTTTACCTGAGGAAGATTACGACATATGTGTAGTTCGAGTTTGGCACCAATTTCCTTTAGGGCCAAGTATACAAATAATACAACTAACAGATTATGGTACTGTTCATTTACGTAGACAAACTGCTACTATGACTGGATGGGGAAAAACGGGAGAACTTGACTGCAGGTCAAGAGTTTTGCAAGCAGTATCTGTGCCAACATTTGACTATCACGATTGCAAAGATGTCTACGCAAATATAGGAAAGAATGTAACCAGTAGAATGATGTGTTTTGGAACCGCAGGAAGAGGTTTTTGTGAGGTAAGGATAAAGTGACATACGTAGCAACAAACGTTAAATTTCCAAAAATTA
The DNA here is from genome assembly GCA_932274525.1 of Podabrus alpinus. Taxonomy (NCBI): domain Eukaryota; kingdom Metazoa; phylum Arthropoda; class Insecta; order Coleoptera; family Cantharidae; genus Podabrus; species Podabrus alpinus. The sequence continues at coordinate 159,882,018 of OW026451.1, forward strand.
ATGTCAAAGGTGTTTTTTTTAAATATCAGGAAATGCTTTTACCATAATAACTGAGATTAAATTGTATTAATTTAGAATGCTGGTGATCCATTGGTAATAGGAAATAAGCTAATCGGCATTGCATCATGGTCTGCTGGTTGCGCTCATTCAAATTTTCCTGGAGTTTATGTTGATATAGGAAACTATCAAATTTGGAGATTTATTCAGCATTCCTTAATTAAACCTTAGAGTTTGAAATATTTCATAAATTGTATAATTTGGGTACATAAAAAATGATTAATATGATTGAAATAAAAGTTGTAAATAATATTAACAGGCAATTTTTATTATGCAGGTGAATGTTAGTGCCCCCCCCCCATCCGCATCACATCGATGTTTTAAAATAAAATTACCGTTAAATCGTTAGAGTATCGCTTGAACCTCGATGAGCTTCCATTCGTTTTCGTTAGATCTCTGGAGGGCAGAGAAGTATTTTCCTTTCTATACTTTGAGTTTTTATGCAAAATGTCAATCGGTAGAGTAGATATTAGAAATGTACAACTCGAAGCAAAATTTCCATTTTCTAAGATTAATTAACTTTCAGTCATAAAATTTAAAGAATATAATACTTTAGTTGATAACCACAGCAGTGGCTTGGTGTGATCGTGAAGGCTATCCAGCGAAGCAGAGTAGCAACATTCTAAATGGAACGGAAAAGCTCGATCGATCAATACTTTAGTTGATAGAGCTAGTTTCAAGGCTCAAGAACTCTAATCAGCCCTAGGAGGAGCAAAAAGGACGAAATACGTACCTGGACGAATTTGAGCCTTCTGTCCCAATTTTTAGGGTTCTTGAGCTTTGAAATTATCTCTAGGGACGAACAGTAATTTTTACCTTTATCAGCTTAATAAAACAATAATTGCAAAATGTATTATTATTGAAGATCTATTTTCGTCCATTATCTTATCATAAATTACCAATAATTTTCAGAAAATTGCACTAGTATAACTCAAAAAACTGTATAAGTCGACGTTTCGCCCAACCTTAATAAGTAATTTTTTGAAATTTTAAATAAATGAAATTTCAGTCCTGAAGAAGCCTACAATAAGGTTGGGCGAAACGTCGACTTCTTATACAGTTATTTGAGTTATACCTAGTCCAATTTTCTGAAAATTATTGGTAATTTATTAATTATTATTATTATTTGAAAAAAAAATGTCTTAGAGTGTAGTGGTTCGAATGAACGTCCAAGTCTCTTAGAATCCCATGACTACTTCTCTCTCAATGAGGACTTTAGTTTTTCCAACCTGAGTTTTCGCAGAAAACACTTATTTTCATTTTTAGGCAAAATTTTAAGAGCATGGCAATTTTTTTAAATAGCTAGATTCCAAATTCAAATTTCACAATAAATCAAAGCATTTTCTATTCAGAAATCGATTTTTATTTCCGATATAGTAAATATGCCGAAGAAAATGTTTGAGAAACTTTATTTTGAGAATATTATGGATTTTAATTTTGATTTAAAAAGAATTTTTGTAAAGCTGCGATTAAACGAGTAGTAAGCGAAAAATCCAAATTTGAGACTTTATTAACTTACGGGGGATTTTGAAGCAATTATTTTGAAAGGTTCATCAGAACACATGTTTAAAGATGAAAGTTGAGGTCAATTTCACACAAAAATTCCTCCCCAAAACTAAAATTGGTTTTAAACGTTAAGCATCGTTTCAGTTTCAATGAGCTTCTATTTTTCTGCTCGACCCTCAACTGTTGCGGAGTTATTAGCAGAAACCTTAAGGGGGGGATGAAATAGTTGAATTTTTATCAGGACAAACTCATTATTCGGTACATCTGTGAGTTTGAGAACTTCATGCTCTTCAATTTTGGTTTATAATAGTGCTAATTTTTCCTAAAACTGAAAATAATCGTGTAATAAGTTGGAATAACTAAAATCCTCAATTGGGTGGATTTGAGGGGACTTTTGAGGGTTCATTCGGGCAGTAAATTACACATATCTACCAAATTTCAAGTGTCCTAAATTTTTTGCAAGATGAAAATATTCTTTGCCTGGACTTCAAATAATAATTTTGCAGTTATTATTTTATCAACTTAATAAAGGTAAAAATTACCATTTACAGGTAACAAGTAAAATATTTATATTCTTTTAATTTTACGACTTGATGAGGCTCAAACGAAAAGAATGGAAGCTTATTGGAGCTCACAGGATGTTCTAGCGTTTGACACTAATTTAACCCAAAACTTCAACTTGGGGGATCCCTCCCCCAAATATTTAGCTAATAACCTCGCAACGGTTGAGAATAACACGAAAAGAATGGAAACTCATTGAAGCTTAAACGATACTCCAGCGATTCATGCCAATTTTATTTAAAAATCAATTGGGGGGGGGGGTGACTGGCATGCACCTTACAATTTATTATTATTGTATTGATTTCACATTTGCTATACAATAAAACCAATCGTGCAGGGCAAATCAATGATAAGCCTTGGAATTTCAATTTAAAATATCTTGTTGCCTAAAAATTTATGTTCTAGGTTCACACAACGTCTAACGTAATTTCTGATGACCACATACATGCACCACTGTGTTTTGCATCGAAGTAGTAGGTTCAAGAGAGGGATGTTCCTAAATCAAGAAATATAATATAACTGATGATTAAAAATAGTTTTATATTGTTATATTGAAATTACAACTATTTAACAAACAGTGAACGAGCTGCTTTGTAATAAATTCTATCATAATTGGCTTAACTTCAATTAATTAGTAAACTTTTCAATGCAGTGATTAATATGGTTCTGAATATTCTCATTTTCTATACGAGTATATACACCAGGAAACTTGGGAAATGCACAGTAAAAACCCCACGAGACAATTCCAACCTGCTTATTTCCCACTATTAATGGACCTCCTGAATCCAACTAAAATGATTGAAACGTTGCAAAATTAAGACTGAAATTAATTTTTATTTTAAATTCATGTTACGATACCTGACATGCATCCTTCCCACCAACTTCAGATCCATAACAAGTCATTCGGTCTGTAATTTCAAAAAACTTTCGATTATTTTCGCAAAGTTCATTAGTAGATTTAGGCACAACCGCTTTGTGCAAAATGGTTGGAAGAAATCCTTTATAACTTAGTTGTCCCCAACCAGTAACGGTTGCCTGTGTTCCAACTGGAACTTCTACGCCTACAGGTTGCAAATCTATTAATTGTACACCAGGACCTAATTGAAACGATTGATTCAATTTTATCACTGATACATCATAGTCGTAGTTAGTTTCGGTTTCATTATAATTGGGATGATCACAAACATCGACTACCTCAGCAATTTGCCCACCTGCCTCCTTAAAGGAACTTCCTGCTCGAACGGTATCTTCTTTTAAACTAACGAAATGTTAGACTCGAAGAAAAATGTATAACACATCAAACACTTACGTCTCACAATGTGCTGCGGTTAACACAATATTTGACATTATCAATGAACCACCACAGTGATGTTTTCCATTGTTTTCTAATGATACTTGATGAGGATATTCTTCAATATTTGCAGATAATCCACCCACAATTCTTGGTTCTACTTCTACATCATTTGCTCCTGAAAGTTAATGTCAGTAAAATTTCAGAACAGCCTATTTAAATGTTAACTAACTGCTGAATAAAATTGGATGGATCATAATAATAATTAAGACCAAGTAATACATGACTTATTTGTTTGAATGAAAATATAAGAGTTTTAATTAATGAAAGGTGTGGAAATTTATAATATCGGCAGCCATAAATTTTTAAACTGGTCGTTATGATGTTAATGATGTAGTAATGAAACTTAATTGGTTGCATGTGGGACTAATAAAAATATTAATACCATTGTTTTATTTAATGAAAAACTAGCAAATTGGAACCCGTGTTATAATTCTCAAATTGATTTCCTAACAAACTTTGGCACCAGATTTCTTAGCATTGGTAACTATTCATTGATTGAGATAGTTTTTACGTATCGCGTATAACCCTGCATTCTTTCTTTTAAATTTGCAAATATTTATGAAGTGTACAAAGTACAAAATTTATACATAGGTGAAAGGCGTTTAAAGAAGTTAACAATCTCCCCCCTCCCCAAGTTCTATCAGTCATTTCTAACTAAAAGAAGACACCATGGTGACTCCAACACATCTATAAAGTTATTCATTAGGTAGAAACCCAATATGGAATTTCAATTTATTAAATTCGTTCCATTCAAGGTTCCATTCAATTAAAATTTGAGAAAAAAGAATTCTCTACTCAACGTATATGTTTTAAAAATTTGCTGAAGAGTCCAGACAAGAAATCCAAAAAAACGATTACAACATGAAAAACCAAAACTTTTACGAACTCCCAAAATGTCCTATCCGACTTCTTTTTCAATTGGGGATTTAACTCCACCAACACCGTTTTCTGCTTTCAAGGGCTAAAAAGTAAATTCTCAAGGGCACAATTCTGGATTATTGTGGATTAGGAGTAGGGGGGCAAGGTCAAAGACCTCGCGCGCACTTAGGCCACTAGACCGGGCCCATTGTACTACCTCCAAAAATGTAGTAGTGGCCACCATCCTGCCATTATCCGAGCCATCTCAACTGAACGATAAACTCCAGTACTTTGGAAGGCGAGGTGCCATTAATTCTGGCCATGTCAGGCCAGAAATACCCTAACATGGCACCTCTTTTTGACGCAAAAACAAGGCAGTAACAGAACACACGCTACGCTGTTTTGTTTGATTCATTACATCTCCGACCAATAGAGCTCTCTGCGATCTCCAGTATGTTGAGATGTTTGATGAATTTTCAGTGTCCAGTTAGAATTCTTGCAATTTTCCATAGATTGACCCTGTATAAGTTCAAGTACTATTTTGAATGTTACTTGAGGATGCTTTTATTAGTGGTCTCCATTCAATTTCATTTGTCGATCTGGTGAAATGCAGCTTCATGGTAAGTTGTTCGACAAGAGTATCTAGGGTTTCGACGACTGGCACGATCATCGCCTCAATGCCACAGGGAAGACAGTTTAAACCGATTTTAGCCCGGTTGTCTACCTTTTCGTTACCATAATTATTGTTTTAGTGTCCTTGCTGCTGATATCTGAATAACAATTTTTGTCATGGATACATTTTTCCCGGACTGATGTGTACTTGCCTTAGCGATATGCTCATGTTCAGGTCAAGTTCGGCAGAAAAGATTCTTGTTACTGATCCAACATTATTTTTGGAACCGTTTGAGAATAGACATATATCATAGTAGCAGGTTATTGGTGGGTTCAAAAGGATTCTATATTTCCTATTGAGTATGTATTTAGAGAGAATTCTGTCAGATTCTATTAGATGCAGAAGGGGCACCCTTGTGGAGTAATCCCCAATTATCTGCATATGACCCACAGTTCCTCACCTATGATTACACAGCAGCCAGCTGCGCAGCCTAAGAGCAGTCTTGATCGTCTTCCCCTGCACATGAAGTATTAGCTATGAAAATGTGCTCTCAAACAACTACACTGCCGATGCGATTAGTTTATGTAACGCGGAACTTCTATTTATCGTGATCTAATTCTAGGACCGCTACAAATGTAACATAATCAAAACTTTACACAGGGGCACCTTTTTGAATAATACCACCACGAATTCCTTATTTTATCTGTGCGTGGTTTTTGTTACGTCCAATAAAGGCGCGGAAAATGTTAAATTTCTTAAGCGACCATCATTATTAGGTATATTAGGTAAAAGTTTGATCAATATTTAATGAAAATCTCTTGGGTATTAGGATTGGTTGTGCATTTTTTTCTCATCACATGAAATACCGACCCTATTACGACCATGCAAAATTTCAGATTTCTAAGTCATCCAAAAGTGACCGAACATTTTGATGAACGAGTACAGTAAGCAAACCATGATTTGTGAAGCGGATTAAAATAATTTTCTTATTGATACCTACATGGATTATCCTGGGATAATCCTTTAATCTCAACATTTTTTATTATATTTATAATGGAGAAAGTATTACATATTATTCAAAAGTTAAATTGTATTTTCAGTCATGAGTAACCCAAGTATGAAAGAAAATTTAAATTCAGATTACGATAAATGCAGTATCTGTTTTGGAGATATGTCAGATCAAGAGATCGCATCTTTAAATTGCTGCAAGCATAAATTTTGTGCAGATTGTATGAAACGGTGGGCAAGGACTAATCCCACTTGCCCACTAGATCGCAAAATAGTCCACGAGATATCTGTCGTTAATCAATTCAACGGTCCTCCAGTAGTCAAAATCATTAAAGTACGAGTAGGAGCATTTGACTATATCACAAATTTAATGAAACATGCTAATGCTAATAAGTCTTATAGTCTTGACTGTAATTATTTTCATTGCATACGATATATGACGTGCCTTAAAAAAGTTACAAGCACCTATCATCAAGTAATTCGACAAATTATAAATTCCGATGATTATATCATTACTCATTTTATTGACTGGTTTGGTGGTCACTTGGGCCATAATCAAATGAAAGAATATCTCATCACACTTGAAACTAATCTTGACCAAGAATATAATAAAGCATTGCTGAATGCCGAAAAATCTAGTACTTGGCCATATTCCAATAAAACACCTCTACACTGCAAGCTAGACCAAAAGTAATCTAACAGTTTAGCAATCAATAAGTGATAGAATATTAAAGAACAGTTTTAGAAGAAACGAAAATTCGTATTTTTATTATGTATTTTATACTATTTGTAATCTCTTTAAAATTAATTAATAGGTATAATATTGTATTTTTCCAAATTTAAAAGTATAAATTTAAATAAAAAGAGTTTCCAGCAAATTAATATCTTGCATTTATGGGAGAAACGCTGACAACTTTTTTCATGGTGTTAAATTTAAAGTTTTGTGCCGAACCTGTGTTCGTGCTAAATTGCAGCTTTCAAAGTGGTGTAGAAATGGCCCAACATTTTTTTCCAGCTGACTCCCATATTCCATTACTGAATAGGGGGTTTTCAAGCTGAACGTATAAGTGGGATGCACATAAAAATAATAGAAACCTAATTCTGAAATTATTTGTCAATTCCGGGGACCGGAATTCGTGATATTCTCTAAAATTTAAAATGTTGGTAGATCGCCACTGGTAGGTCCCATTTGGCTTCACTTTGATGGTACCAAGCCGCTACTGTTTTCAAATTCTTCTTGTGCACAGACAACATTCAAAAAGCTTTCCAGTTTTAGTTGCATCCAATTCGATTTAAAATTATTCTCAGTGTTGATTTTTGATTGTCTTCATTTACAAATTCGGGATTTAATTCGGATCAAATTCGAATTTCAAATAACTTTTAGGCTTCTATACAAAGTATGGCAAGAAGCCTTATGATCTAGCTCCGTGTCTGTCTGTCCGTCCGTCCGTCTGTCTGTCTGTCCGCATAATTCAAATCTAATCAGAACCCTGGAAATTGTGATTGTAAAGTCATCGTATCTATAATAAAATAAAAATGTGTTTTAAATTTAAAATCGACTTTTTTATTATATTAAGATAGGTTACAAACATATTCTGTGCTTTAGATTGTAATTTTCAACCTATATAGTAGATAATAAAGAATGAATCTTGGGTTGTGGGGAAAGAAATAAAACTAAGTTTGTTTTTCCGACGTTTCGAAGGATTTATTCCTTCATCCTCATGGCTGTAATGGAAGAAAAACACAATTAAGCGTCGGTCATGGGTCGTAGGGACGTAGGGAGGCTTACCTGACAAACGGATGATAAGAAGTTTGAAGAAAAGGTTAAATGTATTAAAGGTTAATAATAACTATGAAAACCTATCAATTAATTGTAGGTTATTTCTTTCCCCACAACCCAAGATTCATTCTTTATTATCAACATTTGGGAAGTGATTATTGCTTACTATATAGTAGACTTAATCCGATGATCTGACCGATAAAGGTATCAACGGATCAACGGATTAAGTTATCAGATCACGGATCAACGGATTAAGTTATCAAATTAATGGATAAAATTTATTGTCATATTGTTTTTATTGTAACCACAGTAGTGGCTTGTTTTAAATTCATCATCGATGTCTAAAGGGGCCTCTTGGTCACAATGAAAGAGAATCTTCCTTTTGTCACTGGACCTGGTAATAACTTTTATTCTTTTGTGATTTTCCAAAACTTTTAAAATATTTTCTGCGTTCGGCAAAGATTCCACAACGTCGTCCATTAAAATACCGCCCAAAACTTTTAAATCGTGGTTCAATGAAAGTTTGGCTAAAGATTTACGATCTTCCAGCTTGTACATTGGTTTAAACGTAAATTTTTCTTTAGTCGCCTTAACTTTTAGATTACCTTTTAGGGCAGTATCGCGTAACCACGATTTTAACGTTAGGATTAATATCAGTTTGTTCGGTTTCCTGTAAGATTTTCTCGAGCGTTAGAGGGGTTTTCTTTCCTTCGAGGTACGTCGTTCGCAAGTGAACTATTTTTGCCAACACTGCAAAATTTTGGTGTTTCGCTGAAGATGTTTGCGTTTTAGTGTTTAATTTTGGATCGTCAATTTTTCGCTTTTTATGGTGTCGTTGATCGTCCAACGACTTTTCTCAACCGTGGGATTCGAGAGAGCTTTCCTTTTAAATAATTCGCGTTGACGTAGTAAAGATGAATCCATTTTTAGACGATCAATTGTTTTTCAATGCAGACCAAATATAAGTTATATTTTATTTGCATAATTTTCACCTATAATATAGGAAATTTAAATACGTTGATACGTTGATCCGTTGATACGTTGATCCGTTGATCCGTTGATCCGTTGATCCTTTAATCCGTTGATCTCTTTGATCCGTTGATCCTTTGATTCGTTGATCCTTTGATCCGTTGATCGTTTGATCCGTTGATCCGTTAAGACGTTGATACCTTAAGACGTTGATACCCTAAGAAGAAGTTATCTCGAAAAATTTAATTGGTGATTATCGGATTATCTGATGTTATATTATAAATATTATGTCGACCAAAAATAACTAGCAATAACAACTTTTCACACCAGAAAGGTAGCTGTATAGAAACCTAAGAACTGCCGCTAAAGCGAGTTCCACCTTGTTTTTTATTTATGCAAGGTTGAAGTGGGCTTCTAAGATCTCCACAAATCCATTTCTTTATTAAAATTTAAAAATCAAAAAAGATCATGGCAATCCATTGATTGGTTTATCTGCAAAGTTTTCGATTAGTTTACAATATGTAGATTTTTGGCAGTTCATCTTGAATTGGAGACTCTTCAGCACCATCTAGTTTTGCAAAGAAGACGTTCTTTGTTCCGTTGAGTCTTTTCAGTTAATTCAATTTGAATATGGTTTTGACTCCCCAAAATTCTTATAAATTCTATTTTAGATTGAAGGTATACAATTTTTGATTGCCTGCATGAAATAAACAATTGTAATCTGCGTTTAAACAGGGCCATTTTTATAATTGAATATTTGATTACGATATGGTAATTGTTATAATTTGCTCCAGGTATTGCACAATATACTGTAACAATAATAAAATTTGATTGTCTCTAGCATTAAATCTGCAAACCGTTTGTATAGTTTAATTTTATTTTCTTTTCACTACTTTGTTTATGATTAAAAACAACCTACATGAAAATTAAATTTCTTTTCCAACACTGACATGCAACACTTTTCGTGTACCTCTGAATCAAAGTTGTAAAATGCTTTGCTCTATAGTAATTATAATTTGCATCAGATTTGTTTGTAGTGAAAATGGTTAGGAAAACAATTCCGAAAGTTCAAAATGTGATTATAATATACTGTTTTAGAAGTCATTGATGTTGACACAAAAATTGTGGGCGGTCAAGCTGGAAATATTACCAAGTATCCATATCAAATATCTTTAGAAATTGAAGGACAACATGCTTGTGGAGGATCGCTCATTAGGCCTAATATTGTACTAACCGCAGCACATTGCATGTTGTAAGTCAGATTTTCATTTATAAATGATAACAATTCCAAGAACCCAGTTCTATTTTTGCAGTTTTCCAGCGAATGTATATATAGTGCGAGCTGGTTCAACTATGATTATGGAAGGGGGGACAGTTTCAAAAGTATCGAAGTATTTAAATCATCCTAAATATACCGACCAGTTCGATTACGATGTTTCAATTTTAAAATTAAAACACCCATTTCGATTAAGTCATAACATACAAGTAATAAATTTGCAACCAGTTGACGAAGAAATTGCTGTGGGAACTTTAGCTACTGTCACAGGTTGGGGTGATTTAAAAAGTGGAGGTCCAGCTCCAAAAGGCTTACACGAAGTTGGCGTACCTAAAACTACAGACAGCCTTTGTAAAATGAACGAAATGTTATATAAAATTACTAATCGAATGGTATGCTTTGGATTTTTATTTGGTGGAAAGGATGCTTGCCAGGTATTTGAACGAATCGTTAAATTCTAACTATATAAAATTAAAAATAAACTTTTAGATGGATTCTGGTGGTCCATTAGTAGTGGAAGGCAAACAAGTTGGTATTGTATCATGGGGAATGAGTTGCGCTGTTCCGCTCTATCCTGGTGTCTACACGAAAATTTCCAATAAAAGCATTAGAAAGCATATCGACCATGCTATATCAGAGTTTGAAAACTAATTTAATGTTTTACAAATAAAATAATATATTGCATATTATGCTTCGTTGTCTATTTTTGCAATGTTTTTTTTTTTAAGGAAAATGAACTGCTAATCTGAATTACATCTGCAAGATTATCTCGATCCTTATTTTTCTCAATTTTCCTAATGGCAAGTTCTAGTAGTTAATTCGAGCAGAACACATTTTCACATTAAACCATTATATACAAAGATAATGAAGATTTATATTACTTTGATTGTGTTGAAAATATTTATTATAGTGGGTTATAACTGCTATTATACACGATTGTTAATTGTTTGGGAAAAATTATATAATAGTATAAATAAGTACCATGGTGAAAATTGGTAGACGTGTTGGATTTTGTAATATCAATGATGGAGAAATTAGGTAACCAACCTTGGATGTCCCATATTATATAACTTTTCGATTCTTATTGAGCATTAAAATGACTTTAATTTGTAATCACTTTTATCGGGGCATTTGAGGATTTTTAATTAAAAGTAAGTTTTAATAATTTAATTTAAGTAACCTCGAATTATTAGACGAGCGTATGAATACCAAAATAGTTCACTAACTCAATCTTGGCGTAAAACTAATTAAATTGTACAAATGGGAAACAAAGAATGGACTACTTTTATCTGTTCCTGTGTCTCAAGAATCAAACCTAGACAAACCTAGGGGGTGCTAGCCGGTGCAAGCTCTAAGGAATCTGGCGCAAGCATTTTGAGAAAAGTATAAACTGGGGGGGGGGGCAAAGTAACGGACCCCTACCCTACTACCCGCAAAGATGCCCACAAGTTGAGCATTTCTAGCGGGTGCATTCATTATTTTCGCTTGAAAATTTATTTTATTTTTGAAATAAAACATTCTATGAAAATTGTAATATTAAAATGAACTTGAATAATTAACTACAATCTAACAACAAATCAAAATTATGTTTTCATGAGGTTTCAGCAATGTTGATTGTTATCGTCACGTGTTCTTTGATAGTTAAAAATCGTATTTAAGGAAGCTTTTAATTATGCATTATAAAATTTATTTAGTTAGTACAATTAAAAATTAGCATCTTTTTCGTCGCCACTTCTATCGCGAACTTTTTGAGTAGAAATATTGCAGCATAATTGGGAACATTTTTGCATTCCAAGGAACAGAAAATCCCTTCTTTGAACCACAACCATTTTGAACTATCACATTTTCTTTCAGTGCAGACCAGATTAAGAAGTTCCCCGAATTCAAAAGGAATTGGTTCTTGAGACGCAGTAGTTTCGATGGTCGTTCCATGGTCGTTTGATGGTCCTTCGATAGTCGGCCGATGTTCGATCGATGGTCGGTCGATGGCCGGTCGGTGGTCGTTCGATGGTCGGTCGGTGGTCGGTCGATAGTTGTTCGATGGTCCTTCGGTGATCGTTCGGTGGTCGCTCGATGGTTGTTCGATGGTAGTTTGATAGTCGGTTTCGCTTGTCAGTGTTTGAATGATTCTTACACTTTTATTTTGTATGAAATGCCTTCATCTTTGCGGGTAGTGGGATAGGACGCATGCACAAGGCGTGGGTTGTAGTGACTTTAGTCTTTTTTAGCTCCTTTGTCCTTATTATTCTAGTAATAAGGAATATATGAAATATTCCTTATAAAATTCTGCTGTTGGTCACCTGTAGGAATTTTCACATTTCGATCTTGTAAGAATATTATTATTTAAAAACTTTCCATTTGATCCGAATAAATATCACTAGAATTGCCCGCTGCCTGTATAATAGTAAAGTAGGGAATAGTAGTTTAGTCATTTCATACTAAATAATAGTGTAAGAATCATTTCAGTAACTATAGCGGTTTAGTTTTTGGCCTATAACCTTTTTCAGTCCAAACGACCGAAGTCATCACTTTGGATTATAATTCAGTACTTCAATATGAATATTTTTAGGTATCGCTTAATTAGTTCTACGGAAAGATTGGATTAGTGAACGTTTTTGGTGTTCATTCGCTCGGCTATAGGGGGGATAATCTAAGCAGTAAATGTTGCAATATCTTTAGGTATGTATAATAGTCCACTGCTTTTAGTCAAAAAATCAAGCAAACTACGGAATAATTCATACAAAACGTTTTAGTGTGTTTTTAGCTTTAATAGGGTGTTCTAAATAGTTTCTCAAAAGTCCCCAAAGATTGGGTGTCCGCTAAAGTTTTCAAGGCCTGAAAACGGCTGAAATTTCAGTTCCAAAATAAATTTTTGTGAATATCTCAATTTCTATAGGATTTAGGTAAAAAATACATCAGATAAAAAAGTAAGCTGAAGAAATTTTCGAGAAATTACTAAGATAGACATTTTTTCATATAAGCAACCGTGTTCATGATACACGCGAGTGAAATGTCATCTGAAAGCAGGTAAGTATAGTAATATAATATAATTTTGAAGGCAAGGGAAGGGTTTTAGAAAAAAATGTTATTCTACATTTCGCTTTAGATTTGCTCACTTTATCGATTGAAAGAGAAAAAAATTTGAAATTGGAAAATTTCTTCAAAAAACGTAACATATTTTTCGATTTGAGCTCTTCGAAAGGACCGTTATGTTGTGGATGGATTTTTAACAATCACGCTCGTCAATTGCCGACGAATACACGTTGGACATATTAAATTTTCCTTTCGTTGTGAACCTTTTTTCTCGCCAAAATATTACCATGAATAATAAAAATAATAAAACAATAAACATGCATGAATTTGTAATGTTTTGGCGAGAATGATTGTTAAAAATCAATCCACAACATAACGGTCCTTTCAAAGAGCTCAAATCGAAAAATATGTTACGTTTTTTGAAGAAATTTTCCAATTTCAAATTTTTTTCTCTTTCAATCGATAAAGCGAGCAAATCTAAAGCGAAATGTAAAATAACATTTTTTTCTAAAACCCTTCCCTTGCCTTCAAAATTATATTATATTACTATACTTACCTGCTTTCAGATGACATTTCACTCGCGTGTATCATGGACACGGTTGCTTATATGAAAAAATGTCTATCTTTCTCGAAAATTCTCGAAAATTTCTTCAGCTTACTTTTTTATCTGATGTATTTTTTACCTAAATCCTATAAAAATTTCAGCCGTTTTCAGGCCCTGAAAACTTTAGCGGACACCCAATCTTTGGGGACTTTTGAGAAACTATTTAGAACACCCTATTAAATCCAAAAACACACTAAAACGTTTGTATGAATTATTCCGTATCAAAATCCTAAATGCAGTGGACTATAAATTCGTAAAGTTTGAATAAAAAATATTAAAATTTGAAATTTTCGAAACAGCTACCCGTAACAATTTTGAAACAATAGAATAATACTAGCATGGAATAATTTTATAAACATAATATAATTTTATAATTATATAGAATCTTATACTTAATAAGTATTTAGCTTACATATTATATATAGTTATATTAATTACATTTACGGAATAGGTTATTATAACCTCCAATTATGTGTCTAATATTTCATGCATCCCGAAGGGATCTAATAACGGAGCGCTCAGTTGTTACGTAAGAATGCTTTTTGAAATATTTAACCCCCTCCCTTCCCCATATAAGAGTACGTAAGAAATTTGAGACCCCTTCTATCTTAAGCCATGATCTTAAGTAAGGATTATTGTATAAAGTTTTGACCACCCCCCCCCTATATTTATCGTAAATGAAAACTTTTCGTAGATATAATATTAATTAATTATTTATACGAAAAAGTAATTTCGATAGTCGAATATTTAAAAAACAATTAGATATAAAAAACACTTTGAACCCTTCGTAAGGAACCATAAGATTTTCCATAACCTCCGTACCCCGAAAAATCTTTACGTTTTTAATGGACGCTTTCTAAACAACTAGCAAGAAAATCGTAACATGCAAACCATTCTTAACGAATGACATGTTTTGATTTTATTCCTGAATTTACTCGTGAAAATGATCTCGTCAGGTTCTCACTGCCAAAATGACAATATCAGTTAAATCTACCTTTTTTAAACGGTCTAAAAACTTACAATATAACTCGAACCACCAATAAATTCCGCGGTAATGCCTCTACAAAACTGATAAAATGCACACTTATGGGAATTCTACATAAATAAGCAGAAAATTTGAGGTTTTATGTTTAAAGTTTCAGAGTCGTTTCTATTTTTTCATTTTGGAACCTCGGAACAGCTGAGTTCAGATTCACGAGTAAATTTTTGATAAAATCTATTTTTCTTTAAATTTTATGATTATGTAGCTAGTTTTTCATTTGACGTTCATTATTGATGATCTTTGGGATGTTGGTTATTTTAGAAACAATTTCACTTTGTAGGTTATAATGACCTATTCGATAATTAGAATTCGTCTGTATTTATAATGATGAGGTAATCTTCGTTACAAAACAACTCCTTAAAACTCATTCCAGTTGTTTCTCCTACAAAAACTGAAGGTATTCTAATACCAGTCGAATTTTCGGCTGACATTTGCTCCACTTCGTCGGAACCAACGTTGTATACAATCACCCCATCGTATGAAGCATTTTGTGCCATCCTAACTTTATGTTCAAATGAACAATTTCGAGGTGACCTTGATATTAGAACTATCCGTTTTTCTTCTGTTGTAGTCACATTGGGAGGGGGCCCTTCTAAAGACATACAAGCATCAGGAGGTTCAGCACATACTAGCAATCCTCTGAGACCTGCAAAAACCATACATTAAATTGTAAATTTTAACAAACACGATGAAATATATATTTAAATTTTAACGAATTCCCCTATTTTGACCTATGCACTTTCAAGTTTTAATTTTTTTATGAAATTGAATCATAGTATACTGCATACTGAGGTAGAAAACACTTCATTACAGCCGTAGGCTAAGATAGATTACCGAGGTGCGAAGCACCGAGGTCTCATATATCCTACGGCGGTATTGAATAAGTCATACACCGAAGTGCATATTAATGACACTATTTTTTTCACCATAATAATTTAGCTTTTACAGGAAATAAATAAAAATGATTCATTACTTATAATCGACAGTGGCGTGGCTTAATTTAAATAACATAATCTAAAATTAAACTGTCAGTTCGAGAAGTGGTTACTTCTCCTAATCTTCTAGAAGTTAGGATGTATAATTACGGAAGGAAGCAACACAGATGGGTTCAGAAAGTAACCACTGCTCGAACTAACCGGTGGGTTATTGAAATTTAGTAACGGATCGTTACTAAATAACGATAGTTAAAAAGATATTTTAAAAACGATAATTTAAAAAAGTAATTAAAATTTTAATAAGCTCACTTAGAGCAAATTACTTTAAAGATTTAACATTCATGGTTAATTGCTATTTCAATTATAGAAATTATACTATTGATTACAGAAATTAATTAAGAAGTTTAAATTACTGTTTAAACCTTTTTTGTACTCCTCAGATTATTTTTAGTTTAAACTGCGTTTTTTGTCTCTTTTGATTTTGACGAAATGTCATTTGGTCATACTTTTCTGTGATACCTCTGATAATATAGAACCAGATTAGTAAACCTTATGGGAGTTTTGGAAACACCTTTTGTAGTTGAAAAGGAAATCAACAGATGACGTCACTTAATTATAATTTTTATTTGTTCTGCCATTATTCAAGCCATTAAATAGCACCATTTATTCATAACCGTTTGAACTCCGCCTGGTGATTCGGAAACTCCCGTAGGGTTTGTCTATCTGATATTACAATATAACCAAAAAAGTGATACCTTACCTTCATGTGGTAAAGGTATTCCAAATGTAGATGGCATGGATTTGAACTCATCGACGATGAAACGACCATCTATGGGTAGAACTAACACTTTACCAAATGCAATTTTGAAGTAGCACAAAATAATAATTTTAAATGGCAATAACTGAATCATCATCATCATGTGTAACAATAGTATTTCTTCCTTATTTAATTGTATCACTCACATGTGATTAATCAATGAAACACCTTAAAAGAAAAGAAGAATTAGTATCGATAATGCAAGAAATAGAACGCAATAGAAAAAATATCATTATTGACTATATTATGGTAAGGGATGTTCCATAATGTGTATGTGACTCATTAATAAACCCATTATAATTTTAGGCTGATGTCTACTACTTAACGTGGATTCTGCCTATCCCTCGATCAAACTACCTGTAGATCTTGGAACATAATTATATATAATAATTATACCTAATCACAAACATAATGAGACATAAATTACTTACTGTCAAAACACTAAATTTAAGTTTCAATCAATTAATTTGGGCAAGAAATCAAATTGTAATAATAAGTGACCTCTTCAAATTTTCCTAGTCAACTATGACATTTTTTGAAAACGTTGTTACATTATAATCACAAAAAAACAATTTGGTATTTCTTCATTGGCACTTTGACATAATTTATGAAGTATGAAGTGCAATAATTTATTTATAACGTAGTGGAAGTTACAACAGGATAAGTGATAAGCACCCAGGGATATCCGAGATAAAAGTAAATCATAGTAAACAAGGCCGAATAAAAAGTTGTTCAACGTTTTCATTTTTCTCGTTACAAAGGAAATTAATGTAACATTTTATTTATTTTAATATATAAATATTAAAAAAGCATGTACATGACCTCTCTCAAAATATTTTTCATGTTCTTAAAATCGAAGAGAAAAATTTTTGTTATATTTTGTAAATTATTTGTTTGTACGGTCAATGAGTGTGACGGCCTATGTTGACAGCAGTGCTTGGAGAAAAAGCGTCTGCCACGTGTGCATGCAACCAGGCGTTGCGACGCGTTTTAGCATAGTCTCATCTGGACATCAACTTTGACGGGATACCCTACTAATTTTCTAAATTGCATTTTTAAAACTACAAGAATGCTGTTTTTTGATTAATTTATCTAAAATTACCTACTCATTTCCTTTCTTATTTGAGGTTGACCTTTTGATTTTTATATTTTGGTGTTATTTTTAAAATTACATTAGATTATTTTAGTTCACTATGTAGTTAGTTAGCTATAAAATTATAATTAAAATTAGAAATAATAGTAAGTTGCCAGCAAATAAGATGGGTAAACGGAAATAGGCGTTTCGTGGTATGTCAAGGCATGGCTAGTTAAGGAGCAGAATAGCCGTGGAAAATAAGCGTTGGACCAAATATTTATTCATTTTAATTTGCAAACAAATTAATATAAGTACATTTTTATAAAAATTATTTTATACAAAAGAAATTTCACTATCTGTGAGAAATAATCATATATTATGCGTAATATACTCGTAGTAAGCATAAATCAATATTTTATAGTAGGTAATAATTACTTTACAATTATAATGGTAGATTGTAGTAATTGCGAGATATCTTTATTTTGAAATTTTGTATGTGGAAAAGTGGAAAAATTTCTCATTTATTCACGGTTTAAAAATTAGATTTAGTTAATCATGTTAATTATCCACTATCACTTATAGTCCAGTTAAATTAGGTTTTCAGCTCGGAAAAATTCCCACCTAGCTGAATTTTGGTACACATCTTTATGACATCGTTGTAAACAATATGTAAAAAGTCGACCTCGATATCATGTACGCGTTAAAGGTTATTCGAGGTCAAAGGTCACGAAATTGGCCTTTTTTAATATCTCGTTTTTTATTAGTCGTACAATAAAAAGTTTTAGATACAATTTGTAGAGGAGGTAATTATCTACAAAAATGGTCTTATTACATTTTCACGTTAAGTTGATAGTTTTTGCGTTATAAGGCCAACAAAATGGACACTTTTAATGAAATATGATTTTTTCGCTAAAAGCAATAAGTAGCCTTTGCGTTAATATCTCGCTTTATACTGGTTGTACAATAAAAAGTTTCCGGCTCCAATTTGCAATTTTTCGAAAGTAATTTTTTTTTGAAAATCTTCCAAGGCTGAAATAAGCTTCCCTTCTGAAAAAAATTTTGAAATTTAAATTCGATTTCACGCCTTTCTACTCTCTGGTAGACCTTCGCGATGGGCTTCCGTTGCATCTTAAAAATTAAGAATCGGTTCGTAAATAAGAGCTCCAGAGACTTTTACACAATTTTCGCCTTAATTCGCCTCCGGCGCGAGAACCGTCGATAATTTAGTAAAACTTATGGAAGAGTCGGATGCGGTTTTCGACGGTCTTTGATTTAGTATATGACGATGGTGGACGAAAAACGACAAATAACGGCAGCATTTGCAAATTAATATCGTTCACAAAATTTCCGATCAAAATTTGAAAAATCATATTTCATTAAAAGTGTCCATTTTGTTGGCCTTATAACGCAAAAACTATCAACTTAACGTGAAAATGTCATAAGACCATTTTTGTAGATAATTACCTCCTCTACAAATTGTATCTAAAACTTTTTATTGTACGACTAATAAAAAACGAGATATTAAAAAAAGGCCAATTTCGTGACCTTTGACCTCGAATAACCTTTAACGCGTACATGATATCGAGGTCGACTTTTTACATGTTGTTTACAACGATGTCATAAAGATGTGTACCAAAATTTAGCTAGGTGGGAATTTTTCCGAGCTGAACCCCTTTTTTCGTCTAATTTGACTGGACTATTAAGATAATAGAACAATCCATTTCAAATCAATTATTTGAGTTTTAACGCTTGAAAATAATGGTCGTGTATTGGTGAAAATAAAAGTTGCATGAAAATGGTGTATACTTGACAAGAAAAAGTAAAATTAATATTTATTTATGTGGCTGAAAGTTGTTGTGCTCTTAGAACTGCTCAAATTGTCAATGAAAGCCACTCTGAAAAAATGTAGGCCACCAGTACGTCATAAAGTTAGTACGAAAATTTGAAGAAATCGGTACCCTATGCAACAAAATTAAAAAGGAATGCAGAGTTCTGGATGAAGTTTTGCAGATGAAAGTACTAACATGGGGAAGCCCAAGGGAGGAAATCGGCAATCAAGATCCCAATTTTTTTCGTGATTCTAAAAAATTATGACGGTCTTTGGATTTTGTCCAATGACGCTTGGTTTTTGAGTTGTGAATTTTTGAAAATAAGGTGATTTCATCTCAAATCAACTGAAGAATTTACTCGACCCCCCACCAAATTTGACGAAAATTGGTACTCACCATCTTAGTAAGAAATAAACAATATAAATTTAAGGGTTTGTTCAAAAGGGCATTTTATCTTGATCTCCTCCATCTCTCTAATAGTTCACGTAGGAAGCTGACATTTCGTATTGGCTCATTCATTTATTTGTTTAATCCTTTACTTAGCTCGGCCTTTGGTCTCCCATCTTAGATATCTATCAAGATATTCTTGACTACTTCTTTCTTTCTCACTCTATCTAAAATCTACTAAAATTTAGCTGAAGACCGAGCTAAGGTTGTTGGCTATAGGTAAGCAACCCCACAGAGGTAATCAATATAACACGATAGATTTAACAAAATATTCACGGTTGTGAATTTATTGTGGTCGTCCGTGTATTTGTCTTTGTCTGTGCTACATTGGGCAAACTATTACAGCACATCTGAAAACTTGGCATTCCTATTAGTTTGTTCATTTGGCTGCATCGAGAGTGGTAAACAGGCCAAGACAGCAGACAGGTAAAGGCCCCTGCAGAAGTGGCAAGGGAGATGGGAGGCCTCCGAAACCGCTCAATGGACCAGCGCACTCATCCCCAATCTAGATCACCTGGCTAAAAAGAACATATGGAGAGATGAGATTCTACCTTATACAGGTGATATCCGGTCACATGTGCTTCAACAAATATCTTGATAAAATCGGGAAGTCACTTAGCACCTGATGTTACTACTACGAAAATGAGGACGACGCCCAGTACACCGTGTTTGGATACCGAGAGTGGGGAGGGGGGAGATAGACATAATACAGACTATATTATGGTGAGCAATGTTTTATGCGAACGTTTTAAGTACTTGGAGGTAACTCTCTCCAGCAGTGGAAGTAGTGAAGCAGATATAAGCAATAAAATAATCCAGGAAAAACGAATTTGGGAAAGCTAAATTCAGTCCCTTGGAATAAACACGTGACGAGAAAAACCAAAACCATGATCTACTCAGCGATAGTAGAGAGCATAATTTTGCACGTATGGAATTAATCAAAAGAAATATAAGGTAGGTCGTCTAAAAGTTCTGGAAATGGACCACTGGAGACGCTCTTGTGGTGTATCTAAGTTGGAACACATAAGAAATGTGGAAATACGGCAGAGAATGGGTGTCAATGGAATAATAATGGATATGAATTGACTGATGTGGTACGGTCACCTCCAAAGAATGGAAGACTATAGATGGCCAAAGGAAAAATGGGAGTGGGTACCCGCATCAAAAAGAATAAGAGGTAGACCAAAATTAACTTGCAGAAAGATGTCCAAAACGCAATGAATTTCCGAGGACTCGCAGAGGGCGACTGGGAAAATTTCAGAGCTTGGTGTGAAGGATGCAAAATATTATTAAATATATTGTAAATATTCGCTAAAAAAAAGAAGAAATGAAAAATCCATGAAATTTACTTAATGCGTTTCGGCAATGGTGTCGTTCTACATACTGCACGTGATTTGCACAAATCGATCCTATAACTTAACGCTTTGAGTGTACACGATGACTCTGTCTGATAGGTATCCGCCACCCGTAACTTGAATATTGTTTGTTGCAAGTTGAGCATCACCCGGTAATAGAGAAAAAAATAGAGTATAATAACGATTTCATACCCTTCTTCTGAAAATAACGTTACAGGAAAATAGGGCAAGTTCCAATTTCAAATATTCCTTCAATTCTTCTTCCAATTATTTTGGAATTTTAAACATTCTCTGAAAAAGCATAACGAGTTGATGGGAATAGAAATCTTCCTTTCTTTAGTTTTAAACTCGAATAGAGAGAATCAAAATTTATGTTAATTATTTTGGGCACCTGAACAGCACCAACCTCTTGGGACAACTGGAAATTTATTTTATCATTTCTAGCAACTCCAGTGCTTATGTACATCAATTCGTCAATTTTCGGAAAAGGAAAACATCGATTAAACCATTTAATAAGTTTTTAAAAGTGTGCATTATCATAAGTAATGCCAGAACTTCTACTGTCGAAGTACTCATCTGCTGTATTTAAATAATGAACATCGCAAAACTTTCGTATTTCATCACAAATATTGTGGAAGTGCGCCATTCACAAAATCTATAATGTTAAATGAATTATGCAAAAAAGTCCGAACACTGTCTGTAATTTCACATCATTGAGTGAACCCATCAGAGTCTCAATCGTTTCAATGAGTGCCTGTTCTATGCCATATCACAGGAAATGCCTGACAAATCGCCCGATAATGAAAAATTCTTCTGTTGTGAATTTTTCGTAATCATAAGGAATAATTTTTCTTTGAAGGGTTCTTTCCCTTATCTCATGCAACTCAATTATTTCGCCTTCATCTAATGCTCATATAAAACAACCATTCACTTTGGAAAAGGTTATAATAAAATTTGAAAAAATATTTAAAAAATTATTTTGAAACATGCATTTGTGATCACGTGCAGGATTTTGATCATAGCATCTACTATAAAGAAGATATTGCCGAAAAACTGATATGGGCTTCAATTTTTTTAAGATGGCGATACGAGCAGCGGTACGCAGAGGTCGAAAATTCAGGAAATCATTCAGGACCCTAAATTACCTAACGTTGCCAAAAATCAGATCTCTTTAATTTAATGCAAACTATTCGATTTTTTGTCTCTGTTGATTGTACTAAATGTATCACATTCTATTAGACAATGAAATTGTCCCACTTACCGATCAGTCTTGATAAAATCATGATAATAAAAAAGTTTGCGAAGAGTTCCAAAATAGGTTGTAAGTACTATGTTTTTGAATACGTAATGCCATGAATTTTCTAAAATTCTAATAATTTCTGAATAAAATTATTTCTGATTCATCTTTCAGTGTTGACCTCCAACTCATGAACGGATTCACTAATCCAATTTATTTTATGATCAATTTTTTCAAACAAGAATTTGCAAGAATTTTAATATTTCATTTAACAACTTACTTAACTTGTCAAAAGTTACGGTTGACAGTTTGACAGCATTCATTATTGTTTTTTAAGTTGATTTTGAGTAGCCTGCCTTCCTTTAAGGAATCTCGATAATCCATTCATGCGCGTCCCATAGGGACGCGCATGAATGGATTATCGAGATTCCTTAAAGGAAGGCAGGCTACTCAAATTCAACTTTCCTTTCCTTTGCGAATGTTTGCACTATTTCAATACAAAAATATGCGCAGGGACCTACATAATAACTGTGCCAAATTTGGTTCCGATCGGTCAAACGGTTTAGGAGTCTATAGGGAACATACATACATACACACATACATCCATTTTTATATACCGGGTGACCGGCCGAAAACTGAACATAGGGAAATAAACTGGGAAAATTAATTTTTACTAAATTCCTGCTTCCCATTATAACTGATATGAATTAAAAAAACACCAAATTAAAGAGATTTTTTTTCCGCGCCTAAAGATACCAAACACTTAATATTTTGTTTTTTAATTATTGTTAAAAAGTCGATAGTAAAATTAAGAAATAGCGCTTCTTAAAAAAATATTAGCGGCTGGGTCGTTGCATTACGTCTAATGTGCCGCATTGCTATTGTTTTTAAACTTTTTAAATTTGTTTTTATTTTAAAAATAATAAGAACGCAATTTGAATATTATTTTATTTTAACAAGTTGACCAATATTAAAAGTTAAAAGTAGTTTTATTTAGTCAACAAAACCCAAGAATAAGAAAAATATCAATTGGATTATTAAATACTGAACGAAAGTAACCAAATAATAATAATATTATAACAAGTATTCGAATAACCCTCCATTCTGCACTAAACAGTAACCCAATCTATTATAAAATGATTCTCTTACATTTGCTAGCTGTCTAGCAGTAATTTGATTGCATTCTGCAAAGATCGCGTTCCTCAAAGAATCAATATTTGGGTGACGAGTTTTATAAATTTCGCTTTTAATATAACCTCACAAAAAGAAGTCACACGGTGCCAGATCAGGAGATCGGGCTGGCCAGTTTATAGCACCACCACGACCAATACATCGATTTGGATATGCTTGGTTTAAATAATCTCTAACGTTTACCCCAAAATCTGCTGGACAACCGTCTTGCTGAAACCAGACCTCATGGTGTTCAGAAGCTATTTCGTCTAACGCAGGACCAATATTATTTATAAGAAGATCTAAATACATATCTGAATTTAAATTTCCAAGTATTTCAAATGGACCAAGAACACGGTTATTATAAATGCCAGCCCAAATATTAATTTTTTGAGGATATTGTGAGCCGGTCATTAAATTTAGTCTCGGATTTTGTATAGCCCAATAGCGATGGTTTTGTACATTTGGCTCATTGTTTAATGTAAATGGACATTCGTCTGTAAACCATATTTGTTTCTGTTAGCACGTTCTTGCATTTTCTCACAAATACAAGCCTGGATTCTTCGTCAAACAAAAATATTTCTTGATGACATTGATATTTAAAAGGATGGTACTTGTGCTTTTTTAAAATTGTTCGAACATTTTCTCTACCAACATTACACTCAGCTGCAATGGATCTAATGCTTGCATTTGGATTCGCAGAAATTAAACCTAATATAGTTTCTTCCAATTCATGGTTGTTTCTCTGATATCCTATTTAAAAAATAATGAAAAGACAACTTCAATTAATAATTTTGGTTAATACCTTTATTTAAATCTGTCGAAGTATTACCAGTGTCTTCAAATTTCTTAATTATATTCTGTATGGCCGATATTGATGGAATTTGGCTATTATTAAATTTAACAGAAAATAAGTCACATATTTGGCGTAAACTATTACCGCTGTAATAATATTTTACCATGAAAACTTTTTCTTCAACAGACCACTTCATTGTTAACAAAATTAATTTTAATCTGTCAAAGTAACTTTTGTTTGTAATATTTGGCTTTCATACAATAGCAATGCGGCACATTAGACGTAATGCAAAGACCCAGCCTGCTAATATTTTTTTAAGAAGCGCTATTTCTTAATTTTACTATCGACTTTTTAACAATAATTAAAAAACAAAATATTAAGTGTTTGGCATCTTTAGGCGCGGAAAAAAAATCTCTTTAATTTGGTTATTTTAATTCATATCAGTTATAATGGGAAGCAGGAATTTAAAAAAAATCAATTTCCCATGTTATTTCCCTATGTTCAGTTTTCGGCCGGTCACCCGGTATGTAGATAAGAATAATTTCTAAAACTGGATGAGCCTCTTACAAATATAATTAATATTTTAATATGTGTGCTATATCTGTCGACTTTTAACTTTTATCTTGTTTGAGTTTTATGAAAATGTTATAATTTATTCGAAAAAAGCTTCTTTGTACATCAAACAGCTTTCTGTTCAATTTAACAACTGTTTACAACTGTCTTATATTATAAAAAATTAGGTGTATATATTCTTTTGCTAATTGAAATTATAAATCCAAATTCACCAACAGAAGTTTCTTAACTTGTCGGTATCGGTTCAATATACAAAGAAAAGAAAATGAAAAATAATCCGTAAACAAAATGTGGGGTAATCCGGTGATATTTGACACGGTCCCGTGGCAGACCTATCCATATGTCAGAATGTCACCAGAAGTGATGAATAGACCGGCGCCCCTTGAAGTCTTCCTTGAGTTGTAGCGACGGCGGAAGAAAAAGAGGTCGTACTTATTTAAATTCTCGTTAATAAGCTGCGATATCTTTAAAAATACACCCTTGTACTTCTCGACTAAACATCTGTTAATTAAAAAACACGAATAACACTACTTTAACATAAATTTTGCAAACGATATCCTTTAAGAATGGATACAGCTAATGGGAAAAAAATTTTATGCTTAAAATAAAATTAAAATTTGTTAATTCAACCTCGCAATGAGGTTCCGTTTTCAGGTTTTAACAATTACATTAATAAAGATTTAATGTAAGAATTTGTGTTAGAAGCGGTAGGAAAAATTAATAAAATTGCGAAATTCAAATTAGCGTGAAATGAGGCGAGTGTTAAATTGATTGCATTGTGTAAAAAAAATCTTATTCGATTTATTTTTCATAACTATCTGCCTTATTTTCCCATACATATCGAATAGGCAGAATTTTTCATGCAGAATTATAAAAATGGATTTTAAAGTTTCAGCAATATATTCACTGGTTTACCACTTAATAATAATGCAATTTCATCTCGCAAATAATTAAAATCCATAAATCAATGACACAAAGTAAATAAATAGTATACACATGTGAATTGAGTTAACGATTTTCCAGATTATATAGCTATGTTCCAGACAAATAAAATACAATTACTGTATGAAAATACTCCCGCTTTTATATTAAATATCGTTTCGAATTTGTGCTGTTAAAATTTAACAATTTTCTTTTCTATTTTTTCTTCTTTACTTCTGTACTCTTCTAATTGGCCGAAATCGGTTTAATATCTCGAGAATCTTACTACTTAATGGTTTTCCTCTTGTTTAAAAATTTTGTAGCCTTAAAAAGTCATTTAGAGCTTTTAGTCACATACCGGAAAATTTTTACTACTTTAACGAGCCAATTAGTGATGAATCGGCAACTTTTCAACTTGAACACTTCGATGTAATTATTAATATTTATTATACACGTTAAGAATTTCAACGAAATGTTTCAGTCAAAACATTTCACAATATTTACAAATTAAGCCGTATTGTTAAAAAGAAAAAGAAGAAACTGTAAAAGGTTCTATGCCCACCTTATATTAAAAATTCTATAACGACTTTATACAATCAAATGTTACGATGTGATTTCAATTCTTGCGTGGTGTCGGGTAAGCTTTACAAACCTGGTGTTGAGTTCTGCAAAACTTGTGCCGAATTCGGAATGACTTTTGAGTATACAGATCCAATTACAAAAGGTTTTACCGACACCATAATTAACCCACACGTGATACACACTTGCTACCATTTCATTTAAATATTGCCGATTCCATAATTTAAATTAATATTTCTTAAATATTAGTAGGAGTATGATCGAATTTTAATTAATTAAATTAAGTCACGTCAATCAAATAATGTAATTTGCACTGAAATTAGAATTTTGGAAAATTTTAAATTTTCCAGAAATTTATAGTAGTCATGGTAGATACACGACCTCTGCTAGTACATAGCGAAACTGTGGTAAAAGTTAGTTTGGATTTAGTGAAACAGATGGATATTAGAAATTTTTGCGTGTTTTTTAAAAATTGTAGAATAACAAACCAATAGTTTTAAATTACTTTGAATTTTTTTGAAAAGGTTCAGTTTTAATATTTAATCTTGTTTTTCATCGTATTCAAAAGTTATTGATTTTAACGTCCTACATCAGCTGCGTCCGGAATTATATTGCGGACGCAAATTGTGATTTGTTTTTAATTTAAATTCAATTGCAAAATTTAATTGTTATTTTCAGAATTGTGAAATTACAGTTCTTCAAATTTTTTGATCTCCGCACTTTATTTTAAATTTTTCTAATTCCTTCAATACTGTTTACATGTTAAGTTTAACCCCCTTCCCACCAGCTTCTACTGGAAAAAATCGTTGTTCACCCACGTTAAAAAATTATATTTGGTGGATCAGTTTATGAGTTACAATGAGATAAAAATTGAAAGATTGAAATTGAACGAAAATTTTTAGAAAACTCATGAAATTACATTTTCAAAATATTCTCCGTTATTGGCCAAAAAAATAGTACAATTTAAATTGAAAATCTTTGCGGACTTCCTCAATTGTTTCTGGACTAATCAACCTGCATGTTGACAGGTCCGATTCGAGGTGGTGGGCAGAGTGGGCTCCAGTCCAAGACATTTTTTTAAGGGGGCGCTAAAAACCATACGCTCACATTTTAATAAAGTTACATACCTACCGCAATAACAGTGATGGTGCAAAGACCTGACACCAGAAGACCACTCGGAAGACCCCCAAAGTGATGGAAGGATAGATGGACATCTGCTGAGCTCCAACAACAGAAGAAGAAGAAGAAGACTACTTACATTAGTTGTATTGATTATACAACTATGTAATACATTATTACTATTACATTACTAGTATTTATTACTAATATGTTAGGTGTATTTAATACTACTACGTTATTTAGTAATACTACAACTTTTATTTTCAGCAATTGTTACGGCGATGCCGTGTATTTTAGGCTATCGTAACTTATCCATTTAAATAATATTAAGTAATAATCGAAAATCCCAAAGTTTCATGAAAATAACAAAATTTTTAATGAAAATAAAATCGAGTCAACGGATTCCGACTATAAATGTTAATATTTGAATATTATGCCAATCGACATTCTTTATTAAAAGATAATTACAAAGTACTACATTGAAGAAGAAATGTACAAAGTAATACGGTACACCTGCGTTGATACCAAATCTGTAGTCTTCCGACCGCGGGAGTAATTCTTATCAACAAAAATTATAATTTTATAAAAGATAAAATTCCGACATCACTAGTTACCATTCTTTTAGAGTTAAAATGTAAGAAGTTACAAAGTAATGTTGTTATGTTTAAGCGAGTACCACGCTAAGAAACAAAGAAACTGTTTAATACGCATTTTTGTAAATAGAATTTAACTTGGCGTCATGCACTCTTCCCTACCAAAATGATCTCATCGAATGAAGAAAAAATTAACAGAAGGGAGAAAAAACGCGGAGAGTCTCTCGAAATCAATCAACTGAATAACTTCTACCTAAAAAACTTACCTAATATCTACAAAAATTTAATATTTTTTTTAACTTTCCGATTTGGAATAAAACCTCATTAAATAATTTCTTACGGTCGTAACGAGAAATTATTGCCTAGTAACTACAAAAATTAGTGACAACAAAAACGTGGAAATCCGATTAATTAAATTTCGAACAATTTAAAAAAAATGTCGAGACAACTAACGGAAATTCTACTTAAATAATCACCAAATATTACAAACATTAAAATGGTGAAACAGCAAATATATTAAACCCAAAATTCGGTGTAACAATCGAGTATATGTAGTGTAAAGTACCACTAACTACGAGAGTGAATCGAATCACAATAACTATCCACGACAAGTGCAATTTTATCCTAAGCGTAGCGAAAAATTAATAAAAAACCAGATATAAAATAAACATTCCGTCGAAGTAAATTTATATTGGAAATAGTTTATAAACATTTAAGCATTTCATTTTCAATGAATCTTAACTGGAAACAATAAGAGTGAACTATAATTTTTGTGCAACACGCGAATTAAAATACCGGTGTGTAGTTCGAATTTAAAAACCAAGTTCGATCGGCGACATTATTACGGAAATCAACCATAAAATCAACCCAGCGTTGAATTCTTTCTATCTACGGACCAAATCTTGGAACAATCACATCTTTAACCACACACCAATCAACTAATTTGTGGATTACGTCGCATTTCAAGGTAGAAATTTGGTCCAACCATAATAACTGTATCTATTCTTGAATTTTTATAACAAACTTGTAAATTTTCTTCCTTATATGATATTTTAACTCAAATATTGAGTTTAATGAGAAGATTACGTAAGTTAATGCGAATAATGTGTCTTGCTTCATTAAATTTTGACTATTAACTAGTAAAAATACACATTCGCATCAACTTATTAGAATTTCCTAAATTATATACTAACAACTTTAACAATTAATTTTTAGACGTAAAGTGTCTTTCTTTTGTGTATTTATGTACGCCTATGTATATTTGACTGCAATATTTATGATTAATATATGTATATTTGACAAATTGAGTTTTCTCTAATGAGTTTAAAAAACATATAAGCAAATTTCTAAGTAAGTACCAACGCCTGAGATAGGAGTGAAAAGTTCGGAAGTTACCTGCCAAGCTGAGTGAAACCGGAGCTAATTTCGTCTATAAAATAAAATATATTAATCTATCTGTTATAGACTTAACACAATACACGACCATTTTCAAGTGTTTTAAAATAATTATTTTGAAATGGATTGTTTTATTATCTCAAGTGATAATTAAGCGCAAATGTTTATCACTGCTAACGCGATTTACATTAATATAAAATAATTTCCGAATATAATTATGTTATTTTATTTAAAAATAAAATTGTGAAGGTGGGTGAACGAGGATGTTTCCACCTTTAAAATGATATATCGCAAGGTAAGGGGTGCTATTTAAAATTAAAAGTAGGGGTTGCTGGTTGGGAGGTGGTTAAACTTTAAAATCGAACCTTCTAAACCGAAATTTGCTTTTATTCAAATTTACCGTTAAAATAAAATGATTTCGACTGGCTACTTTTGAAAGAAACTCCACGGCGATGTACATATCTCAAATATTTGATTGCCCTTTAGTGTTTAATTTTAATATTAATTGTTTTTATACCGTCTCTAATTTTTGCTAATAAGTTATTACAATAAAATAAAATTTAAACGCTTGAAACAAAAGCAAATTATATTGAAACTCAAACTTACATAATGCAAAGCATTCATAACAAATCACATCCATCACACAAATAATTTTATAACTAACTACAAATCAATAGTAATTATTATCGAATCAAATTACTATGTCTACAAATTTATCCTAAATTATTCATTCTTTTAAATGCATTCTATTTAAATTGTATTTATTAGGTGGTACCGGGTGGTACTTCACCGAGTTTTTCAATAAAAACGATACAGCGTTAAATTGCAATAAAACCACAAGTATATCAAATATTACAGATTCTATACGTTATTTTGAAATGCAATAGATTTTATTAGGGGGGAATGTAAATTCATATAAAATAATTTCCGAATAATTATGTTATTTTATTTAAAAATAAAATTGTGAAGGTGGGTGAACAAGGATGTTTCCGCCTTTAAAAGGATATATCGTAAGGTAAGGGGTGGTATTTAAAATTAATAGTAGGGGTTGCAGGTTGGGAGGTGGTTAAACTTTTAAAATCGAACCTTCTAAACCGAAATTTGCTTTTATTCAATTTTACCGTAAAAATAAAATTATTTCGACTGGCTACTTTTGAAAGAAACTCCACGGCGATGTATACATATTTCAAATATTTGATTGCCCTTTAGTGTTTAATTTTAATAGTAATTGTTTTTATACCATCTCTAATTATTATTAATAAGTTATTACAATAAAATGAAATTTAAACGTTTGAAAGAAAAGCAAATTATATTGAAACTCAAACTTACATAATGCAAAGCATTCCTAACAAATCACATCCATCACACAAATAATTTTATAACTAACTACAAATCAATAGTAATTATTATCGAATCAAATTATTATGATTACAAATTTATCCTAAACTAGCTGGCACGGGCGGCATCCGCCGCCCTTAGCCATCTAGACCCAGAATAGATCCGAGTAGGCCATAGTTGTTCGGCCTTCGGCCTCACAGGGGGAGGATCATAATAGATCCGCGAAGGCCATAGTTGTTCGGCCTTCGGCCTCACAGAGAGAGGACCATGATAGATCCGCGAAGGCCATAGTTGTTCGGCCTTCGGCCTCACAGGGGGAAGACCATAATAGATCGGTGAAGGCCATAGTTGTTCGGCCTTCGGCCTCACAGACCGGACCATAATAGATCCGTGAAGACCATAGTTGTTCGGCCTTCGGCCTCACAGACCGAACCATAATAGATCCGTGAAGGCCATAGTTGTTCGGCCTTCGGCCTCACAGACCGGACCATAATAGATCCGTGAAGGCCATAGTTGTTCGGCCTTCGGCCTCACAGACCGGACCATAATAGATCCGTGAAGGTCAAAGTTGTTCGGCCTTCGGCCTCACAGATCGGACCATAATAGATCCGTGAAGGCCATAGTTGTTCGGCCTTCGGCCTCACAGACCGGACCATAATAGATCCGTGAAGGCCATAGTTGTTCGGCCTTCGGCCTCACAGACCGGACCATAATAGATCCGTGAAGGCCATAGTTGTTCGGCCTTCGGCATCACAGAGAGAAGACCATGATAGATCCGCGAAGGCCATAGTTGTTCGGCCTTCGGCCTCACAGACCGGACCATAATAGATCCGTGAAGACCATAGTTGTTCGGCCTTCGGCCTCACAGACCGGACCATAATAGATCCGTGAAGGCCATAGTTGTTCGGCCTTCGGCCTCACAGACCGGACCATAATAGATCCGTGAAGGCCATAGTTGTTCGGCCTTCGGCCTCACAGGGGGAAGACCATAATAGATCCGTGAAGGTCAAAATTGTTCGGCCTTCGGCCTCACAGACCGGACCATATTAGATCCGTGAAGGCCATAGTTGTTCGGCCTTCGGCCTCACAGACCGGACCATAATAGATCCGTGAAGGCCATAGTTGTTCGGCCTTCGGCCTCACAGACCGGACCATAATAGATCCGTGAAGGCCATAGTTGTTCGGCCTTCGGCATCACAGACCGGACCATAATAGATCCGTGAAGGTCAAAGTTGTTCGGTCTTCGGCCTCACAGACCGGACCATAATAGATCCGTGAAGGCCATAGTTGTTCGGCCTTCGGCCTCACAGGGGGAAGACCATAATAGATCCGTGAAGGTCAAAATTGTTCGGCCTTCGGCCTCACAGACCGGACCATATTAGATCCGTGAAGGCCATAGTTGTTCGGCCTTCGGCCTCACAGACCGGACCATAATAGATCCGTGAAGGCCATAGTTGTTCGGCCTTCGGCCTCACAGACCGGACCATAATAGATCCGTGAAGGCCATAGTTGTTCGGCCTTCGGCATCACAGACCGGACCATAATAGATCCGTGAAGGTCAAAGTTGTTCGGTCTTCGGCCTCACAGACCGGACCATAATAGATCCGTGAAGGCCATAGTTGTTCGGCCTTCGGCCTCACAGACCGGACCATAATAGATCCGTGACGGCCATAGTTGTTCGGCCTTCGGCCTCACAGACCGGACCATAATAGATCCGTGAAGGCCATAGTTGTTCGGCCTTCGGCCTCACAGACCGGACCATAATAGATCCGTGAAGGCCATAGTTGTTCGGCCTTCGGCATCACAGACCGGACCATAATAGATCCGTGAAGGTCAAAGTTGTTCGGTCTTCGGCCTCACAGACCGGACCATAATAGATCCGTGAAGGCCATAGTTGTTCGGCCTTCGGCCTCACAGACCGGACCATAATAGATCCGTGACGGCCATAGTTGTTCGGCCTTCGGCCTCACAGACCGGACCATAATAGATCCATGAAGGCCATAGTTGTTCGGCCTTCGGCCTCACAGACCGAACCATAAAATAGATCCGTGAAGGCCAAAGTTGTTCGGCCTTCGGCCTCACAGAGCGGACAATAATAGATCCGTGAAGGCCATAGTTGTTCGGCCTTCAACTGTCATCTGTCAGCTGTCATCTGTCATCTGTCAGCTGTCATCTGTCATCCGTCATCTGTCAGCTGTCATCTGTCATCTGTCATCTGTCATCTGTCATCTGTCATCCGTCATCTGTCATCTGTCATACATACATACATACATACATACATACATAATCTTCACGTAAAGTTACATCTTCATGTAAAGTTAAATCTTCCGCAAGGAGGTGGATCTTCCACGTTCTGCGACCTATATAAAGTGCTCCGGTCTTATTCGCGGCATTCAGATTAATTTGTTAGTGGTTTTTTGTTAGTGGTTTGCATTTTTCACATTTTTCGAATTAAAGCCGCCCTCCCCGCCATCTGTTGACAGTATTTTGAATCACTGACTGTGCGTCAGATTAATTATCTGACAAATTAAATATTCTTATGTCAAAGTTGTGCCCCCTATTCTAGAGCCGCTACTGACTATATGTCAATGTCATTTAGATATCATTTTTAAGGTTAACATTCTTAATGTCAAAGTCGCTGACAGTACGTCAGATTATTTATTTGACAAATTAAATTTTTTGTCAAACTTGTGATTTGATTTTCGAAAAAAGCGAATAACTTTTTTCCCCGCTCGAATTTCTTCTCCATATATGCGAGAATAGTTGCGCCTGGAGCTACAAAATAACTGTGCAAAATTTGGTCGAGATCGGTCCACGGGTCTAGGAACGTATAGCGAACAAACACGCAAACACGCAAGCAAGCAAGCAAGCAGATCTTCTCTTTTATATATTTAGATTATTCATTCTTTTAAATTCATTGTATTTATTAGATGGTACGACCGGGTACCGAGTTTAACCGAGTTTTTCAATAAAAACGATACAACGTTAAATTGCAATAAAACCACAAGTATATCAAATATTACAGATTTCATATGTTATTTTGAAATGCATTAGATTTTATTAGGGGGGGGGGGATTTAAATTAATATAAATTTAGAAATCAATTTAAAAACGTATCATGATCCAAAAAAAAGATATTCTTGTTAATGGGAACTGTTTGAATACCTTAAAGCTCCCTTTGCATAATTTTGGTACTATTATTTTTTGGTATTATTTTGGTACTTTTAATTTGTATATTTCACTAAATCTTCGTCGGTATTGTCACAAATAGATAATTAAATTATATTAAAATGGCCAGTATATAATAGAGTAAATTTTATAATTAGGAGTTGCTAAATAAATAAATATTGCATACATATAAAACATACACGAGCATTGTAAAGTCACGAAGTCAGCATATTATCAATAGGACTTAGGAAAGATACCACGAAAATGTGGAACAACCAAAAGTTATAAAATATCCGAAAATGAGGATAGAGAGTTAGTTGTTGGTTGGGAGTTGTTAGTGAGTTGTCATTTAGACTAGTACGTAAGTCGGTTGAAAGTGCTGGGTGTTTGTGCATCCAGATATGAACAATCAAGAATCCAAGATGTAGATCATACGAGTCATCCAAGATTCCTGGGTCCTATGGATTATTATAATTGTAGAGTAAGATTAATTTAAATAATTATATATGTAATATTTTACCCCGATTATTTTATTTAAATAGATTAGTTAATTGTTGAATGACTATTATTTAAAAGTTACACCCCAATATAAGATCCCAAATTTAGGCAGAAGGGCCTAAATACAACAGTATTTTAATAATTTATTTTGAAAAATGTATTTTGCGCTCTTTTTTATTTAAATTAATTAGGTAAAACTTCCATATCGTCCTTGCTTTTGTAATAATTAAATGTTTTGGCCAGTAAATTTTGGCCAGTCCTATATCCCCATTAATACCAACATTTAATTATATAAATTAATTTGCTTCAATTCTATTTAAACATAGCGATTCCTACTTAACATTTTATTATAATTCCAATCCCATACTACAAATTTAATTTGAATGTTGATTTGCTCAAAGCTAAGGCACTTGTAGAATAAAAAGACCGATTGCTTCGTTACATAATTTTTACAATTTCTTACGAAGTTTGAGGAAATGTGAAGAGTTCTTAAGATCCCCTTCAGAAAATTCACAGCATTTTTATATTGTAATGATAAATTTTACACATGTTCTTGGCAATTTTTGGTTCAGGTTAGATTTCTAGTAGTACGTAATTGCTTAGGTTGTGCAGCCTGAAGGCCGCACTGAAGGGAATTATTATCACAAGTGTGATAATAATCACACGATTACTTATCCGACATCTCTCGATTGAAATTCGCTCAGATTATACTATATAATAGATTGCGGATGCTGTTCCATAATAGCAATCCTGGGATTCTCATCATAGTAATGTCTTAATTTAATAATTGGGAAATTCAATTTTCTCATTGGCGTATTGTAAGTGTGATTTCTTCATAGACGAGGGTTCTTAACTTTACTTGTATAGTTGTTATTAATTATGACTTTCTCAGATACCTTAGGATCCCTACAAATTTAAATGGTTATTATGCATTGTATTCGAACGAACTCACAAAGCTAATTTGTATAATCTTAACCTTATTTGTTTTGCCAACTCTATTTTTACCCCTCTCCCCCCAAATCAGATACTCAAAATCCTACCTTCCTATTGCTTGGGTCTTCTTCTACTTTTTATTAAAAGGTTTTTAAGAAGTCTTCTTCTTAATATAGAGCTAGGACCTATTCTTTACTAATTTATGTAATTAGTTCTATGAGCATTTTTGGTTTTTACATCAGGTAGCTTGCTAGGCTAACCTTTCGATGTGCCTGCACTCTGTTTTTATTGTTATGAAGGCAAATCATTAACACAGGGAACCAACGTCTTTACGTGCACTCCGAAGCTCGGAAGACGATCAAGAAATTTTAGATTGTATCCGAGCGAGGAGTCGAGCCGGGGAGACTTACAGTAGCAGTTGATCTCACTAACACTCAGGTCATGACCGTCGTCTCCTTTTGCTTGGGCATCAGTAATAACGGAATATGGATAAAGTCAAGAAACCTCTTGACAATTTTTTTTACCCGGGCTCCTAAGGAATGTAGTTGATGGGCTATGATTGTAGTTTAAAAAGATCCATTCTTAGTTATTTATTTATTTATTTATTTCTACATCAAACGACAAAAGAGTCAATTACATGATGTGTCGTTAAAAAAAATACAAACAGATTACTGCCAGCATGGGCGAGCTGAAAAAACTCTTTTCTATTTGCATCGGAGAAAAAGCTTCGCCATACTAATAGTACAAACAAAAACAATTGCAAGCTTGAATTAAACTAATAACAAAACTTTATGAACACGAATTAACGTAAAAAAACATATGTTGGCATTCATTCGCATTGCGAGCCATTCTGCTGACCGCCGAGAACATTAAGTATAACCTTGAGAAAGGCTCTATATAAAAAGTGACTGAATTCCTCAGTGATCTTTGAGGAACATAAAAGTTAATTCTCGACAAAAGTTCCGGACTGTCCACAGAACCACTCACAAGGCCAACCATGAACCGAACATCAGTCACCTTCCTTCTCTCCGCAAGCGTGGTAAGACTGAGTCTATGCAATAAGCTCTTATAGCCGACATCGCGGTGCGAAATACCCAGCTTAAAGGCAATGTATCTAAGAAATCTCTTCTGTACCCTCTCTAATCTATCGATATCAGATTGGTAGTAAGGAGACCAGACGCAAGAAGCATAGTCCAGACGGGACCTAACAAGTGAAGTATACAAACATTTCAGTACAAAAAGGTCGTCAAAGTCGCTTGTATTTCTCTTTATAAAGCCAAGTACTTTCAATGCACCGCACCGTTGCAAACATTTGCTGTATGCTCAGTAAAGCACAATTTAGTGTCCATCGTGACACCCAAATCCCGGATACTGGGAACCGACTCCAACGAAATGCCACTCAGCGAATAGATACTCGGGGCGCCACAACGACGGCGACGGAAACGAATTTGCTTGCATTTTGCAATATTTAAATTGAGTCTATTTACCTTGCACCATACACTCAGTCTATCAAGATCCGACTGCATATTAAGAACAGAGATGTTGTCAGAAACTCTTATATAAATTTTCATATCATCCGCAAAAAGCAGGACGCGTGCATACCAGAAACAGTGAACTAAGTCATTTATGAAGATCTTAAATAGCAAAGGGCCCAAATGAGAACCCTGAGGAACGCCAGACGTAGCAATGAAAGGTAGCGAAAAAAAGTTTATAATTTTGACAATTAGAGATCGCCCAGATAAGTAGGAGTAAAGCCACTGACATAAAGAGCCGTTTATCCCGATTGACAATAATTTCTGCAGCAATATAACATGGTCGACACGGTCAAAAGCCTTAGCGAAGTCCGTATAGATCGCATCCACTGCAACCTCAGAGTGAAAAGCGCGGATAATAAAGTCCACAAACACCAATAAATTTGTAGTGGTAGAGCGCCCGCCAGTAAAACCATGCTGACTGTCGCACATAATGCCCTTCAATGCAGATGACAGATAATCATTGACTATTACTTCGAAGATCTTAGGGATGTGAGATAATATCGCTATCGGGCGATAATTCTCAATAGAGTCCCTGGAACCCGATTTAAAAATTGGCACAACAAAGGATTCTTTCCATTCCGCAGGAAATATTCCCAGTGCAAGTGACTTATTAAAAAGAAGCCATAGAGGAAAGGCCAGCGACACCGCGCAGCCCTTTAAGAATGCTGAAGGCAAACCATCCGGACCAGCTCCCTTGTCACCATCGAGCAATCTCAACCTCTCGAAGACCTGAACCTCATTTACTCGATATGAGTGCAAGTTCAGGCTGGTGACTTCCACCACATCGCCGCAACGGAACTTGCCGTTGGGAGAGAAACAGAAGAGAAATGACTTGCAAATAAGTTAGCGATGCTCGCACCGTCACACGCCTTTTCACCTCGCAATTGCATCGAGTCGGGAAGGCCGTTCTCAGTTTTCCTATTATTAACATAATTCCAAAATACTTTGCTATTGTGCTTGATATTAGATTGAACTTCTGAAATATAGTATTTATAACAAATTGATGCCTGGGTCCTGCAAAGCGACCTCAGGTCAGAAAATTTTTGGTAAGAGGATTCATTATGAGTGCGTTTATATAAGTTATGAGCCCTTCGTTTACGCAAAATATTTTGTTTTAATTCTGGGCTGAACCACTTGGGATACTTAAATTTGTTTTTAATTTTTAATTATTGGGACATGTTTCTCTATCATGGCATAGAGCAGGGGTGGGCAACCTTTTCTATAACAGGGGCCAGAATAATATTTACGTTTCGTCCGCGGGCCTTAGTAGCTAATGGACATATTTTTGTTACTTGTATTTTTTTCTGAAAATATAAAAACAATAATATAACAAAGTTAATTAAGTAGGGAAAGGCTTGTAATTTGACCACCCTTAGCATTCTTGCTCATAACTCATCTTCAAATTGAAATTTTTTGGATTCCTTTACACCATTGGAAAAAAGAGGTCTTTAGCTAAAATTTTGCTAAAGATACTTATTAGATTACTCAAGAAACAAAAGAGTTATGACCATTCTCCCGAAGAGTCGAAAATTGGAAATTTAAATTTTTGGCATGTAAGTTGACCACCCCCTAAAAAGTTGCTGAAAA
The DNA here is from genome assembly GCA_932274525.1 of Podabrus alpinus. Lineage (NCBI taxonomy): Eukaryota > Metazoa > Arthropoda > Insecta > Coleoptera > Cantharidae > Podabrus > Podabrus alpinus. Next base: position 159,920,578 of record OW026451.1, read on the forward strand.
GTCAAAAAACTTAAATGAAACCAACTGATATACAAAATTAATGATTTTTTATTGAGTTTTAAGTACAAAAGTTAAAAAAAAAGAACAAAAAAAGATGAATTAATTAATCATCATCACTTGATGTAATAAATAATGTTATAAAAAATGGTTTTACAATGCAAACAGTAGAAAAACTGGGGTGGTCATCTTACATGCCACAAATGTGGTCATCTTACATTCTCGACCATTTTGAAACGCACACAAACACAAACACGATTATGTTTGGAATTCACTTTGAATCATTAAAATTCAATGAAAAACAAGTTAAGCACATATATTTACCTTGCAATTTGAACGAAAATAATCACTTTATGAACGCACACAAAAATCAATATTTTAATATTTCTCAATTTTGTTTTACACAATGTCTACAGGAACTACTGCGTCGCGTCTGGACGTTTCTAAACTACATAAAAATTGATGGCCATGTCAATGAGCACGTGGGCAGTTAAAATTTCGGAGTTGCCATTTGTAGTTTCTTCAAAAAGACTGGGTGGTCATCTTACATGCATGGTCAACTTACATGCCTCTCCCCTACTATATTTATTTCTCTTATCATTTATAACAAATTACAAAGAAATGAAAAAAATAAGTAAGTATTAATCACAAAACAGTAAATATAAATGAAAACAAATTTTAATTTCACTTTGAAACCATTCATTTACTACGACACTACGTGACTACACGGGGGATTCCCCGAACGAAGAAACGAATTGTCGAACATTTCCTACGTTAAACGATTATTGAACATTTACGACGTAAAACGATTATTGAACATATCCGAAGTTTCTGCGTTACGACTTTCTATGTTACGACTGGTTACATCGTTAGTACTAAATTATGAACAAAGATGTAGCTATGTGTTTTTAATTTAAATAAGACGAATTATATCGAAAATTAAACTCTAGATCTCTCTTTTTTCCTTATGTTAGGTACTAACCAGTACTAACCTAATCCTTTTCTTTAAAATTTTTGTTTTTGAAAATATTTATTTATTATTTCAGCTACGGACCCCTAAGGGTGTCCACTCCAAATAAATTGAAAATTTCCTATTGCAAAGAGGAAGGTTTATATAGTTTACTGATATAATTTAAACCTGCGAAGGTATCAAAATTTTGAGTAAATCGAATTTTAAGTTAATTATTGCGCGTCGCCATTCTGTGGTCGGTCCGTGCGCTATGAATGACCCTAACACTTGGAGTATTTCGAACCGGCAGATGCAGCTCGTCTCTCGTACATGTAACATCGATTATTTTTTGACTTTACGCGATTTTTAGGGGGTTTAAAATCCCGGTTGCCTTTATCCCGGTTTGCTTGATGGATTGCGCCTTCTCGTATGTTTAGCTCTGCCGCCTAGCGGCGTAAGCGATTGAAAAACCGCCCGGAGCCCCGGAGGGGCGTAGGGTAGGTTTTTTGATGCGCCTAATTCTGGCCGGGGTTTTTTATGTATATTTAGAGACCTTATTCTTAAAATATTTGTGGTTCTGAAAAGAACCGTTTTTTTATTCAGTTTGGCGACCGTGCTAGCGATGTATAAGCACGGCAGTAGACTGGTAAATGCGATGGGCATGGAGCGACCGCAACATATATTTATAACCTCGGCATGGGCGTGGCTTCGACCACGGGCGAACGATGCACATCGACCGCGGTCTACCGCATACTCGATGCTACTTTACCGTACTTTTCAAATTGATTTTTCTCGAAATTTTGATAATACATTCGCAAGTGAAATTTTTACAGTATACTTTATAAACCTTCCTCTTTGCTATAGGAAATTTTAAATTTATTTGGAGTGGACACCCTTAGGGGTCCGTCCCCATTATTTCTTCTAAAGATCTCGCGGGCCGGATTAGAACTTTACACGGGCCGCAGTTGGCCCGCGGGCCGCAGGTTGCCCACCGTTGGCATAGAGTACGTTATAAAAATTACATATTGAGTCATCCAGATTAAAGGAGTCCGCAAGTAGCATTTCCCAATTTACACCAGAGAAGTCGTAATTTATAGCTTCAAGATCGCAAGCTTTATAGTTGTAAACGGTTTCGCAGTACTGAAGAGTTGTCGAAGGCTTCTTTGTCGCAACACTAATCATTAATGCCGGATGGTAAAGGTCGCAAGGCACCAGCAATTCGGATGCGATCATCACCGTATCGTTTAAAACGCTTGAAAAAATCAAGTCTAGCATCGAACCATGAGCATTCCGTGTGTCATTTAGTTGGTAGAAATTTAAGAAAGCAAAAGTTTCAGCAACAATATCACCGGCTAAGTGAGAGCCAGTAACGTACAAGCCACTATCGTCATTGTGCCACTCAACGTTAGGAAGATTGAAATCACCAAAAACAAAAACATCCGACCCGTCACCGTCACATATGAAAGCATCGCACACAAACTCAGCAGAATCCGTAAATGACCGGTAATTATGATAGGTACAATGAGGAGGCGAATAAACCGCCCCAATCAGGAGCCTGCGATCGCCCAGTTGTACCGTGACCCACAATAGCTCAAACAAGTAGTCCAGGCAAAAAGTGGCAGTTTCAGCCGCTTGGAAACCCCCCTTTATCGCTATCAAAACACCATCACCGCCGCGCACCTTGCCCGTGGCAGTAGCGTCCCGATCAGACCTGAATATTCGATAGCCGCACCCGTCATCACAGAGCTCACTATTAGCAATTTCAGGTGTTAGCCATGTTTCCGTTAGAATCAAAATGTCATAACTTATTACAGAAAAAGATAAAAATAAGTCCGCCAATTTTGTTCGTAATCCACGTACGTTTTGATAGTAAAATAACAATGGTGACGCGACAGTACTATTGTGAATAATCACATCACTAACCTGCACTGGACAACAACCGGAAACTATTCCTGGGTGGATGTCTTCAAAGGCGGCTGAAAACCCTGTTTCTGATCACCAAACTGGAATAGCTTGACAAACGCTCCCACCGGCCAAATGTCTGGGCACATAGCCTTTTCAAAATTTTGGACATTAACCGATACCAAAAATGAGGAGTAAAATTGGGGATTCTTCGAAAAGTTATATAACTTTTACAATTTTTTTGGAAGTTAAAGGAAATCTGAAGAAGTTTTACGGTTATTTTAAAAAATTTCAGAATTTCTTTGGCAAGTTTAACTTTATTTACTTTGCCTTATGGTTAAATATTACTATTATTTATTAAATAAATCTGGAATAATTACCAAGTATTCAATAAAGAAATTGAAATTTTTGTAAGGGGCCATCCATTAATTACGTAAGGATGATTTTTGTAATTTTGGACCCCCTCCCCCCGCCACGTAAGGGTACGTAAGGTTGTGCCAAACCCCCCCACATCTTACGTAAGGATTATTTAAAAGAAAATTAATTTTGACCCCCCCTCCACCCCTTATATTTATAAAATATGAATAATAATATATTATATTTATGTAGATAATAATAAATACAAAAATTTAAATTAAATTTTTATTTACATAGATGAAAAACCGTTCGTAAAGATCGCCAAAGTTTGATGCCATTTTCTAAAATTCACACTATTATGCCACTATGTTTAATGATTTGAGTTCTTTAGGAATTTCCAAGAATTCTTTAGGAATCCCGAAGAATTTTTTAGGAATACTCGGGAATTTTGTGTACTACAATTAATTTTGGATGCATTAACCCCTCGCCAGCCATTGAAATTAAAACAATAAAAAAAAGCCAAGTAGAAATTAAGACAACATATACATATTTTTATTTGCACTAAAGCAAATCACTTAGAATTTTCGGCAATTTTTTTTTAGTTTTACAGTAAGAGTTATTTACACCCCTCCACCAGGTGTCAATATATTTATAAATGGATGGTTTTATAGGTTCGTTTAACTTACTGCAAATTCGACAAGATTGGGAATTCCAGCCTAATTTATAATTTTCCTTCCATTTGAAATATTCCAAATACTTGTCATCGTTCTTATCAAGATAGAGTAAATAATTTACCAACATGGGCACATTTTGATAATTTCTTACATTAATCGTAGAATAAGGTGGTGCAGTAAGAATATGATCACTTCCACTGTAAACAATAGGCACAATGTTTTTCCTTAAGATTTTGTAAAGCTTTTCGGTGGAATAGTCTTTACAGTAGGCATTTTCAAACGAAAGATAGAACTTATATTTTTTTTCAACAAATTTATAACAATCATGACGATTTTTACACTTTAATGCTCCACATTTTCCGAAAATGTCCACTGGTATATACTTCTGAATTTCCTTAACCAAAGCTTCCCTTTTACTGTTCGTCTTACAGTTACTTACAAACCACGCAGCTAATTTAGTTTTGCCAGCAAGCTGTTTTTTTGAAATTGGAACATAATCGGTTTTACTTTTGTATATATTTCCAGAACGACGTAGAATATCAGAATCAAATCTATATGACATTGTCCAATTAAAGAATGAATTATAAGCCGTAAGGTTTGTACGTTGGTTAACCGGGGCTTCACCATTGAAAAAAATATACATCTGATTTTCTTTTCTCGAGAGGGGTTCAAAAATTTTAGATCTTGCAATATTGCCATGAAACATTAGTGCGTTAAAGTTTTCAACTGGCATGTAGCTTTTATTTGAAGTGGCATAACAATTCTTATATTGGCAATTCTTAAAAGGTTTATATCCAGTACCGATCAGCATGTCTTTATGGCTCCACAACTGTGTCCAATATAAGATAAATTTGGTGTTCTTCGAAAAATGTATAAAATCATTTGACTTGAAATTTGATACCTCCACTTTTTTAAAGCCATCATAAGTCTTGTTCGCGTAATAAAACGTAACTATTAACAGAATCAATAATAGAAATTTCAAAACAATTATATTTTTAATTGGAAATTTCATCTTGTCCTACATACGTATATTATGCTTACTTTAATTTGGCACTTAAAAATGACAGTCATATAAGTCTATGTTTGACACAGACGATCTAGATTTTTAAAAATGTTTGTCTTAAATTCACTTCTCTGGTTCTAATGGTAATATCATGTCAATATAATATCACATTTCTCAAAAATCTTAGGCGTTCGGAATATAGACATTCTGAAGATATCTGTTTTTCGGAATAACTTGTGGCTAACATTATCTAATGATATTGCTTATCTTTTTCAAATTTATAATCAATCGTTTTATTAATTATGAGCACAATCTTTTTTGTGCTCCTACTTCAAGCTAATTTGTGAAGTTTAATGTTTACAGAGTAGATACAAACTTAATGAAATCGTTGTTTTATATCTATCTAATTTTATCTAATTTTTAGTAAGTATTTACTTGAAATAATTGTAACTTTGTTTTAAAAGATTTTAAGAGTCCTAAATAATAATTATCTTTCCAACCATACCCACCTATTTGGCCTTGTGGATTTTTAAAAATTTAGATAGTTACGTAAAAGACTAAGGTCAAAAAATGGAGTTCTTAGCCAAATTTTGGACTTTGGTTTTCCTCTCAAAAGAAGAACTGTTTCTGCAGAACGATAAGGGTTAGAACAATAGATATTTTTTTAGTTTATTCATAATTTTGTTTAGTTTAATTTTGCTAACACTTATTTTGGGCAGATGATGTATAGGAAACAGGCCAATTCACAACCTTATGATTTTTGGGACTTAGATAAAATTTTGATCTGCTCAATATTCTGGTCCTAGCTTTTTTTTGGCTGTTGTTTTCTGATGCCAAAATAAAACCTTTAAATAAAAAAAAACCGCAGATCCGAGTAATCAGAATAATTTAATAATTTGAATATTCCCATAATTTGAATATTCGAATAATTGTGTAATTAAATATTTAATACTACCTAATGTAAAATTTTTTTAACAATATAAAAATTGATGTAAAAATAATTTTTATGTGTGTGTCTCCTAAGGATAACAGGAATCGGAACCCAATTGCCCGGTTGTTGTGATCCACCTCTCTTGCCGCCAGGTATAGCTTTTCAAAATAACTTTAATCCTATGGGGTAGTCCCTTTTCACATAAGGATTAAAAAGAGCGGACCACCATAGGTTATCGAACGGGAGATGTCGTAGAAGATCGCAGCCAGGAGGAATCCCTCCACTTTCTTCTTCGTCATCTCTGTGACGTTGATTTACTGAAAGAAATCTTTTAGCGCCAGAGTGTAAGATTTATCTTCCACGAAGCCATATTGACTCGGGTCGTGGTACGGAATATTACATACGATGATTCTGAATTTTATAAATTTTCCAGAATCTTGCCGAGCACCGGGAGAAGGGTGATCGGTCTATAATTCTTGATGATGCCTGTTTCCCCAGCTACATTTTTAAGGAGAATTCAAAAAACCCTTATTTGCCACATTTTGGGGAAAAAAGTAACTTCTAAACAAGCGTTGTAAATATTCCGTAACACGCTTTTGATAGCTATGTAGATATTTTTAAGGTAGGATCCTTGTATTATCAAAAACCAGAACTTTTCGGGCTTCTTTTATTAACCTATTTAACTCTTCTTCCTCTACTGGTCTTAACTGCTCCATGGCAGGGACTCTCCTTAGACTTTTGAAGCCCGATCTCATCGTTTGGTGATCCACGGTTGCATCGGTGCTTCGAAAAGCTCGTTCATGAGGTAGGTAAGGGTTTGTGCTGGTGTTCTGGTGTCGGACTTATCCGGATTTAATTATCAATTAAAAAATTGATTAAGTATAAATTTTTTAGAAGTAAGGGCTTGTACTATTAATAAACTTTTACTATAAATCTCATATTATCTCGGCTTTTAAATTTTTTTTATGTTTGTACGATTTTTAGAAAATTTTAAGCATTAGGCATAAATGTTTTAGGCGTAAAGGATTAGGCGTAATTGCGTTAGGCGTTCAAGTTTTAGGCGTTCAAGTTTTAGGCGTACTCGGTTTTAGGCATTAAAACCATTAGGCATAAATTCCATTAGGCGTAAATGTGTTAGGCGTAAAGACGTGGATCCCTTATCCTATCCTTTGAAGGTGGTGAGGATGTTTTTTGGTCGGCGGCAATCCTATAAGTGATCCCCGATGGATTTTGGAGTAAGTCATCCTCCAAAAAATGTTTCCAACTTCTCTCCTTTGCTTCCTAGGGATTCCTGAAAATGCTCTTTGGACTCCATCGGTTCTTTATACAATCTTTCCTTTTTATTTTGGAACCTGGTCCTGTATAGAGTCGTCTTCGGATATTTCTTTTGCGTTTTTTCCATATTATCGGTGCACCAGTCGGGTCGTCCAACGTAGATTTTTTAAAAATTTACATGTGTAGTGATCTGAATTTTTCAGGTTTTCAACTCATTTCCTCGATTTCATTTTCAGTTGTTAGAATGCCGACCAAGGTTCGACTTCTTCTATCCACTGTTTCATTTCGTTTTCAATAGTTACCGCTTGAATTGTGTCTGGGTTTCAATTTCTGATTGTCCTGAAGGGCTCCCGATGCCTTCTAAGTACTGTGATCTGGAAGTGGTTGAAGTAATATCCTCTGAGGGAAGAAAATACGTGCCTATACAAGCAGTTCGAGATAGAAAACAATTGAGAAGATTGGGAGAGGCCTACGTCGAGGAGTGGATAAGTACAGGGTGATGAAGAAAACGACGGCTTACAACATTGAATCAATGATAATTATTGATAATAAATTCTTAATTTTTTATTCATTTTGTTCTTCTTCTTCTTCTTTTTGGCTAGGATACTCCTGTTTGCCTTTACCTCGGACTGTCTTCTGTCGAAGAGGAAAACCAGCTTTGGGCCCATCGTTGGGGTGGTCGACCCGGAAGTCTTTTGCCTGGAGGTCGTCCTCCATTCATTTTGAGTTTTATTAATTTTTTGGGTTTTGCCCAACTAATGCATTTGAACTAATAGTTCAAAGCTAATTATTTTAATATTAGTCATTTTGAAAATATTTTTTCAATTTGAAGACGGTCATGGTCTGAACGTTAGCGCGATCAACTGCTAACGCAAGGCGCCCCGGTTCGACTCCGGGTATTGTCTAAAAATTTCTTGGCCGTCTTCCGTGTTTCGGAGGGCACGTTAAGCAGGCGGTCCCCCTGTGTTAATGATTTGCCATCATAACAATAAAAAACAGGGTGCAGGCACATCGAAAGGCAAGCCTAGCAAGCTACCTGAGATGTAAAAACCAAACTGCTCATAGAACCAACAGTGCCTTGAACAGAGGCACTATAGTTGGGAAGTACAGGACGTAGTCCTAGATTAAGAAGAAGAAGAAAATATTTCATTTACAAAAATGTATACTAAAAATACGACTATTTTCATAAAAGTGTTTATCTTTTTTAAATTCAAATTTTCGCTTCAGTGGTTTTTGTTTAATTTAAAGGGATATGGGTTGCATATAGTAGGTACTTACATACCGAAAATCTTTTGGATACTAAAAATCCAGTGGTAGGGGAATATGTTAATAAACAATATTATAAATATTTACATACTTATTTACATACATATATTTGCCCAAAATTTAGTCAGAACCCCACTTTATTGGTTTCATAAGGAAATGGGTAGGAACACCATGGTCCATGAATTACATTTGGATTACTACTCGACATTGAAAAAGTCATTGACTTTTAAAACGGTAAACTGTAAATTCTCTAGACATCTTATGAAACTTATATTATGCATACTCTTACTTGGCTGACAAGATCGCGAAGTGAAAGTAAACAGAAGTATCACAACAAGCAAAGTAGGAGTACCTCATGGTTCGGAAGTAGCACCTAAAATCTTCAACTTTTACGTAAATAATATAATATCTACATTTAAACAGATACAATTTGCTGATGAGAAAGCGCATCAATCGTGGAATCTTTCAACCTGTGAAGACTAAATGACAATAAATTTAACTTATAAAATGTCTAGCGTGACAAATTATTTAAATAATATGCTTTGCAAGAGCTGGCGTGTCATGACCCGACTACAACCCTTGCAGGTTTGTCAGAATCGCTGCCTTGTAAATACGGTTTTGTAAATCAAAGTGGTACCCTGATTTTGAGTTTCTAATTTTATCTGTGCCGTGGTTCTAATTCCACGTTAACTGTAAGTTCTACCCTTTAGTACCTGCTTTAATTGTTCTGTAATCGAAGTTAATTTGTTGATCAATATTTGTTATACAATGATCGATTGCTTCATAATAACTTTTATAACTTTCATTACATTACAACTTTGATAAGTTGTTATGTAGGTTTGGTTTTTTCACTATATCGGGAGCCGTAATTTCATACGCATTCACTATTATATCGAATTCACAATTCCATTTACTGTCAAAGTTTATCGGTGTGTTTTATAGTGACTCTGGGTTATTTAATTTGTATCATCTTATATTATTTTATCAATAAACTCAAATTTCATTATTATAGTTACAAAGTTTAGTATAGATATTGCATAAGAAAATCAACAAGAAAATAGAGCTTAAAGCAATGTTTCAACTTAACATTCATAATGATGCATTGTATAATAAGCAATTTTGCAAACAGTATTTTCCCAGTGGTTTTAAATTTGTGTTAACTTTCGTGGGATTCTACTGCAGCTTGTCGCACTTTTTATTTTCTACAGAAAAGTCGAAACTCACAAAGAAGTAATCACGTAACTATAAACATTGGTGCCTAACCAAAAATTTAAATTTTCCCTTTCAAAATTTTCAAAAATTAATTCGAAATATGACAAAAAAGTGCGAATAAATTTACAGTGTATTTTATTTGTGAAATGTTGTGCATTTTATTTCTGAAAAGTATGGAGTACATTTTTTGGTGATTATAAAATACAGATATGGTTACTATCAAGTTTTACTATTAAATTTTAATTAAATACCGTTATTATTATTTATTTTAAAAGCCAACAATAAACAAATAAAAACGTCTGTTGTCTTTGTACAGTGCGATAAGAAAAATTAAGTTGTCTGCTACAGTAGTACAATTACACCGATAAGCTTCGATGGAAGTTTGACTTTAAACCCAACGTAATTTGTGTTCAATAGTACCCTAATCTTAAGATATAAATAATAAGTGATGGTGTCAATTGTTCATGATAAGAGATACGATAGATACCACATTTTTTGATTACGCAAAGAACTCATTTTTCGTTCGGTTTTTATTGTGTGAAGTACAGAGAATTTATTGTTTAAACGTGAGTTGTTTTTTTTTATTTATATTATTTATTAATCATTTGTGAAAGTAATTCAAACTCACACTTCATTATTATTTGTTGCCCTAATAATTTTAATCAGGGATCCCACTTACAATATGTATTGAGTAGTGATTTCAAATTTCAAATTTGTTTGTTTGGTTTTATTTATAATTTATAATTTTTGGGCAATATTAAAACCGTTTATTTTATTGTCAATAAAATATTTGATTATTTGATAACATCCCTTAATTTTAAAAATAGATCATAACATAAATAAGTTTATCATACAATTATTGAATTTTATACTTACGAACGAAAGAAACAAATATATTTACTATACAAATTTTTAATTCCTAGAACATTTAAAATTTAGAATAATAGAAGTATTGGCCATAAATAGTAAACTTTTATGATTTTTCTTGCTAGTTTTTTCATTTGATGTTGATTCTCAAGACGGCCCGGCCCTACTTTGGATGTTCTTTTGGATTTATGCTATATTAGAAACATCTCTACTTCCTACATTATAATTAACTATTCGTCAACTATAATTTTATAATTATTATTAAATTTGATTAAAATTAATAAAAAGTGAACCATCCAAAGACCGTCCAATATTTCATTTACTTAGTACCGAATATCCTTTCAAAATTCGAAAAATGTTACCAAAACCCAATAAAATACAGAATTTAGTATTATACCTACGTATAAGATGTCATTTTAGTTTTGGATTATCTTCTCAAATTATGAAAGAAATATTTCATTTACCTGGATAATTTTTAATTTTCCCGAATAGGTATGTGATTTAGCGAGCCAAAACTTGGTCGACTAAATCACGCGAGCGATCGAATTAAACGATTCTCGAAGGATGAGTAATAATTTTAGTATAAACTTCAAGATGGGAAGGGAGACTTCAGCCCCTCCTAAAATTGTTCTAAACAATTGAATATTTATTAAGAACCCTTGAAGCTCAAACGAATGGAATAAAAGCTCATTGAAGCTCAAACAAAGGTCAAACGATTGACACCAACTTTATTAATAAAACCCCGATATGGAGGCTTTCGTTTCTACAACAGCTCCCCAAAGTATTCGTGTATTCGCGTGTGGTTAAACGATTTAAATGGAAGCTCAAACTTTTGATCCTACTTTATTACAAAATTCTCAATGAGGGAGGGGAGGTTGGGTGAAATGTACCTAAAAGTATCCACAAAATTTAGCCACAGTTGCATTTTTGTAACTTTATTAGTACAATATTTATCGGCTAGCAGGGAGTAGCACGAATATATGAACCCCGATTTTAGAAATTCCCTAGAGATATTCGGAAAGCTGAAGGTCTATAATAAAATTTGCGAAATATTCATATTTAACCCTCGAAAACTGCTTTTAAAAGGGTAGTGAAACAGGGGTCTCTCATTGCCTGTTGACACTCATAGGCCACGTCCACCCTCTCTCTCAAGTCGTTTAGCTTCTTAACAGAAGCATCGTGATCCATCTCTTCTATGCATGTGACATGCGTTCAATATGTTCACGCATACATAGAGGACCTACTTGTTTAACGTGGGCTCCGAACCACGGGAAGTATAATACACTTCATTTTGAGATGGATTCTCTTGGAAGATTACCTCGGTGGTTTGCCATTGCTTTAACGATAAACTTAAAAAAATTTTAATCAATTTAAAATTTAATGTACATACTACACGTAAAACGTACGATGAACTTCTGAGGTGAGGTGTTAAGGCTATATAAAAGCACACGGATTGTCAACAGAATGCGTGACTTAATCCGCCGCAAATCGACTGCAAGCTTCCGATTGGCTGAGTTCTCGAAAATTAACAAATTTCAATTAACTTCAAGGGTTATTTTTGAGGGTTAAACATGAATATTCCGCATTTTTTATATTTCTACTGTATAAACTTTAGCTTTCCGAATATCTATACAGAAGTTTTAAAATCGAGGTACTTACATAAATACGTGCTCTTTCCGAAATATGTATTTATGATTCTTGCAAGGTAGATTTTTGATAAATTTTTTTGCAATAATAATATTATTTTAAAAATTATAATGACTGAGTTTAGGCATAAGCTGGAAGCATCTTTAAATCAGGTTGGTTCAATGAGTTGCTAGATTAGCAGACATTTCAATTACATTAGGCCAATTCAAAATTATTATTAAGGCTATCCGGTGGATTCAAGATTTTTGAAGGTCATTTTGCAAAGTAATTGTAAATAAATTAAATATTACAAAGTAAATAAATAAAATTGAAAAACAAATGCAAATAATTATTGGAGCCAATAATCAGTTATAAATCGTTTTTGAATTAATCATTAAAAATCCCTGGTACACCGGATACCCTGCACCAGAAGGTTGGTGCAATTAATATTTAGAATTAATTCCAAATAGGTATAATTTATTTACATTACTTCTCTGTAATATGTTTTCATATTATTACAGTGCATTAATTATTAGATTGTAATTAATTACTTTAATTTATCTTACTGTAGCTCTAAATTTATCAGTTGAACTTATTATCTTCAGTGCGGCCTATAGGCCGCACATACAAGGCAATCAATCGCGTACTAGTTATTAATTAACGTAACATAATAAATAACCTTAATTTATCTATCTGTACATTCGTAATCCTAAATTGACCCGCTGATGGCCCCAAGTGCGGCCATTTGGCCGCACAATCAATGCAATCACGTTCTAGATAATTAAAACATGTAATACTTATAATACCACGAAACCTAAACTTTCTGGGCTATATGTGGGGTAAGCCATAAAATTGTTGATATTTAATAATTCTGATTGTATTGAAATAAATGGTTTGTTTTGTTATTAATTGGTTTTAATCATTTTTGTGTATGAAATGTTTAGATTTATAACTACGATAATTAATTTTTATGTCACTCCTTAACCAAAAGTTTCCCTACTATGAAATTTGGTATTCAAGTAGCCAAAATTGTGATAAAGATTATATAATTTTTTGATAATTTTAAATTACAGCATATTTCCGGGGGGATCACTCGAAGTGAAAATTTGGACAGGGTTCCCATTTTTTGACCTTAATTATTTCATTCATTCATACATCGGTTTATGATGTTCACGCCGTCTTCCGATTTCCCTGTTTGTGCTCGTTGCGTGTTCAAACTGTGTGACGAGCACATAGAGGACCTACAGCTTAACGTGGATTCCGAACCACGGGAATAGACGATTTTTTACATCGTCTACTCCGACCAGGGAAGTTTTGAGCCATATATAATGTTACCTGTGGCCAGCAGATAGACATTTGGTGAGCGAAAAATCCTTTTATAGATAGCACCTCACAGGATTTGAACCTAATGAATCTCGGCATGAGAAGTTAACACGCTAACCGCTCAGCCATTCGCCCACCCCTTAATTATTTACACATTAAAAAAAGGTGTTCCAACAGTGTACAGTTTAGCCAGTATAAATAATTGTTCAAGGCCCTACAAGAATAAAAAACCCGGTGACACCCTTCAACCGAGTTGTTTGCCTTGGGGAGGTCATTCAAAATTCAAACAAATCAAAGTTCCATTAAAATCGGAGCAATGGTTTTCAAGAAAATCGGCAACAACGGTACAAACTTGGTCTTTATTATTATGTTGACGGTTGCGATACTATTACACGAAATGCATTCCTCATTTGTTTAGTACAAATTAATCGAGTTGTACGAGGGTTACCTGTATTCCTAGCTGAGTCTTATTTTGTACTAAATTTCAATTTTTTTTATGTTGGTATTTAAAAAAAAACATTTCAAGCGATTAGGCGTAATTGTGTTAGGCGTTCAATTTTTAGGCGTAGTCGGTTTTAGGTATTAAAACCATTAGGCATAAAATCCTTTAGGCGTAAAGGATTTTGATACCTTATACGGGTTGGTGTAAATTGCGCAAATTGGGCAGTTAGAAATAAAAGTACAAGTGTAAATTGCGCTCCAAGCAAAGAGGTCGCCAGAAATCTGAAATGTAAACTGCGCAAATTTGCCCCTAATTACTCATTTTTCCTACCTGCCTAATTTGCGCAATTTACTACTTTTTTCTACCTGCCGAATTTTCGCAGTTTTGAAGTATTTAATAAATAAATATTTTTCGCACACATTTAATAATAAAATGGGATTTTTAACACTAACCTACGCGTCCATGTACACATGTTTTTAACGTACATGTGCACATGACACACTCCGAACCAAAAGAAATTATAATGTAATTTTAATAGATATATTGGGGACGGTGCAATAAGTAGCCTCAGCCGAAAAAAATGTTCTTCAGCTACACACTAAAGGACAGGCTTATTTTAGTCTATAGAAAAAATATTTTGCGAGAGATCTCTAAAAACAACCCCAAGATCGACTTTTTAAAAGTAGGGAAATTAGCATCGAATATGCCGCGCCCCCCAGGCAGACGCTATACAATTCATCGACGTTCCCTTCAAATCGCGTAAAATTTTTTCGCTCCGATTTGAATTTTTCTTTGAAATTCGGATAGGTGAGGGTGTGATTAGTAGATATTAGTAATAAATATAATCAAAAAAATGGAAAATAAGCCGTGTATTGCCGAAAAGTAAAAAAATTAAATTTTTTTTTCTTCGAATTTTGGGGTGTGCATTCGATAAGGAGGGTTATCCATCGTCAAAACATACCCTTCCGGGGCGCCGCTTCGCTCCGCTACTCGTTGCACCCCTCCAGGGCGGTTTTGACTCTGGTTACTAGGCTAAACATACGAGAAGGCGCCACCCATCAAGAAAACCGGGATGAAGGAAACCGGGAGCTTAGAGACCCTTGAAGTAGCATTAAAAAGTATAGTTGCGGTATGGGGCAGTAAACTATTACGTTTCACCCCCAAAATATCGAATAAAACATAAAATAAATCGATGTTACAAAAAGGTTGGCGCCGGCCCTGTTTTATGTCCAATTAAATGCATAATTTGGTAACATTTACGAAAAATTGACTCGATTTTAACCCGTAATTAAGTCGTTTTTAAATTTCCATAATCCTTAACAACATAAGTATAGGTATAAGTAGGTAATGCATTGTTAAAGGGGTGCGAGCGCAGTTTACATTTCAGATTTCTGTGAACCTTTTTCCTCTGAGCGCAATTTACAAGGACGCATGTAAGTTGGGCCAGCGGTCAATGTATTTTAAAATTATTTTGGTGGGTAGCTTAAGAAAACCCGTAAATTGGGCCAGCGGTCGGCGTGGGCAGCTTAAAGGTAAAGCCATTAAATAATATTAAATTTATTGTATATATTAAGTATCGCAAAACGCAAGTAAGAAAAAAGGGAACTGTGCCATAAGTATTCCCAGCCGAAAAAAATTTTCTTCAGCTACCTATAGAAAAAATTTCTTGCGAGAAATCTTTAAAAAGAACCCCAAAATCGAATTTTTAAAAGTAGGGAAATTAGCATCGAATATGTCGCGCCCCCCAGGCAGACGCGATGCAATTCATCGACGTTCCCTTCAAATCGCGTGAAATTTTTTCGCTCCGATTTGAATTTTTCTTTGAAATTCGGATAGGTGGGGGGTGTGATTAGTGGATATTAGTAATAAATATTATCAAAAAAATGGAAAATAACCCGTGTATTGCCGAAAAAGTGAAAAAATTAAATTATTTTCTTCGATTTTTGGGGTGTGCATTCGATAAGGAGGGTTATCCATCGTCAAAACCTACCCTTCCGGGTCGCCGCTTCGCTCCGCTTCGCTCCGCTTCGCTCTGCACCCCTGCAGGGCGGTTTTGATTCTGGTTACTAGGCTAAAGATACTAGAAGCGCCTTCCGTCAAGAAAACCGGGATAAAAGAAACCGGGAAATTAGAGAACCTTGAAATAGCATTAAACAAGGTGGAACTCGCTTTAGCGGCAGTTCCTAGGCTTCTATACAGCTACCTTTATGGGGTGAAAATTTGTTATTGCTAGTTATTTTTGGTCGACATAATATTTATAATGTAACATCAGATAATCCGATAATCTGCACCAATTAAATTTTTCGAGATAACTTCTTATTAGGGTATCAATGTCTTAACGGATCAAAGGATCAAACGATTAACGGATCAAAGAATCAACGAATCAAAGGATCAACGGATCAACGTATCAACAGATCAACGGATCAACGTATCAACAGATCAACGGATCAACGTATCAACAGATCAACGGATCAACGGATCAACGTATCAACAGATCAACGTATCAACGGATCAACGTATTTAAATTTCCTATATAGGTGAAAAATTATGTAAATAAAATATAACTTATATTTGGTCTGCATTGAAAAATAATCAGGTAATCTGCACTAATTACATTTTTGCGGTTGGTATTTATCATTCACTATATAAATAATAATAATGAAGCTTTTCCATTCCATTCGGAACTTTACTTCTCTGTAATGTACGGTCCATTTTTTGAGGTGGTACAATCCTCCTCTTTCTCGTTTACTTACAACTTAACTTCACCAATTAGCCACTGCTGTGGTTAATAATAAATAAATTTAAAACAAATTATTGTTTTATTATACATACGATGTGTTTACAATCACAATTTCGAGGGTTCTGATTAGATTTGAATTATGCCGACGGAAAGACGGACAGACACGGAGCCAGATCATAAGGCTTCTTGTTATACTTTGTATAGAAGCCTAAAAGTATAGTAGCGGTATTGGGCAGTAAACTTTTACGTTTCACCCCCAAAATATCGAATAAAAAAAAATTAACCATGGCAGTTTTAGGATTAAAGGATTAAAATAATTATATAACCTTTTCTGGCCCAATTTACGGGCGGAGGTAAATGTGCCACCAAATGTACCTGACCAGAAAAGGGTACCGGTAAATGTGCCACCGACCAAAAGGGTTCTTTAAATAAACACAGGTATTTGTGCCACTAACAGTGAAAAAATTAAATTTTTTTTGCCTTCGAATTTTGGGGTGTGCATTCGATAAGGAGGGTAATCCATCGTCAAAACCTACCCTTACGGGGCGCCGCTGCGCTCCGCTCCGCGTTGCACCCCTCCAGGGCGGTTTTGACTCTGGTTACTAGGCTAAACATACGAGAAGGCGCCACACATCAAGAAAACCGGGATAAATGAAACCGGGATGTGAGAGACCCTCGAAATAGCATTAAAAAGTATAGTTGCGGTATGGGGCAGTAAACTATTACGTTTCACCCCCAAAAAATCGTGTAAAATCAAAAAATAATCGATGTTACATGTAGGAGATGCATCAGGTAGATGCCGTTTTCTCCGGTGGCACAAATACTTGTGTACTTTTAATATCCTAAATTCGTAGCAGGTAGAATAACATTACTGGTGGCACATTTACCTCCGCCCCAATTTACATGGGACCCTTATAATCTTTTGGGCCAATTTACGGGTAGGCTTAAAAAGAACATGACCGCCTGGCCCAACTTACAAGCGCCGATTTACAATAATGCAGGTATTTTGGAGCGCAGTTTACATGACCCCTCTTATACCGATACGTAATACCGGTTAGGCTACCATAATTAAATTTACATATTTCGTGACTTGGGTAATCCAATTGTGTAAACAATATTTTTAGAAAAACTTTTGTAATCATTCAGGTGCGTGGCTACTCTAATTTAAAAATTAAATTGGGTAATAAAGAAACTCTGACCTTTCCTATAAAATGTTTACCTATATTTTGTAACAATAATTTTTATTACTATCCTATAAGTAATATTGAAAATAGTGTTTTTATTTAGGAAAGTTTGTATAAATTTTGATTTAGAAAAGTGTTTACATTGCATTTTTTTGGTGGTTCTAAAATAATATAGATATGGTTAATAGAAAATTTCATATTCACCATACGAATTAATTAATTATTTGCATAAAATGTGAAAATAATGCAAAATCAGGTAATTGAAAATAGATAATTAAAAATTCCGTAATTTTATAAATTATCCCAGCTTGCGTTAAAATTCAAAAAGATTTCCATATTTAAATATCTGTAATAAAATACTTAAATGTGGTTAATTGATTTTTATTTTTTAAACATTATTTGTCGTTGTTCGTTATACGAACGGAAAAATATTAGCAAAACATTAATAAATTAGCGTTTTCCCATAAATCTGGAGATGTCCTTCATTAGGTCCCTTGTATTCGAGAAATTAAATGTATTTCTAGGATTTCTTAACATAGTAATTACTGTGTTAAACGAATAGATTCATTGAAATACTAATAAAATCTTAAAAACTATCTTGCACTGTAGTAAAATTTCCTTTTATGTTATTATTATTGCTATGCGTAGGCTATAACTTTAAATTACATTTTAGAAAAAATGTTACAAGGACAAAAAAATATTTTTAAGAAAGCAAATTTAAATAATTTTTTTTTGCATATTATAGTTGATAAAATGGTTTGTGTTAGAAATTTGGTAAGTGTTCTATAATCTAATAATAGGATAATAATTTACCTACCGCTATTAAAATATCAATATTGCATTAAAAAACTTTTGCAGTTATTTACATTATGTATATGGTCCAAAACATCTCTATAAATATTTTAAACTTACTTGGAAAAAAGGGGAATTAGAAATTTGACCTCTATATCGAGCAGTTCAATGAGAAGAAAAGTAATAAATTAGTAATATTTTAAATTAATTAAAATGTTTATCAGACATTACTACAAAAAAGACGCCATTGGATTAGATTAAAAAAGTATATAAAAACCTAACACTGCGTTAATATAGGCTATAGAGACTACAGCCCAATTTTATCACAAGATCATCAGTTAAATAAACATATTGCGAAAAGAATCATTACATGTGTGGGTTGCGGTGCCAAAGTCTTGGTTATTTTTATCATCCTTTAATTGATATCTGTTTTTTTAAGTGTGATGGGAAAATAAATGTGTAATCTAAAAGTCTAAGATATTCTGTGGGATATGGGGAAACTATAGGAAATCATCGAAAACATCACAAGTAAATCTGAAAAGAGAATCAAAATAATATTTGGCTGAATTCTTTTAATTTAATAAGAAACGCAGAGGATTTCACTAATTAATATAATTAATCACCAATTAGATAAGTTGTACAGTGGAACCCCAAAAACGGAACTGTATTACCAACTACTCTGGAGATAAGTTGCATGGTAAACATCCGCAAATCGTGCACTGACCTAATAGTCCCCTATTGTGCCATTTGCTAAAATTATTCTTTCAATTATTATTATTGTTTTCACGTGAGCGCTATTAGTATAAAGAGCGACGTTCTTGAACCTCTCATTTTATATAATCGTGCGTAGATTTCAATATTTCCTGAGTATTAAAAACAGTACTACCCACAAAAAAATGTTTGTTTTTGTAATAAATAATTAGCATGCACCAGGTAAAACTTTCACATAACTAAATCACATTTTTATATTTAAAAATTTGAAATGTAGTATTAATTTAGTTGTTGAAGCGATTTTATCAATTTTTCATGTTATTTGTAGTGAAATAGCCAACAAGTAAATAAAGATGAGTAACAGCAATGGGAACGTTGTGCATCATTCAAATAATAATAACAATAATAAGTAAGTTAATTAATCAAAAATTGAATATGGTAATGATTTAACTTTTTATTTTAGGAAAGCACCAAAACAAGATTTTACCGAAGGAATTAACGTCTGCATTTGGTTACTATTTGCTTGCTTTTTACTTCATGTCGGAATTTCAAGTTTTACACAGTAAGTTTTAAAAATATTTTATTTCATTTGTTTGTGATTTTTTATTTTTATTTTTAAATCCAAGAGACTTTTGACGTGAATACGTCTATACAATCGGTAGCGTGTTTAAAAATTTAATAAAAATATGTAACGAAAATTGTGTGTGTGTACGAAAAGTGTAGAAATGATAAATTTTGAATTGTCATTATTCAGAAAAACCTTGGAAGTTGTTTGCATGTTTTCAAATGGATGTTATCCGATCGGTAGACCTGATCGAAAACGGGTATCCTAAGATGACGTATTCACGTTAAACCATATTTTTGTTAAAATTTATTTTTATTTTGTTGTAACAACATTTTCGGTTGTGATTAATAACACCCAATACTCTGCAAGTACATCTTAAAACCGCGCAATAATTGGAATTAAAAATTCCAAATAAAAAATTTCAAGGTAATTCTAAATTAATATTGCCGTGATAAGACGAAAATTTTTGATTTATATAGCGGGGAAAAATACAACGGCTCTTTTTTTCTACCTTCGGCTACTCGGCAATGAGACTCTAATAGTGGGCGTGTAGATGGTTCGATTATAAGAAAAAGACACCTCGTCTGGTTACTAATTCGTAGTTCAATAATTGAATGATTCAAAACTTTAATCTGTACCTGGATCTGTCTTATACCTATGCTGTATTTAATTAAATAAAAATGTACTCAAATAAAATCTACTCAATCCATACCTGTTCATTTATTAACACCTTTTAAGATTGAGACAAACTATAATAATCAAATAAAGAAACAAATCAAGTGTACAAAAATAATTCTTAAATCTAAAAATACCCCCTCCGAAATTTAGTCGCACTAGTTTAATTTTAATTACCGTCTAACGATCGTTTTAAATAACGCGCACACCAAATATTGTCTTACCGCCATTTTCCACCGTCGAAGGGAAATCGGTTCTTCCGTTGATGTTAGTTGTTCATGTCGACCAAGCCTTGTCTCCGTATTGTCGATGCAATTACCATTTGACCATCGAAAACCGCCAAACATAAATGATCAATTACTTCTTCCAAAAATTATAAAACAATCGCAGGTATTTAAATTCACTTTTCCAGTTTTATTATCTTCGCTAGCTTATTTTCCGAAAATTTAATCTTCTAAATAACAAATTATTTTACTGTATTCTTCAAACTTTTATAGTCCATACTATCGGAATTTATTTAACAAAAATCGTCCTCTCCCGTTTACAGACGCGGTCAGAATCCAATTAACAAAAATAATAGATACGTCCTCTCTTGTTGATGGACGTGGGGAGAGTCCTCGTCCTTTAAGAAAATTTCCCTTTCCAAAATCCTCATGGGCAGGCGCGTTTTACCAAATTTTTCGAATATGTCGGAAATAAACCCGTCCTTTTTCACTTCATTTTACACATTTATCACACCGTTTATTATGCGTTTACCTAACTTAACAGTTTTTAAAATTACTTAATTTGTTTTATTTCTGAAGGTGAAAAATATTGATCATTGCTTTATAATTTGTCTCTTACATTTATTTTTAGAGACAGCATCCATTCAAGAGACTTCATCTGAGTTTCCTATTTGATCTGAACCAACAGCATTTCAACATTTTTTAGGTATTTCCAAACCCCGGTACAGCAAACAAACAAAATCATAGCCTCTAAACTAATTAAAATACGATTGTGTCTTTTACTTGTATCGATCCCATTTTGGACCACCGCAATATACACAATTTTTTCGGGATATTTAGCCCTAGTTGTTTAATTTTAAGATTATAAATGTTACAAATAGGTACTTCGGCGCCCGATTTTTGACACTCACCATGGGGATCCCAAGTTCAATAAAGTAGAGAACAGTTGGATAATTCCTCTCTAATTTCTAATTTTTAAGATATCTAAAAAAAAATTGGAAATCGAAAATTTCGTTTTAATCCTATATGTTTATATTTACTATACTAGACTAATTTAAGGGTTTAATCCTCCAATTAGTCTTATCAGGTTGAAAATAGTATGAATCGGTTTAGTCTAAGTTTCTATACGTGAGATTCATTTTGCTTTAAAAAATTACCGCGAACAAAAAAGTTATTAACCCTCTTATGAACAAAGTACGTGGCGCTGTTTGGTTTTCCTAAAATATTTCAAAAACTGAACAAGTTAGGGTAACAAACTGTAGGTACCTTTTTTGTAGAATATAAACTTACGAACAATAATGACCTGATTTATCGTCAAATCTGTGGTTTAGCTTGCACCCGTCGGTTTCTTCAGGTAGCGGCGATAATTTTATTCGGTCCTTTAGAATGGAATTAAAAATCGCACATCAGCTGAGATCTTCAAAGAATTCTTCTCATGGTGCAAAATTTTTCGATCTTTCTTTCGTTTTTGCTGTTTTTATCTCTGAAACTTTATTTGAGAAGAATTTTATTATAGCATCTTATTGGGGGAAAAATTCTAACCAAAAAAATATTGTTGCATTTTTTCCTACGATAAATGTAGAATTTTTATTGACGCTGAAACATATCCGTTATCTGACCTGTACGCAGTATTGGATAACTTCGTGCGTTAATAAAAAATTTGAGGTTTTTTATGCTAAAAGAACCGAACGGTCAATTTTGGATTGAAATTTTGTCCCCAATAAGATTCTTCTAAAATTAATTCTAAGATATAAAAAGTACAAAAAACTAAGACTATTCCAAAAAATTAAAACTTTTTGTTTGCCACAAAATAAACAAAGAACGGTCGAAAAATTGGTTCTACTATGGAAAGCATTCTTTCGGTAATTACTAAAACTAATGTCGATTATCTATCGGCAACTCAAATTTTCGATCCAACTCTTGGTTGATCGATCGGATTATTAATCTCAACCCGTACTTTGGATAAAATTGGATAAATCAAAAAACTGCTCGATTCAACGAGCATTCAAATTCATTTCAAAATATAACGAAATTTTTAGATGTGGAATTTTAATACTTTTTGACTTTGGAAATTTGTCAAAATCTTGAACCCCCTTGCAATTCATATTCATATTCAATTTTTTACAGGCATGGATTAATAAGAGGTCCTTTCCAAATAACCTTGGATCTTGTCGAATTTATTCAAACATATTGGTGGTTATATGTTGCAGCGCTCGTAGGTAAGTAATCGTATTTTGGTTTAGCACGAAAAACAACTTCAAATCTTGGGTTTTTCTTTTGGCCGATCTGATTCACCTTTTAAAATTTTAGGTTATTGGGTGCAACTTTTACTATGTTACATCATCGAGAAACTTTTAATATGGGTAATACATTTTATTAAGTGATTGTGACAAATTATAATATTTTTTTATTGCAGAAAACAGTTACAGAGCAAACTGGTATAGGGTTCCATATGTTCAATTCAATTTTGGCTTTAAACGTCGTAGCGGTATTAACCTACTTTTACAAATGTAGCCCATGTATGTTTTTCTTTAATATATTTCTTCGAAATGATTCTCAATATTTTACTACTTAGTTGCAGGAGTAAACGTAACAGGATATGTATTTTTCCAAACTTTTAAATATTGGTCCTACATACACACAAACAGAAAACATCGATTAGGCCTTTATAACCATAAGAAAGACGATGACCAAAGTAAGTATCAACATAAAATAAAACTTACAAACGTAACACATCCTATGTTCTAGATAAAATAAATCAAGATATAAAAACTGTCACCTACCCCCAAAATGTAACCTTAATGAATTTAATTGAATTTGTAACAACTACCACGGTATTGACGTATGACCTGAATGGGGTGAAGAGAAAACCACGAGACTTTAGAAAAGTATTCAAGTTAATCTGCAATTCTATTATTATTCATTATTTGTGCGCATTTATAGTCCATCAGTTTATAATTCCTGATTTAGAAATAGCATGTCAATACTTGTTGAACAGAAACATTTTTAGCTTAGCTGCAATTACCTTTAAATTAGTGGTAAGATTCTTTGCGCCTGATTAAAAATGAAATCCTCAAACTTATACTTTTATAGATTCCCATATTTACATTGTGGCTTCTCTATTTTTATTTTTACTGTTTTAAATGCTATATGGCTTTATTTGGATGTATATGGGGAACAGAAGACCCGAGCCTTATGAACGATTGGTGGAACGCTGAAACAACTACAATATATTGGTCGAAATGGAACATCCAAGTTCACAAAGTTCTAAAAGATTGTATATTTGCTCCTTTACTAAAAATGGGTTATAGTAAACTTCAAGCTTCCTTAGCCGTTTCTCTTCTTAGTGGGATTTTGCATGAATATTTGGCAAGTTTCTCCAATTTTATTGTTATAATTTTAATTTGATCTGATTTTTAGGTCGTAGTTCCATGCAGGACCGGGTATGGTATTGCGATTTTTGGAATGCTCACTCAAATACCATTTGCTCTTATATCAACATACGTGTATAAAAATTTTAGCGCAAAACTTGGAAACCTTGTCTCTTGGATTAGTTTATTTATTGGCACAATTGGATGCTTTATAATTTTATATTACAAATATAATTATAATGATTCCTTAATCTTCCTTCAATTATAATGATTGAATATTTTAGTATTAAGTTTTTGTTGGCCAGACGGTTTTTTAATAAATCTATTGATTTTGTATTTTTAATTTTAATAATTAAAAGATTTAATTTTTGTAATTTTGAATTCTATTTACCTTTTTCTTCTGCAGTGGGATTTGATGACACGGTGTGGAGTCAGTGACGTACCAACATCAAGTGGTGGGCAGATTTTCTTAGGCAGTTTTCCAATAATAATAATTATTAAGTATTTTATGAGAAAACGCATAGTTGAATTTATTGAAGTTTAGTATTTAAATTTCTTACTCCAGTTTTGATTTGCCCTGCATGGCTGACAACAAACCAATCTTTTGCCCAAAGAATACTAAAGAATCTGGCGGATTCGTGTTGAATAAACTTATTCAGAATACCCTTTTTTTGTCTTACGTGGAAGTGGGCAAATCTTCCAAAGATTACACCTAGCCCGACTTCATTCTTCTAGTTGTTGGTTTTCCTTTTGTCTTTGGCGTTCTTCTTCTGCCTTAGTGGACATAATGCTTACCATCATCTTATTCTCAGTTTGTTTAACTTTCTAGCATGAGTGGTACCGTGTTTCCGAGCTGCACGTTAAAGATTTGATCACTTCCCGCACGAAAAGATGGTATGCTGCTCTTGTGAATCTGTAGAAGTATTTGGCAAAACATCCAAGCCAAGTGAGGACTTGCGTTGTTTCGAATTTTAATTCGCTGTGCTTTTGTACAATCTGTGGTTCGATGGTGGGTATTACTTCGTATGTCACCTTCCGTTTTCAGTTCTGTTCCACGTGTTCTGTCGCCTATTGGCTATTTTGCACATTCTTTGATCGACGTTGGCGTTTGTTGTGAGCCTGTGGTGTGCTTCTCTCATTTCTGCCTTTAGGTTTATTGGTACTTGAGACGATAGAACGAAAGTTGACTCGATGGAAGCCGTCCTGTAGATTCTGAAGATTTTGATGGCATTCTTCCATTGTACGGTTTCGTATTTACGCCTGTGACGATCCTTCGACATAGCCTCCAGCCAGATGGTACCAGCCCGAGACGGTACTTAACAGTCTTCTCTTTATTTCGCCCGGGCCTTTCACGTTGGGTATCAACCTGTGGAGCACTCAAGCCAGGGATGGACCGTATGACATCCGAATGCACTTGGTACTGAATAGGTTGGAATATGCTGAATTATCTGACACTACCATTATTATCATCATTATGTGGACACTAGTACCTGTCATAAAATGTGAGGAAGAGCAGGGGTTCACGAAGTGGTTTTTTATTATTAAAGTGTTTTTTTAATGCTGAGCAATTAATGTTATTTTATTATTAAAAGGTTTTGTGTGTTAAACTTTTATTTTATTATAAATAAAATTAGAAACAATATTAGAAGTATTGGCACTCATGATAAATCTTATAAATACTTAGTAATTGCGCTGACTTGTGACATTATTACTTATTATTAAATAACATTAATATTATTATAATATAAATATTACGTTTTATATTTGGAAAGATGGTATTGAAACTCGATGAAAAAATATAATTAAATATTAATTCTGATTATTGTAATTATACTTGACATTTGAGTAAGTTTTATTACTTTATAATTTTTGGCACAAATTTAGTCTAAACTGTTTTTAATAACAACAGAACTGTAAAATAAAATTTTTTAGAAGAGCGAATTTTGTGAAATGAAAGGTGGTTAGTTCTCGTTAATTGAAGAGCAATATTTGGTTTATATTTATAGGCATAGTAGATCTATATTTTTATTAAAACATAATAGTAAACAATGCTTTTTCAGTATGCTTTCACAAACCTGAGCTGAAAGCTATAAATCGAAGAACTAACTGGGTTTTATTTAAAAAGGTTACTTTTTCGCAGTAGTGCGAAAAATCTACTTTTCCTAACACATATGCATATTAAAATGATTTTCGTGAAGTAAGCCCCCATTTTTTGATTTGTTTCTTCTTTTTTTCAAAATAAGATTGGAATTATCAAAGAATATTTGGAGGTTCTAGGTATATAAAAGGAATACCTAGTCAGAAACCTGGAATATTTATATTTTATAAATAATCTTTGACAGCATTATGTTATAGTTATGGAATATTCGTTAGATAAAATTTTAAATTATTGGAATATTCCTTAAAATTGCTGTAAGTTATATAATTTTCCCAGAATATGATTATAATAATTTTTAATATTCAAAATGGTGAAAAACATTCCAAAAATTAAATTTAGGATCTATTTTATTCTAAATCTATTAAAATTACGATTAGAATAGGGAACAATCAGAGAATTTGAAATATTGAAATTCTTAATAGTAATTTATAGCCATTTATATTACTGCAATATTCCTATAAATAATAATTGAATATGTACAGAATATTACTGTAGTAATTTTTAAAATTCATTATGGTAAAAGTTCCAAAAATTAAATTCAGGAATATTAAAAGTATTCAAAACAAGGCAGAAGTACCTAATCAAATAATATTCGGAGATTTTAAGCTTATTAAGGGAATAATCAAAGAATCTGAAATATTCCCAGTCATATTCTATAAATATTCTTTGGGATTCCGACAACAATAAAGTAAAGGGACATTGCCTTATTTTGGGGATATTGATAGACGATATCTTGAAAACATTTAAGCTTTTCCGATTTTCTTTGGTTAACGTCCAGCTCTTATTAGCATACATAATAACTGCCCTTAGTATTGTCTTACAGATTCTTATGTTCCATTTTCTTGAGACAGCTTTTGCCTTCAGTAAGGTGTTTGGTATTTATGGACATATTGCAATCATATTTTGGTCCTCGATATGACATACCACGCAACATTGCGATACGATACAACGACACCTAAAATTTAATCAATTAAACAACATTCAAAACGCAGAACCCTTCAAGTTAAACATAATATATACACTTTCATAAATATTTTCAATTTAACTCAGTACACAGGAAACAAGGGGGTGATTTCTTCAAAATCGTTTTTCAAATTTGACACATCCACGACACGAAATAAAACTTATAATTTATCAGCTTCAAATAGGTCGTGCTTGGAAGTAACGTCAATAATAGGGCAATAATAGGCAATAGGGCTTCATGGAAATTTTCTTACCTAGGCAAATTGTAATGATACTAATTTTTCATTAAATAAAAAAGCTCCAGATTTGATAAATTATAAATTTAATAATATTTTTGTTAACAGATTAATAAAAATGGGTATTTGCAATCGGGACATCGTATATACTTCAAAACCCCATAATATGTAATAAAATGAATTAAAATTTGAATAAGAAGGATTTAATTTATATTTTAGGAAAGTATCAAAACAAAAGTTTACCGAAGGAGTAAATATTTGTGTTTGGATTCTATTTACTTGCCTCATAATTCACATAGGAATTGAAAATTTTGCAAAGTAAGTTTTAAGAAATAGTTAATTTCTCTTTAACTTCCAGATTGGGTGTATAAAAATCTCTCAGTCGATCTCTTCATTATTTAAAAAAAAATTTCAATTTGTTTAATTTACAATATTTTTAATTGCGGCAAAGATCTAATTGTTTGTGTAATAGAAACTTTAGCATAATTTGACGTAAGATCTTTGCCGCAATTTAAAATATTCAGGATAATATGTACATGGCCAAAACGGCTGTTAAACCGTTAAGCGGCGGTTGTACTTTCAAACCTATAAGAAAGTACAAAATTTAGGTATGCACATCTAAATTCGGTTATAACGAACCTTCTGATATAACAAACAAGTCCCTCGAGGTTCATTATATCCGAGTTCTACTGAATTTATATTATGTTTTTTTGCAGATATGGTATAATAAGAGGTCCTTTTCAACTTACCCTAGATTTTATAGAATATATTCAAACAAATTGGTGGATATATTTTGTGGTGTTTATAAGTAAGTAGACTTATGTTTTAGTCTGTATGGTACAGTGAACTAAATAATAATATAAATACAAGAGGGTTGGTGGAACACCCTTTAAAATTGAAAACAATAAAAAGCACTATTAGAATGCAATGGAACCTTAATGCCTCTATTTCGATCTCTACTTATTCAGCCTTCAATTATTTCTAAGTTTTCCCAAAGCTAGATAAACTGCTTTATCAAAAACTAGTCCAACCCTCCTGCATATTTTTGCAATCGAACCGTGGCGAAATAAGAACTTTACTCTGACCGTATCTCCTTGTAAGGCAATGGCAAACCACGGAGATAATCAGCTACGTTTCCTGTAGTTCGGAGCCCACGTTGAACATTAGGTCCCCTATATAAGTGAAAAATATGTTTGATATGTTTTAAAATTATATTTTAGGTTTTTGGCTACAACTGTTATTATGTTATATCATTGAGAATCTTTTAATATGGGTAATAAATACAATGAAACAATTTTCACAAAAATAAATTTTTTATTACTTACAGAAATCAGTTTCAGAACAAATTGGTATGGGTCTTCACATTTTTAATTCACTTTTGGTTCTTAATGTCATAACGGCGTTGATATACGTTTACCAATGCAGCCCATGTAAGTTGCTTTATTACACTTTTCATAGAAATTACTCTAAGTAATTTTTAACTTAGTTACAGGAGCAACAATAATGGGTATTGCATTTACCCAGCCTTTTAAATGTTGGTCCTACATATACATAAATAGAAAACACCGATTAGGTCTTCATAACCACAAGAAAGACGATGACCAAGGTAAGTATTAAAATAAAATTAAGCTTTTGAACGTAACACATCAAATGTTTTATATAAAAATATTAAGGTACCAAAACTATCATCTACCCCCAAAACGTCAAGTTGCAGAATTTAGCTGAATTTGCAACAAATTCCCAAATACTGACATATACGCTAAATGGGGTGAAGAAAAAACCACGAGACTTGACAAAGGCATTCAAGTTAATCTGTTATGCGATTGTTGCTCATTACATGTGCGCGTTTTTACTCTACCAGTTTATACTTCCTGAAATGGAAGTAGCATCAGAACACTTGCTGAGAAGAAATATTTTGAGTTTTGTTATGATTGCATTTAAATTAGCGGTACGCATATTTGTTCCTTCTTCAAAATTAAATTTTTGGTTTTAACTTTTACTTTCCTAGATTCCTGTATGTATATTGTGGATTACCTATTTTTATTTTTATTATTTTGAATGCTATCTGAGCTTGTTTAGTTGTGCATGTGGAACAGAAGACGCTCACCTTATGAGCGATTGGTGGAACGCTGAAACAACTGCAATATATTGGTCTAAATGGAATATTCAAGTGCATACCGTTTTAAAAGATTGCATTTTTGTTCCCTTAGTAAAAATGGGTTATAGTAAATTCCAGGCTTCGTTAGCTGTTTTTCTTGTTAGCGGATTTTTGCATGAATATTTGGCAAGTTTCCACAATTTGGTGTCACCAGTCCAAATTTTTTTATTTTTAGGTTACAGTTCCATGCAGAACCGGTTATGGTTTGGCGACTTTTGGAATGCTTATGCAAATACCATTGGCTTGCATATCAACGTATGCGTATACTAATTTTAGTGCAAAACTTGGAAACCTGGTCTTTTGGCTTAGTTTAATTATTGGCCATGATTGCTGCTTCATTATTTTATATTTCATGTATAATTATAATAATTCATTAATCTTTCCTTGAAATATAATGATGAGTCCATATTTTAAGATTAATTTGTTGTTATCTAAATAAATAAGGCAGTAAATATGCGGGCAAAAGATTCCAATTAACCGAATGGTAATCTAAATATTAAAAAAAAACTTAAAATCAAGAAGAAGAAAAACAAGTGCTAATCATAAATCTTAATTTAAATTACTTGGGTTACGTTCCAGTTCAACGAAAAAATGGCTAGGGTTACAAAAAATCCGGGCAAGCTGAAATTTTGAGACACGTGTATTTGAGGACCCGAATAAACTTCCCAAAATGCTCTAAAATCTCTTGACCACCAGAAGAATTTTGCGTTCTTCAATTTTGATCTGATAATAATTTTCCTTAAAAATGAAATTAAGTGAGAATCCGACAGGGGATTTATCGGAACCCTCAAATACATACATAATTATGTACATGTACTATTGTACTATTTTTATATATATATATTGTCGTATTTTGCTGGGTCCTTTGAAATTCATATGGGTGAAAGGCCTGACAAGCTAATAAGGTTTTTCTCTCATGCAATGACATTTATGTTTTGTACAAACAGGAGCTTTGTTCGGGT
Source organism: Podabrus alpinus (assembly GCA_932274525.1). Taxonomy (NCBI): domain Eukaryota; kingdom Metazoa; phylum Arthropoda; class Insecta; order Coleoptera; family Cantharidae; genus Podabrus; species Podabrus alpinus. Next base: position 159,951,141 of record OW026451.1, read on the forward strand.
CTGGCTGAGCTCAGTAATTAGCAGCACTATGCTAACATGATTTAGCAGCAAAGCAGGAGGGGTCTCAAAGGGATACAATTCAAAAATCAAAATCCTGACTTCACACGATTTCTTATAAGTAAAGAAAAAAGACTGTGGATATCTTTTAAATGTGTTGTAAGCTCTCTGGTCAATCTCGGGAAGAAATTTGTCACTTCAGATTTCACAAGGGCAAGGTAATTGCAAATAAAATCAAAAATTCTTGTAAAATTTTGTTATCTTTTAACCTAAAATCACATGGATTCTAAAATGTAAAATTTTGTAACAAATAACAAATCTTGTAACTTGTGAGGTATAACATTCTTTGAGAAATTCTTCATAGTGTTGTTTAAAAGTATTCAAAAGCTGGTTATGTGCGGTTTAGTGGCGGAGTGATAAAAAAAAGGTCGTCTGTACAAAAAATGGAAGTGACTCCAGTCTCGTCGCTGCATCTCGGTGGAAATGGTGAATTCTGCAATACAAAACATTTTAAAATAGTCTAAGAGCGAGAAAATCACATAAAAACTTACCTACAGACGTTTATTTAACTTCATAGCGTGGCATTTGGAAAATTTGGATGGAATTAAGAAGTGAAGATGGTACAATAGACACAAAATTTTAGGAAATTTTGACAAAATCACAAAATTTTGAGTATGCATTGTGCACTCCATCGATGTGGTTGCGTGCAATCGAACTCAACCAATATTAACTTTTGGATCATTAATTTGGAGGTTAGAAACTTTGTACCTCGCCGATGGTAACGAAACTTCGTAGATGGAAAACAAATGCAGCTCTTAAATTTGAGATGCCTTTCACTGTAAATTTATCCTTTTGCTAAATGCATTGTTTTGGTGAAGTAGATGCAATTCGACATCTTTGAAGACAAGCCGCTAGTGATTTTGTTATTTAGCTATTTTAAAAGTTAGCACTTCATTAATTTGGAGGTTACAACACCAAAAGAATGTGGACAAGTTTAATGGACACCATGCACTTACGAGATCAACACTCAACTAACTGAGGGAAATTTTATCAAGCTCCGATCCTGCGCAGATGTCAAGCGTGAGTCATGGCTTAACAACAGGTGCACTTGTAGATAAAGGTATTTCGAACAGAATTTATTATTAAATTTTTCAAACAAAATTTTTGAACTTTACGGCGTCACGATTAACCCAAGGGTAAAATTAGTGACTACCAATCAACATTTAAATAAATTTATTCATTTAATCAGCAACAAAGACTGTTGAATTTAATTTTACGCGAACTTAAAAATAAAAGAACATTTTACGTTTACGTTAACAGTGCGTCAACTCAAAAAAGAAGAAAGAAGAGAATCCAGCAAAATTTCAACGAATTTATTTCTTTGTAAGGGAATTTCCCAAATTAAATTTGTAAAATATTGAGTTTGTAATTCAAACTGGTACCAGGTAAATTTTCTATAAATCAATGATACTTCTAAATTTGAATATAAAATTTTCTTTGCAATTACTTTTTATTCGTTGCTTGAAAGTGGGAGTTTTTGGGAGAAATCCACAGTAAAAATTTCTATCATTCAAAAGGTTTTGATGAGTTGTTTTGAGAGCATTTCAAAGTTTTGCATAAATTGTTCATCGTTGGGCTGAGCTAGACCGGAGCAAGGTGAATGTAAGTATAAACAATCATTTGAGGGTTGCTTTGTATGACAATATATATATTTATATAACGGATCATTTCTACAGCTGGCGCCGTCTCTCCGTCCCCAGTTTTATATAATTAAACAAATTGCAGAAATCATTTCGCCCTTTTACCACGTCAAATATTGAACCAATTACATCGTCGCGTTATGAATTAATTCTTATAGCCCCTACACACGATCCGATTTCTAGGTCCAACTTGAGACCCGACCAGATTGGAGATTGCCTCCACACGATCCGACCGCGTTGGAGTTTGCCTCTACACGATCCAATCTCGTCGGCCCGACACCAGCTGCGCATGATATTATTTCGAACTTAAAATTTATTCTTGTATTAAATATAATGATTAAATAATCCGTGGTGTTTGGGAGAAAACTGATACGTGCAAAAGTAATGTTTTTCAGTATAGCTGTTCAATATAGTAAAGTTCAATATCGTTCAATAAATAGTAAAATATCAATAAAAGATCAATTTATTTTTATTTATTCATTTATTAATTATATACTTAGAATGTAATAATAATAATAATGTTTAATAATCCAGTAATTAATAGAATGTAATAATAATAATAATAATAATCATTACTATAAATGCATCTATAAATGCATAAGGACCGGTGGGGAGAAAAATTAAATTTGCGGGCGACTGTGCAGTTAATCTAACCGGCTGAAATAAAATTTCTTCAGCTACACACTAAAGAACAGGCTTATTTTAGGCTATAGAAAAAATAACTTGCGAGAAATTTTGAAAAATAACCAAAATATCGACTTTTGAAAAGTAGGGGAAAGTCGCATATTGTATGCGGTCGAACACGGTCTCACCCACATAGCTCGTTAGCGGTCCCTTCAAATCGAGTGAAATTTTTTCGCTCCGATTTCAATTTTTCGTTGAAATTCGGATAGATGGGGGTGTGATGAGTGGATATTAGTAATAAATAAAATCAAAAAAATGGAAAATAACCCGTGTATTGCCGAAATAGTGAAAAAATTAATTTTTTTTTTGCCTTCTAATTTTGGGGTGTGCATTCCATAAGGAGGGTAATCCATCGTCAAAACCTACCCTTACTGGGCGCCCCTCCGCTCCGCTCCGGGTTGCACCCCTCCAGGGCGGTTTTGACTCTGGTTACTAGGCTAAACATACGAGAAGGCGCCACATATCAAGAAAACCGGGATAAATAAAAACCGGGAGCTTAGAGACCCTTGAAATAGCATTAAAAAGTATAGTTGCGGTATGGGGCAGTAAACTATTACGTTTCACCCCCTAAAAATCGCCTAAAAACAAAAAATAATCGATGTTGCATGTACGACGGTCGAGGTGCATCTGCCGCTGCGAAATATTCTAAGTGTAAGAGTATATCGGAGCGCACGGACTGACCACATAATGGCTGATGCGCCCCTGAATCTCGTTAATCCATCACAAATATCATGAAAATTAGCTAAGTTCAAATTCGATTATTTCAAAATTTTGATAATAAATTCTCGGTTCATATTTTGAGAATTTGTTATATTGACTGTGTTCTTTAGTGTGTAGCAGAAGAAATTTAGTTTCGAGTGGTTAGATTAACTGCACAGTAACCAGTGCTTTCTATAGAAAACTATAAAAATGCTATATTTTGACATAAAATAATTTTCAATTTGTTATCGAGTTATTATAAAAATATTTTATATGAACTGAAAATGAAAATATTTAAATATTATTCGAGAATCCCTTTTAGGCGTTTTATATCTTTTCGTGAGAACTACAAAAATTATCACCTAATTACTTTTTGAAATCCTAAATTTTTTTAAATGATTATTTAAAACATAGATTTTGGTCAGATTTTTCATTATTTTCACCACTTTTCATTATAATTATAATTATGCATTATAATTTTAATATTTCGTGTGATATTTTAAAGGTATTTAATAAAAAAAATAATATGTTTTTATAAAGTAGATAACAAGTCGGCTGAGTTGGTGGGTCTCAACCTTCCTACATGATCCGACAAGGAATGGCATAAAAAACAGTTTTTATCAAGTTTAGCTCGCCTTATCTGCGATCCGACAACGCTCCACACGGTCCGATCTCGCCAAATTCCAACGCGGTCGGATAGCTACATCGGTGACTACATTTCCTACAAGGAAATGTTGCGAAATTTGTAGGACGACAGGCCTCCACACGGTCCAACTTGAGACCCGACCGACGAGATTGGATTTTAGTACCAACCAGATCGGATCGTGTGTAGACCCTATTACAATTTGATGCCTCGCGTATTGCGATGCTAAAATTTCCAAGTTTGGAAAGATTGCTGCAGATTTTCAGAAAAACGCAATTTTAAAATTCTTTGTTTTTGGGAAGTCGGAAGAGATGGTTTTTGCTCTCTCCGTCGCCCCCGAACCCCCATCTCAAATATTTCGCCGCCAACGGATAGAATTCGTTGGAGCCGATTTTCACAACAATTTGATGGGGTAAGGTAAACTGCACTCCAAAACCACCTGATAATGGTAAACTGCACCCCGGGTAAACTGCACGAAGTTTTGAAAACTGGTAAACTGCACTCCGAACATTTTCCAGGTAAAAATAAAAATTGTAAACTGCACTCCAAAAAAAATTATTAAATTTTTTATTAAAAAACAAATCTCCGCGTAAAGTTAAATCTGCTGCAAAGAGGTGGATCTGCCGTTAGGTTAGTGTTAGTTTTTGATATTTCTTTAGAAAACCAATTAAAAACAAATAAATCTTCACGTAAAGTTAAATCTTTATGTAAAGTTAAATCTTCCGTAAAGAGGTGGATCTTCCGCGAAGAGGTGGATCTGCCGTTAGGTTAGTGTTAGTTTTTGATATTTCTTTAGAAAACCAATTAAAAACAAATTAATCTTCAGGTAAAGTTAAATCTACCGCAAAGAGGTGGATCTTCCACGAAGAGGTGAATCTGCCGTTAGGTTAGTGTTAGTTTTTGATAATTCTTTAGAAAACCAATTAAAAACAAATTAATCTTCACGTAAAGTTAAATCTTCCGCAAAGAGGTGGATCTTCCACGAAGAGGTGGATCTGCCGTTAGGTTAGTGTTAGTTTTTGATATTTCTTTAGAAAACCAATTAAAAACAAATTAATCTTCAGGTAAAGTTAAATCTTCCGCAAAGAGGTGGATCTTCCACGAAGAGGTGGATCTGCCGTTAGGTTAGTGTTAGTTTTTGATATTTCTTTAGAAAACCAATTAAAAACAAATAAATCTTCAGGTAAAGTTAAATCTTCCGCAAAGAGGTGGATCTTCCACGAAGAGGTGGATCTGCCGTTAGGTTAGTGTTAGTTTTTGATATTTCTTTAGAAAACCAATTAAAAACAAATAAATCTTCACGTAAAGTTAAATCTTCATGTAAAGTTAAATCTTCCGCAAAGAGGTGGATCTTCCGCAAAGAGGTGGATCTTCCGCGAAGAGGTGGATCTGCCGTTAGGTTAGTGTTAGTTTTTGATATTTCTTTAGAAAACCAATTAAAAACTAATTAATCTTCAGGTAAAGTTAAATCTTCCGCAAAGAGGTGGATCTTCCACGAAGAGGTGGATCTGCCGTTAGGTTAGTGTTAGTTTGTGATATTTCTTTAGAAAACCAATTAAAAACAATTTAATCTTAACGTAAAGTTAAATCTTCCGCAAAGAGGTGGATCTTCCGCGAAGAGGTGGATCTGCCGTTAGGTTAGTGTAAGTTTTTGATATTTCTTTAGAAAACCAATTAAAAACAAGTTAAACTTCAGGTAAAGTTAAATCTTCCGCAAAGATGTGGATTTCTTTAGAAAACCAATTAAAAACAATTTAATCTTCACGTAAAGTTAAATCTTCCGCAAAGAGATGGATCTTCCGCGAAGAGGTGGATCTGCCGTTAGGTTAGTGTTAGTTTTTGATATTTCTTTAGAAAACCAATTAAAAAAACAATACTCCGCGTAAAGTTAAATCTGCCACAAAGAGATGGGGATCTGCCGCAAAGAGGTGGATTAACCGCTCCCTCGAACTCGTTACTATTTCGGGTCCCCACTATTTCATGATTATAAAAATAAATATTTTTATTTTATTTTTACCTGGAAAATGTTCGGAGTGCAGTTTACCAGTTTGCAAAATTTCGTGCAGTTTACCGGGGTGCAATTCGTTTTTCGAATTAAAGCCGCCATCCCGCCATCTGTTGACAGTGTTTTGAATCACTGACAGTATGTCAGATTATTTCGATTTTTAACAAATTAAATTTTTTGTTTGCAAGACTTGTGATTTGATTTATCGAAAAAAGCGAATAACTTTTTTCCCCGCTCGAATTTTTTCTCCATTTATGCACGAATAGTTGCGCCTGGACCTACAAAATAACTGTGCAAAATTTGGTTGAGATCGGTCCAGGGGTCTAGGAACGTATAGCGAACACGCTAACAAACACGCAAACACGTAAACAGACAAGCTCTTTTATATATTTAGATTTACAATAGAAAGTATTGTATTTGATCAGATGCTAGAATAATATTATACATAGTGCATAGATTAAATCTTACTTGATGTCCCTGAACTTGGCCATAAGGTTATTAAATCTCAATTTAATGCAATGCATTTAGTTATATCTAAATGCATTGCAATAACATTCAATTTGTGAAACCAGTTCGCGTTTGAAAGTGTAAGTGAACAGACGTTACATATCAACACACACAAATAAGGTCAGTACGAAATAAATATTTCATACAAACCACAAAGAAAGAACTACAGAATTGCTCTGAAAAGAGTGATTTCATACATACTCTTCAAAATCCATCCAGCCACAGGGGTATAACAAAAACCAGATAAAAAACCAAACAAACAAAAACAAACATGGAATCAATAAAAAACAACACCCCATCCACATACTCAAATATTTTAAAAAGTAAACGACATTTACACAACCAAAAAAAGATCAAGCCATAATATTAAATGCTAACGATGGAATTAAAATTAAAGAAAATTTATAACTTATAACTAAAGGAAAACTTATAAAACCTGCAAACGTTATCGCGGCCTCGCGAGTTTCAAACGAGCGCATTTGCATATTTCTAAAATCAAAGGAACATGTTGAACAACTGCTGCAAATCAAATACATAAACATCGATGAAAATAAAATAGAGATAAGACGACTCATTGCACAAACAAAGAAAATCACTCTTTCAAATGTCTCACCTACTATACCAAACAAAATATTGGAGGAATACTTACAAAATGAATTAAGGTTAAAACAAACATCTCCTATGCAATACATAAAATATTTAGACGACCCAGAATACGCACACGTAATCAGTTTCAAAAGATTCGTATACGTCGAAAAAAACGAGGAAGATACCATACCTTCCTCATTCATAATTAAACACGAGAACGAAAACCACAGAATCTACATATACCATGATGATCAAAAATGTCAGCGATGTAACCAATCTGGTCATCCAATAACATACTGCAATACACTACCACTAGAAAAAACACCAACACTAGAAACTTCCCCAGCAGAAGCCATCGCACACACACAACAAGAAAAAACCATTAACATAGACGAAAATGAATTTCAAACACATACACTAGACAACAATTTAACAACTAACAAACGGCCTCTGACATCAAGCCACGAAGATACCATACCTGAAATCATACAACCTTATCAAGAAAGCCCATTTAAACATCCACTTACCCAAATAAACATATCCGCAAATAGTACATCTCCAATTACACAAAAGAACGAAAAATCCACTAAGAAAACATTAAAAAAAGCAAAAATTCCAAAACCGAAACAACCCTTACCACCGAGGAACTTCTATTCCCAATCAAAGAAGAACTCGCTAAAAATCCCACGCAATACGACTTCACATATGAAACATTCGAAAGCTTCTATAAAGAAATATACAGGTCCAGTGATCCTCTTCAAGCTGCTCAAAATTTTAATCCAATCATAGAAAGCACAATAACCACACTTAAAGACCTAAGGGTGCTGTTTCCAAACAGCAAAATGAAATATAGATTCACTCGAATAATTTCTAATATAAACAAAGCACAAAACATGAACACGGAAACCCTCTTCTCATCATCAAGTCAAGATTGCTAATACGAAAATACCACCAAACAAAAAATACATAACAAAAAACCAAAACGGATAACACAACAATAATCCAGTGGAATCTAAATGGATTCTACACCAGACTCCCCCATCTTAAAATATTACTAAACAACATAAATCCACATATTATCTTATACCTACAATAAACACACATAAAAGAAAATCAGGTATTTGAAATCAAGGATTTCAAGCAGCACTCCAAACATAGAAAAAATAATCAACACGCTAGTGGAGGAGTCGCAATATTCGTATCCAATAATATACACTCTGAGGTAATAAAAATAGATACAGAACTGGAAGCAATTGCTGTCAAAGCCTACCTACCTTTAAAAATTTACATCTGTAATATATATCTCCCCCCAAACCTACCCATAAAAATAATAGACCTGCAAAATCTTATAAAACAACTACCCAAGCCATATCTGATAACGGGGGACTTTAATGCACACAACATGATATGGGGCTCAAAATACAGAAATCAAGGAGGAAAAATTATAGAATACTTACTAATGCAAAACAACTCGCTTATAATTATGAACACAAACCTACCTACTCACTTCAACTCTACACACAATACATTCAGTAATATATATTTAACATTTGCTTCTACACAAATTGCCCCAACCGCTACATGGCAACCACTGGAACAACTTCATGATAGCGATCACTTCCCAATAAAAATAGACATAATACGATACAAAAAATGGATAACGCCTCCACAACAATCTAAATATATAAAAGAGCTTGTCTGTTTGTTTGTTCGCTATACGTTCCTAGACCCTTGGACCGATCTCAACCAAATTTTGCACAGTTATTTTGTAGGTCCAGGCGCAACTATTCGTGCATAAATGGAGAAAAAATTTGAGCGGGGAAAAAAGTTATTCGCTTTTTTCGATAAATCAAATCACAAGTCTTGCAAACAAAAAATTTAATTTGTCAAAAATCGAAATATTCTGACATACTGTCAGTGATTCAAAATACTGTTAACAGATGGCGGGATGGCGGCTTTAATTCGAAAAATGAAAACCACTAACAAATTAATATATTAGAATTTAGTAATTTCAACGCTCAAAATAATACAAATAATTACAAAGAACAGAATGCCGCGAATAAGACCGGAGCACTTTAGGTCGCAGAACTCGCCGGAATTGTGCAAGAAGACTAAGAAACGTTACGTTGAATACTCATCGAACTGCTTTCCCGGAAAGTCCGAAATTGTGCAAAGTTTGATTTGAGTTTCTTGAAATTGAACCGGCACTCCACGGTAAATTTTCAAAAATGAAGAACTTTTAACGATCAAATTGTTGTGACATCTTAAAATGTCGGCTCCAACGAATTCTATCCGTTGACGGCGAAATATTTGAGATAGGGGTTCGGGGGCGACGGAGAGAGAGCAAAAACCATCTCTTCCGACTTCCCAAAAACGAAGAATTTTAAAATTGCGTTTTTTTGAAAATCTGCAGCAATCTTTCGAAACTTGGAAATTTTAGCATCGCAATACGCGAGGCATCAAATTGTAAGAATTAATTCATAACGCGACGATGTAATTGGTTTAATATTTGACGTGGTAAAAGGGCGAAATGATTTCTGCAATTTTGAAAATAAAAATTTATTTTTGCCTTTAATACGTCGAGGAGACAAATATAAATCGAAAATGTCGAATGAAATTTTCTCGAAAAAAATTTGCTTTGCAACGGAAATACACATTTTGCATATTTTAAATTTTGCCCGAAATCGCCTCTGATTTTGATTTTCAATTTTGACGACGACACTAACTTGCAAATGCTGCCGTTATTTGTCGTTTTTCGTCAAACGTCGTCATGTGCTAAATTAAAGACCGTTAATAACCGTATCCGAAGCTCCGATTGCTTTTTTCTAAATTATCCGTCGTTTCTTTGTGAGAGACCCATTTAAGTGAAAATTGTGTAAAAACTTTGGACGTATGTAGCGCTCTTATTTACCGGCCGATCTTTAATTTTTAAGACGCAACGGAAGCGTATCGTGAAGCTCTATAGTAGTTCGTCCATAACATTCCTTCGTATTTTCAACGCCGAAGGTGTTAAACCGAATTTAAATTTCAAAATTATTTTTTCAATGGGATAGATAGCCTTGCAAATTTTTCGAAAAAAAATTACGCTCCGATAATTATATATTAACGCCGGAAATGGACGGGCAAACCGTTTTTGGGAATTATAACACAAAAACGTACTCTAAACTTCTTCTTCGGTTGTCTAAAACATTGGCAAAATTGTGAATAACTTTTTGGAAAAGTGCAAAAATTTGTAATATTTGTACCGGGGGACCTGCGACACTTTTTAAATTGGAGGTGAGGTGGTCGTGGTAATGAGAACCACCGACCAGCACCATCAGCGCACCCCCACTACCAAAATTGTTCAAAATGTTACGTTGAATACTCATCGAACTGCTTTCCCGGAAAGTCCGATATTTGTTGACTTGAACTTTTTCATATATTTTATGATTTTTATTACTAAGTTGTGGTTGGTGATTTATTTGTTGATCCATGGTGACGGATCTATTATGGTCCGCCCTGTGAGGCCGAAGGCCGAACAACTATGGCCTTCTCGGATCTATTCTGGGTCTATATGGCTAAGGGCTGCGAATGCCGCCCGTGACATCTAGTGACAAATAAATGGAAACTTAAAACCGCTAACTGGAATAAATACACAGATTTAACTCTACTACAAACACCACTCGACCCTTATGAAGACAATAACATTATCAAAATTCAGTCAAAAAACTTATAGAAATCATTAACCATTCAGCTAATACATCAATAGAAAAAATTAAACCTAATAAGGGAAACAAAACTGTCCCCTGGTGGAACGATAAATGCAAGGAATCCCTCAAAATCAGCCACCACGCTTTTAATAGATACAAAAAAACAAAATTAATAAATTACCTAATAGAATTCAAAAGGAGGAGAGCAATCTCAAGGAAAATAATTAAAACTTCCAAGGCAGAATCCTGGCAACAATTCGTACAATCAATAAACTCAAGCACAAGTCAAGAAATGTGGAATAAAATTAAAGCAATCAAAGGAACAAACAAACAATTTACAATCCCCGCTCTAAAAGAAAACAACGAAATACATACAAACAAAAAAGACATCACAAACGTCATAGCAAAAAATTTAAAAAATACCTACGTAAACGATTCATAATATGATAAAAATTTATAGAATACAAAAAAAAACTGAAGAATCCTCCCCGATCAAACAAAACAACCCACAAGAGGACACAATAAATCATCTAATTACCATGAATGAACTCGAAGAAAACATAAATAATACAAAAAATACCAGTCCAGGACCAGATAATATCCCATACCAATTATTAAAAAATCTCTCCACATCAGCAAAACAGTCGCTACTAAATATATACAACTATATATGGAAAGTAAATGTCTATCCAGATTCATGGCGAGAAGTTACAATAATTCCAATTCTTAAACCAAATAAAGATCCCACAAACCCCCAAAACTACAGACCAATAGCATTATCACCATGTCTTGCTAAACTACTAGAAAAAATAATCAACAAAAGACTAATATGGACACTAGAAAAAAATAACTTAATAACAAAAAACCAATCAGGATTTAGAAAACTACACTCCACAACAGACCAAATTCTCAATATTGAATCGGAAACACACGAAGCCTTCATCAATAAAGAACACTTGATAGCAATATTTCTTGACGTAGAAAAAGCGATTGATAAAACCTGGAGACATCTCATTATACGCCAAATGTCTGACTGGCAGATAACTGGCAACATACTATCATTTTTACAAAATATACTCAAACACAGAAAATTCAGAGTAAAAATAAACGATACATACTCAGATATAACAGATATAGAAAATGGCATTCCTCAAGGATCGCCTATAAGTGTAACAATGTTCCTGATAGCAATAAACAATATAGAAAAATACATTAAACACCCAGTTAAACTCTCAATATTTGCAGATGATATTACGATATACTGTAGAAACAAAAATCTTCAAGTTATTAAAGAAAACCTACAACAAGTCATTAACTTATTAAAAAAATGGTCGGAAAAAACAGGTTTCAACATATCGGTGGAAAAATCAAGAGCAGTACACTTCACACGTCTTAGAGTCTTACATACAGACTCACAAAAGAACCACCTCCTATTTGCATTACATGCGACGAAATCCTGACAGTTACACATATCCTTATCGAATGCCCAGAACTCGAAATGCAAAGAACCAGCACCAAATTACCAAACCAAATTGAAGAAGCACTCAATCCAGAAAAGGACAACAAACAGCACACAATAAACTACATACAAAAAATAGAAATAAAAATATAATGTAAATAATATAATGTACATACACAGGTGCTAATAACCTTAGAAGTTGACGCACCTTTAAAAACAATAAATAAAAAATTTGTGAAACTTATAAATTAATTAAGAAGGACGCCGTTGCGCTTTATCCCGCTAGGTGGCCCCATATTAGAAAAACATCTAATTATTAATATCAATAGCTTTCTACCAAGATAATATAATTCACATAAATCACAGTAATCATACAAATAAACAATAATGAAATTCTATGGAATTCCGCGACTTAAACTGCTATTTACGAGTAAGTCCCGATTTTTGATAACTAAAGTATAAGTTTCAATTCCAAAGGATTTGAGGAAACAGGTTATTCAAACCCTTTTCAATTATTCAAATTCAAGTAAATTCAAAAGGTATTGGTTTTTCGATTTCGAAATTTAGTTTCGTTCATTATAACAGAATATTCGTTATATCCGAGTTCTACTTGATCCTTAGGTAAGTAGATACTATAAAAATATTACAGATCAAATAAGATTGCAAAGTACAAATTGTTTAACAATTTCAAGGTAAATGCATGATGTATTGTATTATATTCATTACATAAATACCCACAAATTAAAAATTAATGGAAGTCGTAATTTTATTAATATTTCTGATTTAGATAACATGTTATATTCTCGCCAAAAAACTGCATTTCTTGGAATTTATTCCAAGAATAAAGTTCTCCAAAAAAAATGAAAAAAATTATTAACGAGAAATATTGTTTCCCACACGAAGTACCATAGATTGTACAAACAACTACTGATAGATTTAAACTCTAAAAATAATAAAAACCAGTTTTTAATAAATAATATAAAAGTTTTAGCAAGGTTCAAGGTTTAAAGCTACCATGTAATATATAAAGAAATTATATGTACTTATTTTTTAAGTAATGAGGAAGTTTTCGTTATTTGCCTGATATTTTTTGTTGATGTGATATGAGTGAAGGAAACAATGAAATAAATAGTTTTCATTTAGAAATTCGGGTTGTATTATATTGTTATTTTTATTATATTTCCCAAGTAGTTCAACGACTTTCCTATTTTGGTACATATTTCGGCAATAACAGACCTTTTATCATTATTTAAGAAAATGTACTCCTTATAGTATGTTTCTCAAGTGCTCAAGGTTTATTTGGTTTTATGTTGAAAAGGATTACTTTACACAAGTAAGTAGATTTATATAAGTATATAAAAATTATTTTTCTGGAATTTGCATGTCAAAATTATTAAAAAATGGTAACAAATTTTTTTTTCATTTCGCAATAGGCAAACAGCTCAAAAACGTGCGTTAACACGGAGTGTTATACGTAACGTAGGGATATTTTAAATTTTGTTGAATAGTCCAATGTAATATATTGTCGTGTTCTGTTGGTCATAGGGGGTGGTCTAGCATAATTGGGTACTTTCCTGTAGAATGCTCATCTCGAGATATTCACTTCAGAGAACATTATGAGAAAATAAAGACTTGCACCTACATCTTCTGAATACTCCGGAATGAACTGCTTGAGTCACTTTATCTGAAAAAGAATAACAAGCGTAATTAATTTGTACACGCAGGTATGTAAAAATGTTGTGAAAAACAAGAGAGGATTTAATTGTTTTCATTTGAGAAGTTTGAGATTAAATTGAAATTAAATTTTATTTGTAAGAGTGTAGGCATTAAAAATGAACAATAATAATTGTGACTTTTAAAATGAGTGCGCGGTCAGATAAACAATTTTTGGTGGAATTAACAAGGAGAATGAAGAGTCCGAGTCCGTCCATGAAATAAGAAGGACGTAATTTGAGAAAAGTCTTGTTCCGTCCATGAAAGCGGGAACAGATAAATTGGGTCTCGTATGGTGAAGAGAGGCATCAAGACGTTATTATCGAGAAGTTTGAAAAATTTGGGACTGTTTTTACGTCCGTGTAAAGAATTGATCACGTTATTGGAAATTGAATTTAAAATTGTCTTGGAATTGATTGCATATAAGTTGAGATTAATTAATTGTTGTTCAACGAATTAAAAATTGTGAATGGAAAACAAGATTGACAATTTCGAAATATTTGGAAAATTTTGGTGACCGCTGCAAATTTCGTATGGTTCATAATATTTATGGTTATGTTTTAAATTATTGAATTAAAGAATATTATTGAAAATTTGACTTACCTGAACGTCTATCCAAACAGTAACAGATATTCGATTGACCATTAATTCACCCTGGAAATCTTCATGGTATGGGATTTGGATCAAACTACGAGGCGTCTTCTCCTGGTTGTCCGCTGTGGGTTCTTCACGTCGATCGTGCACGAAAAACACTCCGGTAAGCAATTGTGTCGGTACTTTTTCGTAACATTCAGTTCGCGCGTGTTTTTAAAAATTTTGGGGATTTATAAAAATTTATTCTTGATTGATAATTTGTAAAATTGATTTAATCTTAATAATTAAAAATCCATCTTTTGTTTTTTTTATAATTATGTTTATTAATAAATTACATTGCTTGGTATACAATAATTACGTTTGATTTAATTAATTTAACAGCAGTGAGTAAAAGAGGAAATAGGTGCAAGGTAGAGTAAGTTGTTGTCCGGTATATTTTTTTAAAGAGTCCTTAAGTTAAGATAGTCATAAATGAGCATTCGACAGATTCAAGAACCCACCTTTGACACTGAAGTGATAGAGTTCTCATACATAGCTGGACAGATCATTTAATTAAGTGCCATCTCATTCCCCGCTATAGAAATTAAAATTTTTGAGTTTTACAGTAGCGATACATGGCAATATATATATGTAGTATATATATAAAACAGGAGAATTTTGGGGGTGGTTCCTTTTTCAAATATGAAATTGTGGGTGAATTTAGTATCACCCACCCGACGCCATCGATTATTACTTCTTTTCTCCTGGTGATCTTTCCAGGGCTATTCCAAACTGCGGTATTGGGTTTTATTGCTTTTAGCAATTTATTGTAGGGAAGTTACTGCCACTTATCTATCCATTTTCGAAAATTTTAGTTTTTATAAATGATTTTTGTTTTGATGTTGTTCAAATGTATTATGTGGAGTTTCAGCTTCAGCTTGGAGTTTTAGCTCGGTTTTCCGCTAACCATTAAGCAATTACAACACAAAAAATTAAACCAATAACTAGAGGACGCAGAAAAGATGCATTGAAATACTATTGGAAGAGAGGAGAAAGGATGTTACTATTCAAGGTTGTAAAATTTTTGGCGAGTCATCGAAATTTTCTATTGGGGCATAAGGGGCTTTCATGGATTAGAGGGGAGGACTATTATTGATTAAAAATGTCTAACAAAAACGAGTTATTGAGATCATATTGACTATTTAATAGGGCGGACAATATTTCAGTATCTAAATTTCCCATTGCTTCCAAAATGTTATAGATTTTGATTTTGGTGTGTGTGTAAAACCTCATGACCGCGTCGTTATGATCATCGAAATGCATTTGAAAATTTTTGCATGTAAGTTTATTGTGTTTTATATTCACGTGTCAGGAATACATTTAATAAACGGCAATACGAAGCCCAAAAATACATATTCTGCGGTGGATACGAAGCCCGAGACCTACTTACGAAGCCCGACTTTGGGCTTCGTAAATTTTTGCGTGTATATAGCTCTATTTAGGTTAATACTGCTAATAGCCATCAGATGACGCTTTTTCGTTTTGGCTCGTAAAGTCGTTTTATATCGTAAAATATACAGATTTACTTCGACGATATTCCGTATAGGGGGCGTATTGGTCGTGGCGTATATACACTGTATATGTAGACATATGTTCTATCAACATTACGAGTCCTTACATATCCTACACATCTTCCGAAGCCTTTAAAGCTGGCAACACTGCAGCGAGAACATTATTAATCATACATTATATTTTATCTCAAAAGCTATGAATTTATTCCATTAAATTATGCTCAGCACTTTTTTGTTTCAATTTTAATTTTGCAATTTGTCAGAAAGTAGCCACTAAGTTGACTATGCATACGGCTGTTAGTGTTTTATTCACTTATCTAAATAAAATTTAACCAAAAAATCAAGATAATTGATTGGAATAACAATTTTTATAAGTAACTATAATTTAACCACTATACTGCCGTGCCAATTAGCTATGATAGCTAATTTCAAAATTAATAAATTATTTCTTGGTGGCCCAACCCCATAAATACGTAAATGAGCGTTTTCTCGAAACAACGATTTTGGAGATACTGCGTTTTAGCGTTGGACGGCAGTATAGTACAAACCATTATAAGTTTTACTTGAGGAATTAAATTAAACAAATTAATAAATTGAAGCAATTTGATATATTTCACGTAAATGGTATTACATTATTTTTATTTTAATACAAAATCTATAACACTAAACAAAAAAATTAAAGGAACGCTATATTTAATAAGTTTTTTTGAACATTTTAAACGCAACTTTTAGAACTATACACGTAAAACTACGTAAAAATTAGAACTACACTAAGCAAAACATTAATGGAACGCTTTTAATACATTTTTTTTGATAATTTTTAAAACGTTCTTGTTTTTCTGTTAGTATATTTGTTTTGGTTGCTTATTGATGGAAACTCCAAAAAATTTTTCGATGCAAGGATTGTAAACTATCGATTTTAAGATGTTACAACGTTTCAAAAATTATAAAAAAAATGTATTAAATTTAGCGTTCCTTTAATTTTCTTGCTTAGTGTAATGGTTCTAATTTTTACTCCGAAAAGTATTGTAAACTAAGGTTTTGATGTTGACCCAGCTAATATTTGCAAAAGTATCCTGCTGTGTGGAAATCAACTGTTCACATTCATGCTTTTTTGGAGTCACTTTCTTTTTGATATGTTGTTCGAAATATTTTAATACTAGTTTTTTTTCTTTTTCTGACCAACGATGTCGCACTGATTTTGGAGATTCTAAAAATAAATATATAATGTAAATTATAATTCAATACAATAATCAAAGACATACTTTTTTTTAGTAGTAATCACTTTTCTAATTATTTGTCTTGGACGAGAAGTTGTTTGGATGCTTTCAATTTCTGCTTTTTGAATACTTTCGTAACTCTCCTCGAAATTCACAGTGTTTAACATTTTTATTAATGCCGAGTTTTTAATTTTACCTTTTTGCATCCGTGTGTCGTCTATTGCTTTAGTCGAAGACAAAGCAGCCGCACGTTCTAGAACACGTTCTGAAAGAGGTTTTGAATCATCTTCTTCGTCGTTTTCGTCCGAATCGGAATTGAATATGTCGCCTTCCAAGTTGATATCATTCAAACTTTTTCCTTTAAATTTATCACCCTTTCCTTTTTCAAGTAACAACAGTACTTTTGCAACTTTTGAGGTTTGATAAATATCCTGCGGTAATCTAGAAAAAAATACATTTACATTGTCGTTTTATTAAAATAAAAAGTACCTATAAAATTCTTCATGGGTCTTCTTTGTATGGCCCATAAATGTGGCAACCTGCTCCATTTCATTCTCCTCCATGTTTAACAACTGCAAAGTGGTGGCAATGTGTTTTCTAAATCTTGTAGATGTTAGAAGAGTTGCGTTTTTGGCACCACATTTATTAGCAAATTTTTTCATTATATTACATCCATTCATCCACCTGTTTAAAGAACCTGGATTGGCAAATAAGTAAGGATTAGAAGGCGGTACTATGCTAGTTTCGGTTCTAATTTTGATTAAGCAACTTATAAATTTCTGTAGTCTTCCAGAAAATAAAATAGGCACTGGCCTCGACCCTTTTCCACTCGTAACTACTCGTTTAAAACTTTGACTTAATATCTTTTCTACAGGTGTTAGTAATTTAACAAAAGCTTCTTCGTTAATTGTATTGATGTTAGAAGTGTAAGTGTCCATTTTCAAATATTGCACGTCTCCGACGCGTTTTCTGTTGAACATAATTGTTAAAGTTAACACACACTGAGTTAAAATTTTATAGTTTTCTTTCAAATTTTGAGGTTTTGCCATACTTAAATTTTCATATGCTGTATCTGTAATGATAACTAATTTATCAAAAATTACTTACCTGTTTGATTACGATGTGCTAGTTTCATAATGAAATTAGTTCGATCCATTTTAACTATAAAGAAACAAACACTTATGTTGCTGTAACGAAAGTGACTTTCGCGCGCTTTACACAATACATGAGTCCTGTAGATGCAAAACTCGGTAAATGCAAAATAACGAAAATCGAGTTGAGAACGTCATCTTATAGTAAATTGTCTACTCTATCTGAATCTGAAGCGATAATATTACAAAACTTGCTTTCTATCATGTAAAATTAAATCGAAAATACACGATTGGTTGCAAAACTAGGTTTTTACGAGTACTTGTCACAGATAGCTGCAAAACTCGGTTTTTGCTTCTGACTAATTACGCGCTAATGTAATGAGCCATGTGGATAAAAAATTAGAAATGTGGAAAACTGGAAAACTCTAGCAGGCATGGCCTTTTTAAAAAAAGCACTCGTTCAGAGTATTAATGAGAATACAGAAGCAGAGAATGAAAATGTGGAAAGCGACTCTCTGCTCCAAGCAACATGCAGTTCGGCAGTGGAAGAGTTTCAATTATGCTTATTTCAAGTTAACTTTTTCGTTAAAGTTTCGATAAGCGCTGAAAAACTAGGTTTTTGCAAGCATACTGATGCAAAACTAGGTTTTTGCAAGCATACTGATGCAAAACTAGGTAAATGCAATTTAATTTTTGAATTTGGCGGTCGCTGTTATTACAGATACGTTTCAGGACCAATTAACTAATTTCTTTGTCATTACAGGCAACTAGGTACTATAAAAATATAAAACCGCTAAGTTGTTTATTAAAGTAAAAAACTGTTTTTGTGAATACCCAAAACTATGACGTTTGTATTTACCGAGTTTTGCTTCTACAGGACTCACATAATGTTTAATCTTAAGTTTAATTTTAGATATGCTGAATTTTCAGTTTGAAAACTGACAACATTGCATGGCTTCGTAACAACCGTGTAATGTTTAAAATTTATACAAATAGGCTTCTCATTGTACGTAGAATATCTCGGGCTTCATAAAACCTTCTTAATATGTTATTAATTGTATGTGAAAATAATTTACCCCTCTCATGTTGCCTCTCCTAATTTTCATTTAATGTAGTCATTTCTATAAAATATACATTTGTAACTATCAAGGAAACCCTGGGCTTCTGAACGCCTGTGGAATATGTTGGGCTTCGTATAGGTATATAGACACGTAACAATAAATATTCCTAAAAAGTTGTGTACATTTATTTTGAGTTCCTTGGAAATTCCTGAAATATCTTGGAATTCCATAGAAATAATATGAATTCATTGAAAATTTTTCGAATTCTTTGGAAAATATAGTTATTATTTAAAAATCATTAAAACTCTTGGGAATTCCGAACTGTTATGTACTTATTTATTTTTAATAGATGAACAGATATTTGCGCTCATCTTTGCAAATCTATGCTGCGGCATAACAATTTTTTTTGAATCACGTATTTTGATGGTGAAGTTCTTGCAACAACTGAGTGCAGTTTGCCTTAATTTATTGGATTAAATGAAAATTCATTGGAAATTCTAAGAATTGCTTGGAAATCCTTAGAATTCTATGGAAATCCATGAACCCTTGTAATTCTTCAATCTGCAATCCTTGAAAAGCTTGAAATTTCTTGTAAATCCCGGAAACACTTGGAATTTCTTATAAATGACTAGAATTCCTTTTAAATGGTTCGAGTCCTATGGAAATTATTGGAGTTACTGGCAAATTATAGTAATTTCTAGAAAATCGTTAGAATTTCTTGGAAATCGTTAGAATTAAAATTGAAAATTTTAGGAATTCCTTGAAAATCGTTGGAAATTTATTGGAAATCGCTGGAATTTTGTATTTGCGGATTTCTTTAGAAACCATTGAGAATTCTTTGAAAAATGATTGAAATTCTATGGAAATCGTTAGAATTCATTTAAAATCATTTGAATTTTATGGAAATTTAAAAATTTCCCCTTAAAAATTTCAAATAAACAAAAATCGCAGTGGGAAAATTCAAACCGTTACAGTTTATATTGATGAAGTTAATTTTTTGGTTCTTATTCCTACGAATGCCTCAACAGGTCTTCCTAACGTTGGCGACCTTATTTCATATGTATGTGTTTTGTAAGTATTGTCATGTTCTGTTTATCAGAGATGAGGGGTCTGATGTAATTAATTTGGTTTAATTTGTGATAAAATACTCATTACTTGACATTCAAATAAAAGACCATCATGGTATTTAGATAGTTACACCTGACGAGTCTTCTTGGCACTTCCGAGTGATGAACTGCTTGCTTGAAAGATCAATCCAATCCAGAAATATAACAAAAGTAATTTTGTATACACACATATTTGGAAAAAAAATGTAAAAAAGCAAAAGAAGGATTATTTGTTTTATTTAAAGAGAATTTGGGAAGAAATTGAATTATATTAATTTATTTGTAAAAGAGTAGGGAAGCGATAATGAAAAGTGTTTTGCGTTTAAAAGAATTAGAGGGCTTATAGACAATTTTGGTGGGATGAAAAATGGATAAGGAAGCGTGGAGAGAAGCGAACGATCCGTCAGAGAGTAAGGACGTGATTTTTAAGAAGGTTAAAATTTGGAAATGGTTTAATAATTTTTTTTCTAAAGTTTTGAATTGTCAAATGTTTGTTGATGATTCATGAAGTATAAAAAAGCATTAAGAAGATTTATGAAAGTTCGATTGGTTATTTGAATGATATTTGGAAAATTTAGTGACCGCTGACAATTTTTATGGTTACGTTTTTGATGGTTATGTTTCGGAGATTAGAAAATTATTGAAGATTTTTTTATGGACTTACCTGAGCATCTATCCAGTAAGACGAAGAAAATAAATCTATCATTAATCTGCTCTGGAGTTTTTCATTGTATGGAAATTGGATCCAAATATAATCGCTTCCACACTGCCTGTTTCACTCCACATCGATGGGACACGACAGTATAGACGTTTTATTCTTGCCATTATAATTAAGTGCCATTATTATTCCCCGCTATATAAGTTAAAATTTGAGTTTTACAGTAGCAAAACATGGCAGTATGTAATAGTGATATCACACACATAGGCTTTGACGTACGCTCAGAACCACGTGAAGAACAATACATTTCATTTTGAGATAGTATACTTAGCATATTACACCACCATCGTTAGAATATGTTCTTACTGCACCCGGAATCAAACCAGGTGGTCCTAATTAGTTATATAAAAAGTCTCGAAGTTGAATAGCCAATTTAATTGTCTATGTGATCATAATTATGATACAGATCAAAATTAAATTTACATAATGTGCCCGGTTACACAATGCTGCTCAACTAATTATTAAATATTTAGTAGCCTGCGGTATATATTCACTAGATTACGAGTTTCTTTTCTATTGGTAGCCCAAAACTACCAAAAGTTTGTTTACATGTATAGACACATTCATTCAATCTTCAATACCCCCTGTGAGCAGATGCGCTTATGTGTGCATCTCCGAGAGTACGTTGAAGATTCGTCAATTATAAGATTCAATAATTATTATGTATTAACCATCAATATTGCCACAAATAAATTAAACCATTTAAATTAACGTTAAAATAAAAGCAAAAAAATATCATGGCAATATTAAGGCTAAATTTGAAGAGGTTTCTTTCTGATGAGAAATTTCCAGATTGAAGTGCTTTGTAGTTTTCTTGACATTCAAAATCTTTAAACGTTTCTTTCTTCATTTCTTCCTTCGTCACTCCTAAATTTTCCAATTGCGAAGGAATTGCCATAAGAATATACATGTTTGCATTTCCGTCAAGATGGATCTAGACGGAAAATATTTTAAATATTGAGATGATCTCTTCATCTTTAAGTCATGTAATACAAAATATTGCTTAGTTATGTAATATTTCCTTTCTTTGCAATACATTAAAAGCATGGGTCCACCTTTATTATTATTCCACTTCATGTGAACATTTTGGTGTAGGTTAAAGCATTCATTTTTTGCTTCCTCACAATAATGTTAATCTTAATAACAGCAATCATAACAATTGACGATTACGTATGGAATATTGCAAGATTTAAAACACTTTTGTATAGCATACTTTATAAAATTAATCGAATATTTAGTTTTTTACAATCTGGAAGTTAAATATCCGATTAGTACATTTTTTTGATTATATAATTAAACAATATAATTTATAATAGTATAATATAATTGCAGAATTTTATCCGTAGATATTATACAATGTAGCACTAAGTACAACTATTTAATGATTGCTATACATTTGATTACAGGTTTATCATTTTCAAGATTGCCAAATTTTTTTGAACTAATTTTCTTGAACATTTCCTGTTAATGTCTTGGTATAGGCAACCTCTAATAACCTATTAATTTTATTAAATTACTTGAATACCATAATATGCGTTTCCTTTCAGAAAATGAAAATCTCATCTACATACATCACCGGTATATACATAAAAACTGAATTGCGTAACGATAAAATATTAATAGTTATTAAATAAACATATCAAAAATGATTGCAATGTTTTTACAATATGTACAATGAAATACAATTTGTTTATTTAATAATTATCTATCTTGACGCAATTCAGTTTTTATACGTTGGGCGTGGACATGCTTAATCGATTCATTGCTATCATTAAATATAATTTTTTTTAAATTGTGGCATCTCGGAATTAATAATATATTATTACAAGCAAAAATTTTTTTTACTGTTTTTACTTTAAACTTTATTTAATAGCAACATTTTAGGTTAATTGATGGTAGCCAAATTTAATTTGACCAAAATGGTCATGATTGTCTGTGACACAGTTTCAGTTAACTTGATGAATCATTTCATCTCCACTCTCATAATAGTGAAAGTAAAAATAAAATCAAAAAGTTTTCAAGTAATTTGTATACCGGGTTCGTTCACGATCTTTTTGCTTTTTCTAAAATTTAGAACACGGGGAAGCTTTCCCTTAAATTTTATGTGGAAGCTCGGTAACGTGCCTACAAGTTTCTTGTAAAAAAACGTTGTTTAAACTGTATGAATTCAGTTCTCAATAAATCTGTTAATGTTGCAATCCGCACGTCTGCAGTATATTTTCGTACGAAAGTGAAGATTTCCAAATTTTTATAAAAATTATGAAAATACCTACGAAAACATAAATTTGTGATTATGTGCAATTATTGCAGATATTTTTTAGTGATAAATTAATGTAGACCAATGTTGAAATAAGTGGATGGCAAAAACAATATTAGTACATAATATGTATTTCATTGTAAAATAGCGAAAACAATCTTAATTATATCTATACTGACGTAATATGCAAAAATTTCCAGAAACTATTATTTCTAATACATCTACATTAGTTTTCAATTAAGTGTAATCTATCTATTATAATTTATTAGCATAATAAATTATAAAAACAAACTGAATATACCTAGTATCGTATTTAATAAAAACATAATGACTAGAATGAAAATATTATGTGCAAATTATGTATTGGTACTTCTTATTATATCGTAATGAACAAGATCGGAAACGCTTTTCAAATTATCATGGGCGAACTGCTTCCAATATTTGGGGGGGGGAGGCTTTTTTTCAATATTTTTCTCCCTTAAATATTTTCAATTTTTCCGAATATTTTCATTATTTTTACATTCAAGCTGGAATGATTTTTTTTAAATTTGGAGCCACACTCTGTATCTTTTCTTTTCTTCATACGATGTTCACATAAAGACCAAAATAGAACAGATGAAATTGTGATCCATTTTTTATTCGCGATAACCAGCAGGATAACCATACATGTGACTAAATTACGTAAAATTATTGATGATGATGGTCGTATCACAAAATTTTCGATGATTTGGAAGGTGCATTTTGATCGTTAAGAAATCTTGTATTAACTTTAAAACCGATAATAATTCGGTTTCCTTTAAATTAATTATATTGAATCTGCATCAGTTTTTCATATTTATATTTTTATAAAAAAACTTTTTTACTTTTTAAAATTTGTTTAAATTCAAAAAATGGAACGCAAATTCCTATTATCATTGGAAAATTAAGTTCTATAAGTATAATAAAATTAAGTAAATGCACCATGGTATGTACCAAACAAATTTGCAATGAACCTCCTTGAAAACGATTCTATACCACGTACCTACAATCAAACGGTACCACCCTCGGGATCCCTCAAATAGATTTGCTTAAACGTTAATCTACATTATATAAATGTTTGTAGAGGTGAAGTTGCTGGACTTCTGACACTGTAATGTTAATTCATTTACTGAATGTTTCTCAACCAGTTTGGAAATTTTTCAAGACCAATGAAAAAACATTGTTTTAAATTTCAGAGATTTGTTTAGCTTATTTAATTATATACGACTTCCTTAAGTAATTAACCATAACATTTGAATTTTAATTACAAAAGTATTTTAAGAGGTGTACAAATTAAAATGGGGTTTTTAATCTCTCTCTCTCTCTCAGTATCCATCGCCCTGCGGAAGGACATAGTGGTATTATGATGACAGCGTCCTCAAAGAGTTGTTCCACGCTTCCCTATCATGCGCTGCATGTGTTGCTTCATGTAGGGTTTGTCCAGTTAAAGGTTTTATTTGGTCCTCCCATCTTGTAGGGGACCTTCCTCTCGGCCTCTTTCCTTCGATTTTCCCCTGGATCATCAGCTTCTCCATTGCTCAGATCTTCGAGCAATGTGGCCGAAATATCGCAAGTAGGACTGACTGATTTTATTCGACAACCGTGTTTCGATCTTCAGCTCGTTTAGAATAGACACATTTGTGCGGTGTGCCGTCCACGGGATTCTCAGCATTCTTCTATATGTCCACATTTCGAAGGCCTCCACTCTTCTTCTATCGTCCTTCCTCATCGTCCACGTCTCGGCTGCATATGTGGCCACTGGGAATATTAGTGCAGTCAGAAGCCTCATCTTTGTTTTTTTAGTAACTGTCGTGTCCTTCCATATGTTGACGAGTTTTGTGGTTGCTGTTCTTGCAATGGCCAGTCGTCGTCTTATTTCTGGCGTACTCCCTTCAGAGTTAGAAATCAGAGAGCCCAGGTAGTTAAAGTTGTGTACTACTTCGAACCCCATGGATGTGTGTATATTGGGGGAATTATTATTGACGCGATCCACTATCATGACTTTTGTTTTATTGTGGTTGATCAGTAGTCCATATTGACTGCTTACCGTGACTAGTTTACTTATGATGATTTCCAGTTCTTCTTGGCTCGACGCAATTATTAATGTGTCATCTGCTTATCTCAGATTGGAGATTTTTCTACCGCCTATGGTTATTCCGCCATTCCATCCGTGGAGGACCTTTCGCATAACATATTCAGAGTA
This sequence comes from Podabrus alpinus, assembly GCA_932274525.1. NCBI lineage: Eukaryota > Metazoa > Arthropoda > Insecta > Coleoptera > Cantharidae > Podabrus > Podabrus alpinus. The sequence goes on from OW026451.1 coordinate 159,976,643, forward strand.
GATATTATATAGTAGTGGCGATATAATACATCCTTGTCTTACGCCGGCACCTATTCCAAATTTTTGCGAATACGTCTTTTCTATCCGTATTCTTGTCGAGTTTTTTTCATATAAACCTTTTATCAGTTGTATTAAGTGTCGCGGCGTACCCATCTCTTCAAGTATCCTCCACAGTTTAGTCCAATGCACAGAGTCGAAAGCCTTCTTGTAATCCACGAAGCACAGGACCATTGGGACACAGAACTCACGCGCTTTTTCAATTATTTGGCGTATGTTTAATATATGCTCTCTTGTTCCTCTTCCCGGTACAAATCCCGCCTGTTCGTCAGAGATTTGCGGCAAAAGGAAACTTTTCAATCGTTCATTGACTATATGGAGCATCACTTTACTTGCGTGGGGAATCAAAGCAATAAGCCTGTAGTTATTGCAGTCTGTTGGTGAGCCTTTTTTATGTATGGGGATGAATGTTGACTCGCACCATTCCTCCGGCCAATTTCCGGTTTGCCATATCATTTCACATAATGAGTGGATTGCTTGTATTCCACCTTCCCCCATCGCCTTAATGAGTTCTCCCGCAATTCCGTCCACTCCAACAGCCTTCCGATTTTTCAGCTTGCCTATCGCTCTCTCTACCTCTGATTTCAGAATGCGCGATTCTATGTGCTCAATTCCATCCGGCCCGTTTGTATCTCTTCGTGGTACATCTCCAAATAGGCCGGCACAATACCCTCTCCATACTTCGACTATTTCGTTGGCGTTTGTACAGATGTTCCCATTTTGGTCTTTTATGATTTGCGTTCGGGGCTTAAATTCTCGCGACAGATATTTAACCTTCTTGTAGAGTTCCTGCTGTTCATGTCGATCCGCGTGAAGTTCTAGTTCCGCACAGATATCATTGATATGTTTATTTTTATCACGTCTGCATGACCGCTTCATTTCTCGGTTGAGATATTCCAGTGTGCGTATTGTTCCTGGTGATGATGCTTTTTTGGTTTTTTGATCTCTCCGTTCTTCTAATAAATGGATTGTTTCATCTGACATCCAATGTTTACGTTTTATTGAAGGTTTTGGTGGTGTGCATCTCTTTGCAGTCTCAGTCATCCACTTTTTAATAGACATCCACATCTTTTCCGGGTTTTCCTGTCTCGTTGGTATCTCGGACCCTATGCGTGTTTCTTCAATTGTTTTAGTATCTGGGATGCTTATTCTTTGGTTTGTGTTAAGTGCGCTTGTATTATGTAGCTTAAGCCTGAAACTGACATGCAACATCCTGTGATCAGATCCGCATTCCGCGGAACGCTTCGTCTTGATATTATATATGGCAGTCCTCCATCGCTTTTTTATCAGTACGTACTTCCTGCCATGTAATTTTCAACAAATTTTGCAGTTGTATTATGGATTTTGGTTTCTTATCCACTTCAATAACTTTCAGTAGGATTTAATTTCCGGGCTGTTACCTGGCCATTCTAAAGTATTAACACCTTTATTTTGGAGAAAACGTTTTAGTTATAAAATAATAAAAATTATTGTGTTTTTCATTATAATACTATTATATTTATTTGCAATATGTAAAGGTATGTGCAGAATCGACCTGGAATTGGAAGAAGAAGTATGAATTTCTATAAATAGTAAAATATGTACTCTGAGAGTGGTTATATAAACTTTTGCGTTTATTGTTCCGTTTATGAACATTAATTTTCCAACTCCATAATAGGAAAAGCATCCCCAGAAGACAAATTGGATCCAACTTGTAAAAACTCCGGACAAACTGCAATTTCTTAGACATGGGCATTTAAGGCTTCCTACAGACTGATCAAGCATAAACACGAAACGTGTTTGATCAGTGTGTGTTGGATCATATCTAATACATGTAAAAAACAGTTTTCAACACAATCAAACAAAAACGTTTTGTCGCACAACGTTTTTGCTTGATCAGTCTGTAGGCAGCCTAAGTGTCAGAATGAACCCCCCACCCCCAAAGTCCCTTATAATACCTCAATTACTAATTTTAGTTTCTCAAACGTGGATCCACGTTATCTTCTAACTTATCATTGGACCATCACTTATCTTATCATTGAAGATCACAAAATTCTGTACAGAATCACGGTTCCATTTGAAAAAAATCCGGACTAGCTGAAATTATCCCCTAATTGGGATTTTAGCCCCGCTAACGTAGTTTTTCGTCTATAATTCGTTTAATTTCTGCTTTACAGAAAATTCTCATCAGATCGAAACAATTTCCATACAGCGCACTAGTTCGCAAATTAAAATCAATCCCAAAAAGTTGACTTGCGTTTTATTTAAAAAAATTGAAATTAGAAAAAATTTGTTTTTCGAAGAAAATCTGCGAAACTTCAATTCATCTTTCATGTAATATTTCATAGCATATCAACCAACGTATCTTCATGTCTCTCTTCGATTTTACTCAAATTTGATATCCTTCTAAGTTATGCCAAATAAACCGACCCGTATTTTTTTGTTTGGCCATAAAGTTACCCGTTTATATTATATGGCCCTTCAAAATAGGTCTAATTTGGCTTGTAGAGAGATTCGATAAATTATTTTTACTTGCCGAACCGTTCCACTTATAGACACGATTTTTTTTATGCAATGAAGATATTGAATAGGCCTTTTCAGTGAGTTTTTTATGTAAATAATTAAGGTCACAAAATGGAGCTCTGATCAAATTTTGGCTTTGAGTGCCCCTACCTCAAAAACGAAATAATTTAACATTTTCAAAAAAATATATTATCTTTATTATATTTTTGCTACTTGCATACCAAATTTTAGAGTGGGTACGCTTTTGGTTTAAAAGTGACATCGAAATAAGTGATCGTGATCATAAATACTTTACCAAAAGTACCAAGAAAAAAACAAGTATACCAAATTAGAGCAAAATCTAAGAGGGACATGAAAATAATTGCAAAAAAATGGTCGATTTCATATTATGGAAGGACCCTAAAGTATTTTCTTAAATATCTATTTTGTGTTCATTAATTTTGGACTGCTATGCTGGTAATAATTTGCCTTAAAAATTAAATTACGCGTGTTGTACATAGACGAAAAACCACATTAGATGAAAAACCACAACTAAAATTGCCATGCATTAATTTAAATTTAAAATTCACTTAATTACTTAAGTAAACAATGTAACGCATAATGAAATTCTTTCCTAAATTTTCAGCAATATGTTATTGTTCTTCTCCAAAATGAAAGTAGTTTAAATGAGTAAATGGTTGTAGATGTTGAACAAATCGTCAATATCAGTTTATCTTTTTTATACCTTATAATATCGTCTGTGTAATTCTAATACCTCGTATACCCAAAATGCAAGTTCTGAGATAAATTTGCATATGCACTTTAGCAAACGAGGTATTAGAAAACCGTTTTAATACTTAAACTAATTTTTTTTGGGCTAAGTGTAATACTAAAATGGTCGAGTGTGGCTTACAGCATCCAAAAACATCATAACCCGATTTTCATATTTTTGTGGCTTACGAGGTATTAGAATTACACAGACGATATCATTTTTATTGTAAAATAATTTTATTATTTTAAAAATAATTTTACTTAAAAAAATAGATAAAAAGGAGATAATAAGAAGATAAAATTACAAATTCATTTTAAAAACAATAACAAAATTTGAATTTGTAAATACGAAAATACAATAAAACAAATAGAAGGTTATTATGAAGTTTTACTTTATTATTCATATCAATTTTATGTCGTTAGAGGGTGAAAACTTATTATATTTGATCGTCAGTATTTAAATACTCTCAAGCATGATTCGTTATTTATTATTCTAAAAGCTATTTAAATACTACTTGTTTTTATTTAATTTAAAGTCTTCGATTTAATTACAATATATTACATTATGGTAACAATAAGCATTATTATTGTCTTGCGAAAATAACATGGACGAATCTGACTCAACAGTCAAGCTCATAATCGGAATCAAAAACACTGCACACTTATTTGTTTGCTTTGTTTTTTATTACTGTTTCTCAGGAGAATTCTATTTCTTTGCAACGTTTTGGGCTGAAATCGTTATAATTTGGCTTTATTATATCAGAAGTTTATTTTTGGATACTAAGCTGGGAGTTTCCACTCATCAACCAAAACAATTTTGTGGTAGGTAAGATCCAGCTGCAACCGCTTCTTACAAATATGCGTTGTCCATGTCAAGGGCTTGTCCAGGTGGTGACCGAGGTATTTGACCTCACTTTGGGGGAGAACACTGTTGTTTAATGAGACTGCAGGACATGTCCCCGTCCTAAAAGTGATATGGGTGAACTTGGTACTGTTGGCTTTTATACTCGTACACCACATTTTCAACCATTTCTCTACTTCGTTAATATGGTCTTATATGAATCTAGATGTCATGTATGGGTCCTGATATGAGACCATTATTGTAGTGTTATCAGCGAAAGTGTCTATTTTGGTGTCGGTGCTGATAGATCAAAAGTGTAGAGGAGATACAAAAATGGGCAAAGCACGCTGCCCTGTGACACACTAGATTTTATGGGAACCAGAGCGGAACAATCTTCTTCTAAAAGGGCTGCTGGCAGTATTTCATAATGTTGAAGGTTTTCTTCTATTCTCCTAACAACTCGATGTACCTTCTTCTTCATGTGTCCTACCTGACGTGAGGCGGAGATGATCTCTCACTTATGTATCCGTTGTGCGTTTGGGGTATTATCACAAACATAGGGGTGTGTCACACACGTTATTTAAATACTAAGGAATCTTAAAGTATTAAAGGAAAATAAGATAATATTTATTATTTAAATAACCAGCATTTCCCCAATACTTGGCACTTTTAGCACCTCGTTTAGTCTGTTGAGTTACAACGTCATGCTATTGACGTTTATTACTATAATTTTGTTTTATCTAACATATTATAAGTAATTATTTAAATTATAAGTTTTGACAATCTATAATTTTAATTAAAGTACCTATATTATTTCTCTGATAAATGCACATTGTATAATAAAATATATATGTAGGTGAAGTTTAGTAACCAGCAATTAAACAAATGAAAGTATTATCACAATAATTATAAGTTGTGTTCGTAATGAGAAACCACTTGCCAAAGAGATTAGAAAGGAATCGATATACAAAAATAAGAAAGATAGAATAATGTGATATTAGTAGAGACAAAAACTGAGTGCGTTATTGTAATCAAATTGTTTAACCATTTCAATCCTAAGAGTTACATTCAAATGACTTAGTGCCCAATGTGATAAATTTTGGAATGACCAAATAAATTTTTTTGTGAATAGAATAACTGTTCAGTGTTTGACAATAATAACTTGAAGTAGGTTTTTGGTGTTCTTTCAAATTCCGCAAAAAATTTAAAAATCGTCATAAACGATAATGTAACCGTAAATACTTAGAGTATATTATGCAAGAGGTTCAAGTAACGGTAATTTGATTTAAACTTTTAATTTATATTATCACATAGTCAATTGATAGCTAATCAAATTTGCAAGAATTAAATATCACTAATAAATTCTTTGTGTTGCGGATATTATCATGTTCGTCATGTAGTAGTGGACAGCAATAATTAGAACGTTTTCTTCAGTGTCCAAAGTGGTAAAATAGATTTCCACAAATTTTTATACAACATACCAGTGCAACTTATTTACCAAATAAAAGTTATAGTATATAAGGTGAGACACAATTTAAATAGCCAGTTATTGTTGAAATAAAAAGTTTCAGATTAATCAAATTGCTCGTGAAGTTTTCTGTTGTTTTCACTTTGTTCTTTTTACCCCTAATATGCGGGTAATAACAGAACCCGGTCAAATCTGTGTTTATTATTAAGTTATGGCGGCAATTCCCTAAATCCATGATAACTCAAATCAGAGAACTGCCATTACAAATCCAACATTGATATTTTTATTTCACCAAAAATATACATTAATCAGAAGAGGAAACTAATTCTAAACAACAGTAAAAATCGTTGAAAATTTTAAATTCATGAATAAATCAAATTGTAATAAAAATATCTGTAAATTGGATTTTATGTATAATTATGACTTTTTAACGATGACCCCATATTGAATTGTTTATAAATATTATTGTAGTTTTAAATATTATTTATTTGCAAAACAAAGATATGTATTTACTACATTGTTATTATTTATTAAGACAACATTTTAAATTCTCGATTATAGTGGTACCTTTGTAGGTTGTAGGTTGAACTATGGACAACTTTCACGTGGTCGAAAAAAATAATAACGTCCTACAAAAGTAAGTAAATTTTAAGAATAATTTTGAACCTTCCATTACAATTTTTAATTTTAGAAATAAAGAGCTCGCACTTTTAAAAAATGGACTAAGTAATATTACGTTGTATTTTTTATCTGGTTTTGTTTTTCATTTCGTTATTGACAACTACATAAGGTACATTTTTTATATTTATTACGGGGCTGGGGGTTGACCATTGAAAAAAAAAATTGTATACCAATATTGCAAAATTTGCACGATGTTTGTAGAAAATAATTGCAAATAATCTTAAATTAATTATGAAATTAAAAGAATTGCAAACAATTGTAAACATTTGTAAAATCTTATACACTTAAATTGTAGAGTTTTTAGGGAATTGTAGGGATTTACTAAATTAAATAAAAGCATCCGTAACCAAGCATTTTCAATTTCTATAAAATTATATAAAAGTTCATGTTTTTCCTATAAATTGCCATACCCGATAGTTTTCAAATTTGAATTCGTACTGGTAAAGGTTTTAAAATCCCATGTCATTAAAATTTATAATTTGACCGCAAGTTTTCAATGAAAATGGAAAGCAAAGAAAACTATGAAAGGAGTTGGTCAAAAGTAATAAAATTTGGAAAATGATAGTTTATATGTTTTTTGAAGACATCCCGTATAGATCTTTTACAATTTAAATTAATTAATTTTAACATTTCAATGCAGTTATTTTTTTAAATCTAAGTGTGAAATCCTGGAATTTCCAGTTAATACTAAACCGATGCATATAAACAACCAATCTGATCCTGTTGTGTAGATCTGTAAAGGGTGTCTCTACTATGTGAATCGCTAGCAGTATAATACCACCCATAACCATAATATTATAATTTATTAAACCATTCTTTGTGAGTTATTAAAAATTTTACTTCTCCAGTTATGGTATCGTAAAAGGACCTATCGAAATTTTATTTAATTTTTACGATTTTTTAACGGAAGCCTGGTGGATCTTTCTCCTAGTACCGATTTGTAAGTATACATTTAACAATGTTTTTTTGTTGAATTAATAACGGTAAGAAAACAAATATAATATAATCTTATTTTTTTAGGTTTAGCGGTACAAATTTGTTTATGTTTTACCATCGAAAAATGTCTAGCTTTAGTAAGTCGCATGATTTATACAAAGCCTCCGGTAATAAAAATTTAACTTTTTTTTTTTAGAAAATTTTGACCGAAACCATAGGAATGGCTTTACATGTATTTAACACTTTCTTAGTCATGAATATAATTGCGGCTGTAAGCTATATTTCCAAATCAAATCCTGGTAATTGTTTTTATAAACCAAATTTTGATAAATTAAAATAAAACGGTAATCTTAACCCCATTAATTTATGTTTTAGTTGCCTTACATATATTCGTAGGCCATACTGGGGTTCAATTTCTAAAAATGATTTCATACGTTTATGTAAATCGAATCAACAGGGAAAATACCACAGATGTTCCTAAGATAAATGGTAAAAATGATACTTTTTTTATAATATCTTTTCTCTTTAGGCCAATCTAAGTTTATTATTAGACTAATAATTTAAGGGATGAACCCTCCAATTGGTCTTCATCTTCTGTTTCTGAATTCCAAATTTAGTCCATCCAAAGCCTCTTTGAAAATTTTGTCTGCATTTCGGTTGAATAATAGTGGAGAGAGAACACACCCTCGCCGAACTCCTCTCTGGATCTCCAGTTCTGATCTTAATGAGTCCTCAATTCTGATTTTTACATGTTGGTGCCAGTTCTTTATGAATCAGATATCTTCGTTGTCCACACAAGTTCCCCGGAGCAGTAGAAGTTTGCAATTACGTCTCTCCGCTGGCCTCGGCACTTTTGTAGGAGAATATTGAATCCAAATAGTGCCTCTCGTGTTCGAAGCGCTTGCCTAAATTCAAACTGTGAATCTTCTGGATTCTTTTTTCATCTAGATCGTATGCACTCATATATTATACGCAAAAAGTATTTTACTATACGATTCACAGGGATTATCAGCTGGTAATCGCTACATTCTGTAGGGCGTTGTTTTTAGGAATATCAACGAAGGTCAACTTTAACCACTCTTCTGGAATCTATGCAGAATCATATATCTTGTTAAACAGGTTCATCACGAGGTCAATGTTATCTTCATCCACGAGTTTAACCAATTTTGATAGGTATTCCATCTGGTCCAGCAGCTTTTTTTTCTAATTATATGGCGTGTAGTACTTCTTACTTCAAGATATAAGGTCCCCCAAGATCGTCTTCGTCAAATAGTTTGGTCACGGATGACTTCCATATTTCAATGATTTTCTCCTTTTGTATGACTCTATCTGAGTCATTCACAAGTGTCATAGGTATCTGACTTTTGTGAAGTCCGGCTATTTCCTTCAGCTTTCTATATAAATTGACTAGATCATTTTCAACCTTTTTTCTATTATCTGTTGAGTTTTTGCTGACCGAATCCCACTTATAGAAACTCAAACCAAAGAGAACCATGGTGTTTTAAATCTAGGAAGACTAATTGTAAGGTTCGATGTCTCATATGCAATGAAAAAGTTAATTTTTCTGTACACGGTTTTACGTACACTTAATGCAAAAAAATTGCACTTTTCCTACCTAATTGAAAAAGTATAGCTATTTATTATCATATCTATTTTAGGAAAAGAAAATGAGGAAAACTACGACATTAACAACAAATTAATCCGATATCCTCAAAATATTACCATTTCAAATACATTCGACTATTTTGTATGTTCAGGATCATTTATTTATACTTTGGAAAAAGTTCCTAAAGCGCCCAAAAATTGGAAAAGGGCCTTTCAATCAATTTGCTGTGGTGTTTTAATTTATTACGTTTGCGGATTGCTCACTTATCAGTTCGTAATTCCAGAACTAAGAAACGCCAAAAGGTTCATAGATAATTTTCAAATTTTGCAATTGCTGGGCGTATTTTTTAAACTCTTGGTATGTAGAATTGACTTGTGACTCTGATGTACATACAAGCACACGTAAGTCGTAACGTTCAATAATTTTTTTAAAGTTTCCAGTTAATTTAGTTTGGGTGCTACATTATCAGTTTTGGTGTTTCTATAGCGTCCTCCCTCTGAATGGATACGTTTGGGGTACGAAACAATATGTTTATTATTTGGATTGGTGGAACTCAGAAAATATGACAATATTTTGGAAAAAATGGAATCACCAGACCCATTTGTTGTTGAAACATTGCATTTTTTCACCTTTGACGACAAAAGGTTACAGTAAAATGCAATCGGCTTTTATGGTAGCTTTAATTTCTGGATTTTTACATGAATACTTGGTAAATTATTGTATTGTCCATAACAAGTTTAATTTAAAAAATTGTTTGCAGGTTTCATTTACGTTCAGAGGTTCGTATGGGTTACCAACAATGGCCATGTTGGCTCAAATTCCTTTTGCTGCTTTTACTACATACTTTCATAAAACGGTGGGTCCCGAATTTGGAAATTATTTGACCATGCTGTCATTGCTTAGTGGTAATACTGTATCAATCATTAGTGTATATTATAACTATAATTACGAGTAAATAACATTTTTTACTGTTTATTTCTTATTACATTTTGTGTGCCTTTTTCAGAAAATAGCAAAAGTGACTCTTAAAACTGATGATATCCCTAAAGTTTTATAATTAGAGTCCGGATTTATATGCGGTAAAAAACATCAATATAAGTATTTTATATGCGGTTAAAATTAGTCGATATATGCGGTAATATTGCTGAAATTTGGATAATATGCGGTTATGAAAACAAAGGAATATATATATATATATATATTGCGAGTGGGGCTACACCTCACGGCGTTTTTCGCATCCTATCTTCCACCTTCGGCGGTCTTTCCAGTCCTCCTCTTGGAGTCCTCTTTGCTTCATCGTCTGTTCCACGCCATTCCTCCACGTGCGCTTAGGTCTTCCCCTTTTTCTTCTCTTCGCTGGTAGCCAATGCCACACCCTATTCCTCCATTCTCCTCATGTGTCCATACCAATTCAGTCTTCTTCCCTCGATCGAGTCCATTATATCTATTGATATTCCCATTCTTTCTCTAATGATATCATTTCTCACTCTATCCATTAATGTTTACCCACAGCTTCGCCTCCAGAAGTCCATCTCCATCGCCTTTATTTTCCTCTTATTTCTCTCCGATATTTCCCAAACCTCCGCCCCATATATTTTTAACCGTGTTAGTGGTACTTTTATTCCATATTACAGAGTGTAATTGTCTAATTGCTGCTCTTCCTTTTCCTAATCTATGTTTAATGTCCTCATCGCTTCCCCCTTTGCTGGAAATGAGGGAGCCTAGGCACTTATATTTATTGCATCCATTTACTACCGATCCATCTTCCATTTCCAGGTTTTTGGCTTCTCCCCCCACAACCATATATTCGGTCTTGGAATAGTTTATTTGTAGGCCCCATTTACCGTATTCTTCGCTCAGTTTTCTTATCATATAATGGGCATCTATCTCATCCTCCGCGAAAACTACCTGATCGTCCGCAAAATGCAGTGAGAATAATGTGTCGTCATGTATCTGTAACCCCATTTTTCCACATTTTCTTCTCCATTCTTTTAGTGCCTCATTTATATATATTTTAAACATTGTGGGGGCCAAACAGCACCCCTGTCTTAAGCCTTTTGTAACTTCAAATTCCGAGGTAATTTCTTTACCAACTTGAACGCAGCATTTATTGCCATTGTACAAATTCTTAATGGCTTTTATTTATTGGTCTTCCACATTTTGTTTTTTCAATGCCTGCCACAGTTTGGTAAGTGGGATACTATCGTACGCTTTCCACAGATCAATGTACACTAAATGTGTATCAAGATTATGTGCCAATCTTTTGTCCGTCACCTGCCTTATTGTAAATAAGTTGTCAGTACATGATCGACCTGCTCGGAAGCCGCATTGTTCCTCCAGCCCCAGGATGTTCTTTTCTAATCTGTCTTTTATTATTTTTCCATATAGTCTTCCGATAGAGCTGCTTACTGTAATTCCGCGATAGTTGGAACATTCCGTTTTATCCCCCTTTTTAAATATATTATAAATAACTCCTCTTTTGAAGTCTCTTGGCAATGTATTTCCTCTTAGGCATCTATTAAACAGTTTTGTAAGCATTTCAAGTAGTATGGTTGGTGCAGCCTTTATTAATTCTACGTTTATTCCTCCTGGACCTGGTGCTTTATTATTCTTGGATGTTTTTACTGCTTCTCGCGCTTCATATGTAGTTATATCTTCTACTTCTTGGCTATTTTGTTCATTGTGTACACTTTCTTCGATGTTCTGAAATTCTTGCCTATCTTCTTGCAAGGAAAGAACAAAGGAATATAATGCAAAATCAAAATTTTTAGTATTATATATTAGTACATAAATAATATTTACATATATAATTATTTAATTTAGGAATTCGCAGAAATATAAGTTATGGAAATTAACGTCGCCAATTTTCTGGATCGGGCGGGTTAAGATTAGTTTAGAAGTTACGAAAAGATGGTAATATTTTTCAGACCCCCAATAAATAAGTGACAATAAAATATTTAATTTAATGATCTAAAAGGTTTCAGACGTGCTAATGCGTTATTTTTTTAAATAGAACATGTTGCAAGGGATAGAAATGGTCCAGAAAACGTGTACCCATAAATAAATGTGTTTGACAAGGTTGAATTTTGTACCACATTTTTAACATTAGGATTTTATTTTAAAAAACTTGCACTTACATATTATAATTAATCATACTTATGCCAAATATTGGCTATATATGCAGTTATGTGCGATTATATGGATAATAATTTTATATGCGGTAAAAATCCAAAATATTAAATTATATGCGAAATAAAACTTCGTATTTTGCTTCATTTCGTAGAGAACGGTATAGATACCTACTAAAAATTGTAAAAACATGTAAAAACATATAAATCCGGACTCGATTTATAATACATGACTGATAATAAACAAAAATGATCATAAAACCATAAAAATATTTGTAAATAGATAATTTGGGTTTAGCTATAAATTTTTTTTATAGAGTTGGCAACTTTTGCAGACAAAGCAAAATTTGAAATTTGAAATATCGCTAGTGTGTTGCATTTTCAAACAACTTGTTGAAGTACCCTGTTCTACCACGTGGTATTAGTAAATAGGATACGAATATTATGTTATTATCTTTGACCTTCGCTTGTTGTTATATCAGTCAGTATAATTTTCGATTAGCTTTATGTCAGTTAGTTATTTTAAATTGTTAGTTTTAAAATTGAAGTAAATTATGAATGAAGAAAAGAGAAATAAAATTGTGCAACAATTAAAGGAAAAAGTTATGTCCTATAAAGATTTTCCTAAACCCGGAATTGTCTTCAGGTAAGTGTTATTTGTTAACAAAACCGGAATATATAAAAAAATGCAAATTTATATAATTTATTATATAAAATATTGTTGAAATATTCAGGCTTATCTTTTTTTATTGTCGTTTTATGTGGGGCAATGGTAGTTTTATGTTTACTATTACAAATTTTATAATATCAATAATTAATGATTCTTTTTTCACACGCAGTGCAGTGGCCTAAAAACAAAAAAGGTTAGTACAAGTTCATTCAACTTCTAATCGAAAAAATTTAGACAATCGACTCTTTAATTTAAAATTGTTGAAATTGTGATTTAATGCTTTTCTTTCATTATTATAAACACTAGTAATAAAATAGAGCATGTTTTGGTTTAGTATTGTTGTAAATGTATAATATTTAAAATGCTGAAGTCAAAGATTAAATCATGTTCATACTGCCATTTAAATCAATAAAAAGTCCCGACAGCTTCATCTGCCACCTCACGGTAACTACAAATTACTAATAAAGTAAGAGTTCTAGCTAAAATTGTACTCTATGTGTAGACCACACTAATATTACATTTTTGTATTTTAGAGACATATTTTCTTTATTGAACGATCCAGAAGCTACATCCCAATTACGCGATTTAATATGCGATCACGTAAAATCATTACCTTCTTTAGATTGTGTGGTTGCAATGGATGCAAGAGGATTTATTTTCGGAACAATCATAGCATTGGAATTAAAGATTCCGTTTGTTCCTATTAGAAAGGCTGGTAAATTACCAGGAAAATTATTAACCACCACTTACGAATTGGAATACGGACAAGTAAGTTTACTTTTGATCATTTAATCTTCCGTATAGTACTACCAAAACTGTTTTATGATCTAATATTCTTATATCCAGGATTCTTAGTTGTATATCTAATAATTCTTATTTGAACAAAAATACGATCGTTACCAAGCTTTAGCAAACGAAACGCGATTGTTTTTGTTTCAATAACAGAGTTTTTGAATTTTGATTCGAAATATTTAAAAAAATTATAGCTTTTCGTAAAAACTGTTGGGTGATAAAAGTTAGAACTTAAAAGTCTGTATAAATGAAGCGATATTCCAGCTTTGTATATTTTACCTAACCCGAGATATAGTAATTATGGCTTATTGCTTTATTATTGGATTCTTATTTAGATATTTCTTCTTTAGTAAATTTTAGTTTTTTGGAAATCATTTTTTTCTGAGGAATCCTATGAGTAATAGTGACAAAAATGAAAGTTGTAGAAGACCAAGACGACGATCATGGTCTAAATGTTAGCGAGATCAACGGCTAATACAAAGCTCCCCTGTTCGGCTCCGGGTACACTCTAAAATTTCTTGACCGTCTCCCGTACTTCGGAGGACACGTAAAACCGTTGTTATCCCTATGTTAATGATTTTCCATCATAACAATAAAAAATCAGGGTGCAGGGACATCGAAATGCAAGCCTAGGAAGCTGCCTGAGATGTAAAAATCAAAATGCTCATAGAATTAAATTAAATTAGCAAAGAACAGATTTTGGACCTATGTTAAGAAAAAAAATGAAGTAGAAGATTTAACTGCGCAATTTACACAATACAGTAGAATCTCACTAATCCGGCACTTCAATAGACCGATACGTCCAATAATCCGGCACCCTTCGCCCGTGTTTAATTCAAAATTAAGTAATCATGGAAAATTTTCCAAATTTTTTTGAGATATGTTACAGTATAAAAAAACGTGTATAACATGAACACAAATACATTCTATTCCCTTTATGAAATGCTTTATTTTATTTATTATGAATTTTTCTATACAATCCAGTAATCCGAACATTCCAATAATCCGGCACCCTCTGGTTTTTAATAGTGCCGGATTAGTGAGATTCTACTGTATTTATTTTATCGATAGGAGATTTAGATGGTTTTTCTCAATAACCAAATATCTGAATGGCTTTTTATCGAATGGTATGGTATCGAAATTTTGGTAACCTGCAATTTTACCGGTTAGCACTTTGTTACTATCATATCGTAATATTTGAAGGGTAATGGGGAAGAAGACGATTTCCAGGAATTTTAAAATTTACTGACAAATATACCATCAAATAATACACATCCCGAGGTACTAAAAGACGTGAAAACCAGAATTTCTTCTTTGTACCTGTTTCATGTTAGTTGAGGACAGTGACGACGCTCGGGGGGTCACAGGGTCCAAGGTTCGCGGTTGTAGAGACCCCTCAGGCTGTTCGGAAAAAAAATTTGTTGTAATACAAATTACAGCAATATAAGATACTCGGCAATTTCCAGATTATGGTGTGAAATTATCCCTCAAAATATAATAAAAATTGTACAATGGTGTGGTAATTTCAACTACCTACCTGTTCCTTTCAACATGTAAGAATAAAATTATTATAGATAGATTGGGTAGAGATTAAGTGTAGAAAATACCAATCCTGTCATGGGGTGCGAAAAATAAAAGAAACAACAAAGACGTTTCGAAAAGCCCACATAAAATGGTCTAAAAATACTCGGATGGCCACTTTTTTTTTCCTGTAAGGAAGGGGGAAACCTTCATAGGCACCACCCCATCAGGGATGGTAGTGTCAGATTCTTACTGACCAAAACCCCCTCCCCGACGACAGCGGGCTTTACCTTCTCGGCATTACTTCCGCTGCCGTCTGCGATCTTCCATGCTGCATCGATGATGCAGGCTCCCGATGACCTCCCGGTTTAGCACGAAAGTTTGTGTCCGGGAGGTCAGGCACTATCACTTGATTCTACTTTTTCAATTGAACCGGACACACCACTCGCCGCGATCCAACACGTCGCACCGGGTCACCTAGTGGTCCGTGATCGTCAGTATAGGTGAAAGTCCACTCGTCATTAACTTAATAGGCGGAAATTCCGGCGACAAAGTTAAGGCCGAGCCGACCGTCATCCATACCGGAGACTCCGAGCCCCCAAGCGACCCTGCAAATCATATTAAATCACAGAGCGCGATGCGACCGGGTCATCTTGAAAAACCTGTGGTCGCTGGCAAAGTGCCAGTTCACTCGTCTTTATATTTGACACCACTTATTTCCATTCGAAAAGGTTCGATTAAAAATCCTTGCAAGGAAATAAGAAAAGAGAAATAAAATACAAGAATTAGTTTCTAAATGGAGGAAGACGAATTTGAAATAATTTTATGTTGAAACCTAATTCGATTTCCACTTTTCACCAAAAACCGTTAAATTACCCAGTTCTCCTGACTAAAAAGTTTTATTTTCCGTGTTTTCTTTCTCTTTTGTGATCTAAATAATAAATGATCGTTGTGTTTTGGCCAGTGTCTAACGTCGCTACTGGTTGAAGAGTTTAATTTCTGCACGGGCCATTGCTATGACAACATGACAAATTTGAAAGCCTGATGTTAAATTTTTCAAGCTCGGTATAGTGGATTTTATATTGGTGCCTCGAATAATACGAAAAATCGGATAATCGGATTTCAACAAATTTTCCCCTATTCTGGTTCGAACCTAATGCCGAAAACTTAGGTACAATTTTGTGATACCAAGCTAAGGGGATTAGGCTAAAAAAATCGTATTTCCGAGTAAACATGGAAAGCTGGAAGAGTTTTCATTTTATGCAGAGGATTAAAATTCAAAGACTGTGTTGGAAATCTGTTTTCTCCATCTTGTTATCATGAATTATCACTATTTTTCGGGATATTGGACAAGGTATACAACTCAACGACTTGTTTAAAAAGTCGGCGTTTCGCCAAACTTTAATTTTTTCAGTCCTAACTTTTTAGTCCCGAGGAAGCCCACATTAAAGTTGGGCGAAACGTCGACTTTTTATACAAGTCTTTGAGTTGCATACCTTGTCCAATATCCGGAAAAGTAATGATTTTTCTTCAAAAACTGTGTTACAAAAAAAATTAGGAGAGGTAATTCAACTGTATATGGTACAAAAAACATTTTTCTTTAAATCTAAAATAAATAAAAGAGTTTTATATAACTCCAAAAATATTGTGAAAATGATTTTTGATATATAAATAACAGGGATAAAAATGTTTTAAGTGAAGCTGCGGAAATTCAATAGTATTCTGATTGGAGATTTTCTAATTCCAAAGACTGAATTCGATGGACGTTTTTTGGAGAATGCTTTTACCCCTGCTAACGTATGGTTGAAACGTATTATAGGCTCGAGAAATGCATTTTTTGTTTATTGTACTTCTTCAAATGCAATATCTGGTTTCAGGCTTAGGTGCTTTGCTTTGTTGTGGTTTTCGACGGTGGGCTTTTGGATTTGTCAGGATTTTCGGAATTTCGTACCAAACCCATCTCCTAATAATTTATCTACATATTCACTATTTAAATAATACTTATTTTATCACTAAATTATTTTTTATATTTTAGGATCAAGTAGAACTTCAAGAAAATAGTATAAAGTCAGGATCCAAAGTTTTGATTGTAGATGACCTTTTGGCAACGGGTGGTACGATACAAGCCGCTTGCAATTTAATGGACATGGTTCAAGCTGAAATAGTCGAATGTTTGGTTATAATGGAATTAACTGATCTTAATGCACGTAAAAAATTTAACATACCAATACACTCCTTTATACAGTATTAAGTTTAAAAATTTGTTTTTCACATATGTTTTACGAATATTTTGTTACCTTTAATAAATGTTACGTTAAATTGATCCTGATCTCCAAATTTTTTAAATACACACCTGGTTAAATCCATTTCAGAACGTTCACTGTCTGGTAGATAATCACATCACCCTATTTTAATTTTAATGTTGTAAAACACGTCGCTTCTAAGCAACGACGATAATAATTACACCTCGACAAGGTCGACTAGCGCCGTCATAATAAAACAACCCTCGTTTACTGAAGTGTCAAAAATTTAAAATGAATGTAGGTAATGTTGCAGAAAAAAACGAATTTAAAAAGCACATTTTTAAAACAAAGAAGTTAGAAAAAGATGGGTAAGTCAATTACTTTTATTTTAAAAATTTTTTGCCTAATTTGGAGCGTTAGGTTATTACTGCAAGTACATCATACGGTTTTGGTCAACAAAAAGGAACAACGCATAAGATTTATTCATTCAAGTTTTGATAACGACGGTAATACGTTGGCTGCAAGTGATCATGCTGGAAATATATTTTTGATCGATTTTCTTCGGAATAAATTTTGGATGATACCGGAAATTAATTCTTGCACTGTGTTGAAATTTTCGCAATACAACAATTATGAGATCATTGTAGGTTCCATTAATGGAACCTTATCCATAATAAACGTGCATAGTGGAGAATTAACAGGAGAGTTAGATAGCCACAGACATCCGGTAGTCGAAATTACGTTTTCTTCAGACAACATGTGCATAACTACCTCACAATCGGAAGCTATTTTGTGGAGTTTGGAAACGAACACCAAAGTGCAAGTGCTGAGCGTTGATCCTAATTGTGCCCTGAAACATGTAAGCAATAGTCCAATAATTTTTATTACACTTTGTTTATATCAAAAGTCCCCATTATTTCCTTGTTTTCTTTCCTTGAGGTTTTCGGTAATATTTCGATGATTAAAATAGCTATTATCCAAAATAAATATTTGCAAATTGTATATAAAAAATGATAACACGGTTGTCTATTTTTGGTTTAATTAATATTCTTTCCAGGCTTCATGAATTCTAAATTTTATTGTACCAAAACATATATTAATAAGTACTAAATTTAATATAAATACCCGTTTGTATGAAATCCAAGATAAGGTAGATTAGATATTATATTTTTATCGCGTCGCCCCCAAATTGACCTTAATTGCTTGAGTTTGTAAAAAACCCGGGCCTAAATGTTTATTTGAATATCCTAAGGAAACCCCTAAAATATTTTTAAAGTCTTCATGTCGGGTTTTTCCGTGAAGATTTTAATCCCGTTAACATAGGTTTTATCCTATAATTCACTTAATTTTAGCTTGACGAAAAATTTACCTTTGATCAAAATTGAGGTCCTCCACAATGGAGGAACTAAAACTACCAATTGGTGGAGGAGTCGGTGGGGGATTTTACGGGAGTCATTTGGACACTTAGGCTGGAGTTTTGTTGAAGCCACCATCAGTCGCTGATTAAAATTCAACTAATGGAAATAATTGATTCAAGGGTGGGTGGGTCTTTGAGGTGGGTTTTAACCAATCGAATTATTTAAATTTTATTAGGTTGCGGTAGGTGGTTGTAGTGGGACTCCAGCCTTAAAGGCTTATTTCTACCAAATTTCAGCTTGACTAGATTTTTGCAAGATAAAAGTATAGAGTTCTTGGATGGTATGAACTCGGTTTTGCATTATACAACATATATGTATGTATGTATATATTTTTGGAGTGGAGCTACACCTCACCGCGTTTCTCGCATCCTATCTTCCACCTTTGACGGTCTTTCCAGTCCTCTTGGAGTCCTCTTTGCCTCATCGTCTGTTCCACGTCATTCCTCTACGTGCGCTTAGGTCTTCCCCTTTTTCTTCTCTTCGCTGGTAGCCAATGCCACACCCTATACGGCCATCTCTCTTCCTCCATTCTTCTCATGTGTCCATACCAATTCAGTCTTCTTCCCTAGATCGAGTCCATTATATCTATTGATATTCCCATTCTTTCTTTAATGATATCATTTCTCACTCTATCCATTAATGTTAACCCACAGCTTCGCCTCCAGAAGTCCATCTCCATCGCCTTTATTTTCCTCTTATTTCTCTCCGATATTTCCCAAACCTCCGACCCATATATATGTAGCTATACTCTCTACGATACTCTTGTATATTCTTCTTTTAACCGTGTTTGTTAAACACGGAGAGAGGTCGCCAACGTCCGGGAGACCGGATATGGCACACGAAGAAGAAGAACCGTGTTTGTGGTACTTTTATTCCATATTACAGAGTGTAATTGTCTAATTGCTGCTCTTCCTTTTCCTAATCTGTGTTTAATGTCCTCATCGCTTCCCCCTTTGCTGGAAATGAGGGAGCCTAGGTACTTATATTATTGCATCCATTTACTACCGATCCATCTTCCATTTCCAGGTTTTTGGCTTCTCCCCCCACAACCATATATTCGGTCTTGGAATAGTTTATTTGTGGACCCCATTTACCGTATTCTTCGCTCAGTTTTCTTATCACATAATGGGCATCTATCTCATCCTCCGCGAAAACTACCTGATCGTCCGCAAAATGCAGTGAGAATAATGTGTCGTCATGTATCTGTAACCTCATTTTTCCGCATTTTCTTCTCCATTCTTTTAGTGCCTCATTTATATATATTTTAAACATACAACATGTAACTAAGAAAGGCAGTCAAGGTAGAGCTTTAAAGGCAAATTAATTTTTTTGGCTCCGGTAGTATGATAGTATTTTTTATTATATTTTGTAGTATCTGATAGATAAATCGTATGGGAGTTCTGGAAACACTTGGTGAAATTCAAAAGGTTATCAGCAGAGAGCGCTACTAAATAAAAAGGCGCAATAAAGGGCTTGAGCACCAATCACGACGGGCCTGTTAAAGATGACAACTTTATAAGCGTTTTATGACGTATGACGTCTTAAAATCAAGTAGCACCATCTCTTGATTGCCTTTTCAACTAAAAAAGGTGTTTGCAAAACTTCCATAAGGTTTGCGAATCTGGTACTAGTTATATAATTAAAGCGAAATTAAAGGTACTATGTAAGTCATCTTGGAATATTCGAAAACACAAAAGTATGTGATGGGATCTTTTGGCATATTTCTATATAAAAATTCAGCTACTGCAATTGTTTCCTTGTGGTCGATGTACGGGCTCCTAGGTGGAAAATACATTTTTTCAAGAAAAATGTTGAATTAAAATTTTTGTAAATCCTTGATGGTAGCCCTCTTAAAGAATTTGTTTAATTTCTACCTTCGAATGGCCATAGTACCGAAATTAATCGTTCCTATTTTTTTGCTATGGACTAAAGTTGTACCTCCTTAAATTTGCTATCAGGAGAGAGTCCATACATTTTTGTATAGTACCTCATTTAAAAGATACAAATTTCTCAAGAAAAACAAACAAAATTAAATTGAGAATTTTTTTTAACATTTCTTTACTGAATTTGGTTCATAACTGGAAAGCTGTTGATTTTAAACAATAAATTATGGTTAGTATCTTTTTTGTAGATAATTTCATGATTTATACCAGTATTAACATTAAAAATTAATACTTTCGGTGCTGTGGCGATTCGAAGGTAGATTAAAAAAATTGTTTTAAAGACGTTTCTTATAAATGCGTCTTCTATCACCACATAAGAGCTGGATATCGGCCACGGGGATGGACTACAATTTGATTTTTACGCTATAACCAAATGTTGACCAATTTAGGTATTGTTTATGCCAGTGACCAACAATATTTTGGCATGCTTCCACGATGATGCGGTAATAATATGGAAATATGGCACATTTGAAATTTTCAAACAAATTCAACCAAATTCATGGAATAGGAATTCTTTAAAAAGTATTGCGTTTTCAAGGTTTGCTTTTACCTTTGATTAATTTTAAAATTAATTAATTTTTGGATTTAAGGAATGGAAGGGCTATGATATTTAGTGGTTATTCGAATCAGTTAACCATTTACATGTTAGATACTTGGACAATTGGAAACACTATCATATTACCAGATTGCATACAGACAGTTAAGAAAATTGCATTTATTCCACAAATCTTCGATGGAGGATCTAATAAAATATTGGCAATCCTTGCCGGCAATGGAATAATACATTTTTATGATATGGCCGAAAATTTAATTATGAATAACATAACAGCATCTCTAGAAATCATCAGATTTGAATGTTCCAATAATGGAAAACACATTGCCTGTATTCTGAAATCAGGAGAAATTAACGTCTACAAACTTAGCCATTACTTAGTCGAAAAATGTCAAGAACTGAGTAAAGTAACAAGCGGTACCTCAAAAAGTATCACCAGTTCCTCAATCTATAAAAGAAGTTCAACTATGGTGTGCGTAATTCAACAGCAGGTTGACCACAACTTTTCGATACTCTCAAGTTTATTATAATGGCGTTACCGTTCTAGATGAAAGAAGTACTGGATGTGGATAAACTGCGTTCAATTTTAAAAGAATTTGGGGAATATCCGGAAACTTACAGGTTAAAAATATGGACTCAATTACTTGAACTTCCAAATAACATCAAACAATATAACGTCTTCATTAATCACCACACCCAAGCGTCGTTCGAAAATTTATCGCGGGAATATCCGTTGGAAAATAAATTAGCCTTGAAAAATTTGAAAAAAGTCCTAACCAATTTAGTCACATGGTGTCCATATTTCGCCCAAGTTACATATCTACCAATTTTTGTATTTCCGTTTGTTAAGATTTTTCAAAACAAACCAATACTATGTTTTGAGGCGGTATGCACCATAATATGTTAGTATAAATTCTATAATTTAAACAGCAAATTTTTATTGTGATTTTTTTCAGTAAATTGGTGCCAATATTGGTTCGAATATTTCCCACTACCACCATTAAATATTTTGGCAATGATTGAAAACCTATTGCAAGAACACGACATCGAATTATTGGAGCACTTATCGTTTCATAAAGTGACATCCAAATTATACGCTTGGTCCATAATGGAAGCAGCTTTTTCTGAAATTCTTTCGGCTAGCAACTGGTGTCGTTTATGGGACCATATCATTACCAACGAACCATCGTTTCTGTTAATGATAGTGGTGGCATTCAACATTTTACATCGGCAAACTTTACTACTAATGAATTCTCATTCCGAATTCGAAACATTTTATCACGGCCAAAACGTCACCGACGTAAAACGTCTGATTTCGAAATCCTATATTTTGTTGCGTACCACGAACAAAGAAACCCACCCTAATCGTTACCTAAATTCTTTTGCCAAACTTGAACAGGAAGCGTATCCGATATTTGTTGGCTTCCCAAAAACTTTAATCGATTTTGACTTCAATGAAATAAATAATCTTAAGGTTGACCAAGAGAACATTGAAAAAGAAGAAAAGGAACTTTTAAACGAAATAAAGAACGAACAAGATCAAATATCACGATTAAAAAAACAAGAGGAAGAAAACGAAAGACTCTATGGTTTGTTTTAGGATGATGGTTTTCGCTATATTTTAATTCCATTTTATTTTAGAACTGGAGAATGCTTGTAGGCAAAAAGTAAATGAAGAACGTGAACGGGTGATAGAACAGCGTAACAGGTTACTTACGTTGCGCAGAAAATTGCATCAAGAAGAAGTTGATTTATTGAATAAGTCGAGACAAAAGATTATCGAAAAGAATGTAAAAGATAGGCAATGGGCGTTAGAGAAAATTTTGAACGATGTTGAACAGAACCGTGCGGCCGAAGAATTGGAAGTAGTGAAAGCAGAGTCTGACATGATAAAGCGATACTCCGAATTGTTACATCATAAAATATATCTGGAAGAAGCTTTAAATGCCGAACCACAGTCTCCCGATCAAAGAACCGAGCATAAGCTTTTACAGAAACATCAACAAAAATTGAACGAGGAATTACAAAGGGTACGTTTTATTGTCGAAGATATTGGAAATTAATTTAATACATATTTTTAGATTACAACGGAATCAAATTGTAAAGTGTACACAAAACATTTAAATTTGGCAACTGGCTTAGCAGCAATGGATAATTTAATCCTAAGGATCGAGATGGAATTGGCGAAACAAACTGCCGAAAAGTATGAAGATCTCAACAATAACCAAACAAATATGATGGTGATATTTTAGAATAACGATTTTGATTATTTGATTTTTATTTTATAATATATTTTCAGGTTGTTCGGTTGGATGCAGAAACGAAACAATTGGATTATGAAGTAACAAGATTATTAAATTATTTAACCAATATAAAAGCGGAAGAAACAAAGCATAAATTAAGCGAACTCCATAGTAATTTGGCTGAGAAACCTCGCACTCATATTCCAGGCCATACGCATTATTCTCGCCAACAAAAAATGTACGATTTTAAAAATAAACATACTCATGTACATGAATTGGACCAGGATTTTGGAAAGCTTAGGAAAGTTATCCAAAGTAAACGCGGAGGTTACTCTGGCAGAAGTTGTTCGCCTATTGGTAAGATTAGTACCACGTGCAAAATTATATATAATTATTTTTTTTTTAGTGAAACGTGATAGCAGCAAAGAAATGGCGGTCATCAATTTTTCTAGTTTTCTATGAAATTTACTATTTTATTTATTGCGTATTAAAATTTATATTGTTGATATTTATTACGTTTACACTATTAACAGTTTTATATTTGTAAAATCAGCTTTTAGTAATAAAAATATTAAGTATACATAGCTGTGCACTATCTGAAAAATTATATACGATACTTTCAAGAACAATAACACATAATGTGATGTAAATGCTTAAACTTTTCTCTAATATTAATTGTTTAAAAGGGTTTATTTGTTTGTAACAGCTTTAGGAAGTTGATATTATTCCAATCGGCACTCTTCAGTCGTACTCGGTGGGCTGTTACCGTAGTGACAGCACTCTAATCGCTTTTGGATGCTTGTGGAGTGCTTACAGGCTCGATGTGAATAATCGTAACAGCCCTACAGACGGTCATCAGCTCAAGCGGTTAAATGCATTGCTGCTAATCCTGAAGAGCTGGTTCCACTCCCGGCTGCGACCTAAAATAATCTCAATATCTTTGCGCAACATCTTATGGAACCTGCTGAACATTGATGCTTCAACATTTATGTATAGATCTACCAATGATTGTGATAGATTTAGTTACAATAATGACACAAAGTTGCCCTGTGTTGGGAAAGCGCACAGTTAAAAGAGCCCATGATAATACCCAACGAGCCATAGAGAGATGCATGGTAGGGTTATACTTTAAGGCCTATCTCTGAGGTCTCAAACAGATTCACAGCAGCGGCGGCTCGTGACTTTTCCATTTGAGGAGGCTAATTTTACAGCTTAACTACCTTATAAAATAAAACTTACAAAAAAAATTTAATAAAATATTATTTAATCTGCGGTAGACACATGTTTCGAGCCCGTTGGCTATCTTCAGTACTGTGTACAATGGAAAAAATTGTTCGATGAGTGCAGAGTGTTTTTTGGAAAAAATGCTGTACAATATAAAGATTAATATTATTTTAAGTCATTCGAAATTTATGAAGCTTTAAACGTAAGAGGTATACGGCGATTTTTAGTATTCGCGAAGTGATCGATGATATTCTCGTAGAATTCATTATTTCGGGACAATAAGGTAACGAATTCCTTTTCAATAGATATTACCGCGACGTTACTTAACCGATTTTGGTTCATCGTATTGCGAGTGTAAGTTTTAATACGTTTTAGTGTGGAAAAACTTTTTTCAACCGAAGCCGATGTTACCGGCATGGTGACGACCACACATAAAAGTTTATAAAATTCAGGCATACAACTGTGTAAATCATTTTTGAGAGTAAAATCTAATATCTCTGATGGAGTCCTACATTGTCCAAACATTTCGGGGTCATTATATGCTACCGATAAATTCATTTTTGAGTTGGATTTGATCAAAAAATGGATACTGCTCTAATAGACTATCTAATAAATTTTGAGGAAAGTTTTTCCTATAATCCGAAAATTGAGCAAATGTTAATAGATCAAAAAATTTTAATTTATGTAAGTCTGCAAATCTAACTTCAATTTGCACGATAACTGTATCCAAAATTTCCGCAAAAATTTGTTTATAACTTTGACGCATATCTGGTAAATCAAATGTCGTTTTTCTTTTTTTCTGAGCCGGCTCGTAATTTAATTCTAAACTGTTAAATATGTTGTCAAAATACAAATCATCACTACGGTATCTGTGCAGAGTTTCGATTAATTTTGTTAAACGACATTTGGCGAAATTAATATCGGCTAGTTTACTTTGTAAAATTGAAAATACTACGTCTGTCTGTTCAAAAATTAATTTAAAAGTTTCTAATGATAAGCAAAATTTTGATTCATTTAAATATTATCTTAAACCTACCGCTTCTCTAATAGTTTGAGAGTCGTTTTTAAAATCATCGCTGTCGATTATAAAATTAAATACGTCAATTAATTGTTGTTTTCTTAATTGCACTGTAAATACTGCTCGCGAGGTAAAATTCCAACGTGTAGCAACGTTTTTCGGTAATTTACTGCCACAAATTTCATTTAAAACATTGGTCCGTTTGGTCGATTTTGAAAAAAATGTGGAAAATCCGTTCAAATTTGAAAAAAAAATTCGGGAATCTTTATTCGAATTACATGCCTTACTCAAAACTAAATTTAACGAGTGAGCATTGTTAGCGCCAACTGATTTGTTGGTGCCGTCGCCTGTATTTGGCAACCTTATTTTACGACACTTGTTGAATAAAAAACGCTTGTAATTTTAACTGTTTAATAACAAGATGTCGGAGCCACTTAGTCCAACTGGTTGTAACACCGTGGAAATTATTTACGTAACTAACAAAAATATCAGACTAAAGTCTCGAAGATACCTACGAACCTCTCAGAACTAACGGTACTTGACCCTAAGGGATTATTTTACTAAAGTAAGTGCCGATCCAAATGGTCATAACGTGGTACAATGGTTTACCGAGAAATTCAATTACAATATGGATAATAATCTTTAACATAAATCGCCCCCTTTGAAAACATTCGGGTTTCAAAACAATATAAAAGTTTGACCAAACGGACAAATAGAGAAAGAGGCTTACTACTAAAATTAATACTAATAAAATACCTATTTAACATACAATACAAAATAGAAATTGCCTTTACACATGGTGACATTAACAAAAAATCAACAATAAACACTACGACACACATACTAGGTACAAATACATTTAAAAGTTATTATAATGGTGTTGTGACTTCACTTTATAAAACGATCATTGTCTTTCACTTATTAGTGTCTTCGTTTGGTAACACACAATTTCACCACTGGACGCTTATACGTCCCACTAAATGTTCGTATGGTGGCGACTCGATTGATCCCATCTTTACCTGGGTGAAGCGCAATCACTCGTCCTATGTGCCATCTAAGCGGTGGTGTATTATCTTCCTTTACCAACACCAATGCGTCTGGTTTTAAGATCTCCTGACGAGACTGTTTCCACTTGGTTCGGACCTGTAATTCAGAAACGTATTCTTTGGACCATCTGGTCCAAAAATGTTGCAGAATTTGCTGACATCTCTGATACCTGGCAAGTCGATTCTCCTTAACTTCACCCAGATTTTGATCAGGTACCGCGGCGAGGGTGTCTCCAATGAGAAAATGTGCGGGAGTCAAAGGTTGTAAATCAGAAGGATCATTGGATAAAGGACATAAGGGTCTGGAATTTAAGCAAGCTTCAACCTGCGTCAATACTGTTGTCAATTCATCGTAATTCAAAATTGCATTACCCATTACCCTTTTTAAATGATGCTTAGTAGACTTAATACCAGCTTCCCACAAGCCACCAAAATGAGGTG
The DNA here is from genome assembly GCA_932274525.1 of Podabrus alpinus. Lineage (NCBI taxonomy): Eukaryota > Metazoa > Arthropoda > Insecta > Coleoptera > Cantharidae > Podabrus > Podabrus alpinus. Next base: position 160,003,724 of record OW026451.1, read on the forward strand.
ATCTTGGAGGTATCATATGCCAATTTACACCATGTTGATGCAACGCATCTTGAAACTTACTTTTATTACTGCTCAAAAAAGCGGTTAATTCTCGTTTGGCACCGATAAAATTGCTTCCATTATCGGAGTACAAATTTAAAGGTTTGCCTCGCCTAGCTACAAACCTTCGCAAAGCCGCCAGAAATGCTTCAGTAGATAAATCGCATACGAGCTCAATGTGGCTTGCCTTGGTGGCGAAGCATATAAATAGGCAAATGTACCCCTTTACGACTTTGAAATTACGCGTCTTTCTATCGCGCATATTGAGAGGTCCCGCGTAATCTAAACCGCAATTTAAAAATGCCCGGGCAGGCGTTAATCTGGTTTTTGGAAGAGCGGCCATTATGTAATCCGAATTATTTTTTCTGAATCTAAAACATTGCAGGCATTCACGAATTACCTTGCGCACTAAATTCCGACCCGACACGATCCAATAAGTTTCTCGTAAGGCAGCTAACGTAGCTTGTTGTCCGGCATGTAACGAATTCAGATGCTGACTTTTTACTAGAAGTTTAGCGAGATTATCCCGCGAATCCAAAAGTAACGGAAACCTTTTATCGTACGAATAATCCGTATAATTTAGCCTACCTCCGACGCGTAACATGTTATTAGTGTCCAGAAAAGGGTTTAATGCAAGAAGTTTATTATTTTTCTCTAACACCCCCTTCCTTTTTAAATCGTTAACCTCCCTTTCGAAAAATTGAGCTTGGCTAGCGCGGACTAATTTATTTAGCGCTTCGGTCAGCTCTGTAACACTAAGTGGTCCGAGTCTTTTATCTTCTTTGCCTACACCCGCGTTTCTTACAAATCTAAGACAATAAGCCACTACTCTTTGCAATTTTGAAAGGTTGGAGTATCTGGCGGCCAAATCTATTGTCTCATGTGATACCATTAGAGATATTTGTTGATATCGGCGCTCTACGTTTTGGTTTACAACCGAATCAGCCCGAATAACAGTTTGATTCGACCATTCCCGTGGATCGTTTAGGAGCCACGAAGGTCCCGCCAACCAAAGCTTCGATTCATTGAACAACCTTGGCTCGATGCCGCGAGTTAATAAATCCGCGGGATTTTCAGCCGTCTTTACATGCCGCCAATTTTCAATGGTCGTCAGGTTTTGTATTTCGGCGATACGGTTTGAAACGAATACCTTCCAATCGCGCGAGGAGGATTGTATCCAAGACAATACGATGGTCGAATCCGACCAAAAATAGCAGTTTTTAAAATTGACGTTAAGTTTGTTCTTAATTTTATCATACAATTGAGCTAATAAAACAGCTGCGCATAACTCCAAGCGAGGTATTGTAACGCATTTAAGAGGCGCAACCCTGGTTTTTGAACAAAGAATTCTCACGTGAGGTTTGCCTTGGTCGTCCAGCGACCTAATATAAAAAACAGCCCCATACGCAGACTCGCTTGCGTCCGCAAATCCATGTAAATCCAAAGAACTTGCATTTTTACAAGCTACTTGACGCGGAAACTCAATCTCGTTTATGACGTGAAGTTGATCATAAAATATGATCCACATTGAATGAATAGCTTGAGGTATGGATTCGTCCCAAGATAGCTTGCTTTCCCATAATTTTTGCAACACAATTTTGGCAATAATTACCACTGGACTTAACAGACCCAATGGATCATAGATTTACGCGATTATTGACAATATTGATCGCTTTGTGAATCTTGTTTTAGTTTTGTCAGTTTTTATGGAAAATTTAAGAGTGTCCGTTAATGAATTCCAATATAAACCTAAGGTTTTTGAATTGTGATTGTCGCCCAAATTTATTATCGCGTCCGGATTTGACAACGCGATCTCCTTTAAAATAATAGAATTGTTCGAAGCCCATTTATTCAACACAAACCCCCTGATTTTAGAATTTCAGATATTTGGGTTTGCAATTTGCGAACTTCCTCTATATTTTCACCTCCCGTTAAAAGATCGTCTACATAAAAATCACGTTTTATAATTTTGCTAGAGGTAGGATACGTTTCTTCGTAATCGTTCTCCAATTGGTGCAAGCACCTAATAGCTAACAACGACGAGGACGCTAGACCATACGTGACCGTATTCAGTTCATAACACTGAATTTCTTCAGCAGGGTGTGAACGCCACAGTATCCTCTGCAAGGACCTTTGATCTTTATTTACCATTATTTGACGGTACATTTTTGTTACATCCCCTGTCAGCACAATATTATGCTTCCTGAAACGCATTAAAATGGAAACTAAATCATCTTGTATGGTAGCCCCTGTTAATTGCAGGTCGTTGACCGAAAATCCCGAAGACGATTTGGCGCTACCGTCAAACACAACTCGATGGGTTGTGGTGATGCTCTCAGGCTTAACAACACAATGGTGAGCTAGATAAAATGCATTGGAATCGTTATAATATTCCAATTTAGTCATGTGACCCAGTTCCAGATATTCTTCGATGAAACGGTTATAATTTTCTTTCAATTTAGGGTTTTTGTTGAATTTACGTTCCATAAGGTACAATCTCCTTACCGCCCCTGACCTGGAATCACCTAATTTTGAAGTAGGGTACTTCAAAGGAATGTCTACTATAAACCGGCCGTTTTCATCACGCTTAACCGTCTTAACAAAATGCCTTTCAAATTTCGTTTCTTCTACATTTAGAGCTTTATGATCGCAATACTCTTCTATCGTCCAAAATCTTTCTAATTGCTCATTTAATGTCCTGCTTAGGTTTCACACCACGTTTGATGGTTGCTTTTGCGGCAGTGGACCCGTTATTATCCACCCCAATCGAGTCTTTTGAATTATAGGCATTTTCTTTCCTATTTTAATTTGACCAATGCATAATAAGTCCCAAAAGTACCCGCACCAAGCAGGACATCGATATCATCAGATACATTAAAACTTGGGTCGGCCAATTTAATGTTCCTAGGTATATCAAGATTTTCCAATGCACGTGAGGACGTCATTTCGGAAATTTTTGGAATTATTAAACATTGAATGCTATCCTTTAATGTATTCTGACACGATTGAATAGTCACTTCCGCTTTATGCGTGACCTTTGTCGCAAATTGGGTTATGCCGGTAACCGAAATGAAATTTATTCCGACTTTATTTATTCCCAATATATTTATCAATTTTTCCGTTATGAAATTTGACTGCGAGCCGCTATCTAATAATGCCTTGCATGGCCTAAAATTACCGTCATTGTCCTTTATTTTAATGATAGCGGTTGCAAGATGAGCGCAAGAATGAGAAATACTTGCTGTATTTGCTATGAGTGGATGATTTACTTGAACATCATCAGATTGCTCGCTATTACTACTTGGACGATTATTTGTTCGCGGCGCATACGCCTTATTACTTTCATGAATGTCTTCATTATGTAATAAGTTATTATGGCGTTTGTTGCATTTAGTACAACTTGGCCGAGCTCTACAGTTAAAAATATTGTGCCCTTTCCGAGCACATTTTTAGGCGTTTGACTTCTTCAAATCTCGCGCTGGGATCTAAACTTAAGAATTTTGTACAATTGTACATGGTATGATCTCCATTACAGCTGTAGCATCGAGTTTGCTCAGTGTTTATGTTAAAAACCTTTAATTTTTCCCTTTGCCCTGTTACCTTTGAAATAGGTTTATGACCTACTTTTTCTAGAAATTTGCAACGCTCATTTAGAAAAACTGTCAATTCGCTCAGTTTAGCTACCACCTTTAATTTTGCGTTTTCAATTTCCCACGCGCGACGCGTCTCGTCATCGAGTTTACCTATCATGATAAATACGATCAGGGTATCCCAGCTGGATACCGGCTGACCCAGTACCTGCAGTGCCCGAAGGTGCTTAGAAAACCCATCTGTTAATTGCCTTAAGGCTTTATGGGATTCTTTATAAATTGTGGGCAAATTAAACAATGCTTGCACGTGGTTATTGATAATAAGTTTTTTATCATCATATCGGTCATTTACTGATTTCCAAGCGATTGTGTAATTTGAATCAGATATTTCTAAAGCTTCTATCAATTCTAGAGCTTCGCCTTTTAGTGCGCTTCTCAAGTATTGAAATTTCTGAGCTGGCGAAATAGTTACGTTTTTATTTATAACCGATTCAAAGGTGTCGCGAAAAAATAAATATTTGTCATAAGAACCGTCAAAAGTAGGAAGTTCGAGCTTCGGTAACCGAATTGAGCCTAAATTATTTGCCTCGACAGCAGCGCCTGTGGTTTTATCGCGATTTCCTATCGAAACATTACTAGCCGTTTGCGAATTTTGTTGCTTACTTTTAATTAATGATTTTAAACGCGATATGTTATCAAAGTACGATTCTTCGAAATCGTACCTTTCGTTATCTTCATTTTCGCCGTTTTCAATTGCTATTTCGATTTTAGTTTGTATATTATCAAATTCAGTCATTAATGGCTGATACGTAATCAAGCGAGTTTCAAGTTGCGTAATATCAACATTTTCTTTGTTTAATTTGTCTAAGTAATTTTTGAATCGCGTAAGTTGCCCCTTTATATTGCCCCGTTTTATCTTTAATTCGCGTAATAATTCTTCCCCCATTTTAATTTGGCAAGAAGCAAATAATAATAATAATTCTTATAAGCGAGATTAATCAAGTTTGATGGCAAATAAATTTTTACACTAAAATATTGGCAAATAACTAAATTTTCACGATAAATTACAACAATTTTGACACAAATTTGAAACCAATTTAAATTCTACTAAGGAATATAGGAAATAAGTAATTATGAGGAACGCACCTTTTTTACATGAAGACAATTTCCAATGGAATCTTCTACGGCTTGTAGACTTGATCAGAGTCCAATCGCTTGTGGTGATGTGTTCTTCTTTTCCTTGCAGTGTTTCTTCTTGCGAATTACTTCTTTATTTTCAATTTGCTGATTATTACTAATCAGGCTCGTAGGACCATAAATGTTAGCGCCAACTGATTTGTTGGTGCCGTCGCCTGTATTTGGCAACCTTATTTTACGACACTTGTTGAATAAAAAATGCTTGTAATTTTAACTGTTTAATAACAAGATGTCGGAGCCACTTAGTCCAACTGGTTGTAACACCGTGGAAATTATTTACGTAACTAACAAAAATATCAGACTGAAGTCTCGAAGATACCTACGAACCTCTCAGAACTAACGGTACTTGACCTTAAGGGATTATTATACTAAAGTAAGTGCCCATCCAAATGGTCATAACGTGGTACAATGGTTTACCGAGAAATTCAATTACAATATGAATAATAATCTTTAACAAGCATAGCAGTGCGTAAAAAGTGCTTAAGGTGCAATCGATTTAATTTTGCTTTGTAAACCGTTTAAATGACTTGCCATAACTGCTGCGCCATCATATGTTTGAGCTATTAATTTATTTTTAAAATCATATTTGTCGCAACGAGAGATTAAAAAATTAAACAAATCTTCCGCGGTCCGACCTGAAGAAACATCATAGAAACCTAAAAATCTTTCTACGACTTGACCGTTTGTAACGTACCGAGCTACAATTGAAAGTTGCGAAACGCAAGAAATGTCCGTCGTTTCATCTACTTGCCACGAGAAAAATTGAGAATTTTTTATTTCTGCATCTATGTGTTCATTTAAAATAAATGACACGCAATCTATCAAGTCATTTTGAATTGTTTTTGACGTCCCGGAAAAAATATTACCACTTACAAATTTATTAAAATTTTGATCATATTTACTAAATAGCGCAATTAATTCTTTATAATTTCCCCGATTAACCGATGTTCCTGTTTCATCATGACCGCGGAAAGCCAAATCTTGGGATGCCAAAAATATTGTCAAGTCAATTAATCTTTTTAAATTATTTCGATTTTCCCTAACCTGATTATTACGTAATGAAATCGAATTTAGACGTTCGCTGTTTAATGCAATTGCTATATTTTCTTTTCCAAATAATTTAATTTTACACGACGAATAAATATGTTCTTTTGATTTTGTATGACGTTCAATACACCGAGATAAATTTTTCATATCGGAAAACCCGATTTTTGACCAAACTGAATTATCCGCTGAAAAAAGTAAACACAGCCAACAACACAACTTTTCTTGTTTAACAGAACCTGTTAACCAAGCACATTTATTATACCATTCAGTGTTAAAACCCCGATTTTGCCTTTTATCCGTGTATTTAAATGTAATAGAATTTGGACGGGGTTTCATTACAATATTTGCAATATAAACTTTGCTATCATAGCTTAATGAACTAAAATTATTATGTACTAGCCAATGTATAATATCATCGCATTGTTTGATTTCGCATAATCTATCCATAATAACTAATTAAAAATAATAACCAATTTAAAAATAGTCTCAATAATAAAATTTAAAAAAAACCTGTATTTTGGTCACAAACTTGAAAAATGTACCACACTTTTAGAAGTTCTCATACAAGTGATTTATATTTAGAACATATGCATTATAATGCAAAGATTTGCAGGTGCATTTGATAATACACCCACGCATATGAGGGCAGCCTCCAAAGCATGAAAAATAATTATATTCATGCATTTAGTAAACTAACACAGAATAGTATGCGCTTATGTTACAAGCTTATTACTTACAATTCATTTATTAGTCGCTCATTTTCATCATGATGCGAGTAAAGATTTATACCGTATTCTGGGTTGCCTAATTCTGTGCTAATAAACTAATAATATAAAGAAAGGCTAGCCGCTGGATATGTAGGTACTATTTCGAATTTATTTCAGGCGTAAGTCAAGTTCTTAAGCTAATTTCATTATTAAATTAAATTTTGTTTTAAACAAATTCAAAAAAAAATTAAAAATTGGAAAAAATACTAATTTAAAACGAAATATAAATAGCAAGGCCATCCAACAATTTTAGAGGAGGCTTAGCCTCCCTTGCCACCATTGACAAACCGCCGCTGATTCACAGTAACACAAGATGGAAGGTGATTGACTGTTGAATATTAGAATGGAGACCGGGAAGCTAAAAGAGAAGTGGGGACCACCCCAAACTCTAAGCTTCAGAGGGAAAACGATGTGAAGAGATTTACGATACGTAACTAGATGCAGAAGGTGGGGAACAGACTACCAAAGAGGTATTGAGAGGGTTTTAATTCCAGTAGTGGCATCTGACTTATTTAAATAGGAGGGCAGAAAATTTAAAGGAAAATATGAATTCACCACACTTTCATTCACTTCAATTGAACGTTTTTTTAAAAGTAGTAATCGAGTAATAAAAATGAATATAAAAAATTGACAAAGCGCCAGCCAAGGGCGGGGTCTGGCCAGGTCTTTTAGGGCAATCTGTCAATATTGCATTTAAAGGTTTGCATTATATTCAAATTTATGTTATTTTGACTGTTTTAATTTTTCTTCTTCATCCTCGTAATTTTAACATTTGGCGCATGAACCAACTATTTTTCACATATCGTCAGTGTCTAGTGAAAACCTCGTAAGTACTAAAAGTAACATTTTACAGGAGACTTAAAAAACTTTCTAATTTCACTAGTACCCTTCAGAGTGAATTTTTTTTTAAATTCAACGTTTATTAAGACTAATATACTTAATGAGAAACACATTTTTTGAAAAAATTACTATCCAACTTTGTATTATAAGACTTACGAGGTTTTCGGTAGCAATATCAGTGGAGATACGAGTTTTTCATTCATTCATAGTAAAAAATTTAATTAATGGAAATAAACAAATTGTTGAAATTTTTATTAAAAAAGAAATTTATTTACAAAATTAGTTTAATAATATAATATATTTAGTGCGGCAGGGAATCATAAAATGAATGAAAATCCTTCGGAATTACCGACTTCATTTTCTGTAGATGTTTGAATTTTGTGTTCTTAATTTTCAAGCGTTGATTGTATAATAGTGGCAGTTTTTCGTCTTGAAAATTTTGTATTCTACGTGGAAGTTGTTCAAAACACGCTGAATGGTAAAACAATTTCACTTTAATTTTCCCGTCAGGAGAATATTGGATTACCCTAATGCCAGTAACTGTTGGGTCTCCAGTTGCGGTACCAGGTCTCAAAGAAGTGATAGCTTTCAGTGAACTAAATTTTTTAAAGTAAGTGTGGTCTAACTCGTTTACTTCAAACGGCTTGGGAGTTATTCTTGCTGTTTTGCAAACTTCATAATAGCCTGATGGCGCGTAAATTTCTCTGTGTCGTAGTTTTCGCTCTATTGTTGAATGCATTGAGTCACACTCCATTTGAGTGTGACCCTTCTCCAGATATTTTTGAGTGATAATTACACCAGTTTCCACCGACGCGAGTAAAAGAGCATTGGCGATGGTACAGCCATCGCTATATAAAATTATTTCTTTCTTACCTGGGGCTTTGGTTTTTACGAAGTTGTACATGATTGTTGCAAATTCATCAGCATTGAGACCTCCCTCCCAATTTGACCGGCCACGTACACTTTCCCCTCTTGCCATGATGACAGGTTCCAAAACTGTTGATAAATTTCTTCTCGACGTTCTTCCGAAAACTGTGCACAAAAATAAGTCGGTTTTATGCCTTTACTCGATTTACATTGACAAGAAGGTTTCAATTCTCTTGATTTTCTTTTTGGTTCGATATTGAACTTCTTCTTGCCTAAATACGCTTTTCCAGCCAATCTTCTTTTCTTGTTCTCTTGAGCAACATTAATTCCTTTTACACTAGGTTGTCGTTTCCTGGTGTTACTGTTTGTAGACTGAGAGTCTAAGTTCACGACAACGCAGTCTTGGGTGTCGATATTATCATTGTTAGAATTCGATGCACCAGTAGAGCCATCACTATTATTACCGAGATTATTATTACCATCTGGCAGAAAGCTAGGATCATCAATAGAGCCCGAAGAAAAGTCCTGTAAATTTTCACCGTTTTCTACATCACTATGAGATAGATTATCTGATAGTATAATATCAGATAACACAGCTTCTACTTCAGACGACAGTATTGGGGCAGAGCTTTCAATGGGGAACATGCATGAATAAAAAAATTTAGTTAAAACAGTATTTTCCGATTAATCCTATATATTAAATATCAAATCAGCAAAAATAACTTCAATTTATTGTATTTTGTTATAAATAATCCATTTTAAAATTCAATGATAATTTAAAATAAATCATGTGACTTTAAACGCAACGCGTTTGCTTGCTTGCTTGCAATAACCTCACTTTCATGTTTATTCTACTCATGTAGAGTACTTTTTTAACTTTCTTGTTTTTAATTGATTTAATTATGATAAATAACAGCTTTAACACTAACAAACTTCAACTTTCAAAGCCCAAAACCACAGAAAAATAACATAAATGAATGTAAAATTTAACTTGTGACGTCATCAGTCACTTGGAAAATTGCGCGGTCGTTTCGTTCAATTCAAATTGACGGATTTTTAAATATTTTTTAAATTATTATCAAAACGAAAATAAATAAATTAAATAGCATTAATTAGTATATTTAGTTATTTTTGATCCAACTACGCTATAAAAAAAATTTATGCATCTTCCCTATTGTCTCTAAACATTGATCAACTATAATAAATTAACAAACATTATGGTTTAATGTTACTTACGTGAGCTTCGCGGAACGTTAATTAGATAATTAACGTTCAACTTATTGTTTTACACGTACACTTAGACTTACGAGGTTTTCATCTCACTGTAAAATATACGAGGTTTTCATTTTAATATCCTATAAATTACGACTTACGAGTTTTTCATCTCACTGTAAAATATACGAGGTTTTCATTTTATCCTATAAATATATTACTCCATCTATTTTTTAATGGTTTTAACGCATAATCTTTTGAGATACAAGGTTTTAAACGATATTTTTGAATAAAACAATTTTTGACAAATTTGGACTTACGAGGTTTTCGCTAGACACTGACGATATATGTAATTTACGTTTTAGCATTTTTGTCGACTTTTCTATATTTGCCGATGGATTTTCAATGTTTTGGTCTCATTTTGAATTTCGCATAATAATGAACATAAAAATATTCGTAGAAGAAACTGGCTTACTTTAATTTAGGCAATGATCTAAAAAACGGTCATGCGAAATTTGATTTGATCAAGCTGTCCCATTCCATTTAGAATGGCTACTCTACTTCTCTACAAAGTCTTCACGATCAATTTTTTGAGGTGGATCAATACCCTTCTTTCTCTTTTACTTTCAATTTAATTTATCCGCAAAGTGTTGATGTTCACCGGAAGGCCGCGCTAAGAAATTCCGTCAAGTTCTCAATTCAAAACCACAATTTCCGCGCTGTAACTTAACGAGCGATCACACCAAGCCTATGCGAAATTAGAGATCACAATAAGATCAAAAATTCGGAAATCGACCCGCTAATAAAGGAAGGGTCGACAAAAAACTTTTTTTTTCAATCATGCGGTGTACTTAAAAAACGGTACTTAAAGTACTTAAAGACACGCCCCTAGGTGTGGATTAGAACGAAGAGGCATGACTTTAGTCTAAATGGGCGGGACTTAGACCGAAGGGGACCGATTGGTTAACCACGCCCCTTTTAGAGCGAAAACACGCCCCTAAGTAGAAAGGACGTGATTTATAACGAAGGGCGCGGTTTAAAACGAATGGACGTGTATTAAAACGAACGGGGCGTGGTTTAGTTCCCAAAGGGCGAGGCTTAAGTCTACAATTTAAAATCCGAAGAATGCAGAGGAAGATATATTTTCGAACGCATCTTAATAGATAAAAGTATACCAATCGCAACTTTGTTGTAGAACATTTTCCGATCTACAAATTGTTTATCAGCAATTTTGCTCTATCTTGAATAATATCCCCTATGAATGCGTTCAAAGCGTACACGGTGGGAATTTTTGTCTGCTTCATTTAATAACGCAATTCAGGTTTAATTTTTCATAATTTTTGTAGTGGGAGAGTTACTTCTAATTTATGAAAAATGAACATACATCCGTATCGGATGTGAAATTTTTGTTCTGTCGATTGGTGCAAACTTCAAATCTCTACGGCGACCTGTTTTTGAGAAGTAAAATAAAACCAGCACTTTCGCCCAATGAAAACGATAAAATTCGCACTGCGTATGCTTTCAACGCATCCATAAAGAAGTTTAAACCGCGCCGTTTTTGTCAAAACCACGCCGTTTTTGTCAAAACCACGCCCCTTTTGTTTTGTCACACCTCATAGACATAAGCCGCGCCCTTTTGTTAGAAAGCACGGTCTTTAAGTCCATTGGTCCTTTCTAGGTGGCTTAGGCATAAAATGGCACGACTTAAAACGGAAGGGCGGGGTTAAACACAAATGGGGCGTAGTTTGTATCAAAGGGGCGTGGTTTAGATCGAAAGGGTGTGGTTTAAGTCTAAAAGAGCGTGGCTAAAGTCTAAATTTCTAATAATGCAATCAAAGCATTATTAAAAAAACATTTCAGGGTTTACAAAAAAGGTTTATTAAAAATTTTGCTCTATCTTGAATAATTTTCCCTGTGAATGCGTTCAAAGCGCACACGGTGCGATTTCTTATTCTTTTCATCGCGTTCAATTACAGGTTTTAATAATTTTCATAATTTTTGTAGTGCGAGAATTACTTCTAACTTTTCAACAAACATAAAAAAGAACATACATAAATATGCGTAACGGATATAAAATTTAAACTCGATTGGTCTAGTCCAGTGGTTCCCAAAGTGGTCCAGGTGGACCCCCAGGGGTCCATAGGAGACCACACGGGGTCCACGTAGACGTGAAAAGAAAACAGAAAAAGAAAACATCCCCAATTTAGGGTGATATTTTTTAGGAGTTTTGGGAATACAGTAGAAATGTAGCAGCAGGGGGTCTACCGAAAAAAAAGTTTGGGAACCATTGGTCTAGTCTATTAGTAAGTGCAAACCGAAGGTCTTTATGTCTTCCCGTTTTTGAGAAGAAAAATAAAACCTGTAATTGCGCCGGATGAAAACGACTAAAATTCTTACTGTGCGCTTTCAACGCAACCATAGGAATTCATCAATTAACCCCAAGACCCTAAGGGCCTAAGTGTCATTAAATTATTTACACCTTTGTTTTTATTTTTAGCGTTCATCGTTCGATCCGTCTGCCGTTGCGATCATCGCTTGCTTGCGACACTTCGAACGTCTCGGACAACTACCGTTGCATTATTGTTCAACCGACATTACAAACCCACGTAATTTCTTCTTTTGACGCACAACTTAATCTAACATAATTATACATTTTTTTATTTAATAACAATTTCTTAACATCCAACAATTTATTTAATGAATTAATTTGTGAATATTAGATTGTACTTTTCGATATCATTCTTGGACTTTCCCATTCCTTACTTGTTTTTATCATTAACCGAATTTATTGTACTCTTTCCTCGAGCCTCATGTAATGTCGGAGAACCTTTTAAATCGTAGAAGAATTTTCATGCTGCCTGTAATTGCTTGTTTGCATCACTAATGATTATCAATCTCTATTGACGATTGAATCATGACAATATGTTTGTATTGTGTATTGCAAAATTTTATTTCTGTTCAGCGATGCAAACCACAAGTTTCTTTGTCCTTCCGTTCTTGAGAAGAAAAATAAAACCTGCAATTGCGCGCGATGACAACGATAAAATTCGCACTGCATGCGCTGTCAACGCATCCATAGGGAAGTCTGATCAAGATCGTTAAACCGTACCCATTTGATCAAAACCACGCCTCATTTCTTCTAAAAGTTAAAAACCTATGAAAGCAATACTATCCAATACTCAATAGGTAATTTTGATTTGGGTGGTTAAGGTTATGGATCCCTAGCCAAATTGTTTATTAGCAATTTTGCTCTATCTCGAATAATTTTTCCTGAGAATGCATTTAGGTGCGAATGTCTTTCTTTGCATCGCGCACAAAAACGGAAGGATTTTGTATATAGGGGCGTAACTTAGAACGGAGAGGGGGCCCGGTTTAGAACGAACGGGCGTGGTTGGTCCTTCGTTTTAAACTGATGACACGCCCGTATGTAGAATGAGCATGGTTGAGATTGAAGGGGCCTGACTTACGAGGTGGGCGCGGTTTGGAACGCATAAGGGCGATTACAACGAAATGGGCGTGGTTAAGATCGAAAGGGCGTGTTTATGGTCCGACACAGGGCGTGGTTTGGTTTAGTTCTTTATCCTATAGAGACCACCCTATAGCACTTGTAATTTTTCTATTATTTTTCCTATATTCACGGGTTTAATGTTAGTGTATACACTAAGTTTCAAATTTTTTGAACAAAGTTTAATTTTCATCACTCTTTAGAAACGACCCTGTAGTATTTAGAAGTTTTCTAATATTTTTCGTGTATTCACGGGTTTAATGCTAATGTATACAATAAGTTTCAAATTTTTTGAACAAAGTTTAATTTTTATCACCCTTTAGAGACCACCCTGTAGCATTTAAAAATTTTTTAATATTTTTCGTGTATTTGCGTGTTTAATGTTAGTGTATACACCAAGTTTCAAATTTTTTGAACAAAGTTTAATTTTCATCACTCTTTAGAGACCACCCTATAGCATTCAGAATTTTTCTAATATTTTTCATGTATTCGCGGGTTTAATGTTAGTGTATATACAATGTTTAAAAAGTTTTGGACAAAGTTTAATTTTCATCACTCTCTAGAGACCACCCTATAGCATTCAGAATTTTTCTAATATTTTTCATGTATTCACGGGTTTAATGTTAGTGTATATACAAAGTTTAAAATTTTTTGGACAAAGTATAATGTTTATCACTCTTTAGAGACCACCCTATAGCATTTAGAATTTTTTAAATATTTTTCGTGTATTTGCGAGTTTAATGTTAGTGTACTCGTATAGACTAAGTTTAAAATGTTTTCAAAAATGTTTAATATTCATCACTCTTTAGAGACCACCCTGTAGCATTTAGAATTTTTATAATATTTTTTGTGTATTTGTGAGTTTAATGTTAGTGTATAGACTAAGTTTCAAATTTTTTGAACAAAGTTTAATTTTTATCACCCTTTAGAGACCACCCTGTAGCATTTAAAATTTTTCTAATATTTTTCATGTATTCGCGGGTTTAATGTTAGTGTATATACAATGTTTAAAATTTTTTTAAAAGTTTCGAGAAAGACAGAAGAAAGCTAAATATCATCATTAAAGGAATGCATCCCGATCAAGCAATAAACGAAAAACTTATCGAAAAATTCATCAAGAAGGAGATGGAGGTGGAGGTGGAAGTGGTCGATGCGTTCAAAATGGGAAGAGTGCCTGGAAGAGAAGTAATAGTTGCAAAACTGAAGAATGTCAACCAGAAATTGGATGTAATGGCAAATAAGAGGAAACTTAAGGGGACAAGAATATACATAGAAAACGATTTGACACGAAAGGAAAAAGCTATCCAGGATAAAATAGTAGAGAAAGCCAAGGAAGAAGCCAGGAACGGCAAGAAAACAAAAATTGGATACAAAAAGCTACACGTCGAGGGTAAATTGTTCACATGGTGTGATATGGAACACAAGCTCACATCAGCCGAAACAAAAAACTAATCGTGAATTTCGGAGCGAACGGTACGTCTCAACCGGAAGCTCCAAGCACAACAAGTGAGACAGTGGCAACAGTAAGGCAATTCAAAGGGAAGAAGAGAAAACGCAAACAAGATGTAATAAGAGTAGGAACGTGGAATATTAGAACTCTACTAAAACCGGGAAAAAATGCAGAGGTGGCAAACGAGCTGGCGAGGTATAGAGTGGATATAGGTGCGATACAGGAACACAGGTGGAAAGGACATGGCGAAATAACAAAGAAACACTACACCACGTTCTTCTCAGGCGAGCAAAAGCAGGGAAGAAACGGTACAGGATTTATAGTGGCGAATAGTTTGATCGAGAAGGTACTAACATTCAAAGCAATTAACGGAAGACTATCATATCTTAGGGTAAAAGCCAAAACAAATCTGTCAATAATAAACGTGTATGCGCCGACAGAAGAGAGTAGTGAGAATGAAAAAGAAGAATTCTACCACAACTTAGAAGAGCTGTGTGACGGCATACCTAAACAGGATCTAATGGTGGTACTGGGCGATTTCAACGCAAAGATAGGCAAGGAACGCTATGTAAGCTCGGTAGCGGGAAAACAAACAATTCACGAGAAAACGAATAGCAACGGAGAAAAACTATGTAACATGGCTGAAGCATTGAATACAGTAATTTGCAGCACTAAGTTCCCACACAAGAAGATACACAAAATAACATGGGTTTGGCCCGGCGGAGGAAGCGAGGACGGAAACCAAATAGACCACATACTTGTTTCAAAAAAAGGGGAAAGTTTGGTAAAGGATGTGAGAACCTACAGAGGGGCAGAAGCGGATACGGACCACTATCTTGTGATAGCGAAGATAAAGCTAAAGACAATAAAATATATCACATCAGCAACAGCAAAAAAAAGAATAGCTAAAGAGGAACTCAGTAATGACAAAACAAAGAGACGTTACAAAGAAAAAATCGCAGAAGAACTAGACAAGAAAGAAGAATGCGAGGACATGAATCTGGAAATGAGCAGTATCACATCCAGTATACAATCAAGCGCAAGGGAAACAATAGGCTACAGGAAAACAAAAAAATATAAGGAATGGTACGATGAGGAATGCTCCGAGACTAGCAAGAGAAAAACAGAGAAAAAAATGAAGTGGCTAAAAACTGGAAAGCAAGAGGATCGGGAAGAATACAAACAAATGATAAAAACCGCGAGCACACTATTTAGGCAAAAGAAGAACGAATGGATAATGGAAAAAATGAAAGAAATAGAAACGAGTAATGGAAATAACGGGAAAATTTTTTACCAACTAATAAGAAATGAAAAGCGAGCACATATAATAAGAACAAGAAGCATGAAAGACGAAGAAGGGAAAGTAGAAGGCGACCCTGAAAAAATTAAGCAAATATGGGTAAAACATTTCCAAAAATTGTTTAGCACTCAACAACAGATAGAAGAACACGAACAAAGAGACACGCATAGCGAAGAACAACAAGTATTGGCACCAACCACTGAAGATATATCAAAAATGATACAAAAAATGAAAAACGGAAAATCACCAGGCAGAGACGAAATAGATATGGAACTCATCAAGTACGGAGGAAATGAGCTTCACGTTAGGATATGCAAACTGGTACAGAGAGTCTGGAAAGAAGAAAAAATGCCTGTAAACTGGAAAGAAAGTGTAATAATTCCACTAAAGAAGAAAGGCGATCCAGAGGTATGCAAGAACTACAGAGGAATAGCCCTGCTTAACTCAACTTACAAGATACTGTCAGCAATGATCCACAAAAAGTTAAAAGAGTACATCAAAAACAAAATAGGCAACTACCAATTTGGCTTTACCGAAGGAAGATCAACGGTGGGTGCAATACACGTACTCAAGCAAACGATCGAAAAAACATGCGAACACAACATAGACTTGCATATTATGTTTATAGATTTTCAACAGGCCTTCGATAAAATAAATAGAGAAGAAATGTACAACGCGATGAAAGAACTGAAAATACCATCCAAGATCATAAGACTGACAAGAATGTCATTAGAAAAAACATCAGTAAGCATAAGAACAACTGTAGGTGAAACGGAATGCTTTGAATCAAATAACGGAGTTAGACAGGGGGACGCCCTGTCGGCTACACTTTTTAATATCGTTCTGGAGAAGGTAATCGCAGGAATGGACACGAGAGGAACATTAGCGACTAGGGAGGGCCAGCTGATAGCCTACGCGGACAATATTCTTATCATGACGAGATCATTAAGAAAATTGGTGGACCTGTTCGAAGATTTGGAAAAAAGAGCAAAACAACTAGGATTGCTGGTGAACTACAACAAAACCAAGTACATTAAATGCAATAAAAACGAAACGCATACCAGAAAACCACTACGAATTCACGACAAAGACATAGAGGAAATAGAGAGCTGTAGTTACCTGGGAGTGCATGTAGATAGAAACGGTGGTAGGCAACAGGAAATAAAAAAGAGGATACAAACAGGAAACAGAGCTTTCTATGCAAACAAGGTACTCCTGAAAGATAGCAACCTGAAGAAACTCACTAAAATGAAAATTTATAAAACACTGATACGACCGGTTGTGATGTACGCGGCGGAGACACTGTGTATGACAAAAGCGGAAGCGGAGCAAATGAGAGTGTTTGAAAGGAAAGTGATGAGAACCATCTTAGGGCCCAAAATGGCAGAAAATGGAGAATTGAGAGCACGAATGAACAACGAAATAAACCAGGAACTGGAAGGAGAAGATATAGTAAGGTATGCGAAGTCGCAGAGAATTAGATGGCTGGGCCACATAATGAGAAGCAGCGACAGCTCTCTCGAAAAACAAGTAACGCTATGGAGGCCTGGAGAAGATAGATCAAGAGGCAGGCCCAGAATACGATGGTGGGACCAGGTAACGGACGATCTGAGCAAGATGGGCGAAAGAGACTGGATGACAAAAGTACAGGATAGGCAGAGATGGAGAAGTGTAGTTATGGGGGCTACCACCCATATGTGCTTATAAGTTTATGAGTCATTCGTGAATGTGAGTGGGACACTAAAGCAATGTAGTTGAAATGTATTGAAATATGTATTAAGGGGCCTAATCCTCCTCTAGAAAAGGATATGTAAAATCCCTGAAATGGGATAGCAAAATTCTTAAAGAATGTAATGCTAATAATAATAATAATAATATAATAATGTTTATCACTCTTTAGAGACCACCCTATAGCATTTAGAATTTTTCTAATATTTTTCGTGTATTTGCGAGTTTAATGTTAGTGTATATGTTACCGTGAGAGTAGATAATGCAGTGAAAGTAAAGAATTACTAGGGATTGCCGTTTTTAATTTGTACGATATATCGCGATAATTCCTAATCGATTTATCTTTGGGAAAAAACTTTGGTAAGAAAGTTGTTCGTAATATAGTCGACTCGGCGACGGTGCATTATTTTTTGCGATCCGTTCGACAGCGCCAAAGGTAGCTCCATAAAAGTGGGCGGAAATGTAATTAAAGTTAGCGGCGCGCTCAGCGCCCGAAAAAGATCTACGACCTGTAACCTTAAAATACGCGTGCGGCGCACTTAAAAATTTTGATAAAATATCATATCAAACATGCAGGAAAATTTCTCGTCTTTTTAAAATTATTCTAAGTCCAATATATTTTTCTAACATATATTTTTAGGTCGAGTTATAGAATTAAAAGATTGCATTCAAAAAGTCACAGACGAAATTATACTTTCTAAACGTATAGTATTGTTGAAAATTTTGAAGTAAAGAAAGTAGCTAATATGTATTTTAATATACGTAGATTAACCATTCATATGGAAGAAACATATAAGCGAAAATTGACGTAGCAGGTATCGTTAATTCACACCGTCGACAGAAAAGTCATTATTTCAGGACAATTTCATCCACACGTCGGCCAGTTAGATATTTATTTAAGGAATTAAATAGGACACTATGACACTTTTAAGTGGTCTAGAAATCCTTGCCTCGAGTTTGAATAAAAACTAACATATGCATCGGTCGAACCGCTCGATTTATGTATTTTATTTTGTTATCTCATGCACGTGCGAGCCTGTTTGAACAGGCATAAAATTGTTTACATTGGATCTTATGGAAGGTACAACATTGTAACAAACTTGGCAGATGACAAAAAATCGAGCTAGAATACCTTTTTGAATTAAGGAAGTAACAACAACTATAGTGGTTAACACATGTATGTCTCAAAATTTGCGTCGATTTCTGCATAGAAAAGAATCACGAAGGTGCTATTTCATTTTTGATTTAACCCAATCAAGACACGTCAAATTTTATGTCTCTATTTTTCCTATTTTAAGACCCAATTAAAAATGGTCTGAAGTGGGGTAATATCCCCACGAAATGTAATTTTTCCAGGAGAAACAATATATAAAGCCTCGCAGGGCTTAAAAATGCAAGATTCCGATGGAGTCTTCACATATCGTTACGCTGTTAGTTTGGTTAGTGGTCTCGCTTTGAAAAGCGGAAGTGAAAACGAATCTCGCAAATACAACGAGATTTTAAATCAAGAACCACTCAATTGTGCATTAAATTCTGTGTCATCATTACGCAGGTATAAACTATAACGCATCGAACATTTAGTTGTTTAAATATTCACACATGTGTCGGTATTTAATTCAAATTCATCGACCTTGGATAGTAACGAACTTTTATTCAAACATCGAATGGTTTTTTGTCTCGAGCAAGAGCATTAAATAGCATTCGAACTTTATTGCAATAATCTCGTATTTAAAACCAATTACGCTGCATTTATTCAACATTATTTCTTTGTTATTTAAATCATCTCGTATTTACAATCAATTACGCTGCATTTATTTAAACATTTTAAAACCAGTGTCGCTGAATTTATTTGAACATTTCAAAACCCGTTTCGCTGAATTTATTTAAACATTTCAAAACCCGTTTCGCTGAATTTATTTAAACATTTCAAAACCCGTTTCGCTGAATTTATTTAAACATTTCAAAACCCGTTTCGCTGAATTTATTTAAACATTTGTGGAACATTATTTAAATAATCGCGTGCCGAACAGCAACCAAGTCGGTAAATTGTTAAACATTATCGAACTTGATGTAAATGAATCGTTGTTAATTGTAATTACTTATTACATTTCACCACATGTGCCGCGAATTTAGATCGGCGCATCTGTGTAACCGCGTCTAGCTTCGAACGTTAAATCTATTGACAGATGTTTTACATTACTGAAACATATCTTTATTCAAGCATTCTTGTCGATAAACGCATCTATAATAACGCACTTTCATACAGTGCCGGCTTCAGTTTAAGTTAAGTTTCGAGAATAATCGACCAGTGCAATTATTCGAGCGTGATCCCCCCTTTTTGTCGGAAAACGAGGAAAATTACACCACCCCGTTTATATCAACGAATCCCCGTTCACACCACCATTTCGATTTGGAAGGATTCGAGATTAGGAATCACACCAACCTTGATGAATTGCTTTATGGAATCGTAGTCAACTCACTTCCGTATTGGGAGATTACAACTTCGACATCTGCCGATATTCTCACCCTTGGAGGTCTGTTCCAAGGATCTTTTCTGAAGGCCGAACTAGTTATGCAGTATTAAGTAAGAAACCTTTTTATTATTTATAAGCTTGTGTTATGTTTATAACCACCGTTTCTATTGAAGGGTCCTCTACCCAAACCTCGTAGTCGATCGCAACCCCTTGTAATCTTTTGTGTATAATCTAGTATTTATTTAAAAGTCACTTAACTTTTACTATAGTTGTAGTACGTTCACCTTTAAAGTGACGATTTCACGTAATATTTTACATTTTACTTTAATGCTAAAGTTTATTTATCCCGTTCAAGGGAATTTTGCATCTAATCGAACAGTTAGTTCTTTAATAAATGTTGTAACTAATTATTTCTGAAATTGTACGTGTTACATTTAAGTAACAAATTAAGTGGAGTGTAGTGTTCAATGCACACCCACTCCGTATGGAATTTTATGTTCATTTTTACGAACTTACAGCTTTAATTTTTATGTCATTATTTTGTATTACGAACATTCAGTTTGTGACGGTAACTTCAATAAGAAATTCCGTCAATTGTAAATATTTGCCTTTGTACATCGATACGTGTAAATTTGATGGTATTTTGTATGTATTTTGTCAACACCCCCTGTGAATATTATTTTCATTATATCTATGTTATTATTTAGTTTGGTGTTTTATTATTATTGTGTAATTGTTTATTTAGTTATTTTCACCAAAGGAAAATCCGCCTATTGTAAAGGTAAGGTCGTTTGGACGAGACTTTTCCAGGGTGAGAATCATCAAGAGAAATCAACAAGTTGTCGCGTACCAGCTTGGAAGGTGTGATACTTCGTCCCCTTCAAATGAATTCACCTTCAGTACGCGTGGCGCCCATTTTAATCCTCTTTGTGTAAAATTATCCCCACCGATTTTGACAAACTACCCCTCGTGTAAATTATCCCCACCGATCTTGACAATTTTTCGAATCGCGATTGAGGATTGCCCAGTCGTCGATTGGAGACGTACGACTCGCGACATCACGTCACACGACCCTTTGGCTCTTTTAGCCCACCCACCCCCTTCTCGACTTGAGCTAGTCACCCTTACTTTATATCTGTTAAAAAGGTGTTGTGGATGCGAATCGTATTGTAACAGACCTAGGTATTTTTTTGCAGAAATGCAAATCTAAATTCGAGAGGAAGCGAATGATACCAAAAAATCGAAACTTTAACCTGAAAATAAGGAAAATTGTATACATTTCCTAACAATACGCTTTCACGGTAACATATAGACTAAGTTTAAAATGTTTTCAACAAAGTTTAATATTCATCACTCTTTAGAGACCACCCTGTAGCATTTAGAATTTTTTTAATATTTTACGTGCATTCGTGGGTATAATGTTGGTGTATACACCATGTTTCAAATTTTTTGAACAAAGTTTAAATTTCATCCCTTTATAGAGACCACCCTGTAACACTTAAAATTTTTATATTTTACTTAATTTACGTGTGATGTAAGTGAGGTAAAATTGTGGTATACCGAATAAGTTGCAAAACGGTTTCTTTTAACTATTAATTCAAAAAGGGGGGTGGTTTTAAAATGTTATGAAAAAATCGCAATAGATCAAGCAATAATTTTCGATGGCTCTGAAGTAAAAAGAATTCTGGTAAATTTTGTAGGCATTGTCACAAGTGGATGCTTGACTGTGAGGTTAGTATTTATTGTTTGTAAGACGATTTAAGGTAACTCCCATAGCTGTTAATTGAACTACCTATTAGGTCTCAAACAAAATTTTCTAACTGAAAATGTCCAGAAAGTTGTCTATGAAAATTTTATATTTATAAGCCAAATGGGATAAAAAATCACTTTCGACACAATGTCTCTTGGTTTGTCTACTTCGAGTAAGTTAGAATAGAATAATATACACCAAGTTTAAAATTTTTTGAACGAAGTAAATTTACATCTCTCTTTAGAGACCACCCTGTAGCATTTAGAATTTAACCAATATTTTTCCTGTATTCGCGGGTTTAATGTTAGTGTATGCACGAAGTTTCAAATTATTTGAACAAAGTGTAATGTTTATCACTCTTTAGAGACCACCCTGTAGCATTTAGAATTTTTCGAATATTTTACGTGTATTTACGGGTTTAATGTTAGTGTATACACAATATTTCAAATTTTTTGGCCAAAGTCTAATTTCATCACTCTATAGAGACCACCCTGTAGCATTTAAGATTTTTAAAATATTTTTCTTGTATTCGCGTGTTTAATGTTAGTGTATACACCAAGTTTCAAATTTTTTGAACAAAGTTTAATTTACAACACTCTTTAGAGACCATTTAGAGATATTTAGAATTCAACCAATATTTTTCATGTATTCGCGGGTTTAATGTTTGTGTATACACCAAGCTTCAAATTTTTTGAACAAAGTTTAGCAGGCCAGTCGGGCCGGTCACAAAGAAAAATTATGTCACGACCGTGTAGTAGACACTTCCGTGTTACCAAGCTGTCATCGGTCATTTGTTACTTTAAATAAATAGTATTATGAAGGAATAATATAATTATTATTACATAAAATAAGTGTATTTATTGCATAAAATATGTGTTATTTAAAAACATCACAGATTATTAAAAAAATTACGTGAGATGTAAGTGAGGTTAAATTGTGGCGTACCAAATAAGTTGCAAAACATTTTCTTTCAACTATTAATTCAAAAATGGGGATGATTTTAAAAAGTTATGGAAGAATCGCATTAAATCAATCAATTATTGATGGCCCTGAAATAAAGAGAATTCTGGTAAATTTTGTAGGCATCGTAACGAACAGATACTTGACTGCGAGGTTAGTATTTATTGTTTGTAAAACTATTTATGGTAACTCCCATAGCTATTAATTCAACTACCTATTAGGTTTCAAACAAAATTTACTAACTGAAAATTTCCACAATGTTGTTTAAGGTAATTTTACGTTTATATTTATTTATCATATGGCATGTACAAAAATGAAAAGTAATAATAATAATAATAATAATAATAATCTTTATTTCAGATCAAAATTTACATCACTATTGCAACATAAAAAAATGAAAAGAAACTGTGTCAATACAAAAAAAAATATATATATTTACTACAAAAATACTTTGCTTCCACAGTAGTTACAGCTACTTGCATTTTAAAAATTCACAAGCATAAATTCATAAAAACAAAAAAGCAATTTACAAATTGATAGGCTCTGATAGCATCAAATTTCTCTTTCAAAATATTCTTTTAAATTGTAAGGTTCTAGATCCAGAAGAAACGCCTTAACCTTCTTATTAAAGGAACTTTTTTTGTCGATTTTCTTCAGCTCACTGGGTAACGCATTGAAAATTTTAATGCACATGTACCATGGGTTTTTCTCGGTTAAGCTAAGCCTATGAATCGGATAATAAATGTCTAAAGTTCTTTCATTATACCCCAAGTTTTTTCCTTTATCAATAAATTTTTCTTTATTTTTAAACAAGAACATCAAGCACTCGTACAAATAAACCGCAACGAAAGTCAGTAAATTATTAGCCCTAAAAATGCTTCTACAAGATTCCATGTATTTCATATTAAAAACAATTCTTATCAATCGTTTTTGAATAACAAAAATTCTTTCGCCCTGTGAGCTGTTTCCCCAGAAAATAATCCCGTATCTCATTATGCTTTCAAAGTTTGCATAATATAGAATTTTCAGCACCTTGATGTCTAAATATTTACTCGATATTCTTATGCCGTAGCAAATTTTATTTAATTTCTTACATGCTAGATCAATGTGTGTAGACCATTTTAGCCCTTCATCAATGACTAGGCCTAGAAACTTGGTGTCTTTCACCGTATGAACAATATTATTATTAAAATTGATGCTTTCCGGTTTTTCTTTGGTGTTTTTTGTTGTATTAAATACTACCACTTTAGTTTTAGTTTCGTTAACAATTAAATTATTTCTGTCGAACCATGTCTTTGCTTTCATAATTAAATTATTGCTATCATCTATGAGATTTTGCGATGTTTTACCTCCAACCAAGAAGTTGGTATCGTCTACATAACTTGTTAGGGATATATTACTTGCTTCATTTACAATTTCCTGAAGGTCGTTGACATATATAAGGAACAGTATAGGACTAATTATGCTTCCTTGTGGAGCTCCTACTTTATTTTCTACAATTGCAGATTTCGCTGTTATCTTGTTTTTAGTTATTTCCACCCTTTGCCTCCTATCAGACAGGAAGGAACTTAGCCACTGAAGGGCATTTCCTCTAATACCGTATTTTTCCAATTTTATTATAAGATTGTTCCTATCTAAGCAATCATATGCTTTTGACAAGTCTAAAAATATTCCAACTGCCAATTCATTACTTTCTAGGAATTTCAAGACTGTTTTTGTAAATTCATAAATTGCCGTATCGGTGGATCTGCCTCTTAGATAACCATGTTGATGCTTACCGAACACAGAACATTCATTAAAAAAAACCGCCAACCTCTTGCACATTATCGATTCAAACACCTTTGAGAAACTGGGTAACAAACTAATAGGCCTGTAGTTTTCCAAATTTTCGCGATTTCCTGTTTTAAATAATGGTTTAATTACTGCGAGTTTCAATTGTTGTGGAAATATTCCATATTTGAAAGAATTGTTGATTATATATGCAATAACATTCTTGATCTCTTCGATGCAAATTCTAATAATTGCAGTTGGAATGTCATCGTCCCCGCTGCTGAATTTATTTTTTAAACTCCTTGTATGTTTGACCACTTCATCTGGAGTGGTTGGTTTTAAAAACATTGACCTATTATTTTCAGTTAAATTATTCACTGTTGACCCCGAAGACGAATTATCGATTTTATTCAGCAAGTCTGTAATCATGTTTACTGAAAATATATTGTAGTTTTCCGCTATATCTAAAGGTTTTCCTTTTATCTGGCATTCTCCATCTCCTGCAGACTTGCCAGTTATCTCTCTGCAGATTGACCACATGGATTTTGACTTATTATCTGATGTTCTTATCCTCGTTTCATAATTACGGGATCTACACTCGATTAAAAGTTTATCATATTCTCTTTTTGTTTCTTTATATAATTTTTCATAGGTTTGATTATTTCTGCTTAATACAAATAGCAAATCCAATCTATCTTTGCATTTACTTAATTCTTTATCATTATAGTCTGATCCGCCCTTTTTGTTAGTTACTACTAATTTCCGTGGAAAACTTTCATTAAAGATGTTAATAAAAGTTGATATAAAAATTTTCCACTGCTTATTTACTTCACACCTTCTTGCTTCATAGATTAGTTTCCAATCTTGTTCGCGTAATATTTGTAAAAAACTTTTTTTAGCCGGTTCGGTAAAAAATCTACGGTGTTCGTTCGAATTTTGTTTCTGGTCTTCTACTTGCATACTGACTTCCTGTGCGGTATGATCCGATATGTGTGTTACGTGTATCTTACTTTCCCACCCGTGTTTAACGTTTATAAAAATGTTATCTATACAGCTTTCACTATCACCCTCTTTACCTGTTATTCTAGTATTTTCAGATATACATGCATACAAATTATAAGAATTTAACAATGAAAATAATTCACATTTGTTTTTATTATCGCGCTTCATTTCTATGTTGAAATCACCCGCGATTATGATTGTTTTATGTTCCTCGATAATAATGGAAAGTAATAGTTCTAATTTTCCAATAAATACCTGAATGTTTCCTTCTGGTGGCCTGTATAATGATACAATCAAAAAATTGTAATGATTTACCGTGCATTCAGCCGCTGCTACTTCAAATACACCAGTCATCGATATTTCATTTAAGTTTTTCCTGTTTCTTGATATAATTCCAACGTTTCCTTTCACGAATACTGCGACCCCTCCGTGTTTTCCTTTTTCCCGACAAAATTTAGACACTAGTTTAAAATTTTTGATTGGTAATTGTTCTAATTGCTCTGCTGTTTTCCAATGTTCCGATATACACAGGAACTTACATTCAGGATGTTGTTTGAGCATAAATTGTATTTTATCAATTGAATTTCCTAGCGAACGCACATTTTGGTGTATCAGACTAATCTTATTTACAAAACTATTTACCTCTGTGTTCACATTTAGTTCACTATTATTATTTTCACTTTGTTTGTTTTTACTATTTACAGTCTCAACTACATGCTTTCTTATATCGCCCGTGATCATGTTTCCTATGCGTTCGTTGGCCCTAAAAAAGGTGGAGAATTTCTTGTTGTCTTCAATCTCAAAAAGTAACTACATGTCAATGCATAGTCAAATAGTAATTTTCAGGCTTTCAATCCAACTTTTGACACAGTATTTATTGGTTTGTCTACTTCGAGTAAGTTGGAGTAGAAAATTGCGTTCGTTTGTTACGATCTAAGTAAACCAATTATGTTAGTTTGTCTGAACTAGGTTAGGTGTAGGTTACTCCGAACATTTCATAGATACTCGTGCTTACACTGGCTGCGAGGAAAACGTAAAATAGTCTAAATGTAAAAATTTTGAATTAAAGTGGAAGAAATTTGTGGAAATTTTATTTACAATAAATGATAAAAATGGACAAATTGATATCAAGATTATTTGCTCGTAAAATTGTATCAATAATTTTCTGGATGCATTGGTCCACTCCACACTTTGTACCATAGTTCATTCACTTTTGGTGTCATTCATGTTTGACGTAATAAATAATATCCAACTTGCTACAATAACTACTTCTTTATGATTTGCAGTTCTGCCCTAAAATGTCAAAAACGCGTGCGTTTGTCATCCAGAATTGTAACACATCAGGTTACATGATTTACACTAATCTACTCGACACTAACTTACTCGGAGTAGTTCAGAGCATGATAAACGAACAAACCTATTGTAAATAATAATACCATTTTTATGCAGTAATTTTGTGATCTAGTCATTTGCAATAGGGCACCCCATAATTATAGTGTAGATCAGGGTAGAAATTGTATGTCAAAGATTTTGTATTTTTTATGTTGAAATAATTATTTTAATTATAATATTTGTTTTAGAGTTTGGAAGATCAATTAAACGAAAGCATCTACAGATGTGCGAAGATGAACTTGCAAATTTTGAACGAAAGAGATTTTCTGCAAAGATGAGGAGAAATAAAGTTAAAATTAAAAGGTTTTTGTTGCATTTAATTCTAATTTAATATTAAATGCAGGCAAGTTTTCTTCTTTAAAATCCAATTACTATCATTAGCTTCGACTTGTGACTAACTCTCAGCCAACTTTGTTGTTATCAAATTATTTATTTGATCTACCAAAATTATATTTAAAAAGGAAAAGTTGCTTATTTGTATTTTAGCAAATTTCCTTTTTTTCTATCTTGTTATTAGTCAAATTTTGTTGATTTGGTAAAATTTTGATCCTCTTGAATTTTACTTTGCATTCTCTAAACTTACACAAAACTGGAGATTTTAAAATATTTGTCAATGCAAAGAAAAATGCTAAAATTTTCTTGTCAATCCTGAAAATGAGATATTTATGATAATACGTATATAAGTTGAATTCGGGACTGTTAAAATGAGATCAAACATTGTTATCAAAAATACAGGAGAGATCGATTAAAAGATATAAAATCTCAATTGGTCACATTTAATTATGAATAAGTCATGACAGGTTAATTAAGATCATTGTTTGATACATTCTTACTAATTTCTTCATTTCAGGATGCGAGGGTGAGAGAATCAGATTATACAAGACAAGAATTGGGTGAAATTTATTTGAGGTGCAAAACTGGACGACAACAACTTGGTTTGGCTAACAATACTTGGATAAGAAAATACAAGGTTTGTTACATTTTATTTTCGAGAATTATACCCGTTTATTAATTTGCATTCGTTTGAAATTCCGAATTCGAATTTAGTGAGCCTGTATTGGGAATTTACATTAACCATGCGCCACTACGCGTCCATAATATTAACTACTCCGTTTAGTATACCCAAAATTTTATACGTGTATTTGTTAATTAATTATTGTGTGTTAGAATTTAAATTTTACCACTATTACAACGCAGTCGACTAGCTATATTCGTACAATACGCATTAATAACTTATATGCAATATCGTGCTATACTAATTTATTAGAACAGCCATTATGACGCGACGTTAGCGCCCTCATCGGTGATGTAAATTCCCAATGGTGACATCTAACAACAAATGTAATAAATTATAGACACCTACCTACATTGGGGTAGTGCTTCTGAAATTTATGGTTAGATGTCGCTAGATATGCTTTGTTTAACTGTCCGTATCCGATGGTTCAATGTACTGACGTTCTGATCTTGTAAATTAAATTGATTATAAAAGGTTAGAAAATTATTTCACATTTGTTATATTTTAATATCTGTTTTTATGGAGAAATTCTTACAATTTTCAATTTATTCCAGCTTTCAAAGTAAAGCCGATGGTTGCAGCACACTTGGAGAAATTTGGATAGTGATGTAGTGACAAGTGAAAACTGTGTGTAAGGAAGAAATATGTGGAGTTTTGATTTATTTATCAGCTACATTAGAAATTGAAGGTTAGTTTTATTTGTACAATATTTGTGTGACTGTTATTTTTATTTGCTAATATGACCATTCGAGCAAAGTAATTTTTAATACATCGACCTTGATCCACTTCGAAAATTAAAAAACATGTTGAGGCTTCAAATGCACACTGTAGTGGTTTCCGTGATTTAGAACCTTGCTAATATTTGTTTCTAATTTAGTTTGAGTATTCTCAGTAAATAAGGTTTTCACATTATGTATATTAGCACTCTGTGTGTTTTTTTTATTGTTTGCCAATTATTACAAGTGCAGTTTTGAAAAAACATTTCATTGATACGATCTTTTGACCGTTCTAGAAATTAATATAAACGATCTGCCCTCATCAGAAAATCCCTTAATAAGAGGGTTCATAAAAGGCATACTTCCATAGCGTCAATGTATTTCAAATTAAGGCGTGGGAACTTTTGGTTTCAGATTAAAATGATTTTTTGTAAATTGCTTGCACGTGTGGAACACCAAGCATCACTAATAGATAACAATTCAAACATTTATTTTTTTGAAATTGACCATAATATGGTCATCTCTTTGTTGAAATTGTAATATTAATTAATAATTTGGTCATATCCGAATATTACGTTTTCTTGTTTCATTTCTAAATACCTCGTCAGCATTCGAATTTTCCTTTTTGAATAACATAATTTTGGAAATTCGCACTAAATATTTTTATTATTGTAATATTGCTACAAAAATCTAAAACGTGCAACATTTCTTATCTTTGCTAAATGTTATCTATGAAAATTCCACGAATTTTTAACGATAATTTGGTATTTTTCAAAAATAATGGTCGATTTATGCACAAATTTAGCGTAACGGAATGTAATGTAGAATTTAATGTAAGAGATGGGCATAAGTCCATCTCTTACATTACATTCTATGTTCCATTCCGTTACGCTAAATTTGTGCATAAATCGACCATAAATCTGCAAATAAAATTGTTTTACTTTCTATTATAATCAAAGTGGTGAAGTTCGGCTTCTAAAATACAAAAATATTTCGCGAAATGCCAGAAATTATGTTGTTCAAATATGAAAATTCGATAGCTATTGAGGAAGTATTTAAAACATTTTATGAATTTTGAGACATTTTAGCCATGGGGCATTAAAATTCGGGTACAGGACTACTATATTAAGGACTACCATAATGTTCATCCATATTTTAAATGCCTTCCTATTTGCCACTTTCGTAAAAATTAATCGAATGAGAATTTATTTGTCAATATTTTGTTAAAACTGTACAATAAATATTCAAAACTACTGGTAACTTGCAATTATTATTTTATTTATGTTTATTTACAATTTTCGACTTGCTTTGTGAGTAATAACTATGAGTAATATTCGTCGGTTGATCAATTTCAATATTTCACCATATTTTGAAAGAAGAGAGATAAAACTACGTAATTTATTATCGCAATTTTACATTTCATTTCCAGTTTTTTTTTTTAATTTTAAATTAAATGACTTTAATTCTAAACCTCTCGTTATGCTTCAAATTGGGTATCTAAGGGCGGGTTGTGTGCCAACCAAGTTCAAGTTCATTAAACTCCAGTTCTAAATTTCAAATTGCAACCGTCCGTCATTAGAAAATGTTCAAATTTGCGGTACAGAAAGTAAAAATCGAATCGTATATTCCCGAGATACAACGTGTTTATTTTTAAAATCTCACAGATTTTATAAAATGCGGCGAATTTTAATGAAAACCCGGATTTTTTTTCAGAAATCTGCGCCTTGGCTGCGATTCATTCGTATTGTTTTAAAGAAATAATTACTTTTTGAATTCTATAATAATTTTTTTACCAAAAAATCTTCCAACTGCAGAATCTGATAACCACATTATTACAAGTACTATTCACAATTACTATTCGCAATTACCCACAAGATATTGAAAGAGGTTTCTGAAAATTCTGTAATTTAAAACACGTCGTAAATTACATGTTCATGTTATTACCTCTCTTAATTTTCGAACAGGAGGAAAACTTTCCAATAATTTATCTTTTTGATTTGAAGTATCTATTAGAAAGGTATTTTACTAGGAGACTTATATAGGCTGGAAATGAAACACAAAATTTCGATAATTACGTACTAATTATAAATTTCACCCGCAAAAATATTTTGATAGGAAAATAAAATAAATGTCCATCTTGTAGACTTTCCATTGCACCAATAATTATACGGTTGGTGAATTGGATCAAGATTTCAATGTTAAATTCTTTGTTCTGCTAATTATTTTAGAGAGAAACTGTGAATAACTTTCTAGTGTTGAAAAAATTGCTACAAGTGTACTACATATTTTTTCTGTAATTTTCCGTTCTACAGAAGGCAAAAATTAAGAAACACTAAAGATGCTGATTTAACAAAAATCAGTATTCCCTTGGAAATCATTGATACGAAAAACTACATTGATTGGTTGTATTCCAAAACGATACTAATTTTTGTCTTCAGTAATTTTTCTCTAAGGCCCAGTTGTTCAGTTTCAAGTTATCTTTTATGACATTATGACCCAGATAATCCGACACTGAACAACTGATGTGAGTCTAAGAAACTTATTTGCAATTTTCCTGTAAAATAATTTGGAGAGCAAAGAATTTAACATTGAAATCCCTATGATATGTAGCATATTTAATTTTAAAAATTTTAATTGATATAATATATTATTTTTCGAAGGCAAATCACTAAATAAAATTGTTACTGGTTTTTTCATTAAATTGTTGGGTAATTATCTGTAAAATTCTGATAAGTGTAGGTACGTATATCACATACATTGTAAAAAATGTGCCACTTTTCGAAGTGTGATAGGAGTAAAAATAATATACCACGAATGCCAGAAATTATGTTATTCAAATATCAAAATTCGAAAACCGTTATGGAAGTATTCAAAATTACTGAGATAGAAACCAACGATTTTTACAATTGGTCATTAAAATATAACCATATACATTTATTTACACGTTTCAACTTGCCTGATGAGTAATTTGTTAGTTTGATTTGAAGTGATTGACCTCAATATTGCAACATATTTATTATCGAAATTTCATATTTCCAGTCTTCCACACAGCTTTAAATCTAAACCCCTTGTTATACCTGAAATTTAAGGGCAAGTTATTTATACTCTTAAAAAATGTTTTAACTTTGGAGTAGGGGAGAGGCTGCACCTTTGGTACACGGGGACCTTTGGTACAAGTTCAAATTTCCCTCGATTTTTAAACCTGTGGTTCTTTTACTTACACCAGTAGATAGCTGTAGTGAGCTCTACAGGTGGTGAAAATTTCTTTCAATTTGGTTAAGAATTTCTCGAGTTATGCTGTAATTGCTGTTTTGGAGACCCAAAAGTAAGTATTCCAGTTCAACTTTGTAAGCTTCTTATTAGTGTTTAAAATAGATTAAGTAATATAATTTAGTTGTGACTGTTAAGTGATTATATCATACTGTAAATGATTCACATGGGATTTGTCAAAACCCAACCTCCAAAATAAGATAAAACAAATTAGGTAAACTTGTAGGGTGGGGACCTTTGGTACATATATTTTGGGGACCTTTGGTACAGTGGTAATTTGTACTTCTTGTGAAAGTATTATTCACTACAACTATATTTTAAAGTTGAGTCTGGTTCAACAGCTGTAAATCCAGAATCCGTACGACCGTTTCCAAAAGTACTTGAGCCGAGACAAGACAGTAAGAAGAAATTGAGGAAGGGGAAGTCTCGGGTATTGACTGACACGCCCGAAAAGAACCGCATTGTCCATGAAACACAACTGAGGGAAGAGAAGAAACGAAAATCAGAAGAGTTCAAGAGTCGGCAACGAGCAAAGCAGCTCTTCAAGCGGAAGAAGGCAGAAACGATACGTCGCGACAACTCTTCTTCGGAAGTTGACGTTGCAGTGCTAGTGTCTGATTCCGAAGACGAATTGCCATTAATTCAACTTGCTACTAAATCTAATGTCTGATGTACCAAAGGACCCCACCTTGGGGACGTTTGGTACAGAATACATCACTTTACTATTTCCTACTTTTACTATATTAAATTGAGTTTATATAGCACTTAACTTTTTTTCTATGTTGGCAACTTAACACAACGTGTAAATAAACAAAAACATCAGTAAAAAGAGTTGTTTTCTTCAAAATATAGACAAAAGTACTAAAAGTGTACCAAAGGTGCAGCCTCTCCCCTAAACAAAGTAAAATTCGAACCATCATTTCCGAGATACCGCGTGTTTATTTTTAAAATTTCACGCTCAGATCGAAAACTAAAAATGTTTTATATAAAATATGATCGAATATGACTTATCCACGAATATGACTTATTTTTCAGAAAACTACCACTTATACAGTGACTTACAAAATTATTCATACTCGAGCATTTAAATTTTTTTTCCATATTAAATCAACCGAATGTATTTTTAGGAATTTATTTACCCACATGCATGAACATGAAATGTAGAAAATTGCAATCAAATTAATTACTTTTTAAAAGAAATTTTCAGGAGAGATCAACAACGCCACCGAACTTTGTTTAAATTGATTAATTACAATAATTTTTATATTAATAATAGAAACAAAGTTCTGTGGTTTTGTTGATCTTCTGAAAAAAATTGTGTAAAAAATAAAAAATTTGCAAGATCAGTAAGTAGTTTAGGCGTGCGAGTCTTTCGAAGCTGTCCTCTCGATACGCCAACTTTGAGATGAAATCGTAAATTTCGCCAATGCGTCAATTCCCAAGCAACACAAGACCGTCAGAAATGCACATATTCTGTACATATTTTTCCGTGACGATATTGCATTGATTTGCCCACTTTGTCGTTACGGTATTATATGTATAGTTTATGTACATATTCGCTAAATAATTTTTCGCAACGATTTCTTAACTAATCGGCATTGATTTTTCCGTTACGGGTTACGGTATTTTATTCATGGATTATGTACATGTGCGTTACATAAATTTTCATAACTAAAAGGCAGTGATTTTTCCGTTTCGGTATTATATGCATCGTTTGAATAAATTTTCGTAACGATTTCTTAACTAAACGGCATTGATTTGCCCATATTTTCGTTACGGTATTGTGACGTTTTTTTCGATGACGTTTCAATACGTAAAATTTAGGTGCCGATACGGCACTAATAATTTATGTACCAAACGTAATAAATATTAATATAAAAAAATTATTTTTAATTAATTATAAGCATTTAGTAAAATTTTATAATTATTAATAATAATTAAAAATAAATGTAATTTTTATTTAGATTTGAAACTTTTTACAGTCAATTATTTATTGTTATGTTTTATTAATTACATTATTAATACTAAATTAGTCATATAAATAAGCCTTATAATATATTCTTGTTTCCATTTGTTTGCAATGCTAGGATCTGAAAATTTTTCATTAAATTATACCCATTTTACTTACTTTTTTTTTACCTAGTAACTGCCGATGTGGGATTCGATCCTGTGATTTCTGCTTGAGAGTCCGGCTCCTAATACACCAGGCTGTCCGGGTTGCTTAGTTTCAAACATTACTTATTGAATATTTCAAGTTTTTACAGCTTTACTTTAAAATATTAGAGTGCGTTGATATCGCAATAAATTCCACAGCATTGAATAAAATATTTATTTATTTACACAAATATTAAAAAAATACAACAAAATAAAATACTCTATGTTTTATAATTACACAAAGGTATACAGAAAAATTTAGATTTCGAATCTAATAAGGGTAGTAATAAGCATTTATTATTCGTAGAATCAAATATATTATGTTGCAACATTGCTTTTAAATATATGTCGCAATCTCATCTATTTAACATCATTTGTGATGTGAAAGAATTTTTTTCAAAATATCTAACTACAAAAAACGCGAAATGTGGTTTTTACAAACTGCAAGTTCCTTTTATTATGAAATGTAAGCAGTTATACTCATCGTTACTCTGATTAGACCTTGAAGATTTGTTAGGGTTTTACAATTTTGTCTATTTTCAGATGACTATAAAGTTTTATGACCCTTTCAATTTTTAAAGCAATTTGAGCATGTGTTTCTAGCCTGCATACAACCTTTTAGAGGAAACATGGTTTCAATACATATTCGACCTAACTATAACAATTATATTATTTCAACATCAAAATTATTATAAATTTGTTATAATTAATATTACATTTATTTATTAATGAATTTGAAACATTTTTAAATTAAATAATTAGTAACAAAGCCGTATTTTTCGTAAAGCAAATTTTTCATAAATTTGATGAAACGGCACAATAATAAATACTCTATTAGTCATTAATTATTATTTTCCAGTAAACATAAAAGTAATGTAAAATAATAAAGATAATAAAAGTATTCTTTTTTAGTTACAAAAATTTCAATTATATTCGTAGATATTTTTATTCGAGTTATTAAATAATAAAATAATTAATTCGTATATTTCTTTATTTGAGCTTTAATTTATTAATAATTTAAATTCTGATGCATCGATACTGTCGTAACTATGTTACTTTATTTGCAGGCAAATTACAAACAATCTTAAAGGTTATATTAGGTATTTTTGGACAAATTTAATTTAAAATTAGGTAAAATTAAATAAGTATATTGTAATTAAAAACCAAAATGATAAATAATAATGATTAATAAGATAGTTAAATTCAGCTATTATATAAATTGGGAAAGTGGAAATGTCGAAGTAAATAGATGTATAATATAAATTTAGGCAGGTCATTTTACATTTAACAATTCTATGACAATAATAAAAACTAAAAAGGGATGTTATTGTGCAAACCCCCTGTTGTTTAATGGCCTTCACTCCTGCACATGTACTTCAAAAATTTACTTACTTCAAAAAAAACGCTATGAAAATGTATGCATTGAAACTCGTAACTAAAATTAAATATTTTTTAGTTAATAAATGCTATGTGCATATTATGCATCGAAATTTACTTCAAACAAACGCAACGAAAATGTATGCATTGAAACTCGTAACTAAAATTAAATATTTTTTAGTTAATAAATGCTGTGTGCATATTATGCATTGAAATTTACTTCAAACAAACGCAACGAAAATGTATGCATTGAAACTCATAACTAAAATTAAATATTTTTTAGTTAATAAATGCTATGTGCATATTATGCATCGAAATTTACTTCAAACAAACGCAACGAAAATGTATGCATTGAAACTCGTAACTAAAATTAAATATTTTTTAGTTAATAAATGCTGTGTGCATATTATGCATCGAAATTTACTTCAAACAAACGCAACGAAAATGTATGCATTGAAACTCGTAACTAAAATTAAATATTTTTTAGTTAAAACATGCTATGTGCATATTATGCATCGAAATTTACTTCAAACAAACGCAACGAAAATGTATGCATTGAAACTCGTAACTAAAATTAAATATTTTTTAGTTAATAAATGCTATGTGCATATTATGCATCGAAATTTACTTCAAACAAACGCAACGAAAATGTATGCATTGAAACTCGTAACTAAAATTAAATATTTTTTAGTTAATAAATGCTATGTGCATATTATGCATCGAAATTTACTTCAAACAAACGCAACGAAAATGTATGCATTGAAACTCGTAACGAAAATTAAATATTTTTTAGTTAATAAATGCTATGTGCATATTATGCATCGAAATTTACTTCAAACAAACGCAACGAAAATGTATGCATTGAAACTCATAAGTAAAATTAAATATTTTTTAGTTAATAAATGCTATGTGCATATTATGCATCGAAATTTACTTCAAAAAAACGCAATGAAAATGTATACATTGATACTGTACATAAATAGTGCAGTGTAGATATGAATTAAAAATTATGTACCACTTCGGTACCTTTTCGGTACATAATTTTCAGTTATGAAAAAATATGTACATATTATTCATTCTTCAATGATATACCGGCACAAAATCAACATTCGTGTTACTTGGGTTTTACTTAACATTGATGGAAACGACTTTAACATGAAATTAAAAATGTGAAAACTTTCATGGTTTATTATTAGAACACATTAAAATTATTTAATTATGTATCACAAGAACTTATAAGTTAATTTATTACGGGAATATTTAATGAAATATTCCCACCATGTAAATATAATGTCAAGTAATTTACTTAATGTTTCTTAATTTCGAAACAGATTGTAGATATTCGTTTGTAATAAAAAAAAAAAAAAATTATTAGAACACAATCACCATAATTTATAATTTCAATATATACAGAAAATGATTTTCACCTATTTAATTTTTTATTAGCGCGGTAAAACTTAACACTATGAACACCACACTTTTTGCTTCAATTGTTAATATCTCAACAAGTATTTATCGAAGAATAATGTTGATTATTATACTCTATAATATTCGCTTCAATTTTGTTCCCTTATTATTTGCTCTTAAATTCAACCGTTTGATAGTTATGGTTAAAATATATGGATCCAGAATGGAACAAAGTGGAAATCTGATATATACAATTCATGAAAAAATCCAGGGATACATGACTTCATTTGAATTGTTGGTCCGCGCTCTGTGATTTAATATGATTTGCAGGGTCGCTTGGGGGCTCGGGGTCTCTGGTATGGATGACGGTCGGCTCGGCCTTGACTTTGTCGCCGGAATTTCCGCCTATTAAGTTAATGACGAGTGGACTTACACCTATACTGACGACCGCGGACCACTAGGTGACCCGGTGAGACGTGTTGGATCGCGGCGAGCGGTGTCCGGTTCAATTGAAAAAGTAGAATCAAGTGATAGTGCCTGACCTCCCGGACACAAACTTTCGTGCTAAACCGGGAGGTCATCGGGAGCCTGCATCATCGATGCAGCATGGAAGATCGCAGACGACAGCGGAAGTAATGCCGAGAAGGTAAAGCCCGCTGTCGTCGGGGAGGGGTTTTTAGTCAGTTAGAATCTGACACTACCATCCCTGATGGGGTGGTGCCTATGAAGGTTTCCCCCTTCCCTGCAGAAAAAAAAAGAATTGTTGGTCCATTTGCGATCTCTTTCGAGGTTTAATTCTAAAAGCACTGGCTGAAACTGTTATTTGAAATTGTTTATTAATTTGTTAAATTCGCACACTAGAAAATTTTCATCCCGTTTTGTTAATATTTTATGGCAGCGTTCATTGTACGCTTTGCTTTCAAAAAATCCGTCCTTTTTAATTTTGTTAAGTAGGTTACAAATAACTGTGATATTTTTATTACAATATAATTTAGAATCATTATAACCAAAAGAACACAAACAGATTTGGAAAGGAAAACAGCTCTCCGCTTTCCATCTTGTAGACTTTCCGTTGAACCAATTATTCTACCGGGTGGTGAATTAGTTACCGCAATCGAGATTTCAATGTTATACTCTTTGGGCCAGTTGTATATCAGAAGATCATCCTCCAATCCCATTTAACTCGCGGATTTCCTCTATTTCATTGGTTGATACACAAAAAATCCGTGGGCTAAATCTAACTGCGGGATGATCTTTTGCTATACAAATAGCCCTTATTAAATTCTTCATTATTTCAAAGAGAACAGTTTCTTGTGATGAAAAAAATGCTGCAACCGTAGTTTTTTTGTAATTTTCAGTTTCCAAGGTGTTAAAAATCAAAGGAGGTCATTGTAAATTTTCTTAAATCGTGGATACAAAAACAACTTCCATTGGCAAGTTCAATTCCAAAGCAATGCCAAGTTTTGTTAAAACATCACTTTTAGTTATAGTGTATTTCAAATTAATTGGAATTAAAAAAAGTCTAGCATCAAATTACGTTGTTATAAAAACATACAAACTATGCAAGGAAAAACAATATAAGAGATAAGATTATCGCGCCAACGAAAGCCCGCATTTCATACTCCACGTGGAGTAGTGTAGTTCTAATTGGTTAATATTTATAATAAGGACTTATTATTGGATAATATTTCTATTACGAAAATTCTCTTTGCGACTCCACGTGGACGCGTGTACCAGGTGTACAGTAAGTTTGTATGTTTTTATAACAACGTAATTTGATGCTAGACTTTTTTTAATTCCAATTAATTTGAAATACACTATACCTTAATTTTTACCCTCGACGGAATGGAAAATTACAGAAAATAATCGTGTGGATGCTGTGCTTTTTCTTTATAAAAAATTTATTTGTAATTTTTCTTTAAAATAATTTAGGATGCAACGAATTTAACATTGAAATCCACACAGCGCGTGTACCAATTTACCACCCCGCGTAATATAACAATAACCAATAAAAAAATATTCAACAGATTTTATTTTTAATTAACACAACTTGTTAATCCAGTGGCCCAAATAAATTTAGGCGGCCGTGTTCACAAGCATCTTGGATCTCGATCCGACAATTTGTTAAAAACTTGGACCTTGTCACGCAAAAACTAGAAGTTCTCGCTTTTTTTATGGGTTGCATTGGGGAAGCAGTCATTGATAAATTGATAAGCCGTGATTGATTTATCAATATAAATTGATAAACTCGATCTCGATACAGCGATTCCTTAAAATGGTGGGCACCGTGCGAAAAATGTAAGTGTCCGCTTGGGCCGTCGTCTAATTGACTCGATGCCGTAAACGCGAGCTCGATCCGACGGTTTCTTAAAAACCCGTTTCCCGTTCCCGTCTCGATCTGCAAATCAAGTTAGAGAACGCAATGCCAAAAAAGCAATCCCGATCCGGTAATTTCTTAAAATGTAAATCCCGTTGCGCAAAAATTGATAAGTCCACGCTTCGATTTGTATTGTAGTATATAAAAATTAATGTTAACGAATTGTTTTGAAATATTTTGTAATGTACGTTTTCTACTTTGCAGATTCTAAATATGGAACCCTCATGAGGAAGATCCATCAAAGGTTTGAAGTTGGTTTGGAGCCGTTTCTTAAACTGGTATTATAATGAAGTGTAAAATAAATTAGCTTTATTTAAAAACTAAAGTCAATCAACTTTGAATATTTTTGCAAGCAAAAGTATGTAAGTTTATTCACTTTAATGTTTTAAGTTAAAATAACTTGTTAAAATATTTTCAACCTTATAATAATGCACCGTTATCGATAATAAATGTAACTTGAAATAAATTCTGTTTTATTATTACTAACACTTAGCAATTTACGATACGTAAGTCGATGACGCAGATGCCCCACCAGTTCCGAACGAAAACCGAACCCGCTTCGGTTGTGAGTGGGGGAATCCAACTTGGTATATAAGTAATGTATTAACTACGGGGTGGGTGGGTTCCGGGCTGCAAGGTAGCCAGCAAACATTAGCTCCTCCAACTCGATCAACAGGCCGCAAAGCGGCCTGGGGGCGCGCAAAGCGCGCCCCTATCCAACAAGCCGCTTCGCGGCTTGTTAATCGAGTTGGAGGAGCTAGATGTTTGATGGCTAATGGCCTTCGCCCACCCGCCACAACCCCAGGAGAAACATTACTTATATACCAAATTGGTTGCCCCCACTTCCAACCGCACCGAGTTCGGTTTCGTTCGGAATACTTGGTGGGGCCATGACGAAAGTGGGAGAGTAAACTAATTGAAATATTTTCAAAGTCCGCTCCGGGCAAGTTGCTTACCTAGCTACAAGTAGATGATGTCACTAACTTACCTTGAATGCTTATATGACTATCTATAGGTGGGGAAACTTATATTAGTAATAGATACCTCATATCAATGATACAAGAATACGCAATTATAGCTTTTATTGCGACGGTAAGTAAGTACAAGACAATACAAATAATATACACACTGCACTACCATTTTCACTTGGATGTTCTAACCAAACTGCCAAGTCCAAACTCATACGATGTGCGCCGGCGTGGTTCTCGATGCTTGTTGCTATGTTGAAGGAATGACGCGTTATCTGTAATGAAAAAATAAATTACCATCATGTTTACATACACAACACATTTTCGAGTACGAGACTCGACACGTGACCCCATTTTTAAAATTCAAAGTAGTTTCTATGAAATCATTGCTAAATTGGATTTACCAAGTCGAAGACGTGCTAACCCCCGCTCCACATATGTATATGAATTGTTCACGCCGCGACTTAGCTTGACAACCTATGACGCTAGGGATTCCAGTTTACGAGTGACTGTACTTCACTTTTTAACGAATCACTGGAGAGGAATCATAATTTCGGAAGTCTGTTTAGTCAAGCGACGGGCTCCCCATCAAGCAGGGGGGGGGGGGAACTTACAACTTTCGCGTAACAGTTACCAACTTTAAATCCATATCGCGGTTTGAAAAAAGACGCTGGCGGTCACCCTAACGAAAGTTACAAATTGATGTGGGAGCCCTACAGTTTGCACGTGACGGATCTGAACTTATTTATAAGATCGAGTTCGCGTTTTAAACACTGAAGTCAGTTATTGACGGCTACTCTAACCTGAATTACAAATCAAAGTGGGGACCTACAGTTTGATCTTGACGAATCTTAACATTTTTACTATTTATCGGATCGAGACCGCGATTTTGACAATGACGTTAGTTGTTGACGCCCGTTCTAACCCGAATTACAAATCAAAGTAGGGACCTACAGTTTGATTTTGACGAATCTTAACATTTTTACTATTTACATGATCGAGATCGCGATTTTGACAATGACGTTAGTTGTTGACGGGCGTTCTAACCCGAATTACAAATCGAAGTGGGGACCTACAGTTTGATCTTGAAGAATCGTAACATTTTTACTATTTACATGATCGAGATTTTGACAATGATGTTGGTTGTTAACGACCGTTCTAACCCAAATTACAAATAAAAGTAGGGACCTACA
Organism: Podabrus alpinus; assembly: GCA_932274525.1. Lineage (NCBI taxonomy): Eukaryota > Metazoa > Arthropoda > Insecta > Coleoptera > Cantharidae > Podabrus > Podabrus alpinus. The sequence goes on from OW026451.1 coordinate 160,045,091, forward strand.
GTTCGATCTTGACGAATCTTAACATTTTTACTATTTACATGATCGAGATCGCGATTTTGACAATGACGTTGGTTGTTGACGGCCGTTCTAACCCGAATTACAAATCAAAGTGGGGACTTACAGTTTGACGTAGGGACCTAACGGTTTTTGCGTGACGGAACGCAACTTCTTAACAAGCCGCCGATTGAGTCTACATTTTGGGAAAAGAGGCAAGTGCCCGTCGGCTATCCAAACGCGAATTAAAATTAAAACAGGTTACAGTTTTAGTGTGGCAGGTGGTAAATTTTTAACGAATCAGCAAGTAAAATCGTGTTTTGACCAATCAGACCAACTACCGGCGACTTCACTTATTGGAATTACAAATCGCAGTGGAGACTTTTGGTTTCCACGTTAACGACAATGAAAGCAACAATTGACTGTCTTCCTAACCCGAATTACAAATCGCAGCGTGAACGTAGTGCTTGTTCACACTGAACATCAGACATAAGAAATATGTAAAATTTCCATAAAGCATAATTTTAAAACATCAAATTGAAACAATTTCAACTTTAAATGTAATTTAAAGTACGACCATAAACTTTATATTATATGCACGATACACTTACAACGGTATGCTTATTATTTTTCTCAAACACGTATACTATCGCGCATTACGTCACGTGCGAATTAAATTACAAACGATCGTATACGAACGTGGTACGAACTGTACTCGTGAACTCAAATTATCTGTCGAATTCTAATTATTTGAAATTATTCGAATTTGTGAAAATTCTATTATTAAATTCGAAAATGCTGGGTTGTGCAGTTGCGAAATGTGGTAATAATAATAAAACGACAAAAGGGACGAAAATCAAATACTTCCGATTTCCACAAATTGAAGACATTTCTAAAATAAAATGGATTGTTGCATGTCATCGTGAGGATAAAATAAACCTAAAAAATGGTATGTTGTTTTATGAAACAAAAATTTTCGAGAACCGTTGAAAAACAACCCCAAAATCGACTTTTTAAAAGTAGGGAAAATGAACATCGAACATGCCGCGGCTCCCAAGACAAACGCGGGGAAATGCATCACACGTTCCCTTCGAATCGAGTGAAATTTTTTTGCTCCGATTTGAATTTTTCTTTGAAATTCGGATAGGTGGGGGTGTGATTAGTAGATATTAATAATAAATATTATCAAAAAAATGGAAAATAACCGGTGTATTTGCGCAAAAGCGCAAGATGGTTCGCATCACAATTCCAATTCGCACGTGACGTCACACAACCTGCGTATGAGCATACCGTTGTAAGTGTATCGTGATTATATGTTAAAATTAGGCTGTATATAAACTTTACGTCTCGGGTATTTCTTATGTTTCACGTTCATTGTGAATAAAAGCTTACGGTTTTCGGCGCCACTTCACTTTTAAACGAGTGAGACTAACAGACGCACAATGGAACCAAATGACAAGAGTGAAAATTCACGATTTATTTTCCCAAGTATTAAATGCTGACATTGTGTAACACCATAATAGTATAATAATTATTATATAATGATAAGCGTTATAATATTATAACTTGAATTTTCACTAGTTGGACATTTCGTTTCATAGTGTGTCGATGGCCTCCCTAACCTGAATCAAAAATTGAAGTGGAAACTTACATTTTTAACGTGACAAAATCAAATGTTTCAATGAATCGCCAGAATAAGAGACCGGTTTTGGCAATGAGGCAAACTTCCAACGACCTCTCTTACCCGAATTAAAATTTGAAGTGGAGACTTACAGTTCTAAGCATGACAGTACCGAACTTTTTGAACAGTTACCGCAGTAAGATTGCGTTTTGGGCAACGAGACCAACTACCTCCCTAATCCGAAGTGCAAATTGCAGCAGAGATTTACAGCTTGCGCGTGGTGTGATAATTTGAGGTTTCTTATGACACTCCTTAGAAAAAAACCTAATATGTCAAATGTCCCAGCCGTCAAACTCAACCTAGGGATTTAACATGGTAAATGAGTGTTTTTAAAATTCTTGCTTCCCAAACAGGTAATAATGAAAATTTTATCGAACAAAACAGATTTTTGTTTCGCGTTTGGAGATACCTAACAATTGTTATTTCGCCTTTAATTCATCTTAAAAATACAAGATCTTAAAAAAATATTGGGTGGTTTTGAAGACGTTGAGATATGGATTGGAAAAATAGTCGCCACAAATTACAAATCAAATTTGTCAAAGTGATTTTTAGGCGTTTATTTTTCCACTGCAAGCTGTACTCTTAAAAAACGCACAATTTTAATAATAATGAAAGAGGAAATGGCAACTGTCGGCTATCTCCAAACGCCAAAAAGAACTTGCCTTTCGATTGATACCATTTTATTTTATTATTATGGGGAACATAAATCTTAACAAAAAGTTGATTTTCTATGCTACTTCCCTATGCTCGGGTGGTTGACTGGCCACCTGGTATAGTGATGATTATAATGACCCGCTTATAAGTCCAAGCGCGCACTTGCGGTTGTGCGGCTAAAGAATCGCAATCGCACAAAACTATCATAGTGCGCGCACTGCGGTTGAATCTTAAATTTATTTTATGGATTTTACGGAAACTGTTGTTGCACTTAAAAACAACACAAAAAAGGATTTTAAAGTTAAGGGCTCGCCACATAGTCATGGTCATGCGCAAAATAGCATAGCAACTCATAACTATGTGAACGTCACTATTGAAACCCTATGTTTCTACTTCAATGTTTGACATTGGCATAGCACAGCACAGGCTATGTGGCGAGCCCTTTATATAATTACGTACATCCAGTTGTTACGATAAATAATTCTTCATGTTAATTTATTCATTCTGCAAACTTCATCCCATAATTTTTGACCACGAATGCAGTTCGTCATTTTAATTCTAATAATAATTTTTCTGAAATACCAATGTATTATATTTATGATTTGTGAACAAATTCGTCGTCATAATCATAACAAATCACTGGACGTCTCAGCAAGGACTAGGATTCTAGAATATTTTGATGGCAGTCAGTAGCAGATGTCGAGTTGGTGTAGTTTTTAAATTTTATTTTGAAGAAAAACCGTGCAGAGATCAAGATTCAAACGCAGACAGCAGCACTGAAGTCTATAATATACACCACGTGCACTTTTCTCCCAAAGAATAAAATTTTAATGCTAAAGCAACACCGAAAACAAAGGATTTGCGAATGCTCTTCCACAGAATATTTTAGAAACTAGAACATTACAAGGGGTGTGCCATAAGAAACCAGTAAAAAATCGATCGCCAGTATATCTGGAAGTTAGAAGGACAATACATAGCAGTTCTTCGGCGGTTTGTCATTTTAAGTCACCATGAAATCTCGATTCAAAATACGGAATTTAAAATTCATGCAAATAAAAATGGCTAATAATAATTGAATACGATATAACTTACCTGATTATTTTCCCATGCAACTTTTAGAAGCCGAACCAATGTGAAATTTTGAAACCAATAGATAATTGGCATCCCTTATTGTATCATCGGTGCTGATCTCCCTCATTGAAACAAAAAAAATTGGTAAAAATGTGTCAAAAGTCGTTTACAATTAATCTGTTCGTAGTAGGGTTGTATTTTACCAGTTTTTTGATTGTCTCGAATTTCACTTTTGTGTTGCATTTACATTTAGAATGAAAAACATTTTAAAATTTCCATAAGCGGAAATTTATTTACAGAAAAAGCAAAATTCGAAAGAATGTGATATGCTACAGGGTGGTCTCTAAAGAGTGATGAAAATTAAACTTTGTTCAAAAAATTTGAAACTTGGTGTATTCATTAGCATTAAACCCGTGAATACACGAAAAATATTAGAAAAATTCTAAATACTACAGGGTGGTCTCTAAAGAGTGATGAAAATTAAACTTTGTTCAAAAAATTTGAAACTTGGTGTATTCATTAGCATGAAATCCGCGAATACACGAAAAATATTAGAAAAATTCTAAATACTACAGGGTGGTCTCTAAAGAGTGATGAAAATTAAACTTTGTTCAAAAAATTTGAAACTTGGTGTATTCATTAGCATTAAACCCGTGAATATACGAAAAATATTAGCAAAATTCTAAATGCTACAGGGTGGTCTCTAAAGGGTGATGTAAATTAAACTTTGTTCAAAAAATTTGAAACTTGGAGTATTCATTAGCATTAAACCCGTGAATACACGAAAAATATTAGAAAAATTCTAAATGATACAGGGTGGTCTCTAAAGAGTGATGAAAATTAAACTTTGTTCAAAAGATTTCAAACTTGGTGTATTCATTAGCATTAAACCCGTGAATACACGAAAAATATTAGAAAAATTCTAAATGATACAGGGTGGTCTCTAAAGAGTGATGAAAATTAAACTTTGTTCAAAAAATTTGAAACTTGGTGTATTCATTAGCATGAAATCCGAGAATACACGAAAAATATTAGAAAAATTCTAAATACTACAGGGTGGTCTCTAAAGAGTGATGAAAATTAAACTTTGTTCAAAAAATTTGAAACTTGGTGTATTCATTAGCATTAAACCCGTGAATACACGAAAAATATTAGAAAAATTCTAAATGATACAGGGTGGTCTCTAAAGAGTGATGAAAATTAAACTTTGTTCAAAAAATTTGAAACTTGGTGTATTCATTAGGGGTGCGCATATAATCGATTAATCGATTACGTAATTCGAATAATCGATTATTTCATAATCGATTATATTTTATAATAATCGATTAATCGATTATTGAAATAATCGGTTATTCATAATCGACTATGAGTTCATAATCGATTATGAACTCGTAATCGATTATGAACCCATAATCGATTATGAATTCATAATCGATTATGAATTCATAATCGATTATGGACTCATAATCGATTATGAACTCATAGTCGATTATGAACTCATAGTCGATTATGAACTCATAGTCGATTATGAACTTATAACTATAATAGGTAGGGCTATTAAGGGTTACTAAATTACTATATAATTTATTATTTTGCTAATTGTGTTACGGTGGTGCTAATAAGAAGTGTTGTTAAGCACCAGTTGATAACACATTACGGTCCGGTATCAATCTGTAATAACTTACCTGTGTAGCCGATTATAATGTTACTTACAGGTGTGTTGATGAGAATTTACGACTCCTTCTTAAAAACGCTGATTAAATCTGAAGTACCAAATATTTTGTTTTTAAATTTTAACTGAATGTTACTATTGTATTATGCATTATGTAATTAATTTATTGTTAACAATAATCCATCTAAAAGGCTTCTAATTAAAATTCATTTTGTAAAAGTATACACTTTCACTCAAAATATCGGACAAATAATTTAAATCCATATTGATGAAAAAAGGTTGCAATCTTTAATTGAAAAGCAAAAAAATATTTTTTTAAAACTATCAAATTTATAAACAAAAATACCTAAAAGTTGAATGGCAAATCCACATTTGCATTCAAAATGGCAAATCCATATTTGGATTCAAAATATGGATTTGCCATTCAACTTTTAGGTATTTTTGTTTATAAATTTGATAGTTTTTAAAAAATATTTTTTTGCTTTTCAATTAAAGATTGCAACCCTTTTTCATCAATATGGATTTAAATTATTTGTCCGATATTTTGAGTGAAAGTGTATACTTTTACAAAATGAATTTTAATTAGAAGCCTTTTAGATGGATTATTGTTAACAATAAATTAATTACATAATGCATAATACAATAGTAACATTCAGTTAAAATTTAAAAACAAAATATTTGGTACTTCAGATTTAATCAGCGTTTTTATGAAGGAGTCGTAAATTCTCATCAACACACCTGTAAGTAACATTATAATCGGCTACGCAGGTAAGTTATTACAGATTGATACCGGACCGTAATGTGTTATCAACTGGTGCTTAACAACACTTCTTATTAGCACCACCGTAACACAATTAGCAAAATAATAAATTATATAGTAATTTAGTAACCCTTAATAGCCCTACCTATTATAGTTATAAGTTCATAATCGACTATGAGTTCATAATCGACTATGAGTTCATAATCGACTATGAGTTCATAATCGATTATGAGTCCATAATCGATTATGGGTTCATAATCGATTATGAGTCCATAATCGATTATGAGTTCATAATCGATTACAAGTTCATAATCGATTACGAGTTCATAATCGATTATGAACTCATAGTCGATTATGAATAATCGATTATTTTTAATAATCGATTAATCGAAAAAAATCGATTATTTTTTATAATCGATAATCGATTATGAAATTCCATAATCGCGCACCCCTAGTATTCATTAGCATTAAATCCGCGAATACACGAAAAATATTAGAAAAATTCTAAATACTACAGGGTGGTCTCTAAAGAGTGATGAAAATTAAACTTTGTTCAAAAAATTTGAAACTTGGTGTATTCATTAGCATTAAATCCGTGACTACACGAAAAATATTAGAAAAATTCTAAATGATACAGGGTGGTCTCTAAAGAGTGATGAAAATTAAACTTGGTTCAAAAAATTTGAAACTTGGTGTATTCATTAGCATGAAATCCGCGAATACACGAAAAATATTAGAAAAATTCTAAATACTACAGGGTGGTCTCTAAAGAGTGATGAAAATTAAACTTTGTTCAAAAAATTTGAAACTTGGTGTATTCATTAGCATTAAACCCGTGAATACACGAAAAATATTAGAAAAATTCTAAATACTACAGGGTGGTCTCTAAAGAGTGATGAAAATTAAACTTTGTTCAAAAAATTTGAAACTTGGTGTATTTATTAGCATTAAACCCGTGAATACACGAAAAATATTAGAAAAATTCTAAATGATACAGGGTGGTCTCTAAAGAGTGATGAAAATTACACTTTGTTCAAAAAATTTGAAACTTGGTGTATTCATTAGCATGAAATCCGCGAATACACGAAAAATATTAGAAAAATTCTAAATACTACAGGGTGGTCTCTAAAGAGTGATGAAAATTAAACTTTGTTCAAAAAATTTGAAACTTGGTGTATTCATTAGCATTAAACCCGTGAATATACGAAAAATATTAGCAAAATTCTAAATGCTACAGGGTGGTCTCTAAAGGGTGATGTAAATTAAACTTTGTTCAAAAAATTTGAAACTTGGAGTATTCATTAGCATTAAACCCGTGAATACACGAAAAATATTAGAAAAATTCTAAATACTACAGGGTGGTCTCTAAAGAGTGATGAAAATTAAACTTTGTTCAAAAAATTTGAAACTTGGTGTATTTATTAGCATTAAACCCGTGAATACACGAAAAATATTAGAAAAATTCTAAATGATACAGGGTGGTCTCTAAAGAGTGATGAAAATTACACTTTGTTCAAAAAATTTGAAACTTGGTGTATTCATTAGCATGAAATCCGCGAATACTCGAAAAATATTAGAAAAATTCTAAATACTACAGGGTGGTCTCTAAAGAGTGATGAAAATTAAACTTTGTTCAAAAAATTTGAAACTTGGTGTATTTATTAGCATTAAACCCGTGAATACACGAAAAATATTAGAAAAATTCTAAATGATACAGGGTGGTCTCTAAAGAGTGATGAAAATTAAACTTTGTTCAAAAAATTTGAAACTTGGTGTATTCATTAGCATGAAATCCGCGAATATTCGAAAAATATTAGAAAAATTCTAAATACTACAGGGTGGTCTCTAAAGAGTGATAAAAATTAAACTTTGTTCAAAAAATTTGAAACTTGGTGTATTCATTAGCATTAAACCCGTGAATACACGAAAAATATTAGAAAAATTCTAAATGCTACAGGGTGGTCTCTAAAGAGTGATAAAAATTAAACTTTGTTAAAAAAATTTGAAACTTGGTGTATTCATTAGCATGAAACCCGCGAATACACGAAAAATATTAGAAAAATTCTAAATGATACAGGGTGGTCTCTAAAGAGTGATAAAAATTAAACTTTGTTCGAAAAATTTGAAACTTGGTGTATTCATTAGCATTAAACCCGTGAATACACGAAAAATATTAGAAAAATTCTAAATGCTACAGGGTGGTCTCTAAAGAGTGATGAAAATTAAACTTTGTTCAAAAAATTTGAAACTTGGTGTATTCATTAGCATTAAACCCGTGAATACACGAAAAATATTAGAAAAATTCTAAATGCTACAGGGTGGTCTCTAAAGAGTGATAAAAATTAAACTTTGTTCAAAAAATTTGAAACTTGGTGTATTCATTAGCATTAAACCTGTGAATACACGAAAAATATTAGAAAAATTCTAAATGCTACAGGGTGGTCTCTAAAGAGTGATAAAAATTAAACTTTGTTCAAAACATTTGAAACTTGGTGTATTCATTAGCATTAAACCCGTGAATACACGAAAAATATTAGAAAAATTCTAAATGCTACAGGGTGGTCTCTAAAGAGTGATAAAAATTAAACTTTGTTCAAAAAATTTGAAACTTGGTGTATTCATTAGCATTAAAACCGTGAATACACGAAAAATATTAGAAAAATTCTAAATGCTACAGGGTGGTCTCTAAAGAGTGATAAAAATTAAACTTTGTTCAAAAAATTTGAAACTTGGTGTATTCATTAGCATTAAACCCGTGAATACACGAAAAATATTAGAAAAATTCTAAATGCTACAGGGTGGTCTCTAAAGAGAGATAAAAATTAAACTTTGTTCAAAAAATTTGAAACTTGGAGTATTCATTAGCATTAATTTATTTTATTAAAAATTAGTATTAATTTATTCAGTTTAAAGAAACCGTGCTTTGCATTCTGGGATTGAAAGATGCCCATATAAGGCAATGTTTGGATGTCCGGCTAGAGTAGGATTATTTAGCTTCGACTGAAATAATTATTAGAAAAGTAAGTCTTTAAAATGTTCAAGTTAGCAAATGAAAAATTTCCTGATGTTCAAATTGGAAGTACGGTTCGCATTCTTATACCAGATGTAGACAGAGCTCGCGGTTATCTACGTAATATATTGGCTGTTGTTAGATCCATAGAAGATGGCCTTCATCAACTTTGCACAAATTAATCAAAGAGAAGTAAATAATATTTTAGAAGAAGAAATAATAGAAGGAAATAAATTTTGTTAGAAAACATTAACGATTCAATCAAAGAAGATTACTCTTAGACGAGCTGCAGCTCAAAACGGTGTTTTAGGGGGCAGGGTTACAAGCGTTGTCACTGCAAGGGCGTATGTAAAAATAATAGGTGCATGTCGCGCCAGTAAACAAATTTGGAATTCGTAGTGCCATGGATCACTCTCATGTCTGAATAAAAATGATTAAATTAAAAAAAATAATTTAATTATTTTTACTTTCCGAACCCCTAGGTAAGGAAAGTATTGTTATCAGTCAAAATTTGACCCCCCAATTTTTTGACAGATGTTCACGTTTTGAGGTCCCCTGAATCCATTTTTATCATTTTTGGAAGGATGTCTGTATGTATATATATATTTTTTTTTTTTTCTGCAGGGAAGGGGGAAACCTTCATAGGCACCACCCCATCAGGGATGGTAGTGTCAGATTCTAACTGACTAAAACCCCCTCCCCGACGACAGCGGGCTTTACCTTCTCGGCATTACTTCCGCTGTCGTCTGCGATCTTCCATGCTGCATCGATGATGCAGGCTCCCGATGACCTCCCGGTTTAGCACGAAAGTTTGTGTCCGGGAGGTCAGGCACTATCACTTGATTCTACTTTTCCAATTGAACCGGATACACCGCTCGCCGCGATCCAACACGTCTCACCGGGTCACCTAGTGGTCCGCAATCGTCAGTATAGGTGAAAGCCCACTCGTCATTAACTTAATAGGCGGAAATTCCGGCGACAAAGTCAAGGCCGAGCCGACCGTCATCCATACCGGAGACTCCGAGCCCCCAAGCGACCCTGCAAATCATATTAAATCACAGAGCGCGATGCGACCGGGTCATCTTGAAAAACTTGTGGTCGCTGGCAAAGTGCCAGTCCACTCGTCTTTATATTTGACGGCACTATTTTCGCGATCGTCCCCCTCTGGATTAGCACGAGAGTTTGTGTCCACAGAGGGTCTACGCGCTATCGTCGTACCGACACTAACCTACCCCGTCGAACGACCGTCACTACTTGACCCGACCCGACCCGCCGATCAATGACGATATTCTTCGGGAATTCTCTTGGGAACTTCTCGCGCATCTTCTCGCGGGAACTTCTCAAGGGAACTTAAAAAGGCTGTCATTGACTTAACTGTAGGGCGAGAACTCGAGCTGCGGCTTGCTCAGCTCGTCCGTCCCCCTCCTTGGTCTTCATCACTTGACTGATGAAGACCGCTACAGCCAGCCATTCGTCTTCGCCGGACAGCATGAAAGCAATCATGTTGCCCGGGCTTAGTGTGTCGCCCATCCGGAGCGAAATCATCACTCTCTCCCTCTCCCATCTTAGGCATCCGAAAAGAGTGTGTTCCGCCGTATCTTCGTCCCCGCAGTAACGACAGGCAGGTGACTCGGTCAGCCTGAACCTGTGGAGATATGCCTGGAAGCATCCGTGGGCGGTGAGAGCTTGTGTTATATGAAAGTTCACCTCTCCGTGCTTTCTCGCTACCCAAGGACGAAGATCCGGAATGAGCTTTCTGGTCCAAGCGGCATTCGTGCCGGAGGACCAGCTCCTTTGCCAATCGTCGAGCGTCCGCTGCTTAATGGTGGGGTCCGGTCCCGCTCGTACGTCTGCTCTCTCTCTAGCTAAAAGCTCTATGGGAGGCATGGAGGCCAAGACTCGCACGGCTTCGCCGGACGTCTGTATGTATGTGTGTATGTGTGTGTGTATGTACGTCTGTGAACACGATAGCGTCTAAACGAAGCAAGCAAATCATTCCAAATTTTGCATATAAGCTTTTTCCTGTCGTAGGACGAAGCCAGATGAAAATAAATTAAATCGTGTAACGGGAAAGGGGGGTTTACCTGGAGCTATTATGACATTATGCGTCATAACTTCGAAACGAAATTAAATATGTAAAAATATTAATAACAAAAAATTAGCGCTATGGAATTTCCTACATTTTTTGTCCTACAAGTTTTTCTCTAAAATATACAGGGCGTTTCAAAAATTTTTGTATTTGTAAAAATTTTTTGTATTTGTAAATAAAATAGTAAACCGCATTCTACTAACGAAAATAAGATGAAAAGATTCTAATAACATGGGTCCAAAAATGCTTCGTTTGCAAGATATAGGCATTCAAAAGTTTTTTTCTTCCTATTTTGGCAAAATATGAAATTTTTCATCGATTTACTGTTGAAATTATGTAACCATTTTATTTAAAAATATAATGTAAAAATTTGCGTCTGTTCGGAAAGTTATGCGATGGCCACATCAGATTTTTTAACTTTTATTATTTTTTAAAATTGTTAATAAATTATTATTCATTATAATACTTCACTGATGGTGAAGTAATTGAACCATTTGAGGTTGAAAAAATAAAATGTTGTTGAATATTTAAATGAAATGTTCATTTACCTTTACAGAACATTTTTCTTTTCCTAGTCATTTTCCTACAAGTCTGAACACAAACTTAATTAGCGTGTTATATAATTTCTCAAACAGTGGTTTGAGTACTCGATCAACAGTAAGCCGTTTTATAATTCGTTCGACCACAGAGTGCTTGCGTTTTAAAATTCTCCACCTTTGCTCGACCAGTTGTTCAAACAACCATTTCATGCACCGGGGTTCAAGATAGTGCACCAAAGTTGAACGACAACTATAATCTAAAAAGATGGCCGTTTTCAATTTGACAGAAGAAATGTGCATAACTCTTTTTTAAATTACCAGCTATTTAACTCTAAAGATGTGTAGTACAAAACTTATGAATGAATTCGATATGTACGAGATTTGACACACACGTCGTTTTTTAATTCCACTTTGTTTGAGTGGTTCGAGCAAGCTCAGACTGCACCCGAGTTTGCTTGAGTACGTACTGCTCGAACAACCTGAGCAATTATAAAACACGCTATTTGTTTTTTTAAATAATCAGAACAACAATCGACTGCCCTTAAAGACAAATCCTTAAATTAGTAATTTTTATTCATTCCTATGGTGGTGTATATTAAGTTTCATCGAGTTTGAAGTAGGTCAAGTCAATTTTGCCAATTTTTCAGTTAATATGAACTGGAATGGCCTTTATTGAAATGCAGTGCAACATGGCATGATATTTTACATGAAAGGACAAAGCTAAGTTTAATCATTATTCATACACCATAGAAATAATAAAAGCTTACTTGGAAAATCCTTCGTTAGTCTGAACAGGTCCAACACCGCCACCAAAAAATGCAACGGCTGCGTACCACAGGAGAATATCTTCATCAATGATGTGATGTTCCTAAGTAAAAGTACCCAAATACATATCTGGAGATCTACACAGGTGGCATGGTCATCTACACCAACTTTTTTCCAGCACTCATCCTGCAAGAACAAATATCAGCTACAATTTATTAAAACTGGCAAATGAACATACCCAAGATACATGCAGTCTTATGCACGCGAAACATTTTCCGGTCTGTGGAAAATTGGTTGTTTGAAGGGTACAAAGGGTCTTCACGTTTAATTTTACAATAAATTATAATCATTATAAATTAAAAAAAACTTTACAGTGACATTAAAGGTTGACGTTGCCGATTTACAGTTTCCTGTTTTACCTGTGGTTATACCAAAAATCGACAGTTCAGTGGCGGCCCTTGTCAACTATTTTTAGGTGTGATGAATTATAAAAAAAAGTAAAATCTAATTACAAGAAATTCGCCTTATTGAATATTTTTACACATTAGAAAGCGCCGGTTCTTGTTTACAGTAAATTTATTAATTCAATTGACCAGGCCCGTAGCCAGGATTTCATTTGGGGGGGGGGCACTTGTAAAGGGGGTTCCCCTTTTTATTACAAATTCTTTTAAGTTTAATATTTCAAATGTTTTACTTTCAAAATTTTTGTTTCTTTTGAACATTTCGGGGGGGGGGGGCGACGTGCCCCCCCCCCAGGTGCCCCCCCTGGCTACGGGCCTGCAATTGACAATAATTAGACTAAGCAACGAAGCCAATTTGAGCTTTCATATAATCCAAGCAAGCTGAAATTTGGCAGACATTATAATACTTATTGGACTGTCATAATCATAGGTAATTTAAATCCCGTACCGGCGTCTCTCCCAATTGAGGTTTTAGAGCCCCCAATACGGTTTTTCGCCTATAGCTTGTTTATTTTCCCTTTTACGAAAAATTATCATCAGACCAAAATCGAAGACCATAAAATTCTCTACAAAGGCATAATATAATGTGTTCCAAATTTTTCTATGGCGTACTATTGCTGAAACGACTTTTGCTGCCATATGGGAAAATGTCGTCCAAAATCGCATTTAAACATTTATTTCGAAAACCATTCATGTTATCAAAACATATTTTTTGTTCTTAACATTTTTTTTTATAGAACTTACCATTCATCAACAAAAGTTTGAGTTCTCGAGTTCGAATCGAGTTCAAAAATAAGTCAGTACTATTGCCCAGACAATTCTAGATCAAATTTCCAGGAAACCTGGAAGAAATCCAAAGCTGAATTTTTGTTTAAGGACTCGATTGGCCACAAAGAAAGATAAATATATTAAAATTTTCTGAGAATGTCGTGTCGGCGTCGTAGATTTTTTTTTACATATTATAACTGGAAAACTATTCACGTTATCAAAAAATGTTTTATAATATTATCTATATCTTTTATTATTATTATTTTTTCATCAGAGCTCTCGTTTATGATATTTGGGTATAGATAAAAACAGTCGCATGTTATAGTTTAGGATAGGATGTTGCCTGCAAGAATAACAGAAAAAAGAAAAGGTTGAATCAAATAAAGTGCAAGGTTGGTTTTGAGGTTAAAGTCGATTGACAAGTTAAACAGCGCAAACTAAAGGGGTATAGGGTAATAGCGTGGGTACCTCTGAGACGTGGAGCCGGGTATTATTTGCATTAAACGCGATTCAGAAAGTTCTCTATGCGCGCAAAAACTTGGTGCGATCCACAGCCCGTGGCTCTCCGTTCGTGCGTTGAAAACTACAATAAATTTTACGTGCAAAATTTCGTTCTTGTAAACGTAACGTCTGTTAGTCACAACGAAAGGACGACAAGATTGTATGCGCGCAAGATGCTCAATGTAAATGGGTATGTTGAATAGCATGGGTTTTTGCGATATGGAATGAAAATTTGCGCGCAAGAAATGAAACATTTACGCGCACAGCTTTCGTCCGCGCACAAAAGGTGCGCGTAATTTTTATTGCACATATCGTCCCCTTAGTACTATAACTAGGTAACTCGAATTTTGGATATTTTGAGTTAACTACATGTGCCCACCTAATTTTAATCACTTTATTTAGTGCTGTAACTAAAAATGTTCTATTATGTTTCTAAATATCAAATATCCACTTGCTAAAAGTAGATAAGTCCCAGATCCCTTCAATGCTGTTATGCTATAAGTGCATAATTTGAGATAGCTAGTTGTGCAAATTCCGAACGTTACGTATAGCAACGTATAGTACGTCCGCGACCTTCGCAAGACAGTTGAGATATCTATTTGTGCAATTGTGAAGTTTTATAGTTTTATTCTTTATAATAATTATGTATTTTCTCGATCTTATTTTGTATTATGTATTACTATTTATCAGTCGTTATGAATAAAACTTATTTTGAAACATACAAAGTTAAAATAAAATAAAAGAACTATAAATAACTCTGATTTTTCAAATTTTTATTAGTGCTATAACTATGTAGATATCTTACTACTAATTCAAAATTTCCTAAAATATAAAACATTAGACTGTGAGGGTATTAAATACATTTAACTTACATACATAAGTAGCTAATGTTTTAAACGTTAAAACAAAAATAATTTTGAAGTTTAATACTTTTTTTTGCTATTGTAAACTTTAAACTCCATTTACTCAATATCAGTAATTTCAAGTTACCTGGTTATAGTATTAAGGGGACGATATAACAAGACAATGAAGTCGTGCGATCTACCGCCCGCCATAACCTTCTAGTATGTGATTGCCCTGGTTGTGCGGCCTAAAGACCGAACTGTGCAGAAATCCGTTAAGGATTGAAAAAATTTGGATGTTATATAATAAATATATAAGATTGGATTCTCACGTAATTATGGGACTCCGTGAAGTCGATTTTAATGCTTTAATTGTTGTTCGTGAATCTATTGAGAATCCAATCTCGCACAAGGGGATTGGAATTCAGCATATTCTTTGCTTAATTTGCACCAAAAAGTAATGAAAGAAATTTATTTATATTTTTGACTTATTTGGCTGTCTGAACTAAGTTTTATTAATTGTTCGAAATCCACAGAGAAACACAGCCATGCATTTTATTAATTAAGGCTGGAAAGTTTTGATTTTTGGATTTATAATATAAATTGTTAAAGTGATAGAGGAAAATGTCATATTTTTGTTTCCTTAGTTTTTCATTTTTTGAGAACCGCTGATGCAAAAGAACAAATAACATTCCAAAAATCAAATATCCAAGACAAAATTATAAATTCGACTTGCATACTTCATAGGCCCAGAACCAGTTGTAGTACAATGTAAGGCTACAAGAACAAATTTGGTTACAATAAAAATAAGATCAATTACCTGTGACCCTCAACATTTCAAAAAGACACGATATTTAATAATAGAAACCTGAGGTCATCTAAATTAGAAGCAATATAGAAATTGTACAAATCAATTTGTGAACTCAGGCGATATTAGAATACAATGAACAACATCGTGTCCCTTAAACGCAAAATCCGAACAGGTATTTAAATCAAATCACGTGATATCGGATATCTCAAAATGTCAGTAGCGATTCCTGACTTTTTCAATGGAAGGGCAAAAAATAAAATATAAATGTATTGTGCTTTTATTTGCTTCCAGATTAGTAGACAATATCTACTCAGAATAAACGAGAACATTTAAGAATCTTAGGCTTACATGCGATTCTCGTATGGTAGGAGGTGTAAAAATATTTCTGTAATCTGCAGCAGCCCGACTTCTTGCAGAGTGTAGTGACAGCTTCTTGTGTTATTTTAAAAATATTAATACATTTTATTATCAAATTAAATACTCAAGTCAACAATATAAAGTGAAATACAGAAACCGAGGGGTCTGGGGGGGTATGGAATATCCCCCAGCATATCGTCATAGCTGAAGGAAATGGAGAATATGAAAATCCCGAACAAATTGATACGTTTGACACACATGACGCTAGAGAAAACTACAGCAGAGATATTAACAAAAAACGGAAAAACAGAAGATTTCATAATTAACGCAGGAGTACGACAGGGTGATTCACTATCGGCAACATTGTTCAATATTGTGCTCGAAGGAATAGTAATAAGAACAAACTGTGGAGATAAGATCATAAATAAGGAGGCACAGATAATTGCATACGCCGATGATGTGGTGATTATTGCAAGATCACATAACGCTTAAAGGAAACGTTTAAAAAGTTAGAAAATGAAGCAAGGAAGGTTGGACTTATTGTAAATGAGGATAAAACAAAATTCATGAAATGTCACAGAAACAAAAGCGAGCCCATAGAAGAAAAACAGCTTGAAGGATACAATTTCGAAGAAGTAAGAACTTTTAAATACCTAGGTCTCCAAATTAACAGTACGAACGACAGAGAAGATGTTATTAAAGAGAGAGTAATGGCTGGAAATAGAGCGTACTATGCCATAGAAAGACTCTTAAAGAACAAGTTGATTGGTAAAGACACAAAGGTGAAAATGTACAGAACACTAATAAGACCGGTTGTGGAATATGGGACAGAAATAATGTGCCTGACAAAAGTAGAAGAGGAGAGATTGAGAGTGTTCGAACAAAGAATACTCGGCCTGGGTAAAATCGGAGAACAATATAGAAGCAGGACAAACAACGAAATAAAAGAAGTGCTAGGTGGGGAAGACATAGTAAAACACATCAAATCAATGATAATAGGCTGGTTTGGACATGTACAAAGAGCTCAAGAAACCAGAGTGATATCAAGCATAATGAAATGGAACCCGAACATTGAGAGACCAAGAGGAAGACCAAGGACAACATGGATGAACGAAGTGATGGGTGACCTGAGAAATATGGGCGTACCTGACTGGAAAGAGAGAGCTAAAAATAGAGGGTTATGGAAGAAAGTGATCGAGAAGGCAAAAACTCACGAAAGTTTATAAATTTGAAGATTGAAGAAGAGAAAGGGGGACTAATCCACCCCAGAAAGGGGATTTGTAAGCGTCAACGATGCGGCGATATTCCGCAAGGAATGGAAAGCCTGATGATGATGATATCGTCATAGCTAAGAAAAGTGAAGTGAAAAGCATTTTTTTTATACCTCCCAAACTTTTCGGTCTTTGCAATCGGCAAATTTTTTGTACTTCTATTGAAATGGCAGCTCATAACTCTTTTTCATGGGAGGGCATAAGATTTAAAGGAAAACTTTCTTGTTTACAGCAATTTAAAAATTATATAGTAATTTTTGGATACCTAGTTGTTGTTACGGTTTTAATTGGAAGGACACGTGCCCTTGTAACACTTCAAATAATCCATGTGACTGACACAAATAAGTGACTTAAAAAAGTTAAGAAAGATTCTTTAATTATATAACATAATGCAGATTACTGATTATTTATATTAACGACTAGAAATAAAAATGTAACAACTCTTTATGTAAAATAAGCAGAACTTAAAATGTGCTTATTCAAATTCTTCTAAACAATCGTTGATGTGGTCGTGAATTTCCCAGTTTTCAAGACGAGTATAAACTCCAGGTTTATTAGGCTCGGCACACCCATCGCCAAATGAAACCACCCCAACTTGCTTCCCATTAGCAACTAGCGGTCCGCCGGAATCTCTCTGCAAATTTAAATTCTCACTGGTAAGATCTCTAAAAGTTCTCTCTCCCTCTTAATATAGGTCCAGGACCTGTTTTTTACTAATTTTTGTAATTAGTTCTGTGAGCAATTTTGAATTTTACATCTCAGGTAGCTTGCTAGGCTTGCCTTTCGATGTGCCTGCACCCTGTTTTTTATTGTTATGATGGCAAATCATTAACACAGGGGGACCGACGGCTTTACGTGCCCTCCGAAAGCACGGAAGACGGTCAAGAAATTTTAGACTGTACCCGGAATCGAACCGGGGAGCCCTACGTTAGCAGTTGATCGCACTAACTATCAGGCCATGACCGACGTCTCTAAAAGTTATATTAGCTAATATTTACCTGGCAAGAATCCTTTCCGCCTTCGGGATAGCCATAGCAAGTCATACGGTCCGTAATTATGGTAGGATAGTGTTGCTTTCGACACGTCATTTGATCAACTTTGGGCAATTGGACTTTTTGTACATTTTTGGGATATTCGGTTCCTTTCCATTCAAACGCTCCCCAACCCGTAACTGTGCCAAGAGTTCCTGTTGGTACTTCTTCGTCTAAATCCTGCAAAGTTATTAATTGCACGGCTTCATTTAATCGAAAAGAGTTTGCCAGTTTTAAAACCGAAATGTCGTAATCTACGAGTAATCCGTCGTAACCTGGATGATTACATATTTGTGATACTTGAATAACTGTACCTCCTTCTTCTGTAAGAGTACTTCCAGCTCTGACTCTATAACCCCTGGGTGGATTACTGCAAATTAAGAAGTTAAGAATTTAACTTTGAAACTATTGAATGTTTACTCCTCCAAGCAATAAGAATAAGAATATACTTTATTGCTAATAAACGACATACTTAATATATAGTGATAATAATATTTATACATATATAAAGGGTGTTGTTGATTATTCGCAAAAGGTGAAGATCAACATCAAATGTTGTTTTTCATCTTAACCCAGCAAAATTGATTCCTCATGTATCGATTTTTAATGGTGTACAGAAGAAATCATCCACTTTATAGAAGGCCTGATTTATTAAGTATTCTTGCAGTACCTTTTTAAATTTTTGGTCGTTTAGTCCTCTGACCGCTGTTGGTAAGTAATTGTATAGCTTCGGTGCGTAATACAGTGTGGCATTTCTTGATTTGGTCAGTCTTAAATATTCTGGCTGTATATTACTATTCCTTCTGGTGTTATGGGTGTGGGTGCCGTTTACTAGATTGTAATGATTCATGTTTCTCTTCGCATAAATCAGGCATTCTAGGATGTATTTTGAGGGTATCGTTAGTACTTTGAGCTAACGATACCTGCGATTAAGACAACATTAGGTCTGATTAATGAACCTCCACAATGGTGATATTTATTTAATTCCAAGGAAATCTGGTAGGGATATTCTTCAATTGTAGTATTTTCCCCATTCACGATTCTTCCTACCCCAGAACGTCGGATAGGGTTGATATTTCTTTCTATAAGTAAAAATTAAGTAAAGCATCTAAAGCTGATAGGTTGCTTACCATAAGTGATGGCTGATATAGCCAAAACCAAGACCAGAACCAAACGAACCATATTGTAAAAATAAGAAAGGTGTAGATACAATTCTCTATTTATAGTCGAAAATTTTTTAAGTGTTTTTTAAACTATCTATAAGCATTACCTATGGTATTACGCAAATAAATATAGTATAAACAACTCGTGCAGTAGATAAAAACATAAAAATGGACTTATCTACTCAAGTCATGACGTCCAAGTATAACTAATTTTGGATGTAGAATCTTATATCACAGATATACAGATAATGGTTAAGGAGATATAGATAACTTTGGCTTAAAATTGGAAACCAGAAACTATTCTAAACAAATTTCCAAAATTCCCCAAAATAAATTCCAATTAAACCATAATTCCGATGTCACACTAAATCGTGATAATGAAATAATAACTAATTACTAAAATTTTGCATGGCGTTAAAAGTCCAAGTATATGAATGCAATTCGCATAATATGAAACCAAATGGATGAAGGTAATGGGATTTTATTTCATTAAATTATTTAATTGGTGTGCATATAAATTAAATTGATTGTTTATGCTTTAATATTGAAATAATCAATTAATCAAAATTAATGTTATTGAAAAATTTATATTTGTTGGAAAAGCATTTAAAAACCAACTTAAAATCTTCAATCTTCAGTCTTTTCTTTTAAGTGCATGGGAGGGGGGGAACATAGGCACCATCCCAATTTGGGATGGTAGTGTGAGATTCTTACTCACTCAAACCCCCTCCCCGGTATTTCTTCAGCTGTCAACTTACGATGTTGTTGTGTCACATCCTTATTATTCCGCCCTTTCGGGTCTTTGTCCTACGTTCGACTGAAATGGAAAAAAACCACTCCAGTCAATATCGATGTTCTTGTGCCCTTTCGGTACTATTTGCTTCTTTCGGAAGGAGTGGGTGTACCGCTTCCGCCTTGTCGTCGATAAGGGGATTTCTTAGTCTTCGTTACCTGAACCCAGAACTGCTTTGATGGTCTTCTCGTCGTCCAACTTGGTACGGATGATCCCAGTTAAGGCATCAGCAACTCTGTCCCAATCATCTTTTAACGATAGCATTTCTGTTTCTAAGGTGTTGGGGCTCAGGTCTTCGATGTTGTATTTGTTTCTTACTTCCAACCAGTTCGATCAGTCGAAGATGATGTGGTATGCGTCCTCTTCCTGTGGAGGAAGCAGTGGAGGGAGACATTGAAGCATCCGTGTCCCGTCAGGGCTTGGGGAACTTCGTAGCCCACTTCACCGTGACTTCGCTCGACCCATGGTTTGACGTCTGAAATAAGGAGTCTCGTCCAGCCTCCTTTCTCTCCATCGTTGTTGCCACGCTTCGAGGAGGACTCTTCTGCTTTCTCTCCTGCTCGCTAATCTTTTATCCGGGTTGCAGTGATTTCGCAGTCTTTCCTCCGCCATAAAATCGATCGGCGGAATACTCGCAATAACCGATATGGCCTCAGTTGACACGGTACGATAGGCCGACGTGGTTCTGATGTTCAACCTACGTTGCACTTTCTCGAACTCTGGAAAGTATATATCTGCTTAAAAATGGCATTTACGATGTAAGTCAGCTGTACAACAGCTTTCATTGAGAAGTTTTTAATGATTTTGTTTTTAATTTTATCAGGTCCTGGAGCTTTGTTATTTGGTAGCGTTTTAATGTGTAGTCGAAGTTCGGTTGGGCTTGTAATTAGTTCTTCGTATTTGTTCAGCGGTATCATTCGCGCTAGTGTATGTACCCTCTGAAAAGTGTGCGCAAAAAGCTCGGTTTTTTCAAGATCCGTCAGTGCAATCAAAGTATTGTTACGTGAAGCCGAAGTGCGGGTTAATGGAAGAGCGAGTAAAGTACCCTAACCCTGACCCCGAAACTGATTTTTTCCTATTATAACTATGGTGAAGTTTAAGGTTTATAGAGTGATATTAAATTATAAAATTTGCGGATGAGGGCATTTTAATATGAAAAAAATTACTTTGAAAATCGTAATTTCTACACGTTCACCGACGCGCGGGGCGGAATTTCACCCATTTTGTTGACGGTACGTGCAAAAAGTATTACTCTTAAACTTAGCGATTTACGGAGCGGCAGATACAACACGTCTCTCGTACCTGTAACATCGATGAAAGGTTACTGTTTTGTCATTATTTTTTGTTTTTACGCGATTTTTTGGGGGTTAAACGTAAAAGGGAACTGCGGCATACCGCAACTATACTTTTCAAGGTTCTCTAAGATTCCGGTTTCTTTTTCCCGGTTTTCTTGATGGAAGGCGCTTCTAGTATGTTTAGCCCAGTAAACCATTGTCAAAACCGCCCGGAGGAGTCCAGAGCGGAGCGGGGCTCCGGAGGTAGGTTTTGACAATGGAATTACCTCCAAATCGAATGCACACCTCAAAAATCGAAAAAAAAATTTATTTTTTCACTTTTTCGTTAATACCATCCGAATTTCAAAGATAAAATCAAATCCGACCGAAAAAATTCCACTCGTTCCGACAGGGGACCCCGATGCCAGTATGCGAGGCTGACGCTACGCGACTTGTAGCCTCTGGTATGAATGTTTCCGATTTTCGCACTTTTTCGGATTTTTTTTATGTTCACGTCCGCGACGGCGTCAGAGGCACATTCGGACCGATACATACCCAAAAAGTCCGATAATTACCCCAACTTTGTTAAATTTCATGTTAGGGGCGGGGCCAATTTGATCGCAAAATAGGCTGGCAGCCATTCCGAGCGCCGGGTATATGTTTTTACTTAAATTTTGGTTGTTTTTTCCACTTAAACTTAATGATCCGCTATTTATATTAAAGCCAAAGACTTTTTTGATCGAAATATTAAGCCATTTCTATAGGGAAATTTCAATTTCGCGGTCAGTGTTAAAAATCCGGACCAGGAAGAGCTGCCAATTAGGCACCACGCGGTTACCCATCCAAGTGCATACCACGAGTATCTTTGCTGGACTTTGCTGAACCACGGGAATTTGCATTGTGATGTGTCGCTGCTGCTCATAAATAAACATAAAAATGTACATATTGCACCCTAATTGGTGGAAGTCCTGGTTATAAAACCAACGCAACACTTCAAATAATCCATGTAAACTGACACAAATAAATGACTCATGAAGAATGAAAAGATTCTTTACTTATATATTTTAGCTATAAAGACCTTAACATAGTGCAGTTAACTGAAACAAAAGTGTAACAAAGACAATCCAATATTTTGCAAAACGAAGTTTCGGTAAGTTAAGATGCATATTATGATGTATGTCCGAAATTTAAGTAAACCTTCAAATAATGTGTTTATTCAAATTCTGCTAAACAATCGTTGATGTGATCGTAAATGTACATGCTTTCAAGACGAGTATAAACTCCAGGTTTATTAGGCTCGTCACACCCAACGCGAATTGAAACCACTCCAACTTGTTTCCCATTAACAACTAGCGGTCCGCCCGAATCTCCCTGAAAATTTAAATTCTCACTAGTAGATGTCTAAAAATTGCATTAACAATAATGTTTACCTGGCAAGAATCTTTTCCGCCTTCGGGATAGCCATAGCAAGTCATACGGTCCGTAATTATGGTAGGATAGTATTGCTTTCGACATTTCTTTTGATTAACTTTGGGCAATTCAACTTTTTGTAAATTTATGGGATATTCGTTTCCATCCGAATCAAGCGCCCCCCAACCCGTAGCTATACCAAGAGTACCTGTTGGTACTTGTTTGTCTAAATCTTGCAAGGGTATTACTTGCACGGCTTTACTTAATTTAAAAGATTTTGCCAGTTTTAAAACTGGCAAAATCCCCCCTTTTTCTGTAAGAGTACTTCCAGCTCTGACTCTTTAATTTCTTCTTGAAAAACTGCAAATTAAGAGTTAAGAATAGGGAAGATGCATAAATTTTTTTTATAGCGTAGTTGGATCAAAAATAACTAAATATACTAATTAATGCTATTTAATTTATTTATTTTCGTTTTGATAATAATTTAAAAAATATTTAAAAATCCGTCAATTTGAATTGAACGAAACGACCGCGCAAGTTGCCATTGACTTGTGACGTCACAAGACAGAATTTTACATTCATTTATATTATTTTTCTGTGGTTTTGTGCTTTGAAAGTTGAAGTTTGTTAGTGTTAAAAGCTGTTATTTATCATAATTAAATCAATTAAATACAAGAAAGTTAAAAAAGTACTCTACACGAGTATAGCAAACATGAAAGTGAGGTTATTGTTATTGTGCCGGTGACTTCGTTGCGTTTAAGGTCACATGATTTATTTTAAATTATCATTGAATTTTAAAATGGATTATTTATAACAAAATACATTAAATAGAAGTTATTTTTGCTGATTTGATATTTAATATATAGGATTAATCGGAAAATACTGTTTCAACTAAATTTTTTTTTTCATGCATGTTCCCCATTTAACTTTGAAACTATTGAATGTTTACTCCTCCATGCAATGAGCTGCGGTTAACACAACATTAGGTCTGATTAATGAACCTCCACAATAATGATGTTTAAATAATTCCAAGGAAATCTTTTAGGGATATTCTTGAATTGTAGTATTTTTCCCATTCACGATTCTTCCACCAGGAGAACGTCGGATAGGTTTGATATTTCTTCCTATAAATAAAAATTAGGTAAAGCATCGAAAACTGATAGCTTCCTTACCATAAGTGACGGATGATACAGCCAAAACCAAGACCAGAGCCAAACGAGCCATATTGTAAAATGAAAAAAGGTATAGATACAATTCTCTATTTATAGTAGAAAACTGTTCGAGTATTTTTTAAACTATATATGAGTATTAAGCAACTAAATATAATATAAATAACTCGTGTAGGAGATACAAACATAAAAACTGGAGTTATCTGTTCAAGTCACGATATTCAAGTATAACTAATTTTGGATATAGCACCTTGTGTAACAGTTATACAAATAATGGTTAAGGAGATATAGATCACTTTTGGCTTGACATTGGAAACCAGTAAAAGTTCTAAACAAATTTTGCATGGTATTAAAATTTAAAAGTATATGAATGCAATTCGCATAATATGAAACTAAATGGACGAAGGTAATGGGATTTTATTTTATTAAATTTAATTGGTGTGCATATAAATTAAATTGATTGTTTATGCTTTAATATTGAAATAATCAATCAATCAAAAATAATGTTATTGAAAAATTGATATTTTCTGAAAAAGCATTTAAAAACCAACTTAAAATCTGTAATCTTCAGTCTTTTCTTTTCGATGTATGGGAAGGGGGAATCTTCATAGGCACCATCCCAATTTGGGATGGTAGTGTGAGATTCTTACTCACTCAAACCCTCTCCCCTGTATATCTTTAGCTGTCAACTTGCGATGTTGTTGTATCATATCCTTATTATTCCGTCCTTTCGGGTCTTTGTTCTACGTTCGGCTGAAATGGGAAAAACCACTCCATTCTACTATCGATGTTCTTGTGCCCTTTCGGTACTATTTGCTTCTTTTGGAAGGAGTGGGTGTACCGCTTCCGCCTTGTCGTTGATAAGGGGATTATAGTCTTCGTGACCTGAACCCAGAACTGCTTCGATAGTCCAGCTCGTCGTCCAGCTTGGTACGGATGATTCCAGTTAAGGCATCAGCAACTCTGTCCCAATCATCTTTTAACGATAGCATTTCTGGCTCAGGTCTTCGATGTTATATTTGTTTCTTACTTCCAACCAGTTCGAGCAGTCGAAGATGATGTGGTATGCGTCATCTTCCTCCTGGTCGCAGTAGAAGCACTCCGGTGATTCTCGTCGTTTGAAGCGGTTGAGGCAGGAGTTGAAGCACCCGTGTCCTGTCAGGGCTTGGGGAACTTCGTAGCTCACTTCACCATGGTCATGGTTTGACGTCTGGAATAAGGAGTCTTGTGCAGCCTCCTCTCTCTCCATGGAACCATCATTGTTGCCACGCTTCGAGGAGGACTCTTCTGATTTCTTCCCTGCTCGCTGATCTTTTATCCGGGTTGCAGTGATTTTGCAGTCTTTCCTCCGCCATAAAATCGATCGGCGGATAGGCCGACGTGGTTCTGATGTTCAACCTACGTTGCACTTTCTCGAACTCTGGAAAGTATATCTGCTTAAAAATGGCATTTACGATGTACATAAGTCAGCTATACAACAGCTTTCATTGAGAAGTTTTTAATGGTTTTGTTTTTAATTTTATCAGGTCCTGATGGAGCTTTGTATTTTGGTAGCGTTTTAATGTGTAGTCGAAGTTCGGTTGGGCTTGTAATTAGTTATTCGTATTTGTTCAGCGGTATCATTCGCGTCTAGTGTATGTACTCTCTGAAAAGTGTGCGCTAAAAGCTCGGCATTTTCAAGATCCGTCAGTGCAATCAAGTTATTGTTACGTAAAGCAGAAGTGCGGGTTAATGGAAGAGCTGCCAGTGGTGGGCAATTTTTTTTTAATTAGGCACCATGCGGTTACCCATCCAAGTGCACACCACGAGTATCTTTGCTGAACTTTCGGGATCTAGTATTAACCACGGGCCTTTGCATTGCGATATGTCGCTGCTGCTCATAAATAAACATAAAAATGTACATGTTGCACCCTAATTGGTGGAAGTCCTAGTTATGAAACCAACTCAACACTTCAAATAATCCATGTAAAATGACACAAATAAATGACTCATGTAAAATGACTTAAAAAAGTTAGAAAAGATTCTTTAGTTATATATTTCAGCCATAAAGACCTTAACATAGTGCAGATAACTGAAACAAAAGTGTAACAAAGACAATCCAATATTTTGCAAAACGAAGTTTCGCTAAGTTAAGATGCATAATATTATGATGTAAGTCCGATATTTAAGTAAAACTTCAAATAATGTTTTTATTCAAATTTTTTTAAACAATCCTTGATGTGATTGTAAATTTTCGAGTTTTCAAGACGAGTATAAACTCCAGGTTTATAAGGCTCAGCACACCCATAGCCAAATGAAACCACTCCAACTTGTTTCCCATTAACAA
Organism: Podabrus alpinus; assembly: GCA_932274525.1. NCBI lineage: Eukaryota > Metazoa > Arthropoda > Insecta > Coleoptera > Cantharidae > Podabrus > Podabrus alpinus. The sequence continues at coordinate 160,071,503 of OW026451.1, forward strand.
CTAGCGGTCCGCCCGAATCTCCCTGCAAATTTAAATTCTCACTAGTAGATGTCTAAAAATTGCATTAACAATAATGTTTACCTGGCAAGAATCTTTGCCGCCTTCGGGATAACCATAGCAAGTCATACGGTCCGTAATTATGGTAGGACCATATTGCTTCCGACATTTCTTTTGATTAACTTTGGGCAATTCAACTTTTTGCAAATTTATGGGATATTCGTTTCCATCCGAATCAAGCGCCCCCCAACCCGTAGCTATACCAAGAGTACCTGTTGGTACTTGTTTGTCTAAATCTTGCAAGGGTATTACTTGCACGGCTTTACTTAATTTAAAAGATTTTGCCAGTTTTAAAACCGATACATCGTAATCTAAGTGGTGGTAATCTGGATGATCGCATACTTTTGATACTTTAATAACTTTACCCCCTTCTTCTATAAGAGTACTTCCAGCTCTGACGCGATAATTCTTTGCTGAATAACTGCAAATTAAGGCGTTAAGAATTTAACTTTGAAACTATTGAATGTTTACTCCTCCATGCAATGAGCTGCGGTTAACACAACATTAGGTCTGATTAATGAACCTCCACAATAATGATTTTTAAATAATTCCAAGGAAATCTGGTAGGGATATTCTTGAATTGTAGTATTTTTCCCATTCACGATTCTTCCACCAGGAGAACGTCGGATAGGTTTGATATTTCTTCCTATAAATAAAAATTAGGTAAAGCATCGAAAACTGATAACTTCCTTACCATAAGTGACGGATGATACAGCCAAAACCAAGACCAGAGCCAAACGAGCCATATTGTAAAATAAAAAAAGGTGTAGATACAGTTCTCTATTTATAGTATAAAACTGTTGGAGTGTTTTTTAAACTATGTAATGTGAGTATTAAGTAATTAAAAATAATATAAATAACTCGTGTAGGAAATACAAACATAAAAACTGGAGTTATCTGTTCAAGTCATGATATTCAAGTATAACTAATTTTGGATATAGCACCTTGTGTAACAATTATACAAATAATGGTTAAGGAGATATAGATAACTTTTGGCTTGACATTGAAAACCAGTAACAGTTCTAAACAAATTTTGCATGGTATTAAAAGTTAAAAGTATATGAATGCAATTCGCATAATATGAAACGAAATGGATGAAGGTAATGGGATTTTATTTTATTAAATTTAATTGGTGTGCAGTCATAAAGCATATAAATTAAATTTATTGTTTATGCTTTAATATTGAAATAATCGAGAAACCTTAAGAACAATAAAAGTTAGACAAGCTTCATGACAATAATTATTAATGATATTGCAATCAGTATTCATCTACATTTATTTCCACATCTAATGTTTTATAAATTTATTCGGAATTGTTTGTACAGGTGTAGTATTTAGTTCTAGCGGACTCCAATAAAACGTACTATTAGAATTTATTTCTTATGTGTTGATTTCAATTTTTACCGTTGACCCCCTGCCCTTGCCTCCGCATTTTAAGAACTAGTCGAAAAATTGACCTTGCGTTAAAATTCAAACAGTTATTGGAGTTTTATTATCTATGCTACTGTAGGTTTAATAGTGACACACTAAAAGGAAAATTTTGTTTGTTCAATCCACTTATTCCATTAGGAAAAAATAATTTCCAAGATTTTTTTTTGCAATAAATTATTTTTATAAATATTTATATTGCCTCCTTTTAAGAAGATGGTATAAGACCAAATTATCCTTTGGAAGATGAAACTGTTTTGACCTCTCATTTACATAACCCAAATTTTATTATTTTAACTCAAAGTCGAATTTATTGGTCAATTTTAGACAAATATGCAATATTAATAGTCAGAAATTTCTTGTCGGCATAACCATACATAAGATTTTTCGAAATACTTAATCACATTTTATTTTAATACGACTTTTAAAAGTTAATCGAGTGTGAACTACACTAATGTCCCAAAATATTCAAAAAGTAATTGGTAAATAAATTATAAACATTAATATAGTGACCGCCTCATTACTTAATTTGATTGGTCCAACCAGCCCAGCGCCAATTAATAAATTGATAAATAATTTGAAATGTGGATGTAGTCCACATAAGTTAAAAATATGTAAGTATTAATAATAATTATTCTACCGTGTTCCGCAAGAGTCATTTTCAAGACTAGTTGTATTTATTATTATTTGGGTGTTCGATTCATTTAATTTCAAAAATATATTAAAATGAGACGTCGCCGCCGTCGCGAAATTCGAATTCATTGCTGTTAAACCGTTAAAACATCGCGAAATGTGTTGGCATTACCATGCCTATTAACATCCTTAAATTGATTAATAGAACAAGCTCTGCCTTCGTCGGGTTAACGTAGCGAGAGAGTGCTCGGTACACCAATATTCTAGGATTTCGAGTGCTCCCTGCATTTGTATGCAGATTGTGCTCTAAAATTTCCCATTGAGCAGTATGGTTCCTTAATCGTCTCACCTTTGATACGGCGCTGGCTTAGAGTAATGAAAACGAATGGATGCTTATTAGGAACTCATTTAGGCTGCCGGGACCAGGGGATATGGAATACCCCCAGGTACAATTAATTTATTGCGAAAGAAAAACTTTCGCTTTTACGTCCCTCGGTATTAAGAAGAACGGTACTGGAAAATATCACCTGATGCCCTCCTCCCGGATTATAAACGAAAATTGCAAAAGATTCAACGAAAAATAATAAATAGACCCCCCGGTCGTGTAATATCAATTTTTATCGTTGGGAACTTCTGAAGTTGGGAATGGGCAACTCGGGCAGGAGTGGGAGGCTACCTGTGGTGTACCGCAGGGAAGCATCTTGGGCTCATTCTTCTTCGTTCTGTACATTAATGATCTGCCACATAATGTAAAATGCAACACCACCTTGTATGTAGATGACACTGCCCTAGTGATGGAAGAAAATGACCAAGCAAATGATCGGCAAAGGGAAGTTACTGATTGGTTTGAAACTAACAAACTCTTACTAAACATGGACAAAACTCAAATGGTTAAGTTCACTGCCTGTAGAGCGATTAAGCAAAACGATAAGTCTTCGGTAAAATACCTGGGCATAATAATGGACACTTTGCTGACTTGGCATGAACATGTGGCTGTTCTGGTGAGTTCCCTAAGTAGGAGTATTTTTGCGATAAGAAGGATTGGGGAAACGGTTGGAAAATCGGCAGCTAAGGCAGTCTATTATTCAATGTTTCATGCCAAAATGGCGTATGGACTCTTGATCTGGGGTAATGAAGCGCAGATAAAGAAAGTGTTCCTACTACAGAAGAGGGCTATACGTGCACTAGAAGGAGTGCCCTCAAGGACTCACTGTAAGCCAATTTTCCGTAATCTGTGTATTCAAACGATTTCATCTGCCTATGTTTACGCTAGTGTAGTGAGAGTGAAGACAGATCGGAAAATCTCAGACAACATCGCAACACACGAGCATCAGACCAGAAGCAGAAATGAAGTGAGAACTGAGAGAAATAGGCTCAAATGTTCTAATGGAATGAATCTGCAAATAAAAGTGTATAACAAATTGCCAGAACGAATCAAAAATCTTCCGACTAGGAAATTTAAAAGTGAAATGAAGAAAACACTAAATGAAAGTGCGCTATATGATGTGGACGAATTCTTCCAAATTGAGTTGAGATGAAAACCAGCAACTGTTGATCTCCACCATTTAGGACTGATGTAAATTAATTTTGTACTTAGTAACCTAATAAAGATTATTATTATAAAATACGCATAGTATTTCAGAATCACTTTTCAATTTAAATATACAGTCGAGTCGCGAAATAGTGAATACCGTATATAGTGAACTACCGGAATTAGTGAACACAAAAATTTTAACATTGAGAGTATATGGGACTCCTATATAACGAACAGCGGTAACCCCGATACAGCGAACTGCGTACTAAATCGTGCAGTTTTGCGACGGGCCTAAATTGACCCAAAGAGAGAGTAAGCGGACACGGGACCAGTTGCACGACGGCTGGCTCAGTGGAGTGGTCGTGGTCGATTTGGTATTTGAAAAACCCGGGGGAACTGGCCGGCGCGTAAGGGACTTACCTCTCTTTCTATTAAATGGGGAATAAGGATGGGCGCCACCAAGACGATGTAATTCGCCCACACTTCCCAACGGTCCTGCGCTCGCCGTCCTGGGTGCGAACGAAGGGGAAAAGCGTGGACTAACGAATAACTATTAATTTAACGACGGTAACAAAATTTATTAACAAGCACAAGAACTTAAATTAACGGACTAAAATTACCCGAACTTATACTACCAAAAATGTAACAAGATTAACAAACACAAGAACTTAAATTAACGGACTAAAATTACCCGAACTTATGCTACCAAAAATGTAACAAGATTAACAAATAAAATAACTAGTGAACATAATAATCCAAAACTAAACGAGAAAATAACATTGGTTAACGACTAATAACTACGGAACATAATAACACTAACTAAACAATTTGGATTTCAAGGTTTAACAATTTTTTTTAAAAACAGAATTCACGATACCTTATAGATGTAGAGCCGCAGTGACTTTTTATTCTCCACAACTTGGAGTAGGTTACCTACACGTAACCGGCGAGTACCGTGGGAACGACGAACTTCGGTGATAACTTTTGCGAAACGCAACCACCCCACATACACAAGACAAAAACTTGCCGTTCCCGCACTCCCTTTTACAATTGCACTGCCCCTCAAAAAAACTAATCACAAACCTTCCTACAAAACAACGACCTTAATTTTCTGACTTTTATTATCCTTCTTTTTTTTTCCTTCAAATCCCAGCCCTCCCATTTTTTTTTATTAAATATGAAAATGTGTCCCAAAAATTGAAACGAAGGTCACACCCCCCTTACCAAAGAAACACTTCGGCGGGGTAGGAGCAACAAAAGGGACGAAACAACCTAAACTAAGGAAAATTAAAATAAAATGACGACGGGACTAATCTTCCGGGGTAGGCTTGAGGTCTTGTGCATGCCAAACACCACGAATATCTCCGGATTCATCCGAGAGTTCGTAAGTCGCGTTTGACAGCTGTGACTTGATAATAAATGGGCCCACAAACTTGGGGGCAAGTTTCGCATTATAGAATCGCGAAGCGTCTGACAGGACGTGATTGCGACGCCAAACCGAATCCCCAACACGGAAATTTGCGGGTCTACGACGAAGGTCGTAGTAATGCTTATTTTTCTCATAAGCGGCCTGTAGCCGCACGACAATATCGTCATATAACAATTGGAAGTCTTTAGGTCCTTTCATCCTCGAACGATCTCCAAACGACACTTCTGTCGCTTCAGAGTCATCCGGCTCTATTGCGCTACCGTTTATGCACATCTCCTTACCGAAATTCGCGAAATAAGGCGTTACGCCGGTAACTTCATGAACGGCGGTCCGCATCGCGCAAGCAACTTGTGCCAAATATTTGTCCCAAGTGCGGTGATTATCAGCGACATAAGAAGCGAGCATAGTTTTGAGTACGCGGTTCACTCTCTCAACTGGATTCGCTTGAGGGTGATAAAGAGCACTAAAAGTAATCTTAGCTTGGTAACGACGTACCATGTTCTGGAATTCACGACTCCTAAACTGAACACCGTTATCACACAATATAATTTCTGGCACACCAAACATCAGAAAGACTTCCTCTTCAACGCGTCGCGTCACGGCAGCAGCAGTAGCGGCACGCAAGGGAAAACATAGCGAAAATTTTGAAAAATAATCCGCCACCACCAAAATATAACAATATCCGCGTGTAGACCGAGGTAAAGGCCCAACAAGATCTACAGAGATCATCTGCCACGGTCTCGTAACTACAGGATGGCGAACCATTAAACCAGCCGGCTTCTTCTGCTCTGGTTTGTGAGCAATGCAAATGGAACAGCGATTCACATACTTAGTGACAGTATATTTCATTTTTGGCCAATAAAAATTACGAGCAACCCGATCTAAAGTTTTCCGAATGCCTAAATGACCTGAGGTAGGTTCATCGTGACAAGACCGGATAACATCGCGTCGGCGATGGTCAGCCAAGACCTCTTTCCAAGTATCAACCTCTTCTCGTAAGTCTGGATAATCGGCAGGAACGTGTTTATAAAGAACACCATTTTCTACTTTCCACTTCGGAAATGAATTCGGTTTATTCGCGATACGCGCAAGCATGGACCGATACCACTTGTCGGGGCCAGCCACGCGATCCATATCAGTCGCATTTATAATGTCAATCGCACTCACTGAAGGTTCTACAACAACTGTTCTGTCCGACACAGCGGCGAGGACCGGAACTGCACGCGACAACGCGTCAGGCACTATATTGTCTTTGCCCTTACGGTGTATGACTTCAAAATCATACTGCTGTAGCCTCACTGCCCATCTACATAAACGACCAGTAGGCTCTTTTAAATTAGCCAACCAAACAAGACTATAATGGTCCGTAATAACTTTAAAATGCGACCCTTCGAGGTAAGGACGCAACTTCTCCACGGCCCACATTACCGCGAGACACTCTCTCTCAGTGACCGAAAAATTCTGCTCTTGTTTCGTTAAAGAACGGCTCAAATAACTAATGACCCTCTCGTCCCCATCGACTTCTTGAGTCAACACGGCCGCGATTCCGTACCCGGATGCGTCGGTCTGAACAGAAAAAGGGAAAGAAAAATCGGGACAAGTAAGGATGGGAGCACTCACTAAATTGTTCTTAAGGGTCTTTAGCGCAAAATCACACTCTTCTGTCCATAAAAAGTGGTGATTACGCCGAAGCAAGGCAGTCATTGGTGAGATTATCGATGAAAAGTTCGGGATAAACCGGCGGTACCACGATACCATACCGATAATGCGACGTACTTCTGTCACGCACTTAGGTGCAGGGACACGCAAAATCGCGTCTACCTTTTGAGGGTCAACCGATAAACCTTGGTCACTGACTACATAACCGAGATAAGTCAACTGAGACAAGCACCAATTACACTTGTCTTTACTGAGGGTGAGGCCGGAGTCTCTTAGTCTTTTTAACACCTCGCGCAAAACATCCATGTGCTTCTCAAAAGTTGGGGTGCAGATGATAACATCATCTAGGTATACGAACACAAACGGTTCGAGCTCAGGGCCCAAAACCTTGTCCACATAACGCTGCCAAGTTGCAGGTGCGTTATGAAGACCGAAAGCCATGCGGGTAAATTGGAACAATCCTCGACCAGGGATGGTAAAAGCAGTGTACTGCTTGGAGTCGGGATCCAATGGAATCTGCCAATACGCAGATTTGATATCGAGGCTGGTAATGTACTGGGCATTACCCAAGCGATCCAAAATCGACGAAACATAGGGGAGGGGATACGCATCACGTTCGCTGACAGCATTGACTTTTCTAAAATCCACGCAAAATCGGAATTTTCCATCCTTCTTCTTCACTAGAAGTACGGGACTAGACCAACCACTGTTCGATTTTTCCACGACGCCCGCATCGAGCATCGTCTTCAATTCTTCGTCGATCTGGCGCTGTACGACAGGGGACACAGGGTAGTAGCGCTGCTTGATGGGTGGGGAAGTAGTTACAATCCGGTGCGACACATTAGTAGCACATCCAAGAATGTTAGGGACAATCGACGGAAAGGACTCATCTATTAAGGAGCTCAACTCCATTTTCTGTTCATCAGTCAACTTTGACACAGGCGTTACCGTAGACGACACAGACATCACAGTGGCAGCATCAGGATTCGAAAAGCGCCATTCTCCACGGAACACATCAGGGACAAAGCCTATGGTTTTCCAAAAATCGATACCTAGGATCAGCAGTGGAGATACATCAGGGACAACAAGGGCAGTAATAATTACGGTTCGACCGCTTAAATTGATCGGAAGATCGACGGCACCGGCAACCAAAATTGAACGTCCATTGGCCAACGCACAACCAGAACGAAAACGACGATTCATACTAAATCCGGTTTGAGACAAAATATCCCAACCTTTTCCACCAATAATAGTGCGCGTAGCACCAGAGTCCAATAACGCGAAAATCCGAGTACCGCAAATGTCTACAGTAACGTACGGACGTTCATCGTCGCGCGCATGTTCGATGATAAAATCCAACAACACTTTATTTTTAATAAACAGTCTATCGCGTTCCGACAACAACTCATGAACGTAACGGGACGAATTTCGAAAGACATGCGAGGTAGCGAGCCCGTATTTCACTGACCTCGACGATCGTTTCCCGAACTCGAAGCACATTTGGGGCAGGTAAGCACCGTAAAGTTTGGCTCACCGCAACGATAACAATACAGGGAAGCTTTCCTCGGAGCCGTACACTCCCGAGCTAAATGACGGGGTGAATTACAGTTCCAACACAATGAAGGCTTGGACCTATGCAACGATTGCGCGACGTCACGGGGTGCAGGAGATGTAGTCACCGCAGCAAAACGAGCAGAAGGCGCCGCAGGAGAGGATGAAGGACGATGGAAGGTTTTTCCCATCCCACTGTCTGAGAATTCACCATAAGTGTCTAAATAAGCAAGGTCTGGCTCTAAGTCAGACTTACGTTTAACCGGGGGTACATAATTTTCAATTTGGGAACGTTTCTCCTCAATCGCCTTACCCAATCTTGCCAGATGGCGAAACGACGTAATTTCAGACAAACCCAAGTGCGTCTGATAAAAAGGAGTGAGATTTCTACGCACGATTTTCAACTGCCTAGCTTCAGAAAGTTTTTCGGTTAATCGCGAAAACATGTTGGTAAGAATCGCGACATACATCCCTAAAGACTCGTTAGCACCTTGAGTGCGACGCTCAATTTCTCTTAACAACACATCATCGTAATCCGGTGGTAAATATTCATCCCGTAACGCGGTAGCTAGTTCATTCCAATCTCGACAAAGTACTTTGTTGGCACGAAACCAAACTAAAGCTTTGTCCTTGAAAAGGTCAAAAGATTCCCGGAACAAACGTTCCTTAGACACATTGCGAGCTACGCTAAGCTCTTCAACTTGTTCTAGAAACGCGTTAACTGATTGGGACTTATCACCTTTAAAAGAAATACCCCATTTTACCACTGGGATAGGTTTAACATAATCTGAACTCGGCGATGAAACCGAAACCAATGGGGGATCCGAAACGGACTGATTGTTTGATGTAGGAGCGATAGTAGCCAAAACAGCACCAGGGGCCGTTACATTTAACGCCGAAGGAGCAGCCTCAACAAAAGCAGAAGAGTTTATCACAGGTGGGACGGCAGTATCGGTCGTAACCAACTCTTGTGAAACCGACATATTCAACTTTGCTAAACCCTCAGCCAAATCTGGGGTACCAGTAACCGCAGCAGAACTATCTAGTGACAATCGAGCAGTTTCAAAGCCCGAAACATAATCACGAAGCGACACGAACCAATCCGCCTTAAGCAGAGCCTGCGCACCGTTTTCCGGGACCGAACTTCTAATTCGATTGAAAACATGAACTAGTTTTGTCTCACAGATAACGGCCGCTTTACTTAAATCCGCAGTATCAAACAAAATAGTTAACGACTCAAATGCATTGCCAATGGCCGCGGCATCTGTCTCAAAACTAAACATATGTTGGGGACGAAATATGTTTGGGTTGTCACGCTCGGCGTTCAAAGCCTTACGCAGCAACTTCCTCAAGTTAACAACGGTGGAGTCCGAGGGGATACCACGAACTGAAAGTTCAAAACTTAGTTCTGACTTCAGCAGTCTATCCACATTAAACCTATATCCGCTCAACAAAACCTGGAGCGTGTTCTCCATCGCCGACTTAGGCGAAGCTAAGGACATAATTTAAATTTGCCAATAAATATGCACGAAGACTTGGTTAACTGCAAAAATAAGCAAACTCGAGGGCCTCAAGACGATGGGCGCCAAATTTGCGACGGGCCTAAATTGACCCAAAGAGAGAGTAAGCGGACACGGGACCAGTTGCACGACGGCTGGCTCAGTGGAGTGGTCGTGGTCGATTTGGTATTTGAAAAACCCGGGGGAACTGGCCGGCGCGTAAGGGACTTACCTCTCTTTCTATTAAATGGGGAATAAGGATGGGCGCCACCAAGACGATGTAATTCGCCCACACTTCCCAACGGTCCTGCGCTCGCCGTCCTGGGTGCGAACGAAGGGGAAAAGCGTGGACTAACGAATAACTATTAATTTAACGACGGTAACAAAATTTATTAACAAGCACAAGAACTTAAATTAACGGACTAAAATTACCCGAACTTATACTACCAAAAATGTAACAAGATTAACAAACACAAGAACTTAAATTAACGGACTAAAATTACCCGAACTTATGCTACCAAAAATGTAACAAGATTAACAAATAAAATAACTAGTGAACATAATAATCCAAAACTAAACGAGAAAATAACATTGGTTAACGACTAATAACTACGGAACATAATAACACTAACTAAACAATTTGGATTTCAAGGTTTAACAATTTTTTTTAAAAACAGAATTCACGATACCTTATAGATGTAGAGCCGCAGTGACTTTTTATTCTCCACAACTTGGAGTAGGTTACCTACACGTAACCGGCGAGTACCGTGGGAACGACGAACTTCGGTGATAACTTTTGCGAAACGCAACCACCCCACATACACAAGACAAAAACTTGCCGTTCCCGCACTCCCTTTTACAATTGCACTGCCCCTCAAAAAAACTAATCACAAACCTTCCTACAAAACAACGACCTTAATTTTCTGACTTTTATTATCCTTCTTTTTTTTTCCTTCAAATCCCAGCCCTCCCATTTTTTTTTATTAAATATGAAAATGTGTCCCAAAAATTGAAACGAAGGTCACAGTTTGAATGACATCATTTATAGGGACTTCCCCCAAAGATTGAGAATTTACGAATATTATACAGGGAACGAAATTCAGATCGATTCTGAATCAGAAAAGGAAGACGAGGATGAGATAGTTTCTTATACTTTTAATGATAAACTTATTTCAATAAATCATGCATTGACATCTTTAAATGATGTTATTCAGTGGAGTGAAGAAAATGCAGAAGAAGTTGAAATATTAAATTAAATAAAAAACAAGTACAATCAAAAATAACATCATTTTTCCTACCCGTATTGTAATTATGTTTGTAGGTAACCATCAATTTTAGTTAAAATAAAGCTTTCATTTTCAAAATGTGATTTTATTGTAAATATTTTAATACCGAAATAGTGAACAACCCCGAAAAAGTGAAAGGTCTTTGCCATATTTAATTCACTATTTCGCGACTCGACTGTATTTCAGAAAAATTTCATAAATTGCCAATTCATTTAATATTGTTCGATTTGTTTATTTGGATTGGATTCAACTTTCCTAAAATCCCCTGTCTTATCATTGGATCACAATTGAAGAGGAGAAAATTCTCTACATTCTTTGCAAGAAGGAAATCCTGTAACCTTGTTTTGTTTTGTTCACCATCGATGGTAAAGTTTAAATATACGAAATTTTCGGGACAGGACATTTGGGCGCCGCCGTTTGGTCGCTGCCGTTTGGGCGCCGCCGTTTGGGCGCTGGACGTTTGGGCGCCGGCCGTTTGGGCACCGGACGTTTGGTCGCCGGACTTTTGGACGCCGGGACTTTTGGGCGCTCGCCGTTTGGGCGCCGGGACTTTTGGGCGCCAAAAATTTTTTCTGAAAGGATCTCTACTTAAGATATTAAAATAATTATTGTAAAATGTTTCTCTTTAATCATGTGAGAAGAAGAAGTTATCTTTGTCATACTTACAAAAATAAACCATTAGAAAAAGGATAGAAAGTAAAAATTTTAGTAAGTCCAAGAACATGAGTGGCACTAAGAGCGTCGGGACATTTTAGTTTAGTCTATTCAGGAACGACATCTTCTGTCGATAATCATTTGATTACAGTCGAAGTTGAAAAGATACAAATCCTCAGATATTAAAAGTAAATCGGAGGAAAAATTCGGGTTATATTGAAATCAAAGGGTCTAGTACAGATCCACCCTAGATGGTTGCGTTGTCAAAACGTTGCGATATCCCGCCCCCCGGGAACTCCGATCGCCCCAGGCCGTTTTGACCTAATAAGTTTAAGAGGTTAACACAACAAACAATAAATAAGGTGTAATACAATAAATTTTATTAATTCATTAACACATTATGTGCAATCCCTCTAAGATATTCTGATATCGTTCTGTCCATATGATTCCACAATTCGTTTTATTCTGGTATCCACTGCTTGATATTTTAACCTTTTATGAGGAGGAGCTTCACCACGTGTAAATTCCTCGTATAATGAGTCTTTTCCTTTCTGAACGCTTCGCAGGCCATCAACAAATTTCCATATGGATGGGTGATCCATATCTAATTGGCTTTGTAAACTGCGATGAGCGGCTTCCGCAATATTGTTAATGCGATTTTGATCATTAAGCACCCGATCATGAACATTCCATATATGCGGAGAAAATTGTGGCCTTCGCCTTGTTTGATTTCGGTTTGGCCTTCCAACATAATTATCTTCCAGCCAGTTTAGAATCGGTATCAATTCAACTGGAAGCAGCTGAGATAGTTCTTGAAGTGCATTATCAATATCTCCAATAGGAACGAATGCGATAGCGATTACCATGCGAGCTTGGAGAGAAAATTCGGGGTCGCTTGTATACTGATGGTACAATCCATTTTCACGAATTCACGAAAATTTTTGGCGCCCAAAAGTCCCGACGCCCAAACAGCGAGCGCCTAAAAGTCCCGGCGCCCAAACGGCGAGCGCCCAAAAGTCCCGGCGCCCAAAAGTCCTGGCGCCCAAACGGCGGTACCCAAAAGTCCTGGCGCCCAAACGGCGGCACCCAAATGGCGGCGCCCAAACGGCGGCGCCCAAACGGCGGCGCCCAAACGGCGGCGCCCAAATGTCACGTACCGCGAAATTTTTATTCAGAATAAGAATTATTCAGAACCTTTTTCGATTGTTTTCTCTGAATTTTCTTTTTATTTCATAAATACTTATTATGATGGAGGCTAATTTTGTTAATCTGTTTTATAGAGAGTTGTATACTTTTCAATTTTGATTTGATGATAATTTTCACTAAAAATGAAAGTAAGCGAGTTATAGTCGAAAAACTACTATAGAGGATTAAAATCCCCACTTGGGGAAAAGACCGAGAGGGAATTTTAGGCGAAGTTGCAAATAAAATCGTGGTCAAATTTTCGAATTCAGTCAAATTTGGATATATGCGCCCCCCCCCCAAAGATTCTTATCTTTTTGAAAATTTTAAACAACTATTAATTGGGAATTCGGCATTACTACCAGAGTTGTTTGCCTTGTTGTAGAGTTTTCTTGCAGCCTCCCTAAGGTCGTCGAGTTCTTTGCACCACCATGGTGTTGCATTACCCCGTAATCCGACCGTCCGGAGGGAGCATGAAACCTTGTAAGCATTTGTGAGGGAGTTCTGCAGCACTTTGGCGTACAGCTCAATCTACTCAGTTGCGAGATATTTTTTAGTTGAATCCCTTTTAACATTTCGGTCTCCAAGGACAAGGACATGTGATCTAAAAAGACCTTCCTGTCAGTTATCCTGGGATTCCTATATATTTTGGGTTCGGAGCATCTCTTTAGTGCCCCTTGTAGATAATATCTAGCCAGAAGTGGTGGCACAGTTATTTTATCTTTTGCCCTCACAGAGCTAGCCATAAGGGCCAATCCTTTGTTTCTCGTTACATTCGCTCGAGTTTTATACGAAGAAATTTTGGCTGTTGTAACTGTTCGATTAAATGCAGTGTCTAGACTAGAAAAAGAAATAAAATGCAATACATATACAATTAATAGTGAGTTTTTTATTGTGAATTACGGAATAGAAAGAAAAAATTACATAGTAACAAATACAATTTTTAAAACTATTTGTAAAACATTCTTACACTATTTTTTATTTTATGTAGATACGTAGATAAGTATAATAATTAGAATATCTTTTTATAAGAAATAAAAACTTAAGATGATATCTATAATGGTGTGATTTCTAAACACTTAATTTTAAATGTTAATCATTAATTTCGATTCGTATCGTTTAGTTTGTTGATTTTGATTTAGTAATTCAAATATACATTTTGCAATAGACTTCATGCAACAAAGACGATTTGCTATTTTATCCATTCATTCAATTACATACACTAGATAAACTTTATTATTTACAATAGAAGTTAATTTTTTACAATAAAAATATTTTTAAAAAAATACGATTTAAATAATAAGGGGATGAACTTTAATAAAAGTATTCAATTTAAAAATCCTTCGAACTGAATACAGTAGAGGGAAGGTCAAGTTGTTGGCTTGACAAAAAAGACTTCGTGCCTGTACCCTCCATTGGAGGCAAACAACAGCAGAGTAAGAAAACTCCATAATTATATTAACAATGCGTATTAATAGTTTATAGCAGTGACACTTTACTCTTACATCCTAAAATATTACAAAAGTTTCAAATTTAAACTCAAAAAAAATATAAACAAAGAGGAAGAACGTGCAAAGATACTAAAATGTAGTTTTGATGGATGAATAGAGGTACATACAGTTATTTATACCTTTTTCGGGTAAGTACGTTACGAGTATGCTTTTCATGAAAATAATAATTTATAACTTATTAAAGATATAACAAGTTTAGTGAATACAACGTAATGTTGTCAATTTGTTTTATCATCATTGATTATATACAATGTTTTTCCATCGTACCCTGCGAAAATTTTCAAAATGATTTTGTAGATATCTTGTTAATTTATTTTTTACATTTTTAAATTTTAAAACACATAGACACTATAAACAAAGTTTAGTCTTGAATTTTATAGTCCACATTTACAGTTATCAACTTATTTTGTCGCTTTTATGCACTTGAGCTAAAATATACTTTTTCCTATCGCATAGCTGCTGCTACAGTGGCCACAAAAAGTAATAATAGCTGACTTACTACACACATTGCACATGATTTTCGCATTAAAATTGCATCGACGTTGTCACCTAGAACAATAAAATTTTTATGAAATGGAAAGCCAAATAGGAAACCGCGTTTTTACCTTCGGATACATAAACATACACTGAAGCCGGCTCCGTGTTGGATGCAGAGCATGTGTAATTTCCAGAATCTGCTTCGTGAGTGTTGGTAATTGTTAAACGACTTTGAGTTGGGTGTCCAGGCAGTGTTTCTACGCTAATTCCACCTCTTGAAGTATCGTAATTTATCATATTGTTATTATGATACCAGAAGACATATTGAGGTGGTGTAGGACTCTGAAACATTAAATAGTAATTAACAGGAAAAAAAACACAAAAAGCTTTTTTGTTTGCTTTTCGACCGAACAAATGATTATTTTTGTAAATGAAAAACAAACTATCGGCCTTCTGCTAATGAAGCTTGAAGTTTGTTTATGGAAGTGTCATTCGTTATTAGAGCTGTTTTACATTACACTAAATTTTTCAGGACTGAAATTTTTAGTCCTAAAAATGCAATGCGCGCGCCGAATTAGGACGCTGACAGCAAGAATTTAGAACATGTTCTAATTTATTGTTGTTAGCGTCCTGATTCGGCGCGCGCATGATGTAAAATTAGTTTCATAATTTAAAATTCAAAATTCTTGGTAATGGCAAAAGGTTGGTAATGCATCTTTTCATATACCTACTATATAAGTAGGTATTGTTAACAGTTGTTTTATTATCCCAACCCTCACACCCGAGATTTTATTTTATAAGAGTACAAGCTTCTTATAATTTTACAAAAAAAATAACAAACGCGAACAAATCATTGGAAGTTTAGTCCATAATCGCTTTTTTTTTAAAGTTTGATTTTTTGGTTTTGCAAGTAACATTGTAATAATTATGCAGCACATAATTTTTTTCTTTTGCTAATTTGCATTTTTATTTAATTATTTTAAATCACTTTTAAACACTTACAAACCAATCGACATTATTTGACAATTTACCTAATGCGCGTGGCGCATATTCAGTCGCTGAAAAAGTTAAAATTGTCAGGTTGTAGTTGCAAACAGGAAAGTATTAGAGCTGTTTTACATTACACTAAATTTTTCAGGACTGAAATTTTTAGTCCTAAAAATGCAATGCGCGCGCCGAATTAGGATGATAGAAAACTTGTTGTAATACTTTCCTGTTTGCAACTACAACCTGACAATTTTAACTTTTTCAGCGACTGAATATGCGCCGCGCGCATTAGGTAAATTGTCAAATAATGTCGATTGGTTTGTAAGTGTTTAAAAGTGATTTAAAATAATTAAATAAAAATGCAAATTAGCAAAAGAAAAAAATTATGTGCTGCATAATTATTACAACGTTACTTGCAAAAACAAAAAATCAAACTTTAAAAAAAAAGCGATTATGGACTAAACTTCCAATGATTTGTTCGCGTTTGTTATTTTTTTTGTAAAATTATAAGAAGCTTGTACTCTTATAAAATAAAATCTCGGGTGTGAGGGTTGGGATAATAAAACAACTGTTAACAATACCTACTTATATAGTAGGTATATGAAAAGATGCATTACCAACCTTTTGCCATTACCAAGAATTTTGAATTTTAAATTATGAAACTAATTTTACATCATGCGCGCGCCGAATCAGGACGCTAACAACAATAAATTAGAACATGTTCTAAATTCTTGCTGTCAGCGTCCTAATTCGGCGCGCGCATTGCATTTTTAGGACTAAAAATTTCAGTCCTGAAAAATTTAGTGTAATGTAAAACAGCTCTTAGAACTGACACGTTTTTTACATGAACGCTTTAAAATTAAAAACACAAATCCACAAAACTGTGAAAATGTAGCCCAAGATGCTGAAAATCTAAAAAGCGAAAATCCTTCGTGAATTTTTTAGTCCTTCACGAGTCTCTTCATTTTATATATTAAATAATTGCGATTCATAATCAATAGTTCTAATAATCGTCTATTTTTTGGAGAGTGAGCTTTCCACCGATGCCGGGAAACACAGATTAACAACATTGGTATACAATAGGCAGATTAAAAATGTAAATTTTCTCATGATGTAAAGGATTTTGGGTAATTTTTTTATGAAATAAATAGCTATATATTATATACTACTTCTAATTTTTTTATAAATAAATAGAACACAATTTTATTCAGCACGTCCATCGTCGAGGTCGGTAAAAATAGACATTGTGGTTCGTAATACCCATTCGAGAAACTCTTGGCGAAGCCGGTTCGAAGAATCCTGGAAGGTATTTCTGAAGTATTTTCAACAGCTTTTTGCTTCATAGCACCACCGACAGTTGACCGCTTTAAGTTTCGTTCATATTTATTGTGGTTATGTAGCTACAAATTTTCGTTGATAACTTTCCTATGCTTTCTTGCTTCCATAAATAATGAAAGTAATTTTTTTGCGACATAAAAGAATTAGTTCTTTTATAATTAAGCAAATAGTAAAAAGCAATTAAGCGAAACAAAGCAAGGTAAAACGGACAAAAATCCTTTGAGAAATTGTATGTATTTGTATAACTATAAAATGTATATTTAATCAGCAGTCCGGCTTGAAACATCCATTAGCAGGAATGGCGGCGACTTGCGAAGTTTTCATTTAATAGGGCTAATCAAATAGTGCAACCTCAACTCACTTTAAAACAATTCTCAATTTTGCAATACGGTCTAATGGTTACCATGACCTTCTATCATGTGCCTGTCATGATTGTGCGGCCTAAAGGCCGCACTGAAACTGTTTCAGATCGCTCACTAACAAATTTACTAATCAGAGTTGCGTTACGAACAAATAGATACACATAACCGGTATTTCATTTTATTAATTGGAATACTACAAAACTTCTAGTGTGTGTTTCACATTTCAGCTGAACGTAGAACAAAAACCCGAAAGGGCAGAATAATAAGGATATGATACAACATCGCAGGTTGACAACTAAAGAAATACCGAGAGGTGAATCCGACTGTCACCGGGGAGGGAGTTTTAGTGAGTAAGAATCTCACACTACATTCCCAGATTGTTGTGATGCCTATGAAGGTACCCCCCCCCTGCGCTGAAAAAAGTGTGTATTAGCCATGGTTGTGCGGCCTAAAGGCTGCACTGGAACGTTTTTAAGTTGATAACTACAAAATTAACTAGCGAAGTGCGTTAGTAATGACATAATTTTGATTTCACCTTTTTTTGCATCATAGTTTCATACAATTTAAAGGGGAAGCTAAGCCTTCCTTGCCTTCTCTATCGAACCGCCACTGATGCTCAGGCGAGCAGATAATCGCGGTTTTGTTCTTGGTCGTGCCGGGTACACCGCTGTTATCTTAAGCCCAACGTTGATTTGTAGGCTATGGCAAAGGCAACGGAAAATCAAGCCATTACAAATATCATTCCCTAATCCAACGGTTCCTAACCTTTTCAAAGTCAATGAACGCCTAATTATAAGAAAAAATTTCTGCAACATCAAAATCACTACTAGTACTCCAAACAAGAAAGTAGGAAAATCGCTAGAGCTTGCAAAAATCCGGGAAAACTGAAATTGAGTGTATGAACATTTTTTAAGTATCTGAATCAACCCTCTAAAGACCCTTATAGAGTTTTTTTCTTATTTTATTATTCTCTGAGATAAATTAAGTAAATTTAAAAAATTTGTGTTTTAGCCTCCACTGTGGATTTTCCCCTTTAATTTCATCTTTACGAATAATTTTTATTAGACCGAAATTAAAGAGCATGAAATTGTCTAATACAAAATAGATTATTATTTATAAAATGTTTCTGCTTCAGGATAGATTACCTGATATAAAAATCAATTCCAGAAAAACGAAATGCGTTTTATTTTATACTAGCTGGCACGGGCGGCATCCGCCGCCCTTAGCCATCTAGACCCAGAATAGATCCGAGTAGGCCATAGTTGTTCGGCCTTCGGCCTCACAGGGGGAGGACCATAATAGATCCACGAAGGCCATAGTTGTTCGGCCTTCGGCCTCACAGGGCGAACCATAATAGATCCGTGAAGGCCAAAGTTGTTCGGCCTTCGGCCTCACAGGGCGGACAATAATAGATCCGTGAAGGCCATAGTTGTTCGGCATTCGGCCTCACAGACCGGACCATAATAGATCCGTGAAGGCCAAAGTTGTTCGGCCTTCGGCCTCACAGGGCGGACAATAATAGATCCGTGAAGGCCATAGTTGTTCGGCCTTCGGCCTCACAGACCGGACCATGATAGATCCGTGAAGGCCATAGTTGTTCGGCCTTCGGCCTCACAGACCGGACCATAATAGATCCGTGCAGGCCAAAATTGTTCGGCCTTCGGCCTCACAGACCGGACCATAATAGATCCGTGAAGGCCATAGTTGTTCGGCCTTCGGCCTCACAGACTGGACCATAATAGATCCGTGAAGGCCATAGTTGTTCGGCCTTCGGCCTCACAGACCGGACCATAATAGATCCGTGAAGGTCAAAGTTGTTCGGCCTTCGGCCTCACAGAGCGAACCATAATAGATCCGTGAAGGCCATAGTTGTTCGGCCTTCGGCCTCACAGACCGGACCATAATGGATCCGTGAAGGCCATAGTTGTTCGGCCTTCGGCCTCACAGACCGGACCATAATAGATCCGTGAAGGCCATAGTTGTTCGGCCTTCGGCCTCACAGACCGGACCATAATAGATCCGTGAAGGTCAAAGTTGTTCGGCCCTCGGCCTCACAGACCGGACCATAATAGATCCGTGAAGGCCATAGTTGTTCGGCCTTCGGCCTCACAGACCGAACCATAATAGATCCGTGAAGGCCAAAGTTGTTCGGCCTTCGGCCTCACAGGACGGACAATAATAGATCCGTGAAGGCCATAGTTGTTCGGCCTTCATCTGTCATCCGTCATCCGTCAACTGTCATCTGTCTTCTGTCATCCGTCATCTGTCATCCGTCATCTGTCATCTGGCATCCGGCCTCACAGACCGGACCATAATAGATCCGTGAAGGCCATAGTTGTTCGGCCTTCGGCCTCACAGACCGGACCATAATAGATCCGTGAAGGTCAAAGTTGTTCGGCCCTCGGCCTCACAGACCGGACCATAATAGATCCGTGAAGGCCATAGTTGTTCGGCCTTCGGCCTCACAGACCGAACCATAATAGATCCGTGAAGGCCAAAGTTGTTCGGCCTTCGGCCTCACAGGACGGACAATAATAGATCCGTGAAGGCCATAGTTGTTCGGCCTTCATCTGTCATCCGTCATCCGTCATCTGTCATCTGTCTTCTGTCATCCGTCATCTGTCATCCGTCATCTGGCATCTGTCATACATACATACATACATACATAATCTTCACGTAAAGTTACATCTTCATGTAAAGTTAAATCTTCCGCAAAGAGGTGGATCTTCCACGTTCTGCGACCTATATAAAGTGCTCCGGTCTTATTCGCGGCATTCAGATTAATTTGTTAGTGGTTTTTTGTTAGTGGTTTGCATTTTTCGAATTAAAGCCGCCATCCCCGCCATCTGTTGACAGTATTTTGAATCACTGACTGTACGTCAGATTAATTATTTGACAAATTAAATTTTTTGTCAAACTTGTGATTTGATTTTCGAAAAAAGCGAATAACTTTTTTCCCCGAGCGAATTTCTTCTCCATTTTACAAAAAAAAGTTGCGCCAGGAGCTACAAAATAACTGTGCAAAATTTGGTTGAGATCGGTCCAAGGGTCTAGGAACGTATAGTGAACAAACAAACAAACACGCAAGCAAGCAAGCAGATCTTCTCTTTTATATATTTAGATTAAATTATTTAAATTGGAGCACAGTTTTAGAATAATTTTTTAAATTTGTAAATTCCGATGTAGCGGATTCTGCAAACAAATTTCGTGGAGAATTTGGCGTTCTTCAATTTTGGTCTAATGGTAATTTTCTGTAAAAATTATTTTAAGAGAGTTATAGGCGAAAAACATCAAAATCTCCAATTAGAAGAACAACCCATAGGGAATTTTGGGGGGGGGGGAATTTATGCGGATATTCAAATACATACACATGTCTGTCATATAAGCTTGATCAATTCTTTTGCAAGCTAAACCTAAAGTTGCGTTGACTATAAGTTCAGAATGCTAATAATAAAATATGCATGAACTTTGAATTTAATTAAAAATTATAGACTGTAGATCGTAAAATAATTAATTTTAATAATTCATAAATATCCCTTCTCTCTTGAGGGTCCTTTCTAAGATTTTGTTTTCTTTACAGAAAAAATTTCATAATTTTTCCTGGAAAATTTTAGTTTAAATTGCTTTTGTTTAATAAGTGGTTTGCTTTTTATTAATTAATTAAGATTAATTCAGTTTTAGCTTCAGGTTATGTGAGAAGCTTGAGACTTGAGTCCTTGGGCCCTCAGTTATAATATTTATGTAGACTGGATTTTAATTATCAACAGTTTCTTCTAACTCACAGACACGCAGATTCTCATGCATACCTTATATTATACATACTTATATGATATCAAAAAATCACCTAAGGCGTTCATCTCTTTGTATAAAATTAAATGTTTTTAAATATTTGAATTAACCCAAAGTAAGTTAGAAAACTTCATTTTCAGTTTTTAAGTTATTTGTTTAACTTTCGAGCTAACAGCAGCAGCACCCCCTTAATTTGTTATCAATAATTGTATCTTCGACCCCTTTATAATTTATATTGGGAATTTCCTGTTGTATTCTTCAATTTTGTTGTGGGCAGTCATTTTGCAAATGGTTAAATATAACTTTTTTGGGTTGGAATTCAAATATGATTAATTTTGTCAAATCCAGTAGCGTATTAACAAGTTTTCCAAAAAGAGCCCTGTGCCACATGAATTTTTTACAAATTATTTTAACAAGGTTTTTATTGCCCAATGATAATAAAAATGATGATGATTCCTGTAAATTCTTTAATTTGGCATCATAAAACTTCTCCTGAGCTTATTGCATCAGACTCTAACCGGCAGAGCGGCAGATTCGTCCAATAATGGAATTGCCGTTCACCAAGAACAAAAATATTTATATAATAACAAAATTTTTTAATTTTCAGCGAAGTAACTAAGTAACCTCCACGTGGAATAATAATTCTCTCCTCTATATTTTAAGCTATCTTTATTTTTCACCTCATTTTCAATGGATCATTGAAAATGAGCTAATTTCATAACTTAAAAAAATAGCAGAAAAAGCAAAAAAAGCTATATCAAAAATTGAAAAATATTTAAAAGGGATCGTACTACAGAAAAGGTTGAGAATCGCTGTTCTAGAGGATTATATATCAAAAACTAGAGGAACTTGAACAATATTTTTCTTCTAGTTTATTAGTTTAATTTTGTTGTTAAGTACTTTGGGAATAGAATGTATAGGAAACGTTTAATCCACATTCTTTTTAGACCTTACGGACGATTTTCTGATGCATTCTCTCGTTTAACCATGATTAAAGGCTGTCGGAGAGCCCCTAAGTTTAGATCAGCGTTTAATTAAATGAAAGGCAATAAAAACTAGATGTTACACGACGATGCGGTTTTCGTGTTAGGTATCATTTTGTGCATATATTATAAAGTATTAGATTATGTAGATTTAAAAGAGAAATTTATTATTTAACAATGTCAGCGGAAAATTTAAAAGTTGGTTACAATATTACAAAGTTTTGCACATGTTAATCTGCAGATTTTGAATGAACCCTACTACTCGGTTAAATTATTTTAACTGCAATATAACTTTAATATTATTAAAATATAAGAAGTAAAGCCAACTAAAACAAAGCTCTTCGAAGCTTCTTTATTAGAAAATTTAACAAAGGTTTCACTAAAAGTCAAAACATTTAAATTTTAACTATAAGTTTGATATACATACATACCAAGAAAATTTTATTCAAAACGGTCTTTAAAAAGACATTTATCTAACCCTATTTGACAGGGCCGGATTGTAAGAATTTTATAGAAATAAAAAAGGAGGCGGTCATGAAGAACGTGAAAATGTAGAAATGTGATATCAAATAATTAGATTAATTAAAAGTATTATTGGATAATGCAAAATGGCGCAAGTTGAACCTTTTCGTAACCTCTTCAGTTGTATAACAATTAAACACAAGAAATGGTTACAATTTCTCAATTTCAATATGAGAATTAATTATTTAAACAAGAATTATTTTTACATATTATTCAAGGTATTTTTATTAAATCTACCACTACACGAAATATTATTAATTCGTGAAAAAATTTCTAATCGATTTGGATTATGTTTTTAAATGTTTAACTGGAGAAGGGTGGTATCGTGGGTAGGTAGGTGCGTTTGTGACTCGATTATAAACTAAACGACCGAACTGACTGTAGTGGAATTCTAGCAAAATGAGTATATCATTAACCCTATTGATGATTAGTTTTTAGGGCAATTCCATTAGCAATTTCCGGTCTTTTCGAATTTTCATTCGGAAAAAATGTTAGTTATTTATATAATCGAACAACATGAAAATTGCACGAAATATGTAATTTTATGAGGTCTGGGTGGAGCGTTTTACTCCCCTTCGATTTTTAATTAATATTTTAGTTTTGACGGGGAAGTATTTTGTGGGAATAAGATGTAATCTTTCACGAAATTAAATAACTTACTTATACACATCGCATAATGGAAAAGTTCAAAGTTGAAGTCAAAGAACATTAATTAATTGCGTGGCAGTTGATACCTTGCAATGGTACGCGATACAAAGATTATAGATTTGAAGGAAGGCTGCCCTCCCTCCAAATTTAATTAGGCATGTGGAAGTTTTATGGATTGCATGAAAAAAGTTACAAAAAATTCAGTTTTTGAAGTAGTTACCTATACGAAAAATTTATTATTATAGATTTATATTATAATATGACGAAAAGCGGTGTGCACTTGGATGGGCGACCGCGTTGTGAACGGGTTTAAGGACGCTGTTTGCCACTATTCCCCTACTAACCTACAGTTGGCCAAAGAAATAGAAAGTAATGGAAAACTGTTTCCACCAGTCCACCCCTGACTCAAGTTCCTGCCATTTTGAATATTTTACTGGATGAAAACTTTAATATACAAAGAATTTTGAACGAAAGCACTCAACTTTCCAACTAATTAAATTTTGATTTGTTACATAATTTTATGTTCTGAAATTTTGAACATCAGATTAAGCTTCTTAAAGGTCGTTTTTACTTCAACATCCAAACACGTTCAAAAATGTATTACTGTCTTGTACGGGTATACGACAACATTAAATTAACAATAAGTAAACGTGATGTTGAACGTTTAATAAAAATAAAAAGAAATTTTTAATAAAGGCTCTTACATCGTGTCAGTCCTTTTAGTTGAAGAAAAGAAAATAAAATTTCTCCTTGTCAACTTGTTAATAACGCACATCTGATTTTTTGTCCATCTTTAATTCAATAAGTACGGTAAAAAATTTTGATGTGTTAACACTTTCGAAAAACTTGACTCGAAATCAATCTATCACTTATCGTATTTCGTTGCCAAACTTTTAGGATCAAAGTTACTCAAGTTAATATACCGTTATTGTTTCAACGAAAGAATTTATTTTAATGCCCGAACAATAAAACTGAAAAATTACTTTTATAAAATTGCAAATGGTAGCAATTCAAGTTATTTTAATGGATTATTCAATATATGTGGTCATTTTTATGAACTTTATGTCGACTTAACAATATTTTGCCAAAAATTGAAGTCGATATTATACCTACCGATATTAAAAATTAAAGGCTACTAATAGACATAATGGAAGAATAATATGTCGATTCGTATTTACTAATTTATGGAGCAATATATTTCTGTATCATGGTATGTCATGGACAAATGCCATATATCGCTACAATATGTACGATAAACATTAATATAACGGGATTGATAGATTTAATTGAATAATTATTATAATATGGTCCACATTTGTGTGACGATGCTTGTACTCCATAATCTCTTCCTCATGTATATATTATTCTACATTATGACCTCCAGTAACATTAGCATTAAGGATGTTCATTTGAACGTGTAAAAATACGACTCCATAAGAATGACCACTCTAAGAATTAGATGGGCTTCCTGCTACATTTCTAAGCGCCATAGCTAAACGAAACGCTGAATTTATAAGTTCCTTCTTATATTGTTTGGTATATCTACGATCTCTATAAATCCGTGTCGCGACGCTTTATTTATAAAATAAATTGCACGTTGTTATTTAATTTGCATACCTATACAGACGCACGACTGTGAAGTCACTGGTTCTTAGTAACCTGATTTTTTGAAACATTTTCTAAATCTCGTTTACGTTTTAGTTTATTTACTTATTGTGTTATATTGGTCTCGTTTTAAATGTGCGGTTAGCCCAGTGGTAGAGTGCTAGAATTCTGAGGGTGAAGTACCTAATTCAACTCCTGATAAAATTAAAACTAATGCTACAACCAACCGCACACAATTCTCCAAACCCTGTGTAGGCAGCCGTGGGATCTAATGTTGAAATCCCTTTGTTATCATTAATCGAGATTCCGAGTGTGAAAAGCGCAGAGGGCGGAAGTGTTCAAATAAATGTGCATTATCCAGTGATAAATTATGATAATCAACAAAATGAAACTGTTTAATATGTTCAAACAGTTAATTATTATAATTATTTTAAATAAAATTGGACCACTATCTATTAGACACCCAGTGTTGTTGAATATATTCTAAAAATGATATCAGTAAATGTATAACAGTTACAGCTGAATCGGAAAAATAGAAATTGAAAAAAGAGAAAATATTCCAACCCTCGAACCTCTCAATTCAAACCTGGTAGCTCTTGCAGCAAAAGATATGTTCCGAATGGGATTCTAACCCTGACGTATTGAATTTGGGTGCTATACGTATTTATTACATCACTTGTAGCGTCTACATTACATCATGGATAGGTTTTACATTTATTTTGTTCCTCCCTGTGTGTTCCATTTGTTTCGAATTCAAGATGGTGATTGAATTTACATTGGTTCTTTGATTAAATTTCCCAATTTTACAAGTTGGAAGATTATATTATTAACATCTGACGGCGTATTTAATAACCCCTGGTTTCAATTTTGGCTATTTTGAGGTTCAAGACGAAGGGGGATGAGGTGTAATACATTTTCTATTTTATATCTTTGTATCAGATGGCAATGGAGACGTGGAACCGCAGATCATACGCGACACCGTTGATGTGTAGTGCTTATTGATGGTAAGTTGATTTTTAATTGAAAAAAAAATCTAAAAGTTCTGACAATAAAAAATAAATGTCGTAACTTTATTAAATACAGCCACCTAACAAAGATGTAGAGCATTTATGAATACGGCGGTTTATGTTTATTTTTTCCTGAAACCATGGGATTTTTAAATTTTCAATTTATCTTTCATTTCATAAATTTTAAAGCTGTTCAATAATAGAATGCATTAGACATTATGTTAATTTCGATAATTGCGCCCATGAATGGATGAACGAGTGATTAAATCGGTAATCAAATTAAATTAGATAGCAATATTTGGTTGTTAAAATTATTTGCATATTGTCAATTTCACTTCAATAGGGTGAATTTTAAAAAAGTTCATTATTGCGCATCCAAGATGGCAGTTAAATCTAAAAATCTCACATATCATTTTTTTATAACCATTTACAGGGCTTGTAATGTCAAATAAAGAAAAACCGTATTGAAATCCGTCGATGTATTCAAAAGTTGTAGTTTGTGTAAGTAAAACTCGTTTTGAGCAGAAAAAAATATATAAATTCAAGAGTAACAGAATAAATAGATTTTTACGTAGAAACAACTCTAATAGAAAAAAAACACCTTCATAAAAAAATTAATTTTCGATAGCAGAAAATAGTTTGTAAAAGGAAAAAGATAATTTTTTTAAATAAAAACCACTTTAATAGAAAAATATACTTTTTAATGGGTAAAAATCAATTTTTAATAGAAAAAAAATTCCAATATAATTCAAAATATTTTTTATACGTAAAAACCACTTTGTAATAGAAACAAAAACATTTTTTAATGATTAAAATACGATTTTCAATGCAATTAAGTAGGTTTTAACAAGTAAAATTAGTTTTTTTATAAGTAAAAACCACCTTTTATAAAACAAAACTACTTTTTAATGAGTACCTACAAATTAAATTTTAATGCATAGAATGAGTAAAATTCGTTTTTTAATAGAAAATTGTATATTTTCCAGCCACAGAAAATACTTTTACTCCGAATGCTATTTTTCTTAAAAAAAATAGATAGTAACTACAAACAAGTCGGACAGATATATCGTATTTAAATTAGAGACACGTCGGACGAGTCGCATAGTTAAATTGAGGACACGTCGGACCGCTAAACTTAATTTTCATTTTTCTATAATTAAATTTATAATTAAAAAAATTGTTCGAAAAATTTTTCTATTTGAACTTAGACTTCAATTCCGACAGAATTTATTTGAAAATACCAAGTCCGTAAATCAAATACATTTTTACTCAAGGAATTAAAAAAATAAATCAAATTTTGTATTAATTTTTATTGTTTCATAAAATTAAGAATGGTATTTTAGTTCTTTAATTTCGTGAATAAAAATGTATTTACAGTACCGACTTTGTATTTCAAAACATTATTTTTTTATTTAAAAACAACAGCTATTGTTATTCTTGTTGTTGTTACAAAACCTCTCTTGTTTTTAATTTTAATTAATGAAAATTTGAATAACAAAAAGTAAAAATCAAGTCTTTTCCTCAAAAGTTCTTTCATAAAATTATTCCATGCGCGTTTAGAAAATCTATATCATTTTCATCTGCCTTCGATTTAAAACAGGACACACGTAAGAGTTGTCAATTAATTCATAAAAATAATAGTAAAAGAATATTTGGACAACAAAATATTAAAAACCAAAAGGATCAAAATTCTATAAATGAAAAATTGTAAAATTGAAAACAAATTTGAACTTTCAAAAACATCTTTTGGAAAAAAAAGTTAGACAATCCGACGTGTCCCTAAATTAAATATCCGACATGTTCGAAATAATGAATTTTGAAGTTGGATTAAATTTTACTGCTGTCTATGAGCGGCAGAAAAAGTAGTAAATTGTTGTGACCATAATATTATCGTCCTTTCGAAATTTAATAGTTTTTTTTTTGTTAAGACAAAACAATTTGCAAGGATTTAAAGTTGCAGTTAAAATTAAATTATTTCTACATTTCAGTTAAAAGTTATATTTGAAAATTTCATGTCGTATATCGTGCGTTGTAACATTGATTACATCCATAACACAATCCTGAACGCTATAGGAACCATAATATCATCCTATCAAAATTTCTAACTAAAGAATTTGCAAGGATTTAAACTTCCAGTTAAAATTAAATTATTTTAACATTTCAGTTGTCATTTCTGAAAATTTCATAAAAATGTCATCCTTTCAAAATACTGCACAAAACAATTTGTATGGGTTTAAATTTACAGTTAAAATTAAATTATTTTAACATTTCAGTTAAGTAATGTTTGAAATTTTCATATATCGTGAGTTGTAACATTTGTTGTATCAGATTCCGTTACACAATCGTGAGCGTCCTGATCATAATATAGTCCTTTCAGAATTTTCAAAAAAAGAATTTGCAAGGATTTAAACTTACAATTAAAATTACATGATTTTAACATTTCAGTTAAATAATATTTGAAAATTTCATATACCAGGAGTTGTAACATTGGCTACATCAAATTTATTTACACAATCCTGAGCCTTGTTACGTTATTAAATTTTAATATTCTTTTTCGAACTACGACAATTTTCTGTTTCCAAATGGTGTTACTGTTATATTCAATTATATCCCACGGTCATAATTTTTATTTTATTTCAACATTCACAGAAACTACCCCTATTATACTAATTTATTTTGTTCAGATTTTGACAAGAAGTAAACAATTTTAAAATTAAAAAAGTGTTCTGAGAACACATGCTAGATACAAAATAATTTTAGTGAATAGGAGTATTATAAGAAATCAATTAGTTTTCATAGAATTTTGAGTCGCCTGAAGTCAGTTAACGTCATATCGCACCATTTGGAGAACAATAAATTAATCTATTTATTGCCAGGTTTGAACGGTTTATCGTCACGTTATATCTTGTTCAATTCAATTGTCAGTTACGTATAAAACCAAATTCTGTGATTGGCTTTATAAGAAATATGTTAAGATCATTGGATCCCCTATTTTAAAAAAAGATTTCTTAAATTTTAAAAAGAAAAGAATCAAGCATTAAGTTGAAAAACTCTGAAGGGGTAAGATGTAAAATTTGTACATCTTACATAAAAATCAACTTAGTCAATTTTATATAGTTCTAACTATTTGTTTCAAAGTTAATCAACGACTAGAATAAAGCAATAATAAGTTAATCAACAAATGAGATAAACCAATAGGTAATAAGTAATCAACAAATGTGCGAAACGCCAATATAATAAATTATCTTGGCTAAAAAAGCATTTTTAATGGTAAAAAAAGGAGATAACTTGAACTTTTCCTGATTGAAGTAGAGCGAGAAAATTATAAATTAATAGTTAATAAATGTGCGCGACGCTAATACAATAATTTAGTTGATACAAGTGCGAAATAAATAAATAAACAATCTGAATTAAAAATATGTTTCCAATTGTGAGAACAAATAATATTTTAAACTTTTACGTATTGTAATAGTGCAATAAACAATAAGAACTGGCAACTAATGAAGATTATTCTAAGTTATCACATTCCAAAAACTTACCAAGGTAAATTTTTAATTTAATTTTAAGATAAATAGTGATGATAGGACATTCTTTTTTATAATTTTTAATATTAAACTTTTAGTTAAATTATAAACGCCACTTAGGCATACTTTCATAATTATAATTGTTTTTGTACAAATTAATTTTTATTTGTTTATTATATTTAAATTTTTGTAGTTATTATGCTTTTTATTCTTCATATAACCTTTCCTTATTTAGTGAAACTTATAAACATAAGAGCCTGAGATAAGCAAAAACCGGTGAGTATTAGCCAGGGGATAATTCACATATGTGAGATTATAAGAATCTCTGATTACATAATAGTGAACATAATTCTTTCAGAATTCTCAACAAAAAATTTACAAGAATTTAAACATACAGTTAAATTTAAATTATTTTAACATTTCAGTTAAGTTGTTCTTTGTGAATTTCATATAATCGTATTTATAACCATACAACCATAATATCGTCCTTTCAAGAAGCCTTACAAAATAATTTGCCAGGATTTAAATTTACGGTTAACATGAAATTATTTTAACATTTCGGTTAAGTTATTTTTGATCATATTAAGTAACATGATTACACGAAAGCAAACAGCTACATGCTACATATAGATAGGCCATTAACGTCTTCAGGAAAAGGAAGTACTGCTAAGATGAACGATTGATTAAATTATGTCACTTTTAATGTAGTACATAGGAAACATGCAATTTTCAGCAGGCATAGGTTAGGAGAGTTTAAAGTCGACAGTAGTTTGCATTATAGTTTCTAACAGAGCTACTTAAAGCTATGGCGGGTGAAATAATTTAATCCGGAAGTCAGCAGTAGCTTTTACTTCTACTTCGACTGTTGCCTACATAGAGTTAACAAAATCCATACTAGAGCTGTTATTCTTTATCAGAATTGAGTACTTATCTCATCAAACAACGATGGCAGATTATATTATCAATGCTATGACGTATTGCTATTTTTCTCATACCAGCACTTGACTTGCACAACAAAAAGTTAATTACGCAGCGAAGTACTTTTGGGATTATTAAAACCAGACTTTGTCACGAAAAGTATTCATAAACAACCAACAAGGAAAAGATTGAGGCGGATGTTCAACTATAAAATCCATCGAATGCAAATTAAATTTTCAATTTAAAACAAGTTAAATAGAATTTGCCTTCCAGACAAATAGTTTACGTTAGCATGAAGCATTTACATATTTTTACAACTTCTTGTTTCTATGTTTTGTTATCGTGGGTTGTCAGCAGCACTGGCTTTTTTAATCCTTCCAATAATCCAGTTTATATTTACTAATTTAGCCATTTTATAAATTTTTATTATCATAAAATTGAAGTTTAAATGAAATAAATTTTGAAGGCCAATTAAATTCTTCATTGTTATACTCTGAGTTTCGGAGTGACTTAAAACCGTGCATAATATTTCACAAGGATTTCTAGAAAGAGATAACGTGGTAGCTTCGTGGTTTATCTAAATTCCCTTTTAGATGTTTTCATGCCAAGCAGGGAATACTTCTCGAGTTGCGTTGATTGTTTATAAGGAAGATACAAGATTGTTCTCTATAACTTTCATATTAACACTGGAAATTTTAAATGTGAAGGAGGAAAGTTTTAATTTATTTCACTTTTTCTGATTCCGACTCCTAATACGCAGTTGGATCGCAGAGCGGAGAATGATCAATTTATTATTTGGGTGACATATTTAACAGATATATTATCATTAATGTTAAATTGAAACTTGTTCAATAACAAGGTTCTCATTCATTAATTTAGTAATTTTAACTTGGAACATGGAGGATTATACCACTGTTAGCTTATTTAACTTCATATAGCGTCTTGTAACATCGCTGAGGACTAAAGACTAATTATACAGCTCATCATACAAACTTGTGTTAATCAGTTTTGAAGTGTCAAAATTTGTGTAACATATTGCTTTACAAATAAACATTAGGAAACCCGCATGTGTGAAACGAAGGCGCCTCTAACGATAAATGTAGCAAGTCGGTGGAAGCACTAGCCGACAGAATGACTACTTGTGGCTAAATAACGATCTCTAATAAATCACCACTAAAATTCCATCGTTTAGAGTAATGGTCGATGTAATTTACGAACTGACCATACGCTTTTTTCTATAGACAATCCCCATCAGATTTTATTAAGATTTCCACAATTAATCCTACCCTGTTTTTTGTAATAAAAACCTTTTGACCGCTTTAAATTTTTCATCTCACAAAGAAATGGATAACGAAGCAAAATTTCACGTAATACCAAAAATTTAAACCTCGTAAAGAAGTATGAATCAAAATGAAATACTAATTATAATAATGCGTTGTCAAAGTTGCAAAATGCAATTAGATGATTATAGAAACTTTCTAATTGTATTAAATTTTCACGAGACGGTGTAATGAATCAAACGTTCCAAAATTTTCGCATTGATAAACAATGAAGTCTAATACAATTATTTTATTAGCTTTCACGCTATTTTACGATTAAATTAACAAAACGATGTTAAAAAGTTGTTTAAAAAGCTTTTACCTTATCTATAATACAGACAAGGTTAATTATGCTTCCTCTATCTACATGATGTTCTCCCGATCCACTTCCTTGTATGTGAGCCACAGGAATAACAATTTGCAGGTTCACAAAATGCGATATTAATCCCGAACTTCCTGATACCTAAAAATAAAGTAATGTTAGCATACAAAATGTGCATTTAATAATAAATAAAAACATATACAGGATGGTCTAACATTAAACTTCTTTGAAAGTTTGGATAATGTTCTTATTGTCAGTAACACAACAAAAGGTTTACTTTATCTTGCAAGTGATTATAAATGAAAAATTACCCGACTTGTAACACAACCACATTTCCACATAGCAGTTGAAGTTACGTCCCAAGTTTCCGATTATCTCGGGATTGTACTTATAACGAATTACTTTTTCATTTACCAGAGATTAAGGACGAATAAAACCTGATTAATAGCAAAACATGTCATGTTTTAAGGATATCTTGAGTTAAAAATTTGATTACTACTAGATTTTCATTTAATGGTGAGTTTGCACACAGTTCTTTATAATGGAGAGATTATCTATTTTCTAAAATAGATATTTCTAGTTTCTTAAATTTAAAAATTTTGACGCTTTTATCAATTTGCTCGAAGTTGGCAAACTTATAAGAAAGTGAGATATCCTATTTATTATAGTTATTTATGTATCAAGGGCACAATCAATAGATTATAGCACCGAGGGTAATTTAAAGGGCTGTAGGCCAGTTCGGCAAATGGTCAGATATTTAATCCGGGTCCAAATTTTCTACCTGGAAATACATAGACCAACTCGGCAAAGTAATAAATTTTGGCTTGGCCAGAACTGTGAGCATCAAAAAACCTACCCTCCGATGCTCCGCATCTCCGGGCGGTTTTTCGTGCTCCGAGCCGCTACGCGGCGGGCGCTAAACATACGAGAGGCGCGACAGATCAAGGAAACCGGGATAAATGCAACCGGGATGTGAGAGACCCTCGAAATAGCATTATTCAGCGCGTTTGCCGAGCTGACCGATAATTAAAACGGCCTCTGGTTTTCATTTGCCCAGTTGACCGGTAGGATTAACCTATCCCTTGTACCTTCTGCCGAGTTGACCTACTCCGATTTAAAGCCGGACGCGTTAGCGGAGGGCTTTAAATTGCCCGAGGGCTATAATCTGATTGTGCCCGTGGTACATACAACGTTTTATTTCATTTTGGTACTTGGTACTTGAATTGTCAAAATTGAAGAATTAAGTATTTTGAGAAAAAATATCATGTCATTTTGTTTGTGCTATGAATTTTTGGTGTGCCATGGTTCCTATGGCGAGAAACTTGGAGGGGCGAGAATTAATTTTTTTATTTAGCAATAACTCGGAAACGGCACTAGATATCGAAAAACTGAGCAAAAAATTCTTCCCCCCCCCCCATCGCAAGGTACTCCCCTCCGTGAATTGTCGGTAGGAAGGCTAATGCAAAATTTCAGATAGATCGCGCAAAAAAAACAGAGTCTGGACTAACTCTTTTGTTTTGATATTGTTGTCATTGCTTAGCAACTTTATAGGCCCTCGGGCTATAAAAGCCATATTATGCCCCCATTTCCGTGCTAAAAAACAAGGTTATGATACCAAAATGAAATAAAGGACGCTTACGAAACTTCTACATAATATATATCACCACAAAGGCATTGGACGGTTACGGTTATGTTTGAAGTTTTAGGGTCATTTGGAAAGTTTAATTTATATTTTCATTTTACCGGTATAGATCTTAGTTTGACCGATCAAATTGTGAGTAACATCGGAACATGTCGTTCGTTAAGGTTTTTTAAACTTTATGATTTTCTTTTAATTTTTCGCTTGATGCTACATAATCTGCAGAAATAGAAAACAGTGTTGATGTATTTATAAAACAATTCTTTCGAATGCATAGAGAAAAGGGGCCTGGGCAGAAATAACTTAGAAATACAATATTTTTTCTTAAACTCTCTTGTTGGGCATGGAAAATATCCCCTAAGTTTTCGACATCAGACTCGAGCGAAGAAGATAGGAAGAAATTAAGTCAAAAATAGACAAAATTAAAGAAAATAAAATTATGAGCATAAACTATATAAAAAAAATTGTTCTAGCTTTTATAGATTTCGAGATACAGCCTTCCAATAAATCTCGTCTTTCTTCAATTTTTATTCAAAATAACTCAGTTTTCAGACGTTCTTTCCTATTTATCTGACGTAAAAGGAAATATATAGATTCAATTTTTTGCAAATCGCCACACAGAACGTTACCGAATTTCTTCTATTTTCCGCTTACCAGTGACGAGCATGATTTGATTTAAAAGAAAGTATTTCTTTTCTGTTTGGGGGGGGGGTAAGAAGAGTTTCCAAAATTGGAATTTTGTTGTAAAATTAAAAAACCTCTTTTTGATATTTTTTTTAAATTTTATTATAAAATTTAATTAATTATTAAAATAACTTCAAGAATAATGCTTGGAAGTTTTGAGTTCTATTAGTTATTTTTATTATTTAGCCGCGAAATAAAACTTGAAACAATAATCAGAGTTTTTACTGCAAAATTAAACACAGAATAACTTAAAAGAATAAAGATTAAAAAATTTTAGTTATATAATTTTTAAGATTTATTTTTATTAAAAGAAAAATTAAGTACAAAAATAATTACGCGGAAAAATATATAAATAATAGTGGTTTATGGAAGGTAACCCCCCCCCCCCCCGGTTATACAAGCTAGTACTTTGTTAGATTATTTGAATTATTTTAGGTAATCTGCAATCTCGTTAATCTGTCCATACGCGCGTCACTTTTAGTCTTACCTTAGAAAATTCCTTTCGGAATCTCAGTTTTTCGTAATTTATTAAGTTGGGCGCATCGCACAACAAAAAGTATAAGGTATGCGGTAGATTAAAGAAAATGTAGATTTAATGTAAATAACTTCGGCGAGAAGATTTCAAGAAGAATTATACAAAAAAAACTAAATTTTGCAATTTAATCCTATTTAAATTTTATAATGCTAACAGTAAAAACGGACTGAAAAGTACGAGTAGGTTAACCACTCTGCAATTTTGGTGTACAAGAGTTATTAACGTCTGCAATTGTTTACAGAAATTTTCTGAACTTCTTTCAATTTCCTAAACATTTTAGGGTCATTTGCAACTTTTTTTACAAATAAATATGTAAATGTTGTAATATTTCATTAGTGGGTGGAGCCTCCCCCTCGCCGGTTGTATCTTCAAAATTATTCGGGTTACAATATTTTTATTTTTTTAGTTCCACATAGAATTTTATTCTCTGCATTTGAAATAATGTTCAATTTGCGATTCAGGTGCACTGAAAATGTAATGTAAAAAGTAGCAATAAAGGTTAAGTAACGATCAATTTCGAATGCTCATAGCTAAGGAGCTATATTGGGTCTAGAAAGTTGTTGTATTTTCTTTCATCTCAAGATCACTTTTCCGTCAGAAGAACAGAAAAAAAAAACTCAACACAAAAGTATCAAAACTATTATACGTTATTTTAGGCAAAAATCGAAAAAATTCGAGGTTCTTTAGAGCAGCGTTTTCCAAAATTTCTGTTCACAGAATCCTTTTATAATTTTTGCGGTTAGATTTAATTTTTATTACATTTCTCTTTAAATGCACAAGTAAATTACTTAATTTTTCAATGAAAGAAATGGATTGTTTTCTGCATAATTTTGTATTTGGCGTAACAATTGACAATATTGAATTCTCATGTCTGGAACTGCGTCAAGTCGATCTTGCCCAATACAAGATTTTCTAAAATTTAATCCAATCGTATAGGGTTTTCCCACTAAATTTTCTACGCCTACTTCCCTAGCCTTCTAAGTTTTCTCTTATCAAATTAAAAACTTTTCCTGACTTTTCGAAATCTGGTAAATGTGGTAAATTTTCCCTTGCCCAAAAAAATGAATAATTCTCGAACATTCCAGGATAAAATTTGTAGATTCTAAATTCCTTGATTTTTCTAGGTTTTTCAGAAGAGTTGGAACCCTGAAGTATATTAAAATGTCAATCAATTATGTTTAGATCTAAATACATAATTTATGCTACATATTATTTTTTAAATTTTCTTTCCAGTTTGGGAACCGCTATTTTGGAAGGCTGTACCTCGTAAACTATAGGAGCCAGAGTGGTATTTTTAAGCATTTACTTTCATAAAAGAATTTTATTCAATTTAATCTTACTAATACAAATATAGCGTATCAAAAATGATGACTTTAAGTTTTGGGATTTTCTTTGACAAATCTGCTTCTGTTGTAATCCAAGCGTGATGTCGAAAACTGAAGGGATACTGAACCGGGCGGTTAAAGCTAAAACTTCCATTTCCGAGTTATTACCATGCAAAAGCACCTAATTTTTCTTTTCGTTACTCTTTCTCTTTCCACACTTAAAACTGAAGAAGAAATAGGGAGCTCTTATAATAAAAAAGATAACCCAGATTGATAGATTCCCATTATGAATTCTAAAGAATATAGTGAAAGCAGAATTTCCGAAAAGAAAAGTGCAGACAGTCAAAGCAGTACCCTGTAAATATGTAAGAGCACAGAAGGCAAAGTGTAGCAAAAACAATAAAAGCTAAAAATATGAAGTTTACTACAATTTAAAGTTATTTAATAAACATGAATTGAATAAAGAAGCCACGAAAATACTACACTGAGGTAAGAAGGGATATAAATTAACCTTACTGGAAGCTCTCGAAATTAGCAGACAGGATAAAAGGATCAGGAGTGGTAAAGAAAATAAATTGTTGTTAAACCAATAAGTATTGACCCTAGTGACTACGCCGCTGTTCGAAATGGTCCATGATATGGGAAGCTAATCTATTTATTTTACTATCACCGTAATGTCTAGGTACTTCAATTGCGAATTTTTATATTTAAAAAGTTTCTGTATTTTATTTAACGATTGGCTGTACATGAATAATTTTTGATGTTGCTATTTAATAACCTGTACTTTTGAGTATCGCGGCTTGGTACCGAAATGCGTCACTAAAATAAATGTAAATGCGAAAATTTAAGACTTTGTAATCCAAAAGTGTGCGGTCAAATTAGTTCGGATCCAGGTTCGACTGCTGAAGGACTAAATCCTGAAATCTTCCTATAATATTTGCTAGTTTGCGGTAGAGGAAGAGGCCGAACGTTCAGTAATGGACGGTAATCAGGCTCGACGTCAACAAGAATTTGTAATCCTGTAATCAATCATTTTCCATTGTTGAACTCTACTTATTGGAGTTGTTATAACAGGATATTGAAATATATTGCAATCGATTTTATGAATTTCGTAGCTTGACAGTTTTAATTGGTAAATTCAATTTTTTTGTGAGCAAATGGATGCTTTTTGCTTTTATTTTACTTCAGTTCCCATTGCTGCAGTATTTAACTGTTAACAAACTGTCATTTAAGACAATTGATAACTGGGTATTTTAAAGCACGAACGGAACAGTCACGTACCTACGTATATAATTTACCCAACATTTTGGCAATATAGTATATAAAAATTGGTAACTAAATTAATACACCTTTGAATTATTGTCTGTATCTACGCACCGGGAATTCATGATTTCATAAATTGGGGAAAGGTCAATAAGTAGCTAGGGTTGTGATAGGAATAGGTAAAAGTAAGGGTAAGGTAACTCACTTATTCCAATCAAACGGCAAGGCAAAGAAAGTCCACACCTTTTTCTATTTAATCAAAAATATCACAAACAAGTTTGTTAAATCAAGTTAGGGCATAGCTTACCAAAATCAAATTAAAAAATTTCTTCATAAAACAATCTCCTTTGTTGAATAATGTAACAATAATTTTAAGTCTATCAAATTAATCAAACGAAATTCAAAAGAAATTCGTTCGGATATCGCAAGCATAAAACTGATATTGTTTTTCTGCAAGACCGCGTCTTTTGTGATTAAATTGAAAAAAGTTCGTCAACTAAACAATCGAAGCTTTTAGGCAAACATTATTAGAAATAAGAATCTTTTTAACTTCATTTTAATTTTCTACATGGCTTATTTTTAATTTAATCATTTAAATTTTCGGCCTTCTGTTTGATAACGAAATAAAAATACAAAATCTTAATTTTTAAGCAGGAGCTCGAGGACCCGCATAAAAATCACTAAATTAATTAAAGTTTCCTTAAAATTTAAAATATTTAAGTGGCAATTTGTTTTAACAGGGTGGGTGTCAATATCGTTACGTGTAAGATGGTTTTGTCTTCTAGTTTTCAGGTCTCGTTTACTGTATACAAGTTTCCAAACCAATCAAAAGTGTACTTTGAAAACGTGAGCAGCTTGTCGAGTTTAAAACGACGTGGTGTAGAATATAATTCAAGGATATACCCTTCTTAGTAAAAGTGTTTGGACAATAATCCGATAAACTAAATGTTTTCAAGTACAAAGGATATTTAAAAAAAATAAGGAAAGCCATTGTATTATCTTTTATCAAATATGATACATATTTTTTTAAAAGATCATTTTATTCATGTTTATAGTATATGAACTTCAATAATATTACATAACCCGCCAACATTTTTATATCATATTTTCATAGTACGCTTTTAAAATAAACAAAATTTTTAAATAAAATGGTTTTCCTCTCTTCAATTTTCCGGTCTCTTGTTATTTTCTGATTATGTTCACCTGATGATTGATGAAAACAATAGTGAAACAAATTCGCTGAATTATTGGTCATAGTTGCTTTTATTTAAAATTACCTACCGAAGAATTATGGTGCGTCACAATCGTCACTAAACGAGCGACTTACATAGGCAAATACAGCAAAAATGTAACAATTTGAAAATATTTTGATCACAACAGTTATCATTAATTGTTATTGAGTTGTGCGCTATAATTTTATTTACACATTCGCAGAATCAGCTATAACGTAGTTAATTTTTATACAAGTCTGGTATATTTGAAAAGGAAAATTAATATTGGTTCCATTTAAAAAATACATATTTGAGTTGCACACAAAAACAAATTACTTTCTTCAAATAATAATCGACGTAGTCTGCAAAAACAACGAACGTTGTCTGCCCTACAGTCTTGACTCCCAATAGGTAATCAATATTTATATTTATAATATTAAATAGCTGTTTGCAATTTTCTCTCTTTTGTAAAGTCAAGGTAAGGTTTTTTTATTCATACATATGTGAAAACGTTGAGAGAAAATTGTCATGCGATGCATCAAAGTGGAAGCCATCAAATGTTACTCTTTAGTTTGTTTGTATCAAACCAATCTTTCGTAGCTTCGACGATGCTACACTTATTAGCAAGGATGTGATATATTATATGAACAACTTCTGGAATTCTTGTGGAGTGCATTTTCCAAGTTGTGCATTTTACTGCACTTATTTTTGTTTGCCACGTGGATGCGGATAACTTGCAGATAAATTATACCTATGACCTGCCTCTCAAGTGAATAACAGTGCTGACTTTTGTGATATATGTAGGGAGATATAAGATAAAGCGCTGAACGCTTTGCTTAAGCTATGTAAAACAATTCATGTAACCCTTTTTAAGTTCATCATCTCAACTAACTTTCTAATTACCTATTACTACTCCTCCAGCCATACTGATAGTACAAGCCGGATTTATACGCATTTGAATATTTTTGCATTCTTCTTGAGTTATCTTGACATTTAAAGTTTTGGGCACATAAATGAATGGAAAACTTCGACATATTAATTGGTTTACAATGACGTTCAAGTCAGTATTTTCAGAATTAGGATATTTTTCACAGTGTAAATTTATTTTGATTATTGCAACCGTCTAAATATAAATCTCTTTAATCTATTTAAGCGCGTCACAACCTTAATTTAGGTGAAATATTCACAGTAGAGCGGTTCTTCCTAAATTTATGCTGTTCCTCGCTCATCCTATTGTAACACCTCCATGATACAGTTAAGAAGCGTATTCCCCTATAGTTTTCTGAGCGTTTAGTGCTTCTATTATAAAAACGAGTATACTAATACTTTTCTTCCATTCCTTTGGGATCTTACCATCGTTTGTTATTTGTTGAAATAGCTTTGTCAGTTCCTCATGGAGTTTGTGTATTCCATATTTCATAAGTTCGTTTCTGAGCCCGTTGTGCACTGGGAATTTCCGATTTTTAAGTCTTTTAATGTTGTTAGCCACTTATTCCACGTGTACCGTGATAACCGTATCCTTCTCTGTGCAAAACATTCCATTACCTAATTTTGTTACACTTTTTGAACACGAAGTACTCTGTCCATTGATATTCCGTGATAGATTGGATTTGAACATACTCAATGCTTTCTGTTTTCGAAGTCCTCAACAAGTGCCATATTTTGTTTTGTAATAGTGATGTCTTTTGAAAGTTTTTCCAATAATTAGATTTTGTTCCTTATTTTTATATGGCTCGTCCGGTTCTCTTCTGTTCTACCATTTACGTAGTGTAAGTACACTTTTTGTTTTGCCAGTTCCTTTATTTCGATGGCCAACCACTGTTTATTGCTTGGCTTTGCATTTACATTATTTCTCTTTAATTCCAAGATAGGACGTTCTAACTAGCAGGCGCATCTTAATACTTTTTTCCTTAATACAATTGGGCGCGAGGAAAATTTTATAAAACTATTATTTACATATTAGCTTCGTTCCAACAAGCAGTTCTGTTATTGTTCACGAGCAATAAATATTCAACAGAGTTGTTGCTATCGTCCCAACTACAATCATAAGAAAAAAAAATTGCATAGGAAATGGCAGCGTTTAAAAAAAAAATTGAAATTTTCTACATTTCCTCATTTTTTAAATTTTTTACAAAATTCTTTCACTAACATGTTCCAGAAAGATTCCAGATTAATAATAAGTACTATATAAAAAAAAATGTATTTTTTGAAGTGAAAATAATGGAATTATTCTTAAATCTAAAATTTAAAATGAAACAGTTGCTGTTGCAACAAATGAACACGATCTGTAAGCAAAGTTTAAACTCGTTTGCGAATTCGCGCACGCGTATCCACTTTAAGAACGCTTGGTTCTTGCTCTAGAGCAAGAATCGTTTGAACTCGTTTGGCCGATAATATTACTGATTCTAAACTTGTCGGAACTGCAGATTTATAGGTTCATGTATTACGCAAGACGTTTTTTCCTATTTTTAGACTCCCCCCACCCCCTAGTAAGAAAAAATAAGAAAATGTATAACCCCCCCCCCACCACTAATCTTACGTAAAGTAAATTATTACCCAATGAGAAGCCAGATATTAATTATAAACAGATATAACAGATAAAAACAGTATTGTGTTTCACATTAACATTAATACCAACAGCACCTAAATTAGATTAAATAATTTTTAAATTTTGAAATTTAATTAAAAAAATAAAATATTACGTAAGAAATTGTTATGACCCCCCTACCCCCGAGTAAGAAAAAATAAGATGTCAGCTACCCCCCTCCCCCTAAACGTCTTACGTAATACATGAACGGCCCCTAATCTAGAATTCCGTCTTAGTAGTTCTAGTCTGTGGGAACGACATTTCATGAATGCGCTTGCGTTGTAGTAATATTACTGGAAATAATCGTTGTTGGAACGAAGCTATTATAACAATTTTGTAAATTATTAACTAAATCTAGAAATGTTTATTTAGGCAATAAAAAAAATTATAATTAAAAATTTAAAGAAAAAGTTTTTAAAATGTTTATTCCTTCCAACAATTACAAATAAAATAAAAATGTCTATTAATAAAGTACCTAACTAATCACGGATTCATTTCATAATTATGGGAAATGCCCCGCAAGAAGTCTATAATATTTCTATTGACGTATAATCCTCTACTAGATTTCTGATACGCGCATCAGCCTCCAAGTATTTCCTTTTCTTAATAGGTGGATTGTTGCCGGCAAGGAATTGCTTATAAAAAACATCTCTCCCATGTTGAATGATTTTTAAGCTAGAAACTAATTTCCAAATGTTTGGGTGATCAGTTATAATAATTAATACGTAATGGATAAATTTTTCCTCGCGCCCAATTGTATTTGCGGCCAATAGTCTTTGCGCCCAATAGTCTTTGCGCCCGGTTGTCTCCGCGCCCAATCGGCTGCGCCCAATCGGTCGCGCCCAATTGTCCTAGACCGTATAATCGCTCCTCAGCAAATTTCTGTTTAGAACCACTTTCTAGTCTTTACAAGACAATAGTTGTTTATTCAAAATTGGTCATCCTTTAAACTTTTGTTGAAAGCTGTTTTCAGGGTCTCAGTTTTTCAAAATTTTGCAATGCCAGGATCTAGAAACCCATCCGATCATGCACTATCCACAGCTGCATCGATGATTTTCATTACCCTCCTGTCCGCTCATCCTAGATCTTCCCGCACATCAGCCTCGACAGACTGAAATAGGATCTCACCGTTCATCTTAATAAAGGATGTCGGCAAGTGGCCTGAGCTCATGGAACAACTAAATTTCGAACAGAGCAATTATTCTCAAGTCACAAATGTCGTGGAGGACATTTACAACACCCCCTGCACATCAAAGGATTATCCAGCCATATTAAAGTTATTCAAGGTCAACCAAGATATGACAGTGAGAGGGTTTTATTTCACCCACTGACTACGGGACGAAAAGCCATTTCGACGAAAAGCCAAATCGTCATTAGGGGCACCCATCAAGATATGAATGTCCAAGTCGTGAAGGGTGACCTGATCGCTCAAGATTTTTCTAATGAATTAATAACTAGGATCTACCTAGGGCGGAAGAAGAGGCCCTTCCCACTAATCCATGAAGAAGATACCCCGGAACAATGCGATTTTCGATGTCACGTATATCCTCGACATTCAAGGGAGCATCGAATTTGTCCAAGAAGAATTGTCAAATCTTCGGGCAAACATAGCGCTTACTAATCAAAAGAGACCCCTGCAATTTGTGTCAACGGCAGCGGGACTCACCCGGCAAGTTTCTGTGGGTGCACGAAATTTTCAAAACCCATTGGTAAATATCAAAATCGAACACCGCCATATAATCAAAATTATCAGGGTAATCAAAGTGCAATTCAACCATATGGTGTCACATTCATCTCAGCGTCGGTGATGGCGATTATTTTGTCCACCCACAATATACCAGATGAACCATTGCTGACATCATTGGCCACCTCAAGAAACTTCTGGTTTAAACAAAAACGAAAACTAACGCCAAAAATAACCAAATGACCTTAAAACCCGATCCCAACAAACTTCTCCACACATCTTCCGATTAAACATTAAAACAACACGGGGGTCCAACGGTTGGTGGAAATTACTCATTTCTAATAATTCAAAGACAGTAAAAACAAAACAATAAGAACAAGTCACTGTAAATGCTGATTCCCTAAAACTTTAAAGCCACGTAAACGATGAGTTGAAATAAATATTAGGGTTGGAAGGTTGTTCAACATGGGGAAGTTCTTCTATCTGAAGGACCTTCAAGTTCATGAGACAAATTTGTATCACTCGTCTCATGCACCGACTCTTGTTACATTGCTTGCAGAAGCAATTGAAGGACCACGTTACGCCGTTGACACGCAAGACATTAAAAAACCTAACAACCGTCAATGAATAAATCGCGTTAATCCATTCGTACGCGTCACGTACACTAACACCCCTATTCACTAACTCCGTTTTCGATCGATCGAATCGTTAAGTATTCGATGGATCGAAAAGAGTGACAATTCGTATTCAGTAACTAACGAATCGAGACGTTATCGTTCGGTCGATCGTTAAAACTTCTCGATCGATCGAATGTTTTCTCGTGACGGAGAAGGGTCACGTTAAGCTTCTCGATCATCGAAAAG
Organism: Podabrus alpinus; assembly: GCA_932274525.1. Taxonomy (NCBI): domain Eukaryota; kingdom Metazoa; phylum Arthropoda; class Insecta; order Coleoptera; family Cantharidae; genus Podabrus; species Podabrus alpinus. Next base: position 160,115,518 of record OW026451.1, read on the forward strand.
TCCAGTGCCGTGCGCATTATAGTCGGATAACCTATAAATTTACGTGATTGTCAATATTTATTTTCAACATTTTGAAATTACTACCTTGTAGATAATTTGATAAGCGAGTGATCTATTGATTTATAATGGATTTATTGATTTGATAGCATTGGGATCATTGGGATTATATTTGTTACTTCTCGATCTATCGAAAAATCCAGTGCCGTGCGCATTATAGTCAAATAACCTTTAAATTTACCTGTTTGTCAATATTTATTTTAAACTTTTCGAAATTACTACCTTGTAGATAATTTGATAAGTGAGTGATCTATTTATTTATAATGGATTTATTGATTTGATAGCATTGGGATCATTGGGATTATATTTGTTTATCTTAAATACGTATTACTGCTGCAGACATTTTGGATCAACAAAACAATTTTTAGCAATTATCACAATCACAACTAGATAATATAAACTAATTCAATATTATAATTTACATATTCAAGTTCAATTTGGTATATTATATTATGTATGTAGTTGCAAAAGATTATAATATGACATAACTACCAACCTAATATTTTTAAATTTAGAAATTCCCTTCAGATTTCTTTATTTTATAGGTTATGATTATGTTTACAACAGTGTTGCCAAACGTTAAGCTTTTGGCGTTTTCCATATCGATAAAGTGTAGTTACAGAATACGAATTTTTACCACAATCGATAAATGACACATCTCGATCGCCTACTTTTCGATGATCGAAACGTTTTCGATTGAAGTTAGTGAATAGGGGTGTTAGTTGGCATAGTAGAATATAGCCAAAAGTACATATTATGGCTTGAATTTTACCAAGAAGAGCTAAGGGATTCTAGGATTTTCCGTAATGTTGTAGTATCAGTCCGAATTTTATGGAGTAACGGTTAGCAGTTAAATCGGTAAATTCTCTTCATTCCTCTTCATTGGAAGCGTTCCACAAGTGTTATAATATACGATCATAGATAAAAGTACTTTGCAATTGGAGGGTAGCCGCTCTCAAAACAATTCTTTTAAATTCCTTCTGAGCAGGTGGCCATTATTAGTGCCGAAAATTTTTTATTTTTACATAAATGGTTTAGTATTTGTTTAAAAAGCATGAAATTATCTACAAGCTAGATTCTAATCTTTTATTGTTTAAAATAAATGCATTGCGATCTTGTGAAGAAATGTTAGAAAATACGTAGTTTTATTATTTTGTTTTATTGCAGACCCTGTATTTTTTAAATGAATACGTTTAAACAAAGTTGATGCCCTTTTTCGATAACAAATTTAACGGCATACAACGTTAATCCAGTAAACTTTTTTGAAAAACCAATCCATTTCTAAGAAAAACAATTTTTTATTTGATGAAAAAATGTATTTTTTTTAGCAAAATCAATTTCATAAAGTAAATACAAATTAATCAAAATATGTGACCTGTTGTATGAAAAGGGGGCTTAGGTGTCAAAAAATCATTTTCTATTTTTTTACCGATTCGGATAGAGTTTGAGATGCTCTTTCACATGGTGAAAACCAGAAAGTCATAATTTGTTTAATTGTTTTTGAAAAAAAACAATTGTTTCTCGTATTTTCGATCATTTTTCGTGGTATAATTGTTTGGCATTTGTTATTACAACAATCTTTTGAGAGAAATTTGGTTACCAGTTCCTCTTCCGCTTCATCGACAGCAGATGCATCCATCCTAACGAAACTTTGTTCCATATCATCTTCTGCCTGAGACAAATGTAGTTCATCATCATCGCCGAGTTTTTACCTTTAACAGCTGTTTTCTCGATAGCTTGTTTTCGCACGTAAGTCCCCTTTTCATAGAACAGGTCACATATAATAAATTAGTTTGTTCTTGAATAATGTAGGGCTTTCCATATCAAGAACTGTAACAATAATTTTAACATATGAACGAAAGGAGTCGACTAAATACAGATCTTGTCGAGTAAAAACCATGAATTCGGTGGTAAATGGCATATAACATTATCAACCGGCAGTTTCAATGTTTTTGTGAAATAAATTAGTTTTTCAGAAAAGTTAATTAAACTAAAGTTGTAGCCTGTTAAATTTTCTATTCGTCATTGGACATTCATTTTTTGTCAAGGATCTTTATTTAATTTGATTCATAACTCGATGATTTTAGACAATGAAGGGTTAGAATCTAGTTTGTAGATAATTTCAGGTTCTTTCAAAATGCACCAAACGATTTATGCCAAAAATTCACTATATTTTAAGTTATGACCATTTGAAGGTAAAAATTAAAAAAGGATTAGCCTTTTAATGAATTGTTATACCAGGTGAAGCTAATAAATAAATAGATACATATTCCATATATTGATCAGCTTCGGAAATTCAGAAACTTCATTTTGCATCTTTGATGCTCTGTTGACTTATTCGCTGTATTATCAGCTGATAAAAGTCTTAACATGTTTATTCGTTTTACGATTTTGAATTTATATAGCTGGTGAACAATTGGGTATATATGCAAGTTTCTTTGTATCTGAAAGTCATAAGATGGCATCTACGAAGTCTCATGCTTACATGCACAATCACATCCCGCGACGTAATCTAATAAGGAAGGCGAGGCGATGAAATATAGTACATAGTGTGTAGAAATACCAATGAGAGGTCACAGAAGGGTTAAACAGTTCAAAATGACTAAAATTAAAAGTATTAAAATTAACAATTTGATATCCATAAATTGCATTAAAACCAATATGAAATATTTCATCATAAAATCCACGCAAAAACTAATAACTGAGCTGTCAAAACATTGACATGCAAAAATAATCTCTCAAAGCCAACATAAATTTGAATTAAATTTGTTGTTTTTCTACATTCAAATTATTAAATAAAAATATAACATTGCAGAAGATCTGGTCGAGTTGATCGTAAAAAATAAAAAATCAATCAATTGCAAAATAAAATAACAAGGTACCTCGTAACATAAAAAGCGAGAGATCATAAAAACAAATATAAAAGTGTTTTATAGTAAGATGTAGGTTGAAATTTATGAGGTTCATCCAGGTCAGTTGGCAGCTCTGAATCTTTCCGTTCTTGCTACCAGGGTTACCAAACTACCGGAATAAAAATTAGATTATGACCGTTAATATGAGTTATGTACAAAAGAATGGGCTCTGCATATAACATGCAAATTTTTTTTATCCAAATTAGAATAAAACCAAACTCTTGCCAAGAAATATTATCGCTCAATTTGTTTCATTTGACTTTTTAATTGTCTAATTACAAATTCGGTTGATTAATTTTTATCAGCTTTTCCGATTCGAAATTTTATTTTTTTATAGTTTGTTAAGTTATATCAAATCGTGCCGGAAAATCGTAATAGAGACTAATACACGAATAAATGTTCAATTTTCCTCTTTTCTTAGGTATAATAAAGTATGAACATTGGGAGAAAAGAAATAGCAAGAATTTTCTCGCAGGAAGAACATATTTTTTAAATAATTTACTTTTATGTGTAAAAAACTTTATACTTACATAATTTAAGGTAATAATTTTTCATAATTATGCATTAAGTACGCAATTTGTTACCTTCCCAAATAGAAATCTCTTTATCGATTCAAATTGAAAGCGTATTGAGTCTCAGTTTCAAACGGTATTGGTTTCCAAAGCACTTATTGACTACTGACATGAGGAGGATCAAATTATGTGTTAATACGTTCAAAACTTTCTTGTGGGATTATGAAACATAATACCAAATAAAGCGTTTTGGAAGCGATTTCTGTAGAAACAGAAAGGAAAAAATGTTGGACGCCAAAAGTAATCAACCTGATATTCTTAAAGTAGAGAAAATTCAATTAAGGCTGCTGTTAGATTTAACCAGGACATTTAAAGACAATCAACATCTTCAATGGTGAACTTATTAGATTGTAATAGGATAAAGACTGAAACGTTTATTCGTCTTATTAGATACCGCAAACTATAGTTTCAGTTTTAAATTTATACTTACAAGGAAATCTATAGTTTAATTGGAAATTAAAAAAAACTGTTAACAGTAATATGTATAATGGAACTTGAATTGAAATTAATTAAGACTCTTTAATCTATCATTGAATAAATTAATAAGTAAATAGACAAACAAATTTGAAATTAATTGACTTTCTCGAGCTTGCTATAAATCTTTCTTACTTACATTTCGCCAATCAATGGGTTTCTTCAACCTTCCGGAGATTTTCCTGATGGCAATTCCGGTTCACTTTTTTTATATCGATTAACTTTATTTTTAAAATTTTCTGTTAGTGAGGACAAATTCATTCGGCACTCGTGAAATATTTTATAGAATTAAATTTCTTTTAATTAACTTTTTTAATTAAATTTTAAATTTTACTCTTAAATTTGTCATTTTTTAAAATTTTCATAAAAGATGTGGTAGTCGAAACTTTTCCATGATTTATGAAAATTATTTTTATTACTTGTTCGAGTTTGAAATTTAAATTTATAATGTAAGTTAAATTAAAGCAATTTTATTTTTTCTATATGCTTTCAAAATTAGGAGGAATTATTTTTTTGTAATTTACGCTTGTGATGATATATTATACAATATTTGTTAATCTTATTCCACTTGATTTAACCCAATACTCGTATAATTAAAACCAAACGCATTTTACATGAAAATTACCTTCGCAAATGTTATATTTAATTTTTTACTTACTCTGCTAATTGCTATATACTCGTACAAATATTTGTTTTTTTTATTAATATTTATCTTTACAATTGGATTTCGTTAATTAATTTTTCGGGATACTCGTCCATTGTATGTAGAAGAACTAATTAGTATTGTAATTTTGTATATTTACGCAGAAATGGTTAAATTTCATTAAAAACTGATTCACGATGTGAACTACAGGATGGTTCTCAGTAGGAGACCAAATACCATTGAGCAAATAAGAATACTTTAAATATAATCTGTTACAATACAATTTCAATTTTAAGACGTTTGCTAGATTTGAAGGTGTACATATGTCGTTCTTCCCCCCTCCTAAATGGAGTTATCTGCTGCGAAACCTGGAGGGGGGGAGGTGACTACCGTATTGCCAATAATAAGGAATTGGGGTTTGAATTACTGAAGAAAAGAATTCAACATATTATCATACTTAACAAAATTTTACATAGAAAATTTTACATAAAAATTCATATCAACCATATCAAGAAGATATGGAATATGCTGTGAAACAGAAAAAATCCCCTAAATGAGTTTGGTTAAACAGTACAATATCTAAAGAAGAATGGGTGAGACATTTCCAAGAACTGTACGATCCCACTGCATGTAATACTGACGACGAGATGGAAGAAATTTTCTATAATGCTGTGGAAGACGCGGAAGAGCATGACGAAATGGATATTGGACTAGGCGACGTAATGAATGCAGTCGTGAAGTCCCGAGGCATCGATCAAATAACAAATGAAATGACCAAATACGGGGGAGATGAACTGGCTAATGAAATAACCATCTTATTTCAGAAAATATGTACAGATGGAAGTATTCTTGACCAATGGCGAACAAGTGCTGCTCGTATAACAGTTCCCATATTAAAAAAGGGACCTAAAAAAGACCCAAAAATTACAAATGAACATGCCTAGTGAGTAGCATTTCAAAACTTTTAACAAAAATATTATCTACAAAAGTAACACATCAGATTGGAACAAGCGAAGAACACAGCAAGGTTTCCGAACAAATCTTTCGACCATAGATGCAATATTTATACTGCGCCAACTAGTCTAAAAATCCTTCGAATGTAATAAACTTCTGTACCTCTGCTTCGTCGATCAAAACAAACAATGAACTAAAGGAAGAGATCCCCATTTCAATTGGCATTAGACAAGGTGATAGCCTAAGCCCTGCCCTTTTTAACATAATTGTTAACGATGTCAAAAGCACCAAAATTGGCTATAACATGGGAAACACTAAAATACAAATCATACGCTATGCCGATGACGACATCTCAACAGCAGAGAACGAAGATGATTTACAACGTTTGGTACATAATAGAATGAACATAATTATGCGCAGATGAGCTTAATATGCAAGTCTTCACCCAGAAAACTCAGTGCATGGTGATCTCTAAAGACCCAGTACGTTTTAAATTGGAAATCAACGGAAAAATAATTGAACAAGTCATACAGAAACGTTATTTTGGTGTCAACATCTCAAGCAGCAATAACACCGCCCAAGAAGTAAAAATACAAACAACAAAAGCGGCTGTTGTCTCAGGCTGTCTTCGAGATTTCATATGGCAAATCATACATATGAATATAGAAAGTAAAGTTCGAATATATACCTTAAGAACTGTGTAAGACCAATCTTAACATATACAGCAGAAACAAGACCCGATACATCCAAAACTAAAGAAATGGTAAGAACAACTGAAATGAAAACTTTACGAGCTCTCACCAATCTCAGTCTTCGCGACAGGGTCAGAAGTGAAAGAATCCGCGAAAAATGTAACATACAGGATGTGGTCAGATGGACCAGAGATAGGCGACGACGATGGAGGGACCATGTTGAGAGCATGGGAGAAGGACGACTTGCCAGAGTGGTGCAAACCCAAAGCCAGAGACTACCCGGTAGGCCATATAAGAGATAGTACGAAAGTTAGACGTTATCGTCACAGGATAACAACCTCTAAAGAAGTACGAGAGCAGTATGGAAAAAACAGGACATTGTATCCTTCGCTACCGCATACTCTTGAGTAAGGGGGGACCTACTGATTAACTTCAAGCTGATCAACGCGGGTTGGTAGGAGAGACGATTATAAGAATAAAGAAAGTCAGAAAGAAGACAAGGCTCTTCCTGGATTCGAACTAGTATCTTTATTATCATCAGTAGTTGATCGCTAGAACTATTAGGACAATGACCGTCTCTTTAGGGGCCAATAAGACGTTTCAAAATATCACAATTGATGTCTCAAACATTCTGTTTTTTATAGAAATACAATTCTTATTAATGTTTTGGAAAAGAATACAAAAATCAAGAAATATAAAAATTAACACATCACATAACATAACATAACAGGGGTTATGCAAAAAGAAAACCTATTTTTGATACCTCCACCATTATACATCTATGCTTCAAAACAATCTGCCTTTAATATTTATAATATGGTTATATCCTACCTAGTAAATATAAGATCGATGGTTTAAAAAATTCTCGAACGTTTGTTGAAAATTTTACCCAAATGTATGAATTGGGGGGGGGGGGCACGGTATCTAGAGTATATTCTGAAGTTCCTTGAATTTTTATAAACGAAAATTTGCTCAAAATAATATGTTAACCGCAACTTCTGATTTTTATGAAATGTAAAAATTGTGTACCTACTCGTATTTTAAAATATAATTTACACTTCAAGACGATGTTGAATTTCAATGTAGTACATACTAAGTATATTTATTTTCAAATATTTCACTGAATAACGAAAATTTTGTTATTTGTTCAAATTTCATCAATTATATTTTTGTATTGTAACAAAAACTTCAGGCAATGTAGTTTTTGTAGTTTACATTACCTTTGTTGTCTTTGTACAATTTATACGCCAAATTATATTTACAATGGACTATTATAGATTTTTCTGCTTGAAAAAACTATAGTAGCTATGACATAAAAATTCAATATAGCGCTCACAAACAATGCTTAATGATGTTTATGAGAAAACAAATGTCGACTAAAATGTTTGCCAGCAGTAGACCTGATCCACAAGTCGCTCGCAATACTTTCATACCAGGGGTAATATTCCGAAAAAATTGTTTACATTAATTTGGAATTTATTTAAAATCCCTTGGAAATGCTATGGACTCTTTAGTTTGACGTCATTTAAGACCACTGGGAGTTTCTTGAAATTCCATGAAAATCTTTAGAATTCGTTGAAAATCTTTAGATTTCCGAGGCTTATGTACACATTGTTATTCAGGATATTTACTACCTTTCGGTTACATATATTTGAAGGTGGTCACAACGCCAACGGTAGCAGAAACGTTTTCCATGTTTTCTTATGTCGGTAATACATGTTCAAAACTTAAGAAGATATTAGTTCAATATTTAAGAAGTGTTCACAGAATTATGATAGAAATAGTCGTTCTGGCCATGGAAACCTTTTAAAATGGGCACTTGATAAAGTTATCACCCTCGACCGTAGACCAATAACAGCCAAGTCCCTCTAAAGCTTGAGTTGTTCTAGAAAAAGGGCTAATAAATATTGAAGTTCACATAACGAACTTTGTGACAGTCTTTCCAATGTTTGTGATGTGTGTTTGAAGTGTTTCTCACATACGTAGGGGACCTACTGTTTAACGTGGGCTTATAACCATGTGAAGCGTAGTAAACTTCTTTTCGTAAAGGGTTTTCAGACTATATTGCTAGTTTTCCATTACCTTCCGAGAAGACAAAAGTTATTACAAAATTCAATGCAATAACCGCTGAGCTATAACTATCTCTCTTTTTTAACTATACACTTCTAGAAATTACTTAATGGATGGGATAAAGGCCAGTTTCTTTCTAAAACGAACAGAATAGTTGGAAGAAAGTAGCTAAAGAACAAAAGGGGCAAACATGGTAGGTTAGGGGGAAAAACCTCAAAAGCCCCAAAAAGATGGACGAATAGAAATTAATTATATTAGAAACACTATTTCTGAGAGATAAACCAAGATGAAAAACTAGCGGATAAATATTGCCCGAGGTTCCAATTATGCAGACACCTTATAAAAATTTTAACAATTTCCACATTCAGCCGAAGACACGCTTAGACGAGTTCAATAATACCAGAGTGGATGCCTTACAGAAAGATAATAATCGTAATTCAAAATCAAGCTGCGATGAGAGTTTGGAAGCCCACAACGGGGGTGTAGGAATTAGCCACAAGGAGAAGAGGCCAATATGATGGCCAACTGTATAGAAAAATTAATGCTTAATTAATGACCTCAATAGGTCAGTAAAGTTTAATAGAGTATTTTAAATTAGCTTAAATAGCTGATTAAGAGAAGGTTGTTCGATTAAGATTGAATGAACAGGGCATCATTTTGCAATGCTGGAAGTACGTTATTTAGAACTTAATTTGTATAAAAATGTTATTTCAAGATATCAAAAATATAAAACATTAATTTAGGATTTAATCTTCTGGAACACACCATCATACAAATTTTGAAATTATTAAAATGTTCACAAGCTGTTAAGAATATAAACAATTAATAAACTGCTAATAAATTTTGGCACTAAAATTTTATAAGCTATGAAATATGAAAGATAGACAAAATATTATTCCTATCGCATTCGCCGATTACAAAAACGATAACCATTTTGTACGTACGCTTTTCAAATTTACGATACTGGATATGTGTTAGCTTTTAAAATTATTTGAAATTTTTTTATCTCTGTTATAATAAATAGTAGAAAAAATCATAATTCTATTTTACGACATTTTTTACTATATTAAATACATTTAATAAGAATACACCTCAAAAATGGTGAATACGGTTTTATAATAAAAGAAAATGTGTAAAAAGCCTGGAAAACCAATTTCCATGTAACATTCTTTTCATATTGTCATCACCACACAATAATATCTGGGTGCAACCTATCTTAACTGATTTTGAAAAATGAAATAGATGATTTAATTGATTTTGATCGGCTCCAAAAAAGACGAAAACAAGATTGTAATGAAAACTTACCAGGACCGAACTAGTTTTCACGAAAAGTTTACAATAGAAATTCGAATATTATAAGGCCAACTCACATAGCGATGTTTGGATTATATTAAAAATATATAAGGTGCGGCACATTTACAACAGAAAATTGTTTTCATAACTTTACAATTTTGCATTCAAATTAAGTGGTTTAGCGAAAACTGAAAACTGTGTAAACGGAAATATATTAGCAAGCGGTAAAATAACATAATTATTATTTAAACCATAATTAATTATTTAAAATCTTTGAGAATCTTAAAAATACATTTACCCATAAAGGGTAAGATGAGCTTGTTAATCGCCCTGAGCGTCAACTTAAAGAAGCGATGTAAAATTATAATCGTTTTAATGCACCAAAATCTTTTAAATCTTTTTCATTACTTTGAATAAATTGTAACTTAATATTATAAACTCCATATTATAAACAATTTAAAATTATTACAATCGCCTACACTTAATAATTTTGAGAGGCTTTTTATTTTAACTTAAGAATTTAATTTTATATTTTAAAATTAAAATTCTTTTAATATTTGCATAATTTAGTATAGTAGCTTAAATGAAAAATAAAATACTGAAGCTTGGTAAATATTTTAAAACTTGAATATTTGAAGTGTTTATTTTTAGAAATGTAAAAAGATTTCTAGTGGAGTAATAACTTACATTTTAGCTTGAAACATTAGAGAATAATTAATATCATGATTACCAAATTTGCACAGTTATTGTTGCTAGGTAGCTTTTGTACATTACAGCGATACACTGTGAAATAGACCATCCTGTATATTATGTAATTATGTAAATAATGAAATAAATTAAAGCAACAGTTGTTTCTTTGTCAAAATATTATACACAATTACTTACTTGACATTCATAAGTCCCGTTATCTCTTTTTTGCACATATTTTATTTGTAGGGTCCAATCGTCAGATCCTTCTGCATGTAAAATTTGAAACCTTTCATCGTTAGTGTATGTAAACATCCCCGACGACAAAATATGCCAATCCCGTCGACGAACCCACGAAATTTGCTGTAACAAAAATTATGATGTTAAAGGTATAACTTTGGTAAATATTTAAAAAAATTTCTTATTGGTAATTGATGGCTTACAAAAACTTTATTACATTAACTGATAATAAGTTTTCGCAAGCATGGAATAGCGAAAAGATAGCAAAACACCTTCATAAATTTTTATCTCCTTTTTAGTTTAACACACAAAGCTACTACTAACTCGAGCTAAGTTTCCAATCAAAAATTCGACAAAAGTTGGATAAAATTTTTGATCCAGGTTATGATAATCCCTCAAAATATTTTGTGTAACTTTGTAACATTTCTACAATACTTTTCTAATTTGTATGTAAATGTTTTAGGGAAGTTTTAGTATAGTAAATGATTTGAGAATAAAATTAACATTACACTAAAAGTGTACAAAATTAGGATTTAAGAAAATAAGTGGCTTCATTTACATAGTTTTAATAAACATGGTAAATTAAAATAGACGGAGTCTTAAAGTTATAACTTTCGTTTTATCGCAATATATACAATACAATTTGAATAATAATTGTACTACGAACAAATTAAAAGGAGAATCGATAAACTGGTTAATTGGACCCAACTTCATTTTTACCAGAATCACGTAGTACACCCTGCTAGATGAAGAAGCTCTTGTTAAACCGCTCAATTAGAAATAACTTTTAATAAAGTTACGTGTTATTTAAATATTGTATTTTTTAAGGTTATGTTTTCCGTTATGGCCGAATGCTTTCCAATTTGGGCTTTATTTTTACTACAAGAGACAAACCGAAAAATTTTGTACTTCAGCTTTTAATTAGGTTTTATTTATTTCTAACGATGATTATATTGTAATGAGCTTTGACTCCTAATACTGCCACACGTTGGGCTAGCCAAAATATGCTCTGAATAACCCTCGCTAATGTGATTACACGTTTTATTATTGATGTTTGTACGAGTGTACAGAAATGTACCCCGTCAATGGAAATGTATGTGAAATTTAGTAAATACAAATAAATGGAAATAATATGCCTCGGCTTAGCTGGTTCGGATTGCATGTGTCTTACCTTGTACAGGGTGAGTTCGTTCCGTGACCAATACTGTAAATAAATTTATGGGCGCGGAACAGGTCAAAATAAATATCCTTCGTTACAAAAATAATAATGTTTTTATTGAGCACAAAAATGTAATTAAAAGTTTTGTTATATTAAAAAGTTCTATTATTAAATCTAATTATCAAAATTCTGAACGTTAAATAAAGAAAAACACGTGTCGTATGGAGTCCGAAAATTTCACTTAGTTATTTTAAAATTGTACTTGAATGTGCACGTTACCTTAGAAAAATACAGGAATCTTTTCGTTACTTGAACTGGAGATGGTACAATTGCGCACCAAAGTTCACTCGATGAGTTTATTACCATGAAAAGGTTCCCAGTTGCAGTTTGTTGACCTCGTTTTGTGTCGATTTTTAATTCTTCAGAAATATTCTCAATCCTTTACGTTTTTCAACTTATTTTTAGTTTTACGTAGGTAAGTAATTAATTTGCTGATTTTTACACTGGTATTTTATACTTTCACTAATTATTTTCACTATAAAATTAATTTTTATTAGGACGACTCACTTCGCCACCATTACGTGTGAAATCTAACACAAGGACCTCTTCGATTGTTTTTAATTTTTCTATCTCGAAATTCATAGCAATCTCGATGTTTGTGTAGACGCATTTTATTGGTTGATCGGAAAAATCAATATTATCGAAAGTTTCTCAGTACAGGTATGTATTAAGCCAAATGTGACTCGTTGAAATTTTATAAGTAAAATTTTTATATTTTCAGATTGGATTGACTTCTTCCTAAGTGCTTCGTGGTTGAATAAATAAAGATGCTGGACATGAAATTTCCATTCACAGTTCATTAACTTGTGACACGTCGAACTCACGTAATGATTTTAAGAACTTATTTAAATTTAACGCTAACATAAATTTTTACATTAATCAATTAATTAACAAAATTCTAACTTTTGAAATACCTTTCTTATTACTAAACAATCTTTCATTTACTATAAATAAACATTTTTCAACAAAGACAATTATTAAAAGTTACATTTTAAATTTATTTTATTCAAACCTGCTTTATGTCCTTTTTTACAAATCATTTGACTTTGAACTAAATTTCTTGGTATCGGACGAAGTTTTTCTGTTTACGTTGATAAGTCACATGCTTTATTAATAACAACATTTTCCCGAATCTTAAATAACGTACTTCCATTGACGTGGTATCTCGATATCGCAATATATTTGTAATCCGCTCAGAAACGCCGACTTTTAATTTTAAAACACCTTTTTTCAGTAAAATAACATTTTTGTTTTTCAAATATTCGCCGGAAGGGCATCGTTAATTTTTGTAAAACGGAAACAGAGATCAACATTAAACCTAATTAAGTTTGCCCGATGATATCTAATAAGATTAAAACATTTATGCTTATCTCGAGTATTTTGAATACCAGTTTTCTTTTTTCTAGAATGTGACAAATTGTATTCGTGGCGGCTTTGAAAGGATTTTAATTCTTTCTACGTTAACACTGATTGTATCAGTTATTCAGTTTTAGCCGCCTCAGGAGTTTGTTATGCCACGTGCATGTCATGTTGTCTTTGCATAATTTTTCTAGGTAAGAAAATGTATTGTTTTAATTGCTACTTTAGCATTTTTGAATCTTACTAGTAATTTCAGTATTTTTAGTTTTTGGTTTCTACGGTTTTCTTAATTACATCTGCGATTTTCTTTTCTTCATATATTTCTAGAAATGCGACTTCGCAATGTACAATACGTTTTAGTTTTGCAAAGCTTTCGATTCAAAAGGAGTTTGTTTACAAGAAGTCTTTTTCCTTCTGACACCAGAGTCACCAGACACCCTCTCTCCCGAACCAAGGAGCTTCTGTATTTAATCATTTAGAGGACCCCTGTGAGATTATTTAATAACTTACTTACTTACTGCAAGTTATACTGCACCCAGATGACAGCTGATGATAGTTAAAAGTTCGTAGAGCGATTCCACATTTATCGCTTAAAGATAGCGATCTCCGTTCCGCTTCCGTATTTTAAGTTTTTAATTCAGTAGCTTCTTTTAATAATAATGCAAGTAGAATCTTCGTTGAGAATGCAGACCCCGTCTAGATAAGTCAGATTGGTTTAATTTCATATCTATTTTTATTTGTTTTCTTCTTATTGAAGCTAGAAAAACATTTAATTTTTATTTTTGACCCAGTGTAGTCTTTGATTTACGAAGGGTCATATAAATCTACTATGTGACATCTTTTAGTCCAACGAGAAAACGCCAAACCTCACTTGCCTATCAGATAAGTGTAATTGGAACTTCAATTGGAGATTTTTGTTTCTACCAAAAAATAAGGCTTTTATTGACTCATTTGCTAATTTGTTTTCTATTTTTTATAAAGGTGTCGTATGTGAAATAAAAGTATCGCCCTACACAACACCAAAATATTTTCGTATCACAATAGTAATTTAGTGTGACCTCTACAGGAGCTACAGAAAATGGAAATCGACAAATTCAGTCCAACCCCAGGACCTTGATCTCCGTAAACTAACCAAAAGTTGGGACTTGACCTCAACACTTAATTGGGCCAAATGACTTCGTCATAGTCTTTTCAATCAAATAATCACCTGAGATTTTTATTAAAGTTCTCAATTAGTAAGAAATTTTAATCAAACTAAATTCAAAAAAAATTTTCTAGAATATATAATTTCAAAATACAGTAAGCATAATAATATTTTTACTAATATTATTCTAAAATTTTGATTTAAACATTATTTTGGAATGCCAAATTTAACCACAATATTGGTATTGAGTTAAAATTTTGTTGCATCCTTTTATTACAGATGCACTTTATAAAATTTATATTTTGCAATTCTCTGAAGATTTTCCAATGAAACCAATGCAAAAAAATTATTTCGATAAAAAACTTATACCCTTATTTCGAGTACCGGAAGTGAAAATGCTATTGCACTCAAAAATTACACTTTTCCAAATTAAAACATCGACATATTTTATTTCAATATATAGGAATGTAATAATTGAAGGAGAAATAATTTCGTTCGAGGTTTTATTTACATACCGTATTAATTAGCAGGCACGCAGGAACAGTTAACAAAGTAAACAATAAAAATTCAATTATTTCACACTAAGCTTTCAGCAATAGGTTATTGATTTTTTCAAATGTTTTTATTGTTTATTTAGCTTGTTTATTTTTAAATTTATATTAATTTTACAGGTGAATAATTTATATACTGCGTTTTCCCCGATGTCATTAGGGAATTCTAATTTAATCTGCGATTGCTTCACTTTTTACAATAATTGATTGAATTTTGCTCTTACTTATTCTCATAAATCATTAAGTAAGTTTGTATTCACAATCTTAAATTTTACTAGTAAGTTTGAAAATTAGTTTAATATTATCAACTATGCGGAGGTTGTGCGGCCTATAGGTCGCACTGAGGTACTTCGGTGTAATACATATTTCAATGATTTTAAAAATAACAATAATTATTGGGAAGTTTATTTATCAATTAATTTTAATAATTATTACGCCAGTGTAAATTTATCAAAATTTTGTCACGTTTTTGTATAAAATGAATTAATCATATACGGGGTCAAATTTTAGTACTGACTTTCTGTGAGTAATTTAAATTGAAAATAACTTCACCTAGCTTACCAAACGGTTAGTTCAAGAAGTGATCACTTCGTAAGCTTTCATTTGATTTCAGGATATATTATTTAAATAATAATAGTCCCTTGGTCGGGGGGGGGGGAGAGCAATCTAGAGTTATAGACACACAGCGATAGATAAATTAAGGCTCCTTCTTCTTCTCTAGCCTAAATGCTGCTTTTATAAACAACTCTCGTCCATTCCTCCTTACAGATTTAAACAAACTTAGACCGTCATTGTTAATGTAAACAAACGCATTTTCTAAGATTTTCTAGTGTAAGGTTAGGATAGTTGTACAAAATTTTAGGGAGACATACTACATACTTCGAAAAACATCCAAACAGTTATTCATTCATTTATACACCTTTTCAGAGAGATAAAGCTGCCGAGAAAGATAAACGGTAGAAAATGGATAAATGGGCAATGGATGATAAGGACCAAACGAGGGATTGGAGAATTATACGGAGAACCGAGTATAGTGGAATTTGATTAGGAAGAGAAAGAATAGAACCCCAAGAGCAATATGAAATTTGGCGGAACAAAGAAATAGGCCAAAGAAGTGCAGGAGGATTTGGATGAGATCGGATTGAAGAACTGGGAAGAAGAAGCTAGAAACAGAAAGCAATGGAATATAGTTACAAAAGAAGCCATGGATCTGCTAGGCCTATAACGCTAATACTAAATAATATGGTAAAATAATTAGAGAAAACAATAAAACTAGTATTCAACAATAGTCTGATTAAAAAAAAATTAAAACAAGATTTGTGTAAATTAAACAGAATTATTGTTGCCAGCAAAAATATTGTAAGGAAATTTGTTGCACTAAGGATGAAAAGAAATAGGTAGATAAACCAGCTACTTTCTAAATTGTGGAATCCTTGGACTAGGATCTTCTCCTGTAAGCATTTAAGATGGCGATGGAAAAGTGAAACAAGATTGAAAGATAGACCATGGACACCATCCCCAATTATTTGGAACTTGGGTTTGAATATGTTAAATTACTAAGATGAATATATGGAATTGAACACTGATTATTGAAAAGTTTGATAAATTTTGGAATGAGTTAAGAATGATTAAATTCTAATAATTTAATTTAACAATAATTTTTGATTACTAAAGCCTCAGTCGATATGCATGTGACACGCGTTCGGAGTATTTTCACATACATACAACCAAGGGAAGTGTAATACACTTAATTTCGAGGTGGACTTTCATGGCAGATTACTTCGATGGTTTATGGTGGAGACGGTCAGAATAAAGTTCTTACCCTGCCCGGTTTCGATCCGAACGTTTCGCATTAGCAGTAGACGCACTTAACTGCTAAAGCTATGACCGCCTCTAATTTCTAAATACTATGTTGTAAATAATTTAAATAGGATACTAGGGTTAATTTAAAATTATTGTGATATGAATCCGATATTTTAAATTGTTCAATTTGATATTTGATGATTTCTAAGGTTTGATTTTGTTTCGAAAGTTTAAATACCTATGATTGTAGTTGTATAATGGAATAACATTTAATTGAAATTTAAAAAAGAAAAAAAACTGATAACTCGTGGTACTAATTTCATGATTTACCAAGGGGACAATGCCATGTTTCTTAGCGCAAAATTTGTTTTTGATAAGGGAGGAGGAATATTTTATTTACCTGTAATCACGGTTATAATATTTTTAATTTAAATGAAGCGTCAACGGAAGTAAGACAAGCGTGCTGGAGAACAGCAAAGGACACTCAGGCCAGGGTGATGGAACTTGATGAATGTGAGTCAGAGTTTGCGCAAGGAATTTTGTAAATTTAAAGAATTGGTTTCGATTTAAATAAAAATAAGTTGAATGATTAAATAAAACTGTGTTTGATTTGGAAGAGAATGGGATAATTGTAAAAAAAGAAGATAATTGGAATGTTGGAATAGATTAGATAAGTTCATTTTGGTAGAATCATAATAGCAATGTACATAATGTATTATACGCTAGTTGCACTATCTATGTGAAGGCTGTTAGTTAGAAACATGCTTTTCGGAAACCAGGATTATCTACATGCATGTAGGGTTCAATGTATTTATTTACACCTGTGTTAGGGTACGAACGTGCAGTTGGGTTGATGTTCTATTTGGTAGAACAGGTCCATTGTGAGTTTTTTATTTCATTCGGCGGGAAGTATAGTCCTTATAAAACTTACAACTTATTTACAGCTTCAGGCTTCTAAAACTAAAGTAAGTGACGAAATGGATGAATCAATTCCAGTACTTTGGCTGTTTTATTGTTGAATTACGTAATTTAATTTCCTATATTGGTAAATGGCTTGAACAAATCTTTCAGGAGGTGATTGAAATGTCTATAAACTTATTGAACCGGTGATCATTCCAATTTGGTACTTCATCCAAAGAAATAGTAATTATTATTAATTATAAATACAACCATGTCAATTAAAGTAGGCAAGAAAGGAGTAATTATTATTATTAAAATTTCCAAAATTTGAATTAACCGGGTATTTTATGAAGTAGGTTTGGAGAATGTTTTTGACAGGACATTCATTGTTACGCATCTGCAGCAGTTAATAAACTGAAAATAGAATTCATATAAATTTTAAAAGTAATATTCAAAACGTTTGATTTATTTTATCGTATAATTTAAACATTTTATTAATATTAAAATATTTTATCACCGAGTAATAATAAATAAATTTATCTTACATCCTTTTAAAGCAAATTTATTGCAATGGTTACTTAAAATTGTGTAATTTATCATAATTCTTACAACACTGTCCTTGTTACCTACAGAATTGATTATTTGATTTTTCAGAAGATTGGCTATTCGCAATATTTTCAAATTTAATAAAAGAAGATGAAAGGGAAAATAAAATTTAAAAGTATTCATAATAATGTATATATAGCTCCTTGTTTTTGTATCAATTACACTAAAAAAATATAATTCGTTTGTGAGATAAAAAGATTTTCAACAAATTTCATGTAACAACTTTGATAAATTAATTATATATGTACTATATCAAAAAAGCTTTCAGTGTTTTGCCACATTAAAAAAAATGTAACCAATCACTTTTTTTACATAGGTAAATTTATAGTTATTTGAGACTTTAAGTAAATTATAAAGTGTGTTGTGTTATGCTTTAATAATTTTAGATCAAAATATTACATTTCATACCCACCGCGAGTTTTATATCCACCTAAAAAATTTTATATATTAATACAAAGTTTTATCATTAAAACTTCCACTTAGCTGCCTAAAGGCACTTTTAAAATTACACACTCAATTTTTGTATAAAGTTCTCCTACAGAAGTTATTTTTATTTTAAGACAACAATTTAATATTGCAGATTAGGTTAATACTAGTCGAAGATATTCAAAAATTACAGAAATTGTGTAAAATTACAAAACGTTTACTTAATTTAAAATTTATACCAAAAGAGAACATAACATTTAAAATAAACGTTATCTGTTACTGAAGCTAAACATTAAAATGTCCAAACCAGAATATACAGGACTAGCGTAATAAACTGAAATGGTTATAAATTTTTATTAAGTTTATCTTTGTAAAAACATAACCACAACATCTTCAATTCTTTATCTTACGAAAATGCTTCTATTATTTATTATATCTACAATTTTTTATTTTCAACTTTACAGTAGGTTTTATGGTCAGTGACTTGACTTGTTTTATTACAAAATTTTCAAGCTACGGATAGGTTATGCCAACAACATTTCAAGTTTTCTTTATAGTTTGAGAATGTAATATACTCCATTATTGTGTTTTCTCATATTTTATTTTATGACATGTAAACGCTTTTTAATAACGTTTTCAAATTTTATTCTTGTTTATACTTAAGTACTAAAAATATTTTCAGAATAAACGATTTTATTGCGCTGTAAATTCTGAATTATCATACTGCTTTATTTATTTCAAAATATGTCTAAAACTTAAGGGTTCCATTGCCCCACTTTACCTAACTCTATTATTTTTAAATTCGTGTTGTTTGATCCCCAACGGTTACAGCGTTATTCGCAAAGGGGAGGGGGAGAAACTAAATTGGCTTTGAGATTTGCAAATTTATTTTGAATCTGGTACGAAAGGCCATAAGAAAGGGTGCAAATAACATTTTAGTGGTGGTTGCAAAATTTGAAAATTAAATGATGCGTTTAGTGCTAACGATTTTGATTATTAATGTAATATATTACACTCAACTTAATAATTTGCTTTTCCTACAATTCTGTGTTATATTCTCTAATTATTATTAACAGTTTCAAGTTGTCATAGCAATTTTACCAATAATTTCGACTCCGGTGCCGAAGTTAATTTACATTTCAAAGCGCAATATAGACCACAAACCAACTTCGAATTTGACGACTCCTGACTGGTTTATAGCGCGCTAATTAATTTTCAATTAAAATTTATTCAATTCCTATAAATATTCAGCATAGTTTTTCTATTCCTCGCGAAATTTTCACTTAATTTCGAATTACCATTCTTAATTATAAATATGTATTTAGGTGACACTTTTAATTTGAAAGCATTGTTAGACAAATTGTCCTAATTATTACAAGCAATTTGTACAAATTACGACATATTGAAAAATATTAAAATCAAGCCATGTAAATTAATTAGAAATTTTAATTGCTTTATGGAAACTGAAAAGGCAATTTAGATTTGCGTATTTTCTTAACATTGTCTAGCATTTCATATTACATCCATTAAAAGGTTCATTTTAAGTATTAGCAGATATATCTTCGTTTTGATGTTTGCGAAATATCAACAAAAAATATTTGCTTGTCGATATTAAATAAACATTTGTAATTCTTTGTTTAATTAACACTAAATTTTGAAACTTACACATACCATTTTATTAGGTAAACCAGTTATTATTAACTGAACATGTACATATTTGTAATGTAATATGTATTCAAGAAGTGATATGTATACATAAGTAAGTGTTTTATCCACACTCCCAAATAATTTTCGTCATCAGTAATTTGTAAATATATTAGCTCCATCCGCGTCCGACGTAATAAAATGAACACTCAGTATGTGCGGATCAATTTTGATTCAAAGCAGCAACAAAATACCTAAATGATAACTACCCTTTGAAATTAAACCATGGGTTGCCAGTTGCTCCCATTTGACTTCTTAAGGAAGTCAGGAGCTAGGTAAATCGCCTAGGCATTCTTCGATTATGTCAGCTTGGATTTTTGTAGCGAACGGACAGAGTTTTCCTTGTAATCCCTCAGTATTCTCTCTCTTTTTTTATCTGCAAAAAGCCTAACGTCTGCAAATGAAATTTCATCATAAACATTCCATCAACAGAAATGTTTACGAGTGAGTTTATTATTTGTGGTGTTTTATATCAGTTCGGCCTAGAAAAGGATTTAGTATCCATCTTTGCCAATCGCCAGCCTGAAATTCTTTTGGAAAGCAACTCAATAGTGGCTTCAACCATATTAGTCGTATGAAGAGCAATGTCTAATGTTTTATCAATTGAAAACTCTTCAAAAATCTTTTAAAATGGAGGAAATGCTATTTAAACAAATTTTTTCTCGATAACTACATGTACTGTTTGAGCATTCATTTCATTCATTGATTTAATATTTCACTCTTAGGATGTTTTCTTATCATTGTTGAAAATTTTTATTTAAAATTTAAGTACGAAATTGCCTTGGGGTGTGGCCTCCTCCGCACTGGTGAGGATTTTTGGATCAACTGCATTGGTTGATGATGGTCATGGCCAGAATGTTGTTAGCAAGATCAACTGCCAGTGCAACGGTCTCCGGTTCGACTCCAGGTACAGCCTAAAATTTCTTGACCATTTCTGTGCTTCGGAGGGTACGTAAAGCCATCCGTCTCCCTGTGTTAATTATTTGCCATTATAACAACAAAAAACAGGATAGGCTACATCTAAGGCCAGCGTAAGAAGTAAAAATCAATGCTCATAGAACTAAAGCTTTTAGAACGTATTCTTATTGCTGTTGCAGATTTGTATTTAACATTTATCGTCATTTATACTATTATGCAAACTATTCTGTAATATTGGTTTAAGAAGGTCAAAAAATCAACAAGATAATTATCTCAGTTTCGAGAGCACAGTCACAAAAAGTCAGTATATTTATTCATATTTTAATTTGTAATGGTGCCAACCTTCACATCACCAACTAATCTATTTTAGATTTTACTAAATAGTAAAGAAAGGTATGTGGTCGTGAGACAGTAGATTCGTTTTTTGTGCTCATAGAGAGTCGTGGTTCGAAACAGGTTGAAATCGCTGATTTAGCCTAACCAAACCGAGTAGTTTGGGGGTTTATGTACAGCGATTCAACTTTTACGAATAATAATATGTTTATTTATTTAATAAAAATAGAAGAGTAATTCCAGACACGTCGGATGTATCGCGTAGTTAAATTGTAGACATGTCGAACCGTCAACTTTATTTATGTTAAGTAACTTTTATTTTTAATTGATAAATAAGTAAAAAAAACAGTGAAAACTCTGCTTTAGGGGTTATCTATATACATAGTAGTTCAACATCTTAAAAATAATGTGTAAAAGTCCCATGTCGATATTCAAAGTGCAGAGTGATAAAATTTCAAGCTGGCTAAGGAGTCAGTAATAAATTAATAAAATTATTATGCTCGCATTTCAACTAATAAAGTAACATAGTATAATTAAACCAAAGTGTTTAGTTACATTGTATTAACTTTACCAAGGTTTACAAAGCCAAAAACGTCCACTGTATAGAGTAAGATTTGGAAAATAACGATAAGATATGATTTTACTAAAAAAAATCACATTCAACTTAAATACGTTTATCTAAAAACTACATTTTTGAAACGGTGACACGATTTCTCCAATTATAATGGTTATAGTTTCGACTTAACCCACAATTTTTGTTGAATTTCATTTTCTTTGATCGTTTATTCAAAAATAATGCAGGAAAAGTGCAAATTTTTATGTAAAAAAATGCAAAAATTTTATTTAATCGACTAAACGGAAAATAGTAGAAAAAGGTCGGCCGTGCCATAGAAAATCTATTGTAATTAATGAAAAACATTATTTAAAATTTTTGGATCAATCAATTATTGGCCAAAATCATGTAGGGGAGACCGGGGCTAGTTGTCGCAGGGGTAAGTTGTCGTATTCGCAATATCTCAAAACGTAGAAAAGTTTTCTGTACAAAACCAATGTCTAGTGCTTCTCTATAGTGGCCTTCTTTACCATTTGTAGGTTTCGGTCTAATTTGCAGAGATGGTAACACCATAAATTAGGAAACATCAAATTCGTTGCGAGAAGTAAATTTACGCCGTGAAAACTTTTGTGTGATTGTGCCACGTTAAGAACTTTAAGGTGAGATAAATTGAAGTATTATGATAGTTTACGATGTACGTAATATATTATTGCTATATTATTGTGGTTGTTACTAATTATTTGAGAAATAATTATACACCAACAAAAAAGTGTCCGCTGGGGTAATTTGTCTCAATGTTGACGGGGCAAGTTGTCGCATCAATATACGTATTCCATTACTTATGTCCGTGTATGCTATTTGGCATAATTGGGTTAATTTTACATCTTTACTTCAATTCCCATCTGGTGTGCACCTTTTATTGCTGTAATGTGATTCATAATTATTTTTCGAGGATATTTAAGCATAAAAAAAACATAATTCAAAAACGGTTTGTAACGATTCAAAAATAATACAATTTCTAGTACAAGTATTTGTTATTCGGATGATGATGATTAATAATTGGTTTTGTTCATACGTTTCATGATTAAATAATTATTGATAATTAAAGTTTCTGAACTTATCGCAATCATTTTATTAGCGATAATACAGTAAGACAACATGCCCCGCAGTGGGGCATATTGTCGCATTTGTCCAAGTAAGACAAAAGCAAATCCTACTTCAAAATACTTCATGTTTTACTACATTTGCTTATCAAATATCGTTCTAAACACATGAAGGCAGAATATAGCATACTGATTTCCACGTAAAATGAAAAAGTACCTGAAATAAAAATTCTAAAACAAATTTTGCGACAACTAGCCCCGGTCTCCCCTACACAGTACATCATCTAACCGCTTGTGAAAAACCACGTTATACGCCATATTACGTAACTCCTGCAATTACGAACATTTCTTTATAAAATGTTACATTTATACTTATCAAGATTCATATTAATCAATAACCAGAAATCAATAAAATCGCATGTATAGTTTTTCCGGAATTAATTCTCAAAATTTACACTGCTTAAAGGTAGGTTACAAGTAAGATAACCCCTTAAGCTTTTCAATTCTACAAGTAAAGAATTTGTGGACTTTGTATTTCGAAACAAAATCTATTGGATTTGAAGTCGAAGTTCAAGATATGGAAGTTCAGTAATATGGAAGTATCAAGTAATATGGAAACCCATGTAGCATTGATAGACCTGGAAAGAGCATACGATAATGTAGGTACCCACAGAACAACTGTGGAAAGAAATGGAAAGATCTGGTATAGAATCCTCACTAATTAATGCGGCTCGCCGACTATATGAAGGTCAAGACAGCTAAGACAAGGGTGCTGCCTCTCTCCTACTCTGTTTAAAATTTATATAGACAAATCCTTACAAGGATGGCAAAGAAAATGCAAAAATATGGGACTACGAGTAGGGGAAGATATCTTATACACCCTATATTTCGCAGACGATCAGATAGTGATGGCGGAAGATGAGGATGACTTGAGTTAGATGGTGAGAAAACTTCAAGAATGGTATGACTCGGCTTGGTTGGAAATAACGACATTGAGAACCTTTCATTGGAACACCACTACATACAGGGAGTAGAAAGAAGCAAATATCTAGGGGTCACATTTAACAAAAAGGGTAATAGTGAAGAAGAAATCGCTGGCAGAATAAATGAAGCTCGAGGTTTAATAAGATCCATCAATTCCATATTGTGGGACAAAGCGCTAAGAAAAACCACAAAGAAAAGAATATATAAGTCTTTGGTACAAAGTGTTGTAATATATGGAGCGGAAGCGTGGGATATAAATAGAAGAAATAGAAGCATGTTGCTGTCCACTAAAATGGATTTTCTGAGACGAAGTTGCCGAAAAACGAAACTCGACAGGGTACGTAACGAAACCATCAGAAATATGATGGAGATAGACAAAGATATTTTGGACGAGGTGCAAAAACGACAATTAGTATGGTTTGGTCACGTGAACCGAATGGGGGATGAAAGATGGCCCAAAAAGATTTTAAAATGGATACCAAAAGAAGAAAGAAAAAGAGGCCGACCAAGACGAAGCTGGAGAGATGAAATAAACGAAGCAATGCAAGCCAGAAATCTGGAAGAAGACGCTTGTCAAGATCGAGCTGCATGGAGACTGGGAGCGGATAAACGGCGACAGCTGTAAATCATTCCGCAAATATATATAAAAAAAGTTCGACGGTCCGACGTGTTTCTTATTTAACTATGCGTCCCGTCCGACGTGTTTCCAATTTAAATACTTTACACGTCCGACTTTTCAATAATTGGAATTCGAAATGACTACTGGCGTCGAATTGGAAATAAAGATTCTAGATCTATAAAGATTATATTGTAGAAGTAATGGGGGGCAATCTGGAATATTTTTTTCCATCTTGTCAACTTCCAAAGAAACATACTAATTTTACACGGTTTCGTAAAAAAATTCCTGAATTTTGTCGGTCTTGGCCGAAAGCAATGTGTTTCTGGACGGTATATATACGTACAAAACCAGTATTTCCGGATGAAGGCAAAAAATATTATAGGATACGCAAAATATTAGCAAGCACAAGCATCATTCGAGATGTGGATTATGTGCGAGCGAAGCTCTCTTAATCTTCTTCATTTACAGCTGCGATTGCAACAAGCATTGAACTATTTTAGCGGGATTAGTGAACCCGTAAAGTGGTACCGGAGCCGAATCTTGAATTTGAATTAAATTTTGGGGACGGGGTGTGTTGGCAGAAAGTAAGGATATGATAGGCACGCAAAATATCAAATAATAAGATATTAATAAATAAAAATTGATAAACATATCCTGTGCGCTCTGATGGCTGTAACTTTGCAACCGATCAATATACAAGAAAAAAGTTGAAGATCTTTTCTGAAGTCAATCTAGATTACTTTAATTTAAGTTACTTAATATTTTGGTCTAAAGTGAACCGAAACCGAGATATTCGCGAATATCTGTGAAAAATTAAATTTTGATTAAATTAAATATAAAGATAAAATTAAATAAATAAAAATTTTGGAGGTCCAAATCATTATAATAAAATGTATTCCTGCACACCCTTAATATTATTTCCATAACAACTTTTTTAGAACTACTTGTGGATTGCTCCTATACATATTTACGTAGTTCTTCCATAAAAAAAATTCAACGCTTTCAGGTTCACGTAACAAAAATCTTTTAATTGACTACAGTTTCAAAAAGTAGGACAAAGTTGTAACGTTAAAATCATCAAAATTTTTGTAAAATATCGTAACAATCAAACAGTAAATATTTCTCGTCTTTTTAAATTTTTAAAATCATATGTTTTAAAAATTACATATTTCTTGGTCAACTAGAATAATAATCAAGTAAAGAATAAAAACTCCCGTCCTTGTAAATTTTCAAATGAAAATATTTTAAAAGTATATATTTTGTTAACTCGGATAATACAATCTAATATTTCGACGTTAAATTAATCTAGACGTAACGATATTTTTAATTCGTGTAATATTTTCCAATGTCTGAAGTTACAAATTAAATGTATTAATTCTTCGATACGTCAACCATAGATCCATATGGACAAACTAGTGTATTTCTATTGACGTAGCATAAATTGCTATATCAACAATTCTATCGGTCAGCGGAAATCTTTTTATCCCGATGCATTTTTAGTTTCACGTCCGCAAGCTCAGATACCTATTTAACGAATTATTTTGTACATGTTGAAACTTTAAATTGATATAGGAATCCTCGATGTAGTTTTGTACAAAATACACACGTGTACCTGTCAAATCGCGTGTGATTTATGTATTTTATTTTGTTATCTCGTCCACATGTCGACTTGATCGACCAAGTATAAAATCTTATACATTGCTCTTATGGAGACTTGCAACAATGTAGTTTAGAAATAAAACCTTTTTGTATAGTAAAAACTTCGTGAACGTAAACATTCAAGTAGCAAAAAATGCGATATCGCCCAGCTGCATTCCCAAACTTTGCACGTCGATTTACATGGATAGAGATCGAAGTGATGCGTTTTCACTCATAGTTTCAGCCTATCGAAGCCCGAGGTCAAAATTAAGGACCAATTAGGGAACATATTAGAGATGCGTGTGGTGGGATAATTGTCCCCACAAATGCATTTTTCGGTGCAGAATGATATATAAGGCATTGCAGAGCGTGCAAAAGCCAAGATTTCCTTGGAAGTCTTCCACCTCGAACCGCTGCCGGCTTGGTGAGAGAGATCATGTGAGTTCAAAGACTTGGCCGGAGATTTTCTCCGACCTTCGGGTCAAACGCTTTTTGTATAAGCGGACATATAGTAATTGAAGTTAAAGTCAATTATATAAATCTTACCGAAGTAAGATTTCAAATCAATCAACAGTCATTTTGTGTAAACATATTGCTATGTAGTTTCTGAGCTTCACTAGGGCTACTCGTTTTATTGTTGATGTTTTGTACGAGTGTACGTAAATGTACCCCGTTAATGGAAATGTATGTGAAATTTAGTAAATATAAATAAATGGAAATATTATGCCTCGGCTTAGCTGGTTCGCAGTGCATGTGTCTTACCTTGTACAGGGTGAGTTCGTTCCGTGACCAATACTGTAAATAAATTTATGGGCTCGGAACAGGTCAAAATAAATATCCTTCGTTACAAAATTAATAATGTTTTTATTTAGCACAAAAATGTAATTAAAGGTTTTGTTATATTAAAAAGTTCTATTATTAAATCTAATTATCAAAATTCTGAACGTTAAATAAAAAAAAACACGTGTCGTATGATGTCCGGAAATTTCACTTAGTTATTTTAAATTGTACTTAATGTGCACGTTACCTTAGAAAAATACAGGAATCTTCTAGTTACTTGTACTTGGTATGGTACCCTTGCGCACAAAATTCCACTTGATGGGTTTATTACCATGAAAATGTTCCAAGTTGTAGTTTGTTGACCTCGTTGGTGTCGATTTTTAATTCTTTTTAAATATTCACAATCTTTTACGTTTTTCAACTTATTTTTTGTTTTACGTAGGTAAGTAATTAATTTGCTACTTTTTACACTTGTATTTAATATCTTCACCAATTATTTTCACTATAAAATTAATTTTTATTAGGACGATCAAAAACTCGCCACCATTACGTGCAAAATTTAACACAAGGACCTCTAGATTGTTTTTTAATTTCCCATCTCGAAATTCATAGCAATCTCGATATTTGCGTAAACGCATTTCTATTGGTTGATCGGAAAATCAATATTATTGAAGTTTCATAGTGCAGGTATGGATTAAGCCAATTGTGACTCGTTGAAATTTTATAAGTAAAATTTTTATATTTTCAGATTGGATTGACTTCTTCATAATTGCTTCGTGGTTGGCTTGATAAAGATGCTGGACATGAAATTTCCATTCACAGTTCATTAACTTGTGACACGTCGAACTCACGTAATGATTTAAGAACTTATTTAAATTTAACGCTAACACAACTTTTTACATTAATCAATCAATTAACAATATTCTAACTTTTGAAATACCTTTCTTATTACTAAACAATCTTTCATTTACTATAAATAAACATTTTTTTAACAAAGAAAATTATTAAATGTTACATTTTAAATTATTTTATTCAAACCTGCTTCATGTCCTTCTTTACAAATTATTTGACATTGAACTCAATTTCTTGGTATCGGACGAAGTTTTTCTGTTTACGTTGATAAGTCACATGCTTTATTAATAACAAAATTTTCCCGAATCTTAAATAACGTACTTCTATTGACGTGGTACCTCGATATCGCAATATGTGTGTAGTGCAATAGCAGGTAACAGTTTTATCGATATTATAAACTTTCATCGTTATGGTGCGGCATTATTTGAATTAATTACCATTCGTTCAAGCAGTTATTTTTAAATCTTTTTCGGACATTTTATTTAAATATTTTAAACATTTTATCGATTTTTAAACAAGTTCCGGTATTAAATACATTGGACATCTAATTAAGCATTTTGTTTTGATTGTAAACTAGTTTGCCATTATTTCAACCAACACGGACTTTATTTAAAATCATTTCGACATTTGTAACCGGTTCGTCGATGTTTCTATCACCGATCGGTATGGTTAAATTAAGTATCGATCGTTTAATTTGTTATAAATTATCGTTACGTATTTTTCGGCACGTTCAACTACCGCCGCTATCGCTAAATTGTTTTTATACCATCAGTAAAGTATTTTAATATGGATAAATTTTATGCCGAACATTTTTGAGTGCCACCGGTATTCCACATGTGTACAAATCTGCAACATGTTGTGGATGCGTTTCCGAATTAACTTTTTATCAAAGATATGGAAGTTCAGTACCGGACTTAAACCAATTGTTTCGAGTTGAGTAAATGAACTAAATCTAAATTTGTTTTTAACATTTAACAAATCCGGTTGTGCCGTTTTCAACGCAGAATTACGTTTCGGTGTTTATCGCGGTGTAACCAATCTACACTAAAAACTCATCCGGCCGCGCGGAACCGACATACAGTCAGGTCCGGATTGAGTCGAATTTATCGAAAATGGAAAGTCCTATTTTTCGTGATCACCACCAACCACCCACTACCGAAGTATTCTCGACTTTGCAACTCATTTTTGGTCATCCCGATTATTGAAGAAGAACATGATAGTATCTCACACAGGCAAATCTATATGGAAATTCCGATTGGAACACATCTGTACCTTTTGTATGTAAGCATTATTTTAGTATTTCTAAGCATTATTGTATTTAGTGGTCAGTTTTGACCACTGCATTTACAAACCTTAAGTTTACCATGAAGACGATCGCACCCTCTTTGTGTGTCCTTTTGTGTGTTAATATTTACTTGGACGTGGTGTAACCACGTCAATGAAATTATTATTCTAAATTGTTTACTGAAATAACGTCACATTTTTGAATTATGTTTTACGTCACATGTATGTTTAATGAATTAAACCATTCTTATTTTAGATTGAATTTTGTGTCATATTTACTATTAAATTAATTAAATTAACTTCAAGTCAATATTTTTATTGATAACGTGTTATTATTATTCAAGTCAGTTTTTCATGTTGGGTTTTGTAGCATTATGTAGATGTAAATTTGATTAAACATGTGTTATAAAATGCCAAATGCCCCTGTATATTTCGTTATTATATCTCTTTATTATTTATATTTGTGTTTTTATTATTGTTTATGTGTTTGTTTATTTAGCGATTATATAAAGGTAAGGTTTATTAACTGCAAGATTTACAATGTAATCCAAAGAGAGGCCACCAGTGTGAGATGCTCGCGATCAATTTAGTCAACAGCTGTCGTGTATTCAGCTGGAAAGGGTGATTTTGCATCCCTTTCAAATGGACCTTGGTTCAAAATTCACGTGGCGCCCTTATATACTCCTTGTGTAAATATATCCCCCCCCCCCCGTTTGAGATAACATCCTAACTCGCGATCGAGGATTGTCCGGTCGTTGAGGAGAGACCGACAAGACGCGACGTTTAGTCACAAGCCCTTCTGCTCCACCCTACGAACACCACCCTTCGCGGCTAGAGCTAGCTATATCGTTTAATCTTTGTTCGGAAGATGTCTTGGATGCGTAATGTCGTGTAACAAAGTACACTGATACAATATTAATTTAACGAACAGGTAAATCTAAAATCAATACTACGAGTATTCTGTTCTACACCAATTTATAAGTTTAGAATAATTTTATAACGTTCAATATATTTCAGATAGTTGCCTAAATATAATCAAAATTTAGCTAATAGCGTAGGCAATGTCTTTACAATTATTTCGCTCCGGTTTAGTTGGCAAAATAAACCGTCTCCCGCCTGGAAAATGGAAACCAATTGAGCAGTATAATATTGAGAAACTAATTGATTATAAAAAATATTTAATTACTTACTTCAGCACAAATTCCACAACTTTTGTCAATCACATTGTTCAAGTACTATAATGGAATAGAAAGCAAATCTAAATGTAATAGTTTTAGTAGTAAATTGATCATGAAACCAATTTAACGTACTTCATGTAATAAATTAAATTGTTTATTAAATTATTCGCTAAACGCACAGTGGCGTGTAATGGTTATGTTAAGGTATCTAACAAATTAAATTATCTATACACAATAAATTGGTGGTTTAAAAAAATTACAGGAGTATACAATATGAATATTAGTCCAAACTTTAGGTACATATGTGGTTAAAATAATATTTGTTTTATTTCCTTCAGTATTAGTTTACCTATTACTCAATATACATCGAGAGCGGTGTCGAATGCAATTCAATTGGCGCAGTCGGTACATTTACGTGATTAAACTAATATGCACTTAATTTTTACTTACTACGAATAAATAATAATATGAAATCATAAAATAAATTTGTTATCATTTTGTAAGTTCACAAATAATGATATCGATTTTTAACCACACCTATATTTCCATTTAAATTACAATTGTATTTGTAAGCTCTTTTTAATTACGAAAATGGTTATTGTATGGCAGTACTATGATTAAAAAGGTTCTTTCTACCTATTATTTTAATGCTTTTACGTAAGTCAATATACACTTCTATCACAAATAAAAAAATATGTAGTTATCTTTTTCAAATAATGAATGTAATTGTCACTTGCTATTATTACAATAACTCACATAGTTTTTTTGGCTCAGCCCTCCGATGTACAGGAACACTTTCAACTAACCGCACAAACTTCCCCAATCGAGATTGGTCCATTCATAATATTTATTACATTAAACAGTAGGTCCCCAAACGCAACCTTATTGTTGAGACAGCACGTAATTAACCTACTGAAAACTACTTTCGGCAAGACGGAATCTAATTTTGATATGATGAACTCCTAAACGTTGTGCATTTTCGTCCGCTGCTGCAATTCCTGTACAATGAGAGCGATGAGAGGATTTCACGTTCCGTCGTATTGCTACTATAAGAAACGTTATGGTACAATTTGACTGTGTTCATTGGTTACAATACAAAGGATAATAAACTACAAAATGAGGTTAATAACCACAAACTGCCACCAAAACTAACCTCAGTATATTACAAATGCACAGCAAGAGTTTTCTATAATAAGTAAAACAAGTTTGAAGGTATTCTGGGAAATTGTGTTGCAAGTGCTTTTTCTAAATAAGATGATATGAAAAATTCTGTATGTACCGCAGTATTATAAAGAAAACCGCGATGATATTCATGCAAATTGTAGTATATCTGACAATATTTAATGTTGAACACAACAAAACCTTTTGAATGCACGTATACATCATATTTACAAAAAAGTGTAAAAAATGTTACTCAACGCATATGATTAATGAAGTTAGCTGGCGATTTAACAATTTAGAGGTTATTTTTTAAAATGCAATGTCTGGAAATAATTTAAATTGATACTTTCGACCCAATTTTCTGTTATTTCAAATATTTTGTATAAACACATTTTTACAAAAAAAATCACATTACGTTAGGTTTTCATTTTTTATACTTAATGTAAAATAAAGTCTACAGTTCTTTCATGTTAAAAAATATCATTGTGTGCGTCGTCATAACATTTTTATAATTGCTTGTAAAAAAACAATTTTTCGTTTACAATGTGGCTCGTAAATAATACGTTTGCGGAATTTTGATATTTAATAAGTACCTTGCTTGGTTCAAATTGCGGTGTGTACAAACCTTTTAAATTTTTTATTCTGTAGTTTATTAAGCAAATGACTATTTCTTTACGAATGAATAAATTTTATATTATTTGTTAACCTCGTAAAAAATTATACAATTATTATATAGCACTATGTATATTTAATTTATTCACTATTTATATTTTATTCCTAATAGTTCCTCTTTTTCAGGTTTTCTTCTACATATAATTTTATTATTTAATTTTTTTTCTTGTATACACCTCAAAAAGGAGTAATCCACCTCAAAATAAGGAATGCGAAAACTTTGTCAGAAGTGGTTATATAGGAATGATACCCGGATTCATTCATTCCTTCATAATATAATACAACGTTCCTAGGGATCAAGATATTCTCCAGGAATTTACAATACAGTTAAAAGGCAAATACAAGAAATAATTTATGACCAAATGGCAACACGGATGGGACGTAGTGGAGTTGGGTAGGATTACCCACCAATTCATACCCCGTTTGGACATCAATATGGGAGAAAAAGATGCCATTCCAATTGGCTCAGCTTCCCACCGGGCTTGGCAAGTTTGGCCGATACCTCAACAGATTGGGGAAATTGGAAGACGAACTGTGTCCGTAACGTGGAGTGCTTGACGAGCCCGTATACAAAATACAGAAGTTCGAATTATGTAGGGAGGAACAGGCAGAGGTGTTCACCTTAGATGGTGTATACTTCCCTGCACGCTTGGACGAGCTGTTCAATAAAACACCACCTGGGCCGGTTTCTGGAAAAAAAGACGATAGCAATACGAAGCGAAAACGGGGTACCCTCGCCCCATCGAAGTAGACCCATTCGGAACTTTCCAGGAATAGTGCATATCGAAAACGGAGAGGTAATGATAACGCGAATTATTAAAAAAGCGAGGGAATGCAAGAAAGAGAAGCAAGACCCAGAAGTACACGAGAATAACAAAACCTCTCCTCACACGAGGAGGAAAATGTAAATCGATAGAACTAAAACCAAAAAAGAAGAAGGTTAAAAAGGAGAACCATATGGAAATGTAATTAATTTTAAATTTACCCAAGATTGGCCTTTTTATAGGGGTTACTGGTACTTCTTATTTATTTTTTATACAAAATTTTTTTCTGTATAAGTAAAGAAACTTTCATTGATGATATTGCGCTGCCGTGCTGTTAAGAGACAGCTAAGATGTACCAATATTTTCCTCGGCAATAACGTGATCGATCTCAATGGGAAGACGAAAAACCATGGTGTTATAATTGAACTGTGGTTTAATCTTTGAAGACCAAGTCAACTAAATCTGTAGTATCAGCTGCTTCAAAACTGAAGTCCATACACAGATATCAGTATTTTCTCCCACTAGAAGTCAAGTCAGCGGACGACGGTCATAACCTGAATGTTAACGAAATCAACTGCTATTGCAGTTATAACTCGTATAGCTATAACAGAAATGGATAGACCACTATAAAAATTTATGGCATGATGAAGATGTCCAGCAAGATGAAGAGTTAGTGGTCGGGAATCCGAAAGGACTAGATGATATTAGTATGGAGGAATTACAGAAGCTTTAAAAGCTTCCAAAAATGGGAAAGCAACAGGCATGGATAATATAAACACAGTGCACTTAAAATATGGGGGGACGACAATGCTAACCCTTAAATTGCTACACCTCTATAATATGTGCTGGAAAAAACGAAAAATACCATGTACTTGGCAGATGACAAAAGTGATCTCCATCTTTAAAAAGGCAATAAAACTAACTGCGACAATTACCACGGAATCAGTGAACTATAGCAGAACATCTCCTGATAGAAGATGGTTTTTAGATAGGGACGACTTGCAAAAAGGAATCTATAGCCTGGGTTGCATCTGTCAGAAATACGATTTAAAGATATCAATAAAAATATCCAGGACCATGGCTTTCAAGAGTAAAGAACCAATGCGATCAAAAATAGTAGTGAATAACAACACAATGGAACAAGTAAGCAAGAAAGCTCTAATCAAGCCACGGGGATGAGATTTGTAAGAACCGTAAAGGGTTGTAGCAAAATGGATCATATCATAAATGCCGTCAGTACAAATGAGCTCAACATCTTTAGGATGAACGACAAAAAATTAAAAGAAAACTAAACACGATGAAAAGTACATTTGGAAAGAATGCATGAAGACAGACTTCCTTTAAAAATTTGCAAATACAAATTAAAAAGAAAGAGAAGCCTAGGTAGGCAAAGGAAGAGATGGGAACCATAACCGGAAATTATTAATGCCTAATAGGTACGGATAGTAAAGAATAAGTGGTAATGCAAGGCTCCACGATTCGACTTCAGGTATAGTCTGAAAGTCTTGATCGTCTCAATGCTTTGGTGGGGACGTAAAGCTATCGGCCTTGCTGTGTTACCTAATGATTTGGCATCATAGCAATAAAAATAGGGTACATGCACATCGCAGGCAAACATAGCAAGCCACCTAGGTATAAAAATTAATGCTCAAAGAACTAATAAATTAGTTATGAAACAGGTTATAGATCCATAATAAGAGGAAGAAGAAGTCAAGTGGAACCTAGTCCAAAGCCTGGTATTGTGAAACCTTCACTACTGCTTGAACGTGTTCTAAGTTTTCCTAATGGGCTCCTTAAAGAACATACTACAAGGTTCCCAAAACTTACGCCTTCTTTCCGCATTTAACATCAATCGGTATGATCACATCATTCGTTCAACAACTCGCTTAGCATTCCAAAGTTCGAATCTTGCTGTAAACTGCAGTTCGATCTATTCCTATATCGTATCTATAAATCTGGTCTCTGAAGTTACTTGCCAGGCTTCCTTAACCAAAGATTTTAATGCCGTAATCGGAATCCCCACAATAGAACCATTGGTGGAATGGTAGTTTCAAGGCAGGGCTTACCGCGTTTTCAACAGATTCTCCTATTTCTATATTTCGTAAAACAAATATTTTTTCGGCTACACAAAAATTTATCACAAAGCGAATTTAACGAACACGGTTGTTGAAATCTACGAAGTAGTTAACGTTTACGATTATATAAAAAAAACTACAAGCAAAATAGGAAAGGATTTAAAGTGAAGTTTATAGAGGTTAAGTGAATTAAAAGCAGATGGGATTAAATTGAAGCGTCTAACAAGAAACGAAATAATAAAATAAGGTTTGATTCTCATTGTTCAACGCAATAAACAAGAGCAATTAACTATTCATAAATATATTAAATAAAACTAAACAACTGATCAATAAAATTTGAAAAACCTAATAATTTAAAATTAATAAAGGAAGTTAACAAAGCAGTAGAATATTAAATGAAATTTAATGTATGAAGACTGTGTGGTTCAGCGACTACAGTTCTCGCTAGCTAGGATTGAAATTTCCTTCCTGGTTCTGCCAGTACATCGGTCGGTTTTTTCAACGGTTTCAGTGTGCAGGTTCACTCATCCTTGGTACCTTGGGGTGACACTCGGGATAATAACATGCTCAAAAGTCGCCTGTAGCGCTAAACTAAAACGCGGCTGATTATTATTGACAAGGATATCGACTATTTATGTTATAATATCCTGTACATACTGAATACATAATATAAACTCTCTTCATTAGTTTTGTTGCCCATACTTTTTATCTTATTACTTTTAAACTTAAATTTCGTCTATGAGTTGTATTTACTAATTATTTACAACTTACTAATACTACATGATTTCCTAGGGTGTGCGGCCTAAAGGACGCACTGGGATATGGATCAATTTACCTTTACAAACTTACACTACTGAGCAGCCTCCTTTTCTTTAGAGAAGGGTTTTTAGCCATACGACTTGTATGGCTATTATATTATGTTATAATTTTAGCGACGATCACAGCTTAGCTTAATGCTAATTGCTAATGCAAAATGGAAGGTTGGAATCCGGGTACAGTAAGAACTTCATTTTCCTCGGAATGCAATGTCAAACCACCGAGGTAATCTGCCATGAGTGCCAGGTGGTTTGGAGTTCGCGTTAAACAAGTAGGTCCTTAAAGGATATGAAATGATGTGGGTCACAACGCTTCTGTCAGAGAGGCATCAGGGCTGAAGGAGGAAGATGTTTTAATTAATAACATTTGGAGCATATTAATTGTTATCGTGTAAGGTAAAGCTTGGTAGGGTGAATTCTGATATGCCTACTGTGACCCTGCGTTTTAATTTTTAATAAATAGCAATAATTTTTTATCACAGACACGTTTTATCATAATATAAAACAAATAAAAATATGTAGTATAATAATTAATGTTTGTTTATCAAAAATAGTATGTATGTATTAATTATTATACTGCTAGATAAAATAATTTATATTTGCTGAACTTAATTTTCTGTATTGTCAAGAGAATTAAAAAACTTGTATTTATTATGTATAATAGAAATAAAGAGTATGGCTGAAGGCAATTTTATTCATATTTGATATCAATAAAAGAAGACCACTATGCAATAAATTATTAAAGTTGAAATAATCAGTTTATGACTGTGCCTGTGAGGCATCACAGTTGACTACGGAGGCGGTAAAGCTAACACGTGGAGACACAATGACATGCAAGAGAAATTTATTTGTCACGCAATAAGGAATAAATAAAAACATATTTTATAATTCAAAATAATCACGAACAAATTAGTGCTCAAAGAGTTCACAAAAAATTTAATTTAAAATAAATGGCTATAACGACTAGGTACTGCAAAGTACAACAAAGGACAGGTTTAGTTCCCTAATGGCATTATGTAGTAGTGAAAGCATACATTATTAATTCACGAGTACGAGTATTCATAATTATGGCGCCCAACGTTGGGCGAAAAACTTGCATAAGTTAATTTGATTTCCTTTTATATTTTTTCTCTTGTATTATAATCTTTTACCCCCCCCCCCCATACTATCTACTAAATGACCCTCGATGACTAATTTCTTGCGCGAAAGAAAGTATAATGTATAGCACAGTGCTGTTATTTTATCTTGAAAAAGCATCAGCATAAAATTCCGGAAACCTAAAACATTCAATGGCAATCGAAAACACATAAAAACCAGCATTAGCAAAAGTTAATGCAGATTATCACTGCAACACATTAACAGCAAAACTTATCGATGTAAGTCGACTCTCAAATGACCAAAACAACATTCATAATTTACTATTGTTAGAAAGAATAGACACTTGGCCTTGCTATTTTCGTTAGAAAAGTGGTATAACTAGAATAAAGAGGAATATATGTTGTAATAAAAATAATTCATTGCCGACATTAAAAATAAATTAGCGATAATAATCTCCAATAATGCTTACAAGAAGTTTTAAACAAAAAAGCTTTTCAGCGCAGTAATTTCAATATTAATTTGAATATCATTATTACAGCAGATTCCTTCCACTTAAAAATTCAATTTTGCTTTTATATTATAATTTTATGGCGCTAATAGATATTATTTAGGTTCGAACAAATGAAGCTTTACTGTATTATAACGGTATTCTGTTATTTTGATACCGGGGTCACGTACCAAGTTATAGATTAAAACTTTGAATAATTTTAGCATTGAATAGTTTGGAGAAACTCTTCATTCAAGTTTAGTTAAGCCCTTATTAACTTCTGAATTGTTTTGGAACAAGAAACAATTTGTAATACTCGATGGATAGTTTTCATTTCTATCGGAATCGATGAATTTATAGAATTTTGATGGAACTCCGAAGAGGCTGAAATTAAAATGAAACGAATGACGTGGGATGTAGAAAATTATATGAGCCTTTAAGTTTTAAAGTAATGTAGCAAAATTTTGGTAAGAAAATTTATAATATAAATTTTGAACATAATATACCTATATCCTAGTATATTTTGTCAGTCGGTACCTAGGATAATATTAAATCCAGCCAGTTGTGATATAGAAGAGCATGTATTATGTATGCAGAGGAGATCTATAGTAAGGGATTGAGATTGAAACTGCGGTTTAAATTGAATCTCAGAAGACTTCCTTCCGCTTACTCTCTATTAGAAGTACCGGAAACCAAGGATTAAAGATGTACGCAATTAAATACCTTTTATACTACGAAACAATTCGACATTAATGAAAATAAACGAAAAATTTTCATCTTTATGCATAAAATAAAATATTAAACTTATTTTATTGATCGCGCATTGTATAAGAGTCGAGATGAGAGATTCATTCTAAACAAAAATTTGAAAATTACAAAACTTTAAATGAAATTCTGAATCTATAAAACTGTGTTTACTAAAACAACTCGACGCAGTTGAGATGGTTAAAAGTTGAAGTCGACTGCCATTCTGCAGATCTATTATACGTTTTGTAATATAACGTACCTACAGGAGTAAATAAAAATTAAATAAAAACGCAAGTGTCGCTCTTATATTAAACCAATTCAGTTTCTAATTGCAATTAGTACTTTGAAATCATTAGTAAATAAGAAAGAAAAGTAAGTGTGTCTCGATGGAGAAACTCCAAAGAAGCTTAAATCGAAAATTAGGAAAATGCTAAGATCTTGCTCAAATGAACTAACATAAGAAATCTTTAATCCAATTAGAATGATTGTATTTTGATCAAAAACCTACTTTAGTTTACTTCTTTCAAATGAATTGAAGTAATTTGTTCGTTCGCACTAAAACATTAAACGAAAATATACTGGGTGTGGAAAAATAATTAGGACTATCAGTTTTCGACACATCTACCAACAGGTAGATAAAAAATTATTTGCTGCTTTTCACACCTGTACTGCAATTTTCTTTTTTCCTTTTCGTCTTTTTTGCACATTTGTTAGTTTTGTAAATCTTTCAGAATTTGGTATCCCAAGGGGATGAAACAGTATCGCATATTCATCTGCAAAGCTGCAAAAGTTGTTTATGGATTGCTTAGAAATTTCGTGAATTTAAATTTTATAATTAAGCCGATTTATTATTGCTCACATATGGGAACTTGCACCCAGTTTGGTATTTTTTCCTTGTTTATTCAGCTGTTCACAATTTGTTATCTTGTCAGGCAAGTTAATCGCCCTGCTTAAATACAAATTTGCGAGCAAGATTATTCCATTTATTTGAAAACGCCATGCCACCTACTGCTATGTCGTAGTATTCATCATACACTTCATATATTTCATATTTTATCCTCTCAATTTCGGTTCTCTGGTAGCGAACACTGGAAATATAGTAGAATCATATATGTCGTCTGCACTATACGAAAAATTTAAGACGCCAGCTAAGTCTCCTTTCAAGTGTTTAATTTTTTTGATGATATTCGATCTAATGAATTTGCATTTACCATAGTTGTATCACGTTGTACTATGACTTTTTTTTAGGTTAGTACACAAAAAATGAACTAATCAGAGGTTTGTCACAAATAGATAGATAGATAAAAATGTCTAAAATACCACTCAATTATTAAAAATAATACAAACCTTTGTATATTATATAGGAGTAGCAATATTTTTAAGAAACCTAATGTCAAAATTTTAGAAGAATAATAATTAAATTTAAACTGTTATTAGTTCAAATTCTTGAGCTAGGATCAAAATGTTTCAATAAAATTCTGATTGAATGTAAAATAATGAATTTAGAGGGGGGGGGGGTAAAAAAATTATAAAATATACGATATCGATATTTTGGCTTCATTCAACAGTCATCAAGCAAAATTAATAAAGAAAAAACTGATGATTGAACTTTAATTTAATATTAGAACAAATTTCGTTAATAATTTTATAAAAATCAAATATTGATGAAAAAAGCTAACATTAATTGAAGTTTCAAGGGGAAAACGTAAAATATTACACATAGGGTAAAATTAAAATGAATAAATAATTTACGAAATGACTGAGAAAACACAAAATCCGACTAAAAATTTTGAAATAAACGTAAAAATTAAACATTTCAAAATATTTAAAACTGTGACCTAATTTGAATTAAAAACTGTTAGGAGTCGTCCATAAAGGACGTCCACGCCTAGGGGAGGGGTTTGGACAAATGTGACATCCGCATAGAAATCCCATTTTTGCGATTTCTAAGAAAATTGTGTTTGAATTTGTTTTTATGTAATAGTTTGCAAAAAATTTATTTATTCCTTAAATTCCAAATGTCGTGTAAACAATGTTGTATTAAGTTCCTTGGGGGGGGGGGGGGGAGTCGAAGATTGAGGCCAACTGTGACAAGGAAGAGAGAGGGGGTTGAAAAATTACCGATGTCTGTTTTGGACAACTCCTTACTAACGGAGAAAATCTCTAACCTTCGCAAAAATATTGACATCAGAATTTATAAAAAAACAAAATGAAAGGATTAAAAATCCTATCAGACTTAATAGTCCAGGCAAGGAACATTTTGGCAGACATGCGTATTTGAATTTTTTAATGAACTCCTTTAAAATTTCCCTAAGATTCACTGGCTGCTTCACACCAATAGAGGATTTTAGTTCTTCAACGCAATTTTTCGCTTAATGTCATTTTTATGAAAAATTATCAATTAAAAAGCAGAAAACTTTCTATAAAATAAATATTATGAATTTCACTTCTGATGAATTTTTCAAATGTAAAGAATTGTTCAAAAACAATGTACCAATTTATATAATTTAAAATAAAATAAAACGCATTTCGCCTTTCTGAAATTGATTTTTATTTCAGGAACAGCATAATATATAGGAAAATTTTTAAACAATCTATTTTGTAGAGAATTTTATTTTGGTTGTCTTTTTCTTAAATTAATCTTGTTCTTAATTTTGATCTGTCCGTTTCGTTTTTACCTGAAATGTTATTGCATGTGGTTAGATTGGAACATTTCGTTACGTAAGTTTGGAATTTATGTGGGTGTTGCGTTTATATCTCATGAAAGCTTATTTTTATTGCTTCAGTTGTGTTTTAGTGTATGTAATGATTAACTCCTGCTACGCAAAAAAAATTATTATAAAAAAATTTCGTAACATTTTATTACTAATCGGAGGCGAGAGGGCATAAAAAAAGGTATAAACACTTTACAATTCGGTGCTAAGATTGGCCGAGGATGTAGCAAATAATGTTCACCGACTAAAGTGGGATTGCGCCACTGGTTTCGGCCGTAAAACTAGAAACCTTAAAGGGTGGTACTTTACATCCTGAACCTCGAATTATAAAGGGTAGCAAGGGTAATAATTTTGAAATTCATATTAAAACAAAAGTGAGTAAAGAGGAGAACAAATCGATTTTACATAAAGTTATTAATACAATGTTACTCAATTCGGTAGGTGGACACGTATTTGCAGTTTTTTTTTAAAGGATAATAACTAAAAGGAGATACTTTTTATGTTTCTTCGCCTAAATGTGGCCACGGCTACTTTTAAAGGCCAAAAATAGGTAACTTCAGTTACCAAGGTCAAATATCCACAAATAAAAAAGGGGAGAAAGAAAAAAATAAATAAAGGAAAACCCAGCTGGAAAACGTTCTTACAAGGATGGATTATCTTGATAGTGTAATTAATTCGAGCCTTAAATCCAATACAAGTTGATTGTTAGAATACAAGTTGTAGTGTAATATGGTAACGACCACCTGAATTCTCTTGTTAGATTTTCGGAAAACGAATTCAATAGTACTAATTAATTTTCCTCGCAAGGAATAATTCGTTTTGTTTTCAAAAATTTCGACCGACTAATTTGATCAATCTTTAAGTTCTTTTTATCTGAACTTTGTTGTTATTTTCCAAGCCTCATAATATTATTTTTTTTCGATAAAAAATATTCGATTATAAAATTTTGAAAATTAAACTAGTTTTTCATTTAAAACTTAACATAAAAAAAGGCAACAGAATTTCTAAACCCCCGTTTAAGAAGAAGTCGGGATGAAGGGATATTTTAGGAATCCATTTGGACATGCAAGAAATACATTTTTGCTAAATTCAGCTCGCCCGGATTTTTTGCAAGATTGAAGCAATGTTGTGCCTTCGCGGTTTGAACTACTATAAACCACTAAATAAAGCAACTAGATGTCAGTATTAAAAAAAGAATTGAAAAATCTTTATTTTTTAGAAAATAATGGATAATAATTAAACCTTAATATATCTATTGATCTCTGTAGCTGTAAAGCGAAATTAATTCGTTGAGCCCCTTCAGTGCGGAAGGGCTGCACAACAACTGAGGTAATCACAAATTAGTACGGCCTTTAGGCCGCACAATCCATTCAATCATGTAGTATCTGTATGAGAGTATTACAAGACTTTACAATACTATATAACAATTATTGATATTATTCAACCATCAACCAATATTATCGCCAAACTGGAATTAGTCTGCAAAGATTTCATTTCTTGGTGATAAAATTATTGCTTTTCCTGTTTTTGTTTGCTTGGTTATTGTGACGGAAATCTTTCTATCAATCTTAAAATCTTGATCTAGTTTTTCCGTTGACGAAATTATCTTAGCTGATATAACACTACCTCATTGTTAAATTTTATACGTTGCAATTATTGTAAGTACTAAATTTCCGGCATTGTTGATTCAAGGAATTGTTGGCTCACGATGCAGTTGTATTGTATTTACA
Source organism: Podabrus alpinus (assembly GCA_932274525.1). NCBI lineage: Eukaryota > Metazoa > Arthropoda > Insecta > Coleoptera > Cantharidae > Podabrus > Podabrus alpinus. The sequence goes on from OW026451.1 coordinate 160,158,329, forward strand.
AGGCAACCCGTCAATTATTACAAAATGAGATATTACTATACTCGTATGTATTGCTCCTGATAATTTCATCCAATAATAATAAAATGTTTATAAACACTTACACTGAAAAGAGTGTTCTTCTTGCGATAAGAAATACAATTTATTACATAGTAGCGCCTTCAGAACAGTGACGTGTGTCATTGTCATGTTAATGTCAAACTCTAATGTTTGTTTTTCTTTCAGTTAGCTTTGAAGCATAAGTGTGTACACGCAAAAAAAATTTGCTTTAGAATCGAAAAAATTGCAGGTAAAATCGAAAGTTTTACTTTTAAAAAGGCGTCGACATTTTATTCTTTTAATTCAAAAGTAACATTACTTTTGACTTCTATAATAAAAGTAAACTGCTTTTATTTTAATGGTATATAGTTTTCATCTGCTTACTTTTAATTTAAAAATTTATGTTTTCAATTTACAAATTTTGTTTTTAATTTTAAAACTTTTTACTTTTATTTGAATAGTACAATACTTTCATCAATTCAACTATAACCATCAATTCAAAAGTAAATAATTTCAATTTTTTAATTGAAATCAAAATCAGTTGCTTTTAATTTAAAAAATTTTTGATTTCCTTTTGAAAACCATTGTTTTACATTTAACGTTTGGTAATTTTTGTTTTGAAATCAAACTATTTTAATAATCTAAATATATAAAAGAGAAGATCTGTTTGCGTGCTTGCTTGCGTGTTTGTTTGTTCGCTATACGTTCCTAGACCCTTGGACGAATCTCAACCAAATTTTGCACAGTTATTTTGTAGCTCCAGGCGCAACTATTCGTGCATAAATGGGGAAGAAATTCGCGCGGGGAAAAAAGTTATTCGCTTTTTTCGAAAATCAAATCACAAGTTTGACAAAAAATTTAATTTGTCATAATTAATCTGACATACAGTCTGTGATTCAAAATACTGTCAACAGATGGCGGGAGGGCGGCTTTAATTCGAAAAATAAAAACCACACTAACAAATTAATCTGAATGCCGCGAATAAGACCGGAGCACTTTATATAGGTCGCAGAACTTGCCGGAACCACCACTTTGCGGAAGATTTAACTTTACATGAAGATGTAACTTTACGTGAAGATAATGTATGTATGTATGTATGTGTGTATGTATGTATGTATGTATGTATGTATGTATGGATGTATGTATGTATGTATGACAGATGACAGGTGACAGGTGACAGATGACAGGTGACAGGTGACAGATGACAGGTGACAGATGACAGGTGACAGGTGACAGGTGACAGATGACAGGTGACAGATGACAGGTGACAGATGACAGGTGACAGATGACAGGTGACAGATGACAGGTGACAGATGACAGGTGACAGATGACAGGTGACAGATGACAGATGAAGGCCGAACAACTATGGCCTTCACGGATCTATTATGGTCCGGTCTGTGAGGCCGAAGGCCGAACAACGATGGCCTTCACGGATCTATTGTGGTCCGGTCTGTGAGGCCGAAGGCCGAACAACTATGGCCTTCACGGATCTATTATGGTCCGGTCTGTGAGGCCGAAGGCCGAACAACTATGGCCTTCACGGATCTATTATGGTCCGGTCTGTGAGGCCGAAGGCCGAACAACTATGGCCTTCACGGATCTATTATGGTCCGGTCTGTGAGGCCGAAGGCCGAACAACTATGGCCTTCACGGATCTATTATGGTCCGGTCTGTGAGGCCGAAGGCCGAACAACTATGGCCTTCACGGATCTATTATGGTCCGGTCTGTTAGGCCGAAGGCCGAACAACTATGGCCTTCACGGATCTATTATGGTCCGGTCTGTGAGGCCGAAGGCCAACAATTATGGCCTTCACGGATCTATTGTGGTCCGGTCTGTGAGGCCGAAGGCCGAACAACTATGGCCTTCACGGATCTATTATGGTCCGGTCTGTGAGGCCGAAGGCCGAACAACTATGGCCTTCACGGATCTATATGGTCCGGTCTGTGAGGCCGAAGGCCGAACAACTATGGCCTTCACGGATCTATTATTGTCCGCCCTGTGAGGCCGAAGGCCGAACAACTTTGGCCTTCACGGATCTATTATGGTCCGGTCTGTGAGGCCGAAGGCCGAACAACTATGGCCTTCACGGATCTATTATGGTCCTCCCCCTGTGAGGCCGAAGGCCGAACAACTATGGCCTACTCGGATCTATTCTGGGTCTAGATGGCTAAGGGCGGCGGATGCCGCCCGTGCCAGCTAGTTATTAATAATTTTGTTTATTTTTACTACCTATAGATTTATACGTGTTATAAAAATACATAAATATAAATAAAAAGACGAAAATATAACATACATAATAAAAATACAATTTTAACCAAAATAAAATTAACTTAAAAACTAAACGTAAAAATTATAAAAACTTATTTGTAAGGAAGTAATTATTGTTCACATTATAGGTATATACAGGGTGTCCCCGTGACCGTGGAGAACCTTTGAGGTGGTGATAAAGGACACTTTTCTAAGACAAATTTTCAAATAAACTTTTTGCCCAAGTCCAAACCCTTGGGGGGTACCTCGCTTTAAAGCAATTTTTTGAATTTATGATTTCAAACGGCCATAGCTCCGATATTATTGATTTTTTAAGGTTAATGGATTAGAACTTTTTTAAAGATCATTTGCTTGTTTACAAATTAGGTTATCACCCCTTATCGTCTAGAATCAACGGATTTCGACTTATAAATTAAATTAAGGGAAAAAATGTTTAAAAAATTCAGGTTTTTTTTAAATTTTCTTGCGAACCCCGTATCTCTTAAACGAAACGTCTAAGAGAAAAAATAACGGCCCAAACCGGATAGGGAATTTAACGGGCTACAACTTTCGTCAAATAAATTTTTTTGGGCAACCAACCGTTTTCACAGAAACTCTGAAAATAATGAACAAGGTGTAGGTAAAAAATATAAATTCACATAATTACTAAAAATCTCAATTTGATTTCTAGCATTTCTTTTAATGTTAAAACATTGTTAAAACGTATTAAATAATACCGTGCAACACCTTTTGAAAAGAGCACGCCTGTGTGCTGAAAATGAGGGAGGCCATTTTGAGCATTTATTAAATTAATTTTGTGAATTTAGTTTTTTTACCTACACCTTGTTCATTATTTTCAGAGTTTCTGTGAAAACGGGTGGTTGCCCAAAAAAATTTATTTGACGAAAGTTGTAGCCCGTTAAATTCCCTATCCGGTTTGGGCTATTAGTTTTTCTCTTAGACGTTTCGTTTAAGAGATACGGGGTTCACTAAAATTGTCTTCATTACTCACCAACATATTGGAGAATTTTAAACAAAATTTTATACATAAACTATAAATAATTTTTTTTACTTAAAGATTGATATTAAGCAAATTATATAACTCTATATTATTATCGCAAATATAGGTATTTTCTCCATATTTAATATTTTTCAATTTATTAAAGAATTGCTCCCATATAGTAAAATTTTCTAATAAATTAATATTGCAAGACGGAAACATTTTTTTGAAGTCCATTTCAATCTGCGAAGAAATAGATGTTCAAAATATTTATTTAAATACAAAACATAAATAGAATTTACCAATTTTGACGTAAAATTATTTTTTAATAAAATTTGCCACTCATTTAGAAATTCTCTTACTGATGTTTGTTTGCTACTGACCCTTAACGAAAAAGTTTTTGTCCAATTTTCGATAACTAAGTCTTCAGGTTGTGACCATTTTTTTAGCCATTCAGCACTAAACTTGATGTCATCTGTATAACTGCAATATTAAAAAATTGCAAACTATTATTATGAACTAATGAGTTAACAATATTGTGTACCTTCTATATTATCATCATCCACTTCATAATTTTCATTGCCTTCATTTGCACTGGCCCATGAAGTTGATTTAAAGAAATGTTTTAAATTCCTGTATTTATCAACCAATTTTCCTTTGGGGTTTATATATTTTTTATTTTGGCATTCTTGATTAGTTGTTCTAGGAATATAATAGTTAGGTGTGTATGGCTTCTCCTTTAAAAGTATTGCAAATTTTTTCTGCAATCGTTTGAAAATCGACATCTTTAAGTACTTCGCTATAAAATAATCATTTAAGTAAATGTTTATTGTACGACAAATTATTAATTTATATAATGTACATACCTCTCTGAAAGCATAGCATTTATAATTAACTCGACCAATATATTTCGAGTTTTGCGAGTTAATTGCTTCTCAATCTCAAAATTCTTTAAAATGTATTTTCTTGTACCACTTAAATTAAAAATTTTGTTAAATTTAAGTGATACGATATTCTACATGATTTTTGCAGTTCTTCAAATCCATAAAAAAATTTTAAATCTGACGTTCCCCTTTTGTATCGAAGTAGCAATATTTACTACAGAAGCTTCTGGAAAATCTTTTACCTAAAAGTTGTGATTGATTTTAAATAAAAAATAGTCTAGCATGGATTATTTTAAAATGCTTACGTTTAAAGAGTTGTCGGTAATTCTTTATTGATATCGATACTTAAATCAATAAAGTTGGATATGTCGATCTCTTGTTCTGTAAAATTGAGAAAATTTAAATATACAAATTTAATGTAATGAGTAATTGATGTCATAAAAAGGCATAAAAGTCAAGGTTGCTGATGCACAATTTATTAAAGGCGTCAGCAAGACGTGAGATAAATTTATCGGGGATGTACAACTGGCCTGTTAGAATATTTGTTTTTTGCTGTTTTTAATGTTTTTTAACTTAATTTTAATGTTTTTAACATTATGGCGAGATAAATTGCAAACAGAACTTATAAATTGATTGTTCGATTTCCTTCCATCTATTTTAAAAATGCCACAATAGTTTAATTTATTATTACAAACGAATAATTATACAAAAATGATAATTAATTGCAAATTAAAACTACTTACCTTCAAACAATGGTATTAAATGTGCAATATCCCATCTTTCTAGTAAATTTTTAATTTCCTGTTCTCACATTGTAACACCTTGACACAATAATTTGTATAGGGGTAAAATATACCGCTTTTACTAATTACTACTGATAGTCCAGTCACACAAGAACGTTGCAGAATAAAATTTTGCATTACAATTTTCTTCTGTTAAGTCGTGCCGGAAGCGTTCGACAGTATTCGGTTTACAATTCCGGTAATTCCCCTATTTAAATTTTAAAAATATCACATATGAAAATAATTTATATTACCATAGAAAGTAAATACTTTTATTGCAAAATTATTTTTATTAAGGTCATTACTTTTGCTTTTGATTTAAAAGTAGCAAATCAAAAAGATTATTTAAAAGTATAGAATTTACGAATCTTTCAATTTTACCTGCATTTTATTTGATATTAAAGCAAATACTTTTGATTGTCAATTGAAAGTACAAGTTTTTGATTTTAAAGTTTCCATTTCTTTGCGTGTATTATTACTTTTTAGCAAGACCACTCCGGTTAAAGCTGACGTGCGTTGCTAAGGAACAATAAATTTTTGTTTACAACCTTAAATTACCAATTCGAACACAAAGTATTGTTATAAAACTAATTTTGTACAATTATATGGACAGTAAACACTTGTATTGTAAAAATGCGATAAAAATTGCCCTTACTGTTTATTACATTACATAGCAACGCTGTGCAATAAACTTTGCTGGTTTTATTCAAATACTGAAGGATTTGGAGTTGGCAAGTATACTATTTGTTACTTCATCGATTTGGATGTTTCTTGTACTTTATTTTAGCTTTATTTGCATATTAAAGATTGCCTTCATAATACAAAATCTCGTCTAATGCAGTATTGAGAGAAGGGAATATCAGGATATTGGATCGCAATAAAACAAAAATCAACTGTCGGTCGACGTTTCGGCCTATTTACTAGTAGCCATCATCAGGACTAAAATGGGAAATTTTATTAGGGTTTCTATTAACTTATTTCGGAGGAAGGTAGTTAATTGGGCTGTTACGCATTTTTGTCAATACCATGTATATAGTATTTGTACCTGTTATCAACTTGTAGGTTGATAACCTGATTATATTTTTCTGTGTTAACGTGACAGAGTGTATTTGACAAAATTAGTGTTATTCATTGGTGTGATTTTCTAAGCCAATTTTTATTATCTTACATGTTTTACAGTTTTTACAACTTTTTATACCATTGACGAGGTTGTATGTGTTGCCCGAATGACCGTGTTATTTTCTTCCACCGAATGATATTTCGCTAAAACAGTTTTTTACCATCCAAACTGTTAGGTGAGTGTGAGAATACAAAATTGTTAGCGTTTTTCGACTTATTGTTTTTTTCCCATTTTAGTCCTGATGATGGCTACTAGTAAATAGGCCGAAACGTCGACCGACAGTTGATTTTTGTTTTATTGCGATCCAATATCCTGATATTCCCTCCTCTCGATTGCCTTCATATTCGGCATCCATTGTCTTTTCGGTATGAACTTTGCAGAATAGTCATTCTCCAAAATTTGGAATGAAAAAATCGGGCACCTTTATAGTGGAAAATTATGGCCCAGTTATTTTACCACACCGTGTATTGAATTTATATGTTATGTAATGAGGTAATAAATCACCACTAAACCAAAAGTCCTCACGAGAATACTTCCAACGCTTGGTTATGTTTCTCTACAAACAGTTTGGCGTAGTATGTAATGAGCTGAAGCTTGAAAATGATTACCAGAGTTCGAATCCTATTTGCACTATACATAATATGTTTTATTTTCAACTGGTTGTAGATATAAATACTAGTTAATAAGAAAATTTAATTAACGGTAGTCCGAAAGGTTATTGCATCAATGAATGGCTATGTTAAAAAAGTCGGACGTGTTTTTAAGCAAAATAGAAGTTTTTCAATTTCCTTAAATGCATAATAGAGATAAAACGAATTTAAAATTCTTGAGGCTACTGTATTTAGACGTCTTTACAGAGATCAAGTCGACAACCTGAACAAAAGTGTACACGTTTTTATAATAAAAGTGACATTTGGATTCACGTTATGGTACGTGCACGAGAAAAGAATTTTATTTTCTAGGATAAGTTTAAAATAGTATATATAGAAGTCGAGTTAAAGTTAAAAGCTCTAAAATGATTAAGTATAAAAATTGTCAAGATAAAAAGTGTTAACATAGCCATTAGGGATAACAACAGTAAGTTGGTTGATAATTTTATTAAGATCACGCAATCCTGTGCAGTTTTCTTCTTTTGTTTACATAGGAAAATCAACGGTACCAGTGATACCTGCCGTGTAAACTTCTAGAACTGATACAACCACCTCCCGGTGTCTGTGCGGGCTGCCACGCACTACCACCAAACTGTATTGATTTTCCTAAGCCTCTCTGTTTCTCATGTGATAGATATACACGAGCACGTGACAATCCTCGAAATTCTTACGTAATATATAAAGTTTTCAAGTAACTTGCCTAATTTTAGAATTTCTTTATACTTAAACTATTTTAACTTTTATAAACTTGAAACTATCTCTTCAAATGAGCTTTCAGTAAAAGTTTTTAACACTTTCAAAACTGTAAATTTTAAGAACCTCCAAATCGACAAAATGAAGCTTAATGCCAATGCTTACTGTGATACAGAGCGAAAAACTCTTACCGGACTGCAGTTTTTGTATGTCGTTTGTAACAGCTACGAGAGGACATCAAGGGTCTGTCAAGTTGGCCCTTCCATTTTGGATTTTTAATTTTTTTTATGATAATTGGAAGGGCTTGCGAAATACTGACGAATGCTATATTTTATTTTGCAAGTGTTGGGTTCGGTCATTTTTTATTAAAAAATGACAATGTTTGGCAGAAGAGGAACCAACTTGACGCAGCACCTCTGTTTTCGAATTTTTTATTTTATCCAGTCGGAAGTGCTCGCGAAATTCTGGCGAAAGCTGTAATTTATTTTGAAAGTACTGCGGGTTCCTTAAATTTTTATTTAGGATTAAAATATTGGCTTTTGACAAAACGTGAAGTTTTTCAAATTTTGTGATGAATTTAATGTTTTTTATTTAATATTTTAAAGGTATACGTCAAGTGCTGGCAAATGCTGTAAATCATTTAAAGATGCTACACGAAATACGCTTTTAGTTTCAAATTCATATTCAAGAATTTAGAAAGCTCTGAGCAAGTTACGTTGGAATTCAAAATATTTTAAAGGGTAGTTCTTGCATTATTTACTAAGCTAATCGTAGGTAGTTATATAATTTTTAATGAATTGAATTTACAACTTGTTGAAAATATAATAACAAAATTATTCTTTTAAAAAGTATTAAACAGTTAGTTGGTACCTATTTGAATTAAATTTTTAGAATCAAAATGCTAATTTTTGTACATTGTAAACATTGACAAATTTGTTTCGGATTCATTAAATCTTCGTCAGAATGCTTTGATATGATAATACAGAACAAACTATAAATAATAAAACATGAATATAATAACACCATTGATTAATAGTGAAATAATGAAAAAAAAAGATTTTTAAAATTTGCATGAGATTTAAATAATGACAATTAAAAATTATATCTACTATATAAATAACTAGCGCCTGCGGCGCTAGACATACGTATAGTAAACAGAACCAACACATTATGAACAATTTTTTTATTATTTCAACTTTAAAATGACTGTGGGCATGTAACCGACGTTGGAGAAAATGTTTGTTGCTCCGAATGAAGTCATTTGAAAGCATGAGTTGTACTTGCGAATGTTTAGCAGGAAGTGTTTTGAAATTGCAGTGGTGCCAGTAAGATAACTTAGAAGCGGCTCAGGTGGATCAATCAGCGGTGGCAAAACAACTTTGCCGTTCGAACAACACATTCCTGGTGATTCCTTAGCGAACTTCGAAACACGACAATGCAAGCAAAGTTTGTTCATAACACCTATTGCTACATCCTCGTGATTCATGTAATCGTAGTTTTTGTCGTAATTAAATGCTTCCAATGTTAAATTCAATTTTTGTCTTGATGGAACTAATCCCAAAAACGGTTTTCCCGTCCATTTCTGGCGTAAATAAGAGCGCTACATACGTCCAAAGGTTTTACACAATTTTCACTTTTCAATTAATCTTCAGGTAAAGTTAAATCTTCCGCAAAGAGGTGGATCTTCAACGAAGAGGTGGGTCTGCGTCTTCTTGCACAATTCCGGCGAGTTTTTCTTTAGAAAACCAATTAAAAACAAATTAATCTTCAGGTAAAGTTAAATCTTCCGCAAAGAGGTGGATCTTCCACGAAGAGGTGGATTTGCGTCTTCTTGCACAATTCCGGCGAGTTCTGCGACCTATATAAAGTCTTCCTCACAGGGGGAAGACCATAATAGATCGGTGAAGGCCATAGTTGTTCGGCCTTCGGCCTCACAGGGTGAAACCATAATAGATCCGTGAAGGCCATAGTTGTTCGGCCTTCGGCCTCACAGACCGGACCATAATAGATCCGTGAAGGCCACAGTTGTTCGGCCTTCGGCCTCACAGACCGGACCATAATAGATCCGTGAAGGCCATAGTTGTTCGGCCTTCGGCCTCACAGACCGGACCATAATAGCTCCGTGAAGGCCAAAGTTGTTCGGCCTTCGGCCTCACAGGGCGGACAATAATAGATCCGTGAAGGCCAAAGTTGTTCGGCCTTCATCTGTCATCCGTCATCTGTCATCCGTCATCTCATCTGGCATCCGTCATCTCATCTGTCATCTGTCATCCGTCATCTGTCATCCGTCATCCGTCATCCGTCATCTGTCAGCTGTCATCTGTCATCCGTCATCTGTCATCTGTCATCTGTCATCTGTCATCCGTCATCTGTCATCTGTCATCTGTCATCTGTCATCCGTCATCTGTCATCCGTCATCTGTCATCTGTCATACATACATACATACATACATACATACACACATACATACATAATCTTCACGTAAAGTTACATCTTCATGTAAAGTTAAATCTGTATGTGCAAAATGATTTTTAGGTTATGTAGTTAATGCCGTCACTTTGACACTATCGGGGGGCCCATAGGGGCTATTCAACACTATCAGGGTCACTCTCTAGGTTATGAAAAGGGTCTTGCTAAAACGCGCACTATTTATGTTTTACCCTGTATATGCAAAATGATTTTTGATAATTTTAAAAATATTGTGCAACGCTACTGACTATAATATGTCAATGTCATTTTTAAGGTTAGTCAAAGTTGTGCCCCCTATTTTTCGAGCCGCTACTGACTATAATATGTCAATGTCATTGAATTAATCTTTTAGTGTCAAAATCGCATCGTAACTATGACAACGACTGTGACCTGAAGTGTTTAACTGCTGATGACCGTCTTATGGCGACGAATTACTAAAATCAAAGACGACGAAAAACTTACTCTTGAATGTCGCCAGATCTCGTGAAAGTTTCAACGCCCACAGTTACGGGGTTTAGGCGTCTATGCGGAACATACACACATACCCACATACATACATACATCCATTTTTATATATAAGAAGAAGATGAAAAATAATATCCCTGATTATGTTAGTAAAACATATCAAATATGAATTTAAAAATACCTTAATAAATAAAAAATAGGAAAAAGCAAGAAGAATTAATTTTATTAACGTCGAAAGCCGAAAGATGTAGAAAACTTAAAAAACTCATTAGGAAATTCCTTATCCTAGCAATTAATAAAAAATCTAAATAAAGAAAAATCAAAACGAGTTAAATTTTACTTACGTCATATTTATTATAATTTCTACTTAAAGACATAGAAAACTTAAAGAAAACCATCAGGAAATACCTTATCTTAGCAATTAATAACAAATCTAAATAAAGAAAATCTTTTTAAATAAAAATAAAACATTTTCTACGTCGGCGTCGTCTAGTAGAAATCATTAAACAATGACTTTACGACATTAGTAAATTTAATTAGTCTTGGTTTTGCCTATTTAGTTTGTTCCATATTAATATATTATGTTATTATTTGCATATTAGGAATGTTATTAGTAGGTATAGTATTTTAATTGTCATTTAAATATCATTCAAAATTCAAAAAGTTATAGATATATTAAATTATTTATAGTAGGTATAGATCTTAAATGGCATTCAGACTTCCAAATTTTCAAATTAAATTTATAAAAAAACTGTTTTACTTCAAAAAATTTTAATATTTATTATTTTTTATATCATGTTAAAGCATTCAGACACGGATTTAAAGAATCCGAAATAAATTTGTCAATATTTACAATATAAAAAAAATTGGAATTTTGCTTCTAGTAATTTAATTTAAGTACCTACTAGATATAAATGTTTAATAGCTTGGTAATATTTTTAAAAGAAAAATTTTATTATTATCAAATCTTATATCATTTCTATACAACTGAAATATTTATACACACATTATTAAAATGTATGCTTAATGTTAATAAATTAATTTAACGTTTAATCAACTATTTTATTTTTAAAGGTTAATTAATTATTAATTCTCAATAGTTAAAAAATCAAATATTTCTATTGTAAGTAGATAAGTTTAACTCATTATAAAAAAATAAATCATAAATTTAACAATAAACCTATGAATTTCGACTTTTATAAATATCTCAATATGCAAAACAATTTGTAAGTTAAGATATTTTTGAAAATCGATATTCAGGTATTTTGTTACATTTAATACATTTTCTTCTTCTTCTTCTTCTTCGTGTGCCATATCCGGTCCCCCGGACGTTGGCGACCTCTCTCCTATGCATGTGTTATGCGTTTGAAGTATTAGCACACACACATAGGGGACCTACTACTTAACGCGGGCTCCGAACCGCGGGAAGTGTATACACTTCATCTCCAGAGAGGCTGTACCAGGCAGATTACACCTCGGTGGTTTGCCATTGCCTTCCGAGGGGAGACGGTCAGAATAAAGTTTTTACTGAGCCCGGAGTCGAACCAGGCATTCCGCATTAACAGCAACGCACATAACCGCTTCAGCTAACGACCGTCTCGAATATTTAATACATATTTTTTAAAATAAGTTTAATTTATCTACTTATAATAAATTGAATTACTTGTATTTATACATTATAAACCATATTAGCGTATTAGCAAAATTCAATATTTCAATCTTAAATTAGAATTTTACGAATCCAGCATTTTGAAAATAAATTACAGCGTTCACAGCATTTTGCAAGCCCTTTCAATTGTCATAACAAAAAAAATTGAAAAATTCAAACTGGAGGGACCAACTTGGCGGACTCGGAGAGGAATAAGTTCGGTAAAAACAGTATAAGGAAAGTATTTATAAAAATATTCTGAAAATGATTTATAACAATATCAAATAGAGGGCCAGTTTTCAAAAATGAAATCGATCCAATCAACAGTTCGATTTTTAATTAATTTTTAAGAGCAGTCAGTTGTAACATTTGTAAACAAGTGGGGAAACTCGAACACCGCGCTGTGATAAAATGTTTAACAAAAAAGGGTAAAAGTGCAAAAGAAATACAAAATGATATACTTGAAGTGTACAAGGAATGTTTCACTAAAAACAATTTACAAGTGGGTTCGACTTTTCAAAGCAGGACAAGAGTTCTTAAATATAATAAAAATTTCTCAAGACATCAATTTATTAGATGGTACCATCCAGACAATTCTACATTATGACCTTCGTATATCAAAAAGTAATTGCAAGATGGATTCCACGTTTGCTGTTTCCTGAACAGAATCAATTTCGAGCAGAAACTTCCAGACAATTTTTGAAAATGTGCGATGCTGATTCAAAAAAATTTTTAAATAACATTATAACAGGTGTTGAGGCATGGATTCATTATTATGACCCCCAATCTCAACAAGAATCTTTGCAATGGATTTTTTTCCTTTTTCTAACCGTTATTTATCCACTGCTGGATGTATAGATCTCTCCCCATCAGGGGGGAGGGTATAGACATACCCTACCTCGCTGACCTAGTGCGCGTTGATAGGGAAGCTGCGACCAGCGGCGTTATGTTTTAATTGGTCACCACGCAGTCACCCATCCAAGTGCATAACGTTAGCAACCTCGCTTGACGTTCCGTAATCTAACGACCACAGACATTTGCATTGCGCTACGTTGCTGCTCTCAATGGATTGAAACTGGATCAATGAAAAATTAATGGATTGCTCATGCAATGGATAGAAAAGAGAAAATCCAACAAGTTCAACACTAAAACATCCGCTGGCAAGATTATGGCCACAAATTTTGGTATGTCGAGGATATTCTGTTAATTGATAACTTGTGACGTAAAGAGAATATAACAGGATTATTACATAAATTAAAGGAAATTATCCAAGAAAAGGAAAGTGCAAAGTGAAACAAACATTTTTGCTCTTCCACGACAAAATGCACCAATTCACAAGTCGTAAGTTTCACAGGCTACTATTGAAAAATGTGGCTTTGAAGAAATAAATCACCCACCTTATGGTCCTGGCCCCTAGCGATTACTTTCAATTTCCAAATTTAAAGCATGAATTACGAGGGATGAAATTTAATACCGATGAAGCAAGGCAATCGAATCATTTAATTCAAAGAAATACCAAGTCCTTGAGCTTCTAGAGGATTATGTCGAAAATTAAAATTTATTTCATTAAAAAATATTGATTCCTTATACCGTTTTTACCAAACTTATTAATTTCCCCTCGTATAGGGTTTTAAATTATGTACCCTGTATATTGAACTGTGTTCCACGATTAGTAAATTTAAACAAGTACGCTATTAAAAGTAAGTAATTGTAAAGTTAATAGGCTTAAGAAAATTTTACTTTCGACTTGAACCTATAAAACTGCAATTATCTTGCGTAGTTGAATAGGCAAATTCAAGGTATAAATTTTACTTTTATGGGATGTTGTATTGTATTAGGGTTTTAGAAATACGTAATAAAACACCCGACTTAAATCAAAAAGAAAATGTTAGTATTAAAAAGTGACATTTTCGTTTGTGCCTGATACTCGAGAGACCGATTTTCTATAACAGTATTGTCGTAAAATGGAAACAAATCAATAAATGCAATAAAATACAAAATTCTGCATTTATGATTTTTTTGCCATTCCATTCTAGTTCTATTTTATTGAAAAAATATTGAAGCAGAAAAGCAATAAAAATAATGAAGTAATAAAAAATAATAAGGAGTAATAATTAAAAAACGACCGAATGTCGCCAAAAATAGACTGAAATTATTTATTGATGGCATGTAAAGTATTTAATTGAAAATATTGACATAGTTTCAAAATAAATTATTGGCTTGGTTAATTAATTAATTAATAATAAAATATTTACATTAGCATAGTGGAAAATTAATAAATTATAAAGCGTAAATAAAGCCAAAGCAAACCCAATAAAATAATAATAAATTTTGTAAAGGTATGTCGCATTATTTAAAAGTGCTCGGCTTGATATAAAAATTGCTGCAATTTGAGTGCTATATTGTTGCATGTAATTGTTGATAGTCTTACCTTTATAAAATTCTAGTCGTAATGAAACCGGAAGCAGCAACAAACAGTAATAAATTTTAAATTTCGAAATAAAAAAGTATGAGCTAACATGAACGAAATTAAAAAGTGTATTTGTAAATATAAAAAGAGTAAATATTTCACATACGTCTGTTCCGGTCATTCTGTCACCGGGTCCTCGTACGTGACAATGCAAATATGCAGTGGCCCCTAGCTGTACTGTGACATTATTAATTGTGTTGTTTTCAGCTCCTGCAGCTCCCTCGGCTCTGGAATAGTCTTCTAAATTGTTGTACCAAAGCTGTCGCCAGTCAGAATACTCTTGTAAGTCTCTTTTTCCTAAAACAAAAGCAAAAATTACTACTCCATAATAAAGTCCCCAAACAAAACTATTTTTCAGCATTGCTTTTATAAATTATCACTATCAAGTGTTAAAAAATTGGGCAATTTTATGTTATAAATAAGACTCATTAATCTTCAGATCTAATTTTATTACATTTTGAGCTCCGAAAGAAAATCAATTATTCATGGTTGCCAACACTATATCGTTCCTTACAATAAGTTATTTGTTTTGTATTGTGTTCGCCGCAAGCTTGTCTTTGGACATGTTAACATTTGACACCTATTGTTTGATCAATGCCTGACATACTTATCAACTAATTAAATAAATAGTAGTTTCAACTGCCATTAATTATACCGGGTGTTCATTTCTAAGGTAACCATTAGGAAATTTGAGAAAAACAAATGACACGTCGGGTCAGATAGCGAGGAGGACGTTCAAAACTAATACTATTTGAATTTTAAATTTTACGCCCTCCCCACCAGCTACTTCTACTGTAAAATTTTAAATAACATCCCTACCTTGCGGTACATTATTTTAAACGTTGAAGAAGTCCTCGTTCGTGCACGTTAAAAAATGGATTTAGTGGATCCGTTTAGAAGTTACAGGTAAAAATTGAAAATGCAACAAATAACCAATTTTGTTTGGAAATTAATTTATTGTTATGAAAATCGCGGTCAAGTCCGCAGCGTACAGAGGAAATTTTATTAGAAGGCTACAAGTTACGATACAAGCAAGCAGCCTTGCAGACTTTTATTCTTTAGGGCTCAAAATTGATTTAACTGATATGAACTGTACTGCTCTCCTTAGTTGAAACGTCCTAACAAACAAATTGGTTTTTGGGAGAAAAATTTTATATACCTATAGATGTTATAACCCTGTTTTCATTTTATTTCACGGAAATTTAATAAAACCCTATATTAGAGAAGGTCTTAAATACTATTTTTATAATGAACAGCATTATAACATCTACATAAACTCACTTTTCTCTCGGAAACCAATTTGTTAATTATAACGTTTTAACTAACTAACGTAAGGATGGCAGAGTAGCGTATCTGGGAAATTACTCTAGAGAAAGCAAAAATAATAAAAATTAATTAAATAAGAATCTTTGTAAAAAAATTCAACACTTCCGACTATTTTCATGAAAACGCATTTAATTACGAAGTTATTTGGGGAGACTATTTACAAACTCGGACATGTCCATTTTTTACAAAAATTTAGTTTGATGTGCCATTCTGTTCTTTATAGTGATGCGCATAGAATGGTATAACATGTTAGTATCAAAAGTAGACATTGAACTTATAAAATTAAGTTTAAAAACTACTGTTATTTACAAAAGTGGACGTATCCACCTACGGTTTTCTACATTAACGGGCATCTCCACTTCGACCAATCAGGACCAAGCTTATGCTGATGAGTGTAACTTGTAACAAAGGTGCAACAAGAAAAACACAATCTTGGTTCATTAGAAGCGTGCTTGAATTTTTAAATTAAAAAAAAACGGCGACTTTTAGTGCATGATCCAGTCACAGTAAAAAAGTTGCCTCTACTAAAAATTGTCATGATATGGAGACGTCCGTCTTTGTAAATAGTCTCCTCATTCATAACAAGTTCTTAAACAATGTGAGAGCAGTAAAAAAATTGTTTTTGAACTTTGGCAATCCTTTCAGCGAGACTTCAGACCAGCTGATAAAAATTGATGATCGTATAATCTTTCCAGAAGATCGAGCTTACAGCTCTCCGTATAGCACAGGCTAAAGGTTTAAGTATTACAAGTCTTTTGGAATGTCAAAATTGGTAGAATGTAATAAATAGCTTAAGCATCTTTGCTCCAAATAAAAAGAATGGAATCCACATATTTGCTAGAAGCTATAAATTTTAAACAAAAGAAGACTATTGGTGCCCTAAAATTTAATGTGCAAGTTTGTTTTCAAAGCTATTTATTGCATGCCAAAGTGGAGAGATGGACCTCGATTAATTTTTCTTCCACGAAAATCAGATCAATCCATCATCTCTATCAGTGTTATGGTCACATACTCAAGGGATGACTGGTGATGAAATAATTTCAGTCACAGCTGATGCTTGCTATTTAAGAAGGTACCGTACTTTTAATCTCTCTATGCTCAAAGACCCTCTGTAAATATGCTTTCAAGTTTAACATACAATTAATGAATGATGGTGAACATAAAGTGGTATCTAGAACTGATCTCGTTTTGGAATAAAACTTTACCCAAGAATTGGCCAAACTTGTTTTAAAATCCCAGGCAACAAAAATTACCTTTTCCTACTTATCGCAAAGTTCCTTGGTACACACTTCAACAGCCTTTTTAACCATATGTTAACCTTTCTTCTCAGTAGATGTCCAAACCAACGCAGGCCCGGTTTTCCATTTTTTTGGATTACATCTTCATCTGTTTTCATTTTATTTCTTATTTATTCGTTTCTTACATGTTGCGACCTGGATACTCCAGCACTTCTTCGCAGGTAGTCAATTGAGACTGTCATTAGTTTTCTTTGCATGTTTGCATTAAATTTAAGCTGCAAACTTCACATTCGTAGCAGAGAACCGATTCCACCATAACTTTTCCGACTCTTGTTCGTTTTTATTTGAGATCTTGTTGTTCTACCACAAGGAGTTCAGCGCTCCCGCAATGTTTTGCTTCACTGAATTCTGCTTTTTACATAGTGTGTTCCTTTCGTCTCTGTAAGAAAGAGCAGAAGATATAGTGTTGAGCGTAGTATCACAAACGCCCTTACTGAAGAGAAATCTACAGCACTCCGAGGATTTTACTCTTCACAGGTTGCGATACCAATTTATCGTTCAGTCATAGTGGAATAAATAAAGCTTGAAAGGCCTGTTAATTGAGTTCGTCAAGTTCTATTTACGTCTAAAAGTAAACGTCCATTGAAAAACAGCAGCCTTTGAAGAGCTCACATTTCCAACTGCCTATCGGAATATGAATTAAATAAATAAAAATATTATTTTAACCATATTTTCCTTAACGACATGGTTGAAATTTAAACGTTCCTGATATCAGGATGTTGTAATTTTTTTAGTTATTTTTTTCATAAGCGCCGAATGTAAAGCTTTTTGACATTGTTTATAAATACAACGAATCAATTCTGCGCCGTCAAAAACATAGAAATAGTCATAACCTCATAACTATTATGACAAACCATATTTCGTATCAAATTTAAAAAATGAAAAAAGTTTCATTTTAAAAATTGCGGCGTTCAAAGAGATGAAGTTGATCAAAATTAATCAGAGACTTGGTTATTAATATAACAAACGAATTATGAGTAAAAAGAATTTTTTACGGTTGGAAAATGAAAAAATATTTACAAGTTCTTTATGATTTTCCAAAATGGCCGCTATTTTAAGCCCTAAGCCCTCAATCCGTTGCTTTAAAATTGTGTACATTATACTTTTCAACAAAAAACAAAATTTATTTATGAAGCTGAAAATCTTTGTGCTCTGAGAACTGTTGGAATTTTCAATGAAAGCCACCCTGAAAATTGAAGATTTGAAAATTTGAAGAAACCGTTTTCATATGCAACAAAATTAATAAGAATTGCAAAATTTTGCATGGAGTTTTGCAGATGGAAGTACTAGGTTATTTTTCTGCATGTTCCGATACCTCTATTCGAAAGCAGGTCCCTCAGTTAACAAATATTTCTATTAGTTCCATAAAGTGCTAAAAATCCTCAATTTGCTTCTTGATAAAATTCAAATTCGATAATAACTTCTCTTTTATATAGAGGAGGTAAATCCTCTTTTCAAAGAGGATTTTGATAGAAGAATATCAAGATTTGTAAACTGATGTCCTAGAGAATTTTTTTGATTCAGATACGAATCAAGTTTTTTTTAAATAGATTTGTGAACAAACACAATAATTGTAGGTATTGGGACAATAAAAATCATGCCAAGATCATGCACAGTTTCTTCAAAAGGTCAAGGTGTGGGCTGGTATACTTGGAAATGACATTGTTTGACCAATTTTTATTGAAGGAAACCAGACCGTACAAATATATCTCAATTTCTTCTTCTTCGGCGTTTTATTCCCTGTTGAATATTACTGAATCGTTTAATGCTATATAATCCTTTTATTGGGGTAAATTAGTGTCCATTTTTGCCTTTCTTCAACTTTTCTCCATAATACTCTTCTATTTTTTATATAATCTTCTCTTCCATTGTGCCTTCTTCTAGATGTTTTCAATTCTTTATTTCCATAGTTCTAAGGCCGTTTCATGTGATTTTGATTTAGACCTCCTTCTTTTTCTCTCCACTTGCGGTCTCCACTTAATCATACTTTTGACAGCACTTCCCTC
The DNA here is from genome assembly GCA_932274525.1 of Podabrus alpinus. Classification (NCBI taxonomy): domain Eukaryota; kingdom Metazoa; phylum Arthropoda; class Insecta; order Coleoptera; family Cantharidae; genus Podabrus; species Podabrus alpinus. Next base: position 160,177,425 of record OW026451.1, read on the forward strand.
TAGGACTCTCATTGCATGATCCATGCATCCCAGTCTCATTGCCTTAATGTGTGATTTTACTTTAGTATATTTTCCTCTTCTAGTTCCCTCTTTATTTTGTGGTTTGTACTTCTGTACAGTTTGTCTCTGATCTTTTATTTGTGCTCTTAATCTCGAGTCTCAAGTAGTCGAATGTTCTCACTTCTTCGAATTTGTACTCTTCTATCTGTAATTCTTCCATATAAACAATTTTGTTCCTATGATATTTCATAAAATTCGTCATGTTTTCATTTATATTTTCCTCCTTTTTAGCCTCTAGAACGTTTCTGTAAGAGTTCTACGCGATCTTGCTAGAAATAGCACGCAACCTTTCCCGCTTCTTTGTTTATAATCTTTTCTCTACATTTGGTTCTTCTCACTATTCCTTCCAATACGACATTGAACAGCGTGGCCGACAGTGCGTCTCCTTGCCTCACTCCTGTGTTAATATGGAATTCTACTGTTTTTCCTTTTTTGTTATGGTTTCTGCTGTAGTTTTTCTAGCGTCATTTGTACTATAGTATATTGCATATTAAAAGCGGAAAGTGAATCTTTTGTGCTCGGAGGCGAAATTTTCATCGCTCGCTTACGGCTCGCGCTGTAAATTTCGCCTCCGAGCACAAAAGTCACTTTACGCTTGAAGCATGCATACTATTTTTCCTCCGCCCGCTTCAAAAATGATCAAAACCTAGATAAAGATTTACATTCAATCTCTGTAGTGAATTATTATTATTTCTATCATATTAGCCTTGCTACATCGTTTCTAAGGAAATTTTACGTTCCATTTGTTTTAAGCTGTCAGCTTAAAACAAGCTCGCCAAGCGGCAAATGCCAACTTTCAACCATCAACTGACAGCTTGAAAATCCTACTTTCACTATCGGGCGTAGGAAAAAAAATTTTCTTACCAGGGAGTTTTATATTTGCCGTTTCTGGGGACGGTCCCCTAACTTTGGCAACTCCAAATAAATTGAAAATTTCCTATTGCAAAGAGGAAGGTTTATATAGTATACTGTAAAAATTTCACTTGCGAATGTATTAGCAAAATTTCGAGAAAAATCAATTTTAAAATAGCATAATTTTACACGTAAATCGCATGTTTAGGCCACGTCCATTACCGAGGTTATAAATATAAGTCGACGCTCGCTCGGTACGGAGCGCATTTGCCAGTCTACTGCCGTGCGTATAACATCGGAGTAATTATTTAAAAAACGGTCCGTTTCAGAACCAAAAACTATTTTAAGAATAAGGTCTCTAAATAAACATAAAAAACTATGGGGAAAACCTAGGCTTTGCGGGGCTCTGCCCCGCGGCCGGTTTTGATGGTGCAAATTACTTTTTAGGGTGGATCCGGCCCGGCCAGAACTGTGCGCATCAAAAAACCTACCCTACGCCCCTCCGGGGTTCCGGGAGGTTTTTCAATCGCGTACGCCGCTCCGCGGCAGAGCTAAACATACGAGAAGGCGCCACCCATCAAGCAAACCGGGATGAAGGCAACCGGGATTTTAAACCCCCAAAAAATCGCGTAAAATCAAAAAATAATCGATGTTACATGTACGAGAGTAGCATCTGCCGGTGCGAAATACTCTAAGTGTTAGGGTCATTCATATTGCACGTACCGTCCACAGAATGAGCGACGCGCGGGAATCTCGTTAATTTTACCACAGAATCTCGTTAATTTTGCTAACTTCAAAATCGATTTACTCAAAATTTTGCTAATACATTCGCAGGTTTAAATTATATCAGTATACTATATAAACCTTCCTCTTTGCAATAGGAAATTTTCAATTTATTTGGAGTTGCCAAAGTTAAGGGACCGTACCCCCGTTTCTTTCAGCAGTTGCTTTACGTTCACTTTATCAAAGGCTAAATTGTACACTTTCAAGCCTTTTTGTACGTATTGAAAACGCTACACTATTTCTTCCTTTTCGGTGTAGATAATTTATTATTTTCGTTTATATTTATAGGATCAGCCCGACATTACGGATTATATGTGCTGTAATGGTTGGATGACAAATTTCCTGGCAAATGAATTGGTAGGAAAGGCCCGATAGAATGGCTGGCAAAATCTCTCTATTTGACGGCGCTTGATTTTGTCCTATGGGGACATTTGAAAAATTCCTCCCAAGAACTATCTTAAGTGATAGTGGAGTGCACATGTTTATCGCTGCTAACGTAATAATCTTCGTAAAAATAAATTTATTTTTTGCTTCATCTTTCAATTGTTATTTGCATCTAACTTGTAAACGAATCCACTAAATTCAATTTTTTTACGTGGCTGAATCAGAATGTTTTCCGCACCTTTAAAATTTAATGATGTACCGCTAGGTAGGAGGTGGTATTTAAAATTCAAACATTATTGGGTTTGAACGTCCCACCAACTTGTAATATTGAATTTTTAAAATTAATTTAAAATTAAATTTACCGCTTGTTTTGGTTTAGAATATTTTCGTACTCCGTGTATATTCACAATTTTAATAATATTTCGTAACGACATCTAGTATTAGGAAAAGACAACGGGTTCTTAAGGGTAAAATTTGCTTGGTTGGCGTCACTTTCTTTGTTAAGGAAGAAGCATCGTTCAGATGTTGGTGTACCGTGTTAACGTCAAGGTGTCATTTATTTTGAACTCAAAATAATTCTGTTTTTAGCTTGATTTGCTTTTAGTGTTGGTGTTTAATTGTACAGGTATAAATCTTTTAATTAGTTTATAATGTTTAATACTAATTTGGGCAAAATAGTTAATTTAATTTATTTGTGTTTTACATAATTTCATTGTTTAAAATAATAGAAACTTAATAGGTTGTTTTAAAGGGTTTTACATTATAGCTAAATTCGGTTTTTCTCAATGCAATTTAAAGTTATTTATTATTAAAGGTAGAAATAGTTCACTTATGGAAAATATTTGTTACAAGGTTAAAGGGTGCGGGCTTTATTATAATTTGTAGGTAAGGGGTTGTTGGAACCCAACCCGGGTGTTGTAGATTCAAGGTTGCGACAGTGGAAATTTTTACTATTCTATTCAAGGCTAAAAGTAGATGATTGTCATGTGTTAGAAATGTACAAAGGGATTCTTTTAAACTGCAAGGTTAAATATCTAATGGTAACTTGTTTATTCAAACAAAGAAAATGCAAGTATGCTTATATACAGGGTGTTTTTAATTTCAAATGAGATTAGATTTATAAATAAGAGGTTTCTTTATTTAATATAGGTAGTAATCTGTTAGTAAAGTAAATAATTATATACAGGGTGTTTGTCAAAGTTATTGCTAATTGTTTGCAAGTACAAAGACTTGATTGGAGGAATTCAGTCATTGCTTAAGGTGACACAACAGCTTAAAATATGATGAAAAATATGTCCGCAAATCTTTCTATCTTGGTAAATAATTGACTTATTTAAAACAATGGTTTTGGGTTCGTTACGTGTACATTTAGCTTCGCCGATTTGGGTAAAAGAATATAAACAACCCCTAGTAGCGTGGAATATAAATCACTCACGACTACTCTGCTTAAATGCAAACCATAAAGCAAATTACATTGAACTGTTCCCAAAGATTTGTTGTTAATTAAGTTGTCGTAACTTAGATCTGGGTTTTAATATTGGTAAATTAGGTATCTTAATTATTCAAATACAGGATGGTTGAACTTGTTTGAATTAGGTTGTGATTTTAATTTGTATTTGAACAGCTGTAACTCTCATGTTTTTCTAGAAGAACGTTGGGCCCGGCGAGATATATAATATTTTAGCCACTATAAAACCAACGAAGGATTCCTTGATTTAAACCAGCAAGCCATATACAAATTATTGTTTCAGCTGAGTTTAAATAAGTTACAATTAATTAGGTAGTAAATTGTAATTCAAGGGTGGTTATTTAAAGGTAGATTAAAAAGGTATTTTTACATTAACAGCTAGTGTTTCAATAAAACACATAGCTTCCCTCAATCTTCATAAAATGTACTAAGTACATGAAGAAAAGATTATAACAATCCAAAGAATTGAATCCAAACAAGTAATTTAAAAGTTATCATATAACATAAAGCGATTTAAAACAAATCGACTTTCAGGGTAATTAAATCTACAGATTTATTAGGTCACGATTTAGGTAAATCATTGCTTCAGGTTAAATTCCTCAAACAAGAATATTAAAGAGAATAAAAGAATTTACATGCCCAAATTTGGTAGTTTTATTTGTGTTGGAAGTTAATGTTCGTCTCTCTTTCGGAACGATCATTTGTTTGTTACAGTTGTTTTTGACACTATGTTTTGTACACCGGAAGAAAGAGTTTGGTTACTAGATGGCGATCGTAGGTATTTCATAACGTGGTGGTCCAAGTTATTTTCCGTGTCGTCGAAGAAGTGTGATCTTAGGTTTGAACTTTGTTAGTTCTCAAGAGATGGCGGTTTTCTGGAGAGGACGTTGGCGCGAAGTTCAAATTCAAAAGTTGCATCTTACAAACTTTTTTTTTTGTTTTTCTCAAATTTATTCAAAGAAGAAATTAGTTCAACTGGATACTTTTTAAATGAACACCCGGTATATCGATGCAGTAGCGTAACTAGGAGATTTGGGAACCGGATAACTTTTATGTGCCACAGTGTCGCCACTGTATCGCGGCAATTACCTAAATAAAACATCGCCGAGTAGTTTAGATTTATGAGCTTTGTATAACTAATTTAAAATAAGCAATATTTAATTGATTTAGTTGTAAGTTTTAGCAGTTAAACGCTATTAAATTATCTATTAGCAGATAACAATATCGATAAGTATCTTGATAGTTTGCTGGTAGAACACTTAGACTGTCACTTCATTAGTTCATACAACTTGTGCACCCAAGTTTCCTCAGTAAACCTAAAATTTAACTTGCACACGTTATACAAGCTTCAATAAACATTTGCATAGATAAACAACTTTGCCTAGTAACAAGCAATAAGAGCTCTATTCACCCTTTAAAAAATACCTGGTAACCCAGTCCGACCACATTTAGCAGGGGAATTTGCAAATTAATTTCAAAATTTGAATATTTTGAAAAAGTGATGTATGTTTGCTCAAGTGATTTCCCTTTCTTGTGCCAAGTTTTTGTTGTCATGATCGAGGTTCTCGCTTGACTGCTCGGTAAGCCGGCTTACGCACGCAGCTGTGCAGAAATCTACAAGCAACACTAAAACGAGAATTGTTTACCTAATCAATATGACTGTGAAGGAAAGTCATTTATTGGTTTATAAGCAAGAAAATTAATAGGTCCGTTAAAGTTGAATTTAACGCAAAACTTAAAGTAACATTTAATACACAGAATTAATAAGCTTTATTTTGACGTTAATATCGTAAGCTCCTGAAATGTAATTAGCATTGTCATTTTTGTGGAAATTTCAAAAATTACGTTTTTTATTTCTTAGGCATACAAAAACAATTCATTAAAAAATGTTTGGTTTGTAAACACGGTTTAATTTAAAAGTAGTACATGAATTTTAGACTACAAACAAAGAAAATTTATTTTAACTATATTGTGTGCTTGTTTTGCTCTATGCCAGACATCGCGGCATTGTTTGCTAAAAGATATTGAGCAAACATAGTACATTGTTTTAGCTCCATTGTACCATTAAATACTTTAGACTAAATTATGCTCCCTTAAAATATATACCTACTATTTAAAGGGTCGTGTTTTTGTTTAAATTGATTGTGCAATTTAAATATTGTTATTTATAATCCTTTCTGGGAAATAAATAATTACCTTTAAATTAATTCATCAATATGACTTTAATTAATAACATCGAAATTTCAAACAAAGTGATTAAATTATTAAATTGTATTTTATTCGATTTTAAATTCAAAATTATTATTGAATGTGGAAATGAAAACACCATTGCAAAATTCGCATTATTTTTCTGCTTTCAATGAATTATAATTGAAACAAATTATGTATAGACTAATATACAAATTAATTAATGTGAATGTATCGGCTTTTAGGATTATAACCTAAAATTAACAGTTTTTGGGTTAAGCAATTAATTTTTTATTTCCATGGTACCATGGTTTGATCCTCTAGAGAACCAGGGAAGTGTAATAAAGGGCTTTCCAACAAGAACTTTTTTTTCGTTTCAAATAAAACATGTTTTGGATGAAAGTTCTGTATTTTTTATCGATATCTCTCTCAGCTTCCTTCGTCCTACGTAAGGACATGGTGGCATCCTTTATTGATATAAATACAATGTAGGAAGTTTACAATTTATCAGTGAAAAATAATATCGAACAAATGTCCACCAAGACCACGTATACAGACGTCGATCCTTTTGTTAAAATTTTCGATGCCATTTTTGTGTAATTGCGGCTCTATCTCACCAATTACACATTGGGTGTTGATTTGCAAGGCGTTAAATCACACGATCTAGGTGGCCAATTAACTACAGAACTATGCGAAATATCGTTTGCAATAAATTCAATATTTCGGTTGAAATCACATATTACTTATATCGATATCATCAACAATAGACAAAAAAAAAATTGGCAACAGTCCTGATAACGCAATTCATTGATAGCAACAGCGTTTCCAACCTCATTTTCTAAACAATACTGTCCAATCACAATCACTCCTTCAGGACAATAAGCACACCAAACAGTAACACGACAGGAATGTAAAAGCTTCACAACAATCACTCTTGGATTTCTTGACACCCAATTGCGGAAATTTTACTTATTAACGTAACCATTCAAATGAAAATGAGCTTCATTTCTTCAGAAAAATCATCACCTTGTTCAAGGATTAAATTTGAGAAGTGTTGACGGCCAGAAAGGTCGCCTTTTTTTAATTCTTTCACAAAATGAACCTTGCAAGGTTTGGAACCCAAATCTTTACGCAAAATTCATCATATTATTGGTGCTCGTGGATATGAATAAATTTGGATTTTCCTCAATATTTTCACTTAGAGCAGTAACATTTTCAGCTGAACAACCTGAACGAACACGTTTTGTTATTGGTATATTATGTACCGAACCAGTAAACGCAAATTTAACCACCAAATTATTAATAGCGGTCTCAGAAGGACGATTATAACAACCGAAAATATCCAAAAGTTTGTGATGTGTAGTGTTCACAGATTCACCATTTTGGCAATAAATTTGGTAAATAACTTGATTGCTTTTCGAAGTATTCGCTTTTGCTAATTATTAATACATTTTTTCAAACGTTGGGATCAATTTGCAAAACATTATTTCCCCTCTGAAGCTGATACCTTAGAAACCAGTGTTTGAAATGTTTCAACAATTGCTTCTGATCACGAAAAACGTTCACCACGCATTTTATTTTTGATATTTTTGACTTTCTCAAAAAAATCCAAAATTCTCCTAATCAAAAAAGTCCCTGTTGATAAACCCTGTATACAGTCCACATTAATCAGTAGGTCCCCAGACACGCGAAAATACAAACTAACTCTTTAAAACTGAATGTTCCAATTAGAAATAATTATTTAAGCTTTCATTATTTAATCGAAAGCTGAAATAACTTGAGCCTTGCAGATTAGTACAATAATTAATAAGTTAAAGTTATTCGTGCAAACAGATTACCTACAATAATCTAATTAAACTAAACGTTACACATAAGTGCACAAACTAGAAATTTATTTTATAGGTAGGCTTTTACGATTAAAAACTTAAAGCAATTGACAGGGTGTGTAGAATATACGCAACTTTGTTGAAGTTATCTCAACCCTTAAAAACAATTTTTTTATCGTCTAGCGTAGACTCACTTATCTAAATTTGCCACACTCGATCTTACTTATATTTTTTCAAATTTTGCTCAATATACTGCTAGAAACTTAAGTTCTCCTATTTCTCTTTGTTTAAGATAATTTGATTAAATTTTTATGTAACAGTGGGTACCTAGAGATTTTTATAGCTCTGTAGTTTTCAGTAGTCTTAGTTAGCGTCATTTATGGTAAGTGGAAACGTAGACAACATCAAGATACAATATAAAGCAAATCATCTGCTAAGTAAAATTCCTGTTTCAGCTTTTACTTCATTATCGAGTTATATCTTACTCTCTAGTCCTGACCGTTGAACTTATTTCTCTAAGAAATGTCTTCTTCGGCACTTGAGGACCTGCAGTTTAATATCGGCTCCAAACATGTGAGTTTAGAGAATTTCATCATTAACTTTCTGCCAAATTTTGTCATGTTTCTTTTTGGCAAGGTTATTGATCTAATATGAAATTTTACAATAACAATATTATGTTCTTTGTTCTCCCTAGTGGCGTGTTGTCAATGACTGGTCTGTGGATTGATCGGAAAGTTATCGGTTTCCTTCAATTAGTACGATACGTGATGGGATCTCCAGGTTACATTTTTGTGCAGAAGTTGATGTGAAATTATTAAGCTGTGTTTATAAGCCTTAATTTATTAACTGTATCTAACTGTTGTGGCCAAAACGGTCTTAAATTATTACCAAATAATTTCGAAGTTTAAAAATGTAATTTATTCCGAATGTACTTATGTAAATCGTTCTTTTAGCGATGTTGGTGACTCACCACAATTCGTAGGTAATTTTAATTGAAAGCAACTATAGGTAGCCCTCTACGATACCGATGTAGTAATATGATGTCACAAACATACACGATTGTGCTGATAAGTAAATACATAATTCGTAAAGAGCAAATCGACCATCCAAATGGTTTATCCTATTTGCAGTCACCTAGAACCGACCACAAATGACTGTAAAATGTATGACAACTGGTACTGCGAGTACCTATATTATATCATGAGTAAATATTAGTGAAACAACATGATAAGCCCGTCTTTGTTTGTAACGATTACCGTTAATCCTTTCGAGTACGCAAATTAATACGAAATAAAAACCCCAAAAATTAATTAATACATTGAAAATCTAAATTTTATAAATTGCAACCTAGGAGCGCACTATGCAAATTCATGAAACATTAATAAATTGAAAGTACAAGTTTTAGTTATGCTGTTCTTATTTTCAAGTCTCAAAACAACTTGAAGCATTATTAATAAAATACATAACCTTATGAATAAAATTAGATTACAAAAAAGGAATGAAAAATTACAGTAATAAATAAAATTATAATAAAAAATCTAAAAACTTTTTCTTGTGTTCTGCTTTCTTCCGGCCTGTTTTTATTGTACTGCTTATTAATTTGTTGAAAAAAATTGTTTAATTTTTTATTTATTAAATTATTCCTACTGTAATTTTAGTTCTTTATTCATTTTTTAAAATTATTTTAATTTTATATTGATTATGAATTTTAGACAGATGCGTATCTTCACATGAAATTGTGCCAAATTGTTCCGATAAATAGAAAACGTTACCTGCTCTTTTTAATTTATATATTGACGAAATAACAGAGTGGAGGGAGAGATACCACCAGGACTATGTTGTATGTTATATCAATCTATTAAATCACTATTATATGCAGGCAACCAAGTTATTATCGCACCAAATGCAGATGTTTTACATGTAGTGCCAATTCAGTTAATAATAAGATACCGCATATATAATAATGTATCTATAGAAAATACATAATACTTACTCAAATAATATAAAAATATTTGAGTTATAATAAGCCCTGACTTTAACTATTGAAATTTACACTTTTGAAATTGAAACCGTGTCAGCCCCTAACGTTTAAAAAATATCTTCCTCTTATAATTAGTATAACGTTCTACACCGTCTTCCAATTGCCCTGTTTGTGCTCGATGCATGTTGAAACTGTGTGACGAGCACAAAGAACCTACAGCTTAACGTGGATTTCGAACCACGGAAATAAACGATTTTTATACCGTCCACTCCATTCAAGGAAGTTTTCATCCATCTTATATATAAAAATGCTTGTATGTGTGTGGGTATGTGTGTGTGTTCCGCATAGACGCCTAAATCCCGTAACTGTGGGCGTTGAAACTTTCGCGAGATCTGGCGACATTCAATAGGAAACTTTTCGTCGTCTTTGATTTTACTAATTCGCCACCATAAGACGGTCATCAGCAGTTAAACGCTTCAGGTCACAGTAGTTGTCATAGTTACGATGCGATTTTGACGCTAAAAGATTAATTCAATGACATTGACATATTATAGTCAGTAGCGGCTCGACAAATAGGGGGCACAACTTTGACATAAGAATGTTAACCTTAAAAATGACAGATGACATATACTCAGTGGCGTTCCAAATATTTTTAAAATTAAATGACTTAACCTTAAAAATGACAGATGACATATACTCAGTGGCGTTCCAAATATTTTTAAAATTAAATGACTTTGACATATTATAGTCAGTAGCGGCTCGACAAATAGGGGGCACAACTTTGACATAAGAATGTTAACCTTAAAAATGACAGATGACATATACTCAGTGGCGTTCCAAATATTTTTAAAATTAAATGACTTTGACATATTATAGTCAGTAGCGGCTCGACAAATAGGGGGCACAACTTTGACATAAGAATGTTAACCTTAAAAATGACAGATGACATATACTCAGTGGCGTTCCAAATATTTTTAAGTCAGTAGCGGCTCGACAAATAGGGGGCACAACTTTGACTAACCTTAAAAATGACATTGACATATTATAGTCAGTAGCGTTGCACAATATTTTTAAAATTATCAAAAATCATTTTGCATATACAGGGTAAAACATAAATAGTGCGCGTTTTAGCAAGACCCTTTTCATAACCTAGAGAGTGACCCTGATAGTGTTGAATAGCCCCCATGGGCCCCCCGATAGTGTCAAAGTGACGGCATTAACTACATAACCTAAAAATCATTTTGCACATACAGATTTAACTTTACATGAAGATGTAACTTTACGTGAAGATTATGTATGTATGTGTGTATGTGTGTATGTATGTGTGTCTGTATGTATGTATGTATGACAGATGACGGATGACAGATGACGGATGACAGCTGACAGATGAGATGACAGATGACGGATGACAGATGACAGATGACGGATGACAGATGACGGATGACAGCTGACAGATGAGATGACAGATGACAGATGACGGATGACAGATGACGGATGACAGATGACGGATGACAGATGAGATGACAGATGACAGATGACGGATGACAGATGACAGATGACGGATGACAGATGACGGATGACATATGACAGATGAGATGACGGATGACAGATGACCGATGAGATGACAGATGAGATGACAGATGACGGATGACAGATGACGGATGACAGATGAAGGCCGAACAACTTTGGCCTTCACGGATCTATTATTGTCCGCCCTGTGAGGCCGAAGGCCGAACAACTTTGGCCTTCACGGATCTATTATGGTCCGGTCTGTGAGGCCGAAGGCCGAACAACTATGGCCTTCACGGATCTATTATGGTCCGGTCTGTGAGGCCGAAGGCCGAACAACTGTGGCCTTCACGGATCTATTATGGTTCGGTCTGTGAGGCCGAAGGCCGAACAACTATGGCCTTCACGGATCTATTATGGTTTCACCCTGTGAGGCCGAAGGCCGAACAACTATGGCCTTCACCGATCTATTATGGTCTTCCCCCTGTGAGGAAGACTTTATATAGGTCGCAGAACTCGCCGGAATTGTGCAAGAAGACGCAAATCCACCTCTTCGTGGAAGATCCACCTCTTTGCGGAAGATTTAACTTTACCTGAAGATTAATTTGTTTTTAATTGGTTTTCTAAAGAAAAACTCGCCGGAATTGTGCAAGAAGACGCAGACCCACCTCTTCGTGGAAGATCCACCTCTTTGCGGAAGATTTAACTTTACCTGAAGATTAATTGAAAAGTGAAAATTGTGTAAAAACTTTGGACGTATGTAGCGCTCTTATTTACGCCAGAAATGGACGGGCAAACCGTTTTTGGGATTAGTTCCATCAAGACAAAAATTGAATTTAACATTGGAAGCATTTAATTACGACAAAAACTACGATTACATGAATCACGAGGATGTAGCAATAGGTGTTATGAACAAACTTTGCTTGCATTGTCGTGTTTCGAAGTTCGCTAAGGAATCACCAGGAATGTGTTGTTCGAACGGCAAAGTTGTTTTGCCACCGCTGCGCTGATTGATCCACCTGAGCCGCTTCTAAGTTATCTTACTGGCACCACTGCAATTTCAAAACACTTCCTGCTAAACATTCACAAGTACAATCATGCTTTCAAATGACTTCATTCGGAGCAACAAACATTTTCTCCAACGTCGGTTACATGCCCACAGTCATTTTAAAGTTGAAATAATAAAAAAATTGTTCATAATGTGTTGGTTCTGTTTACTCTACGTATGTCTAGCGCCGCAGGCGCTAGTATATTTATAATATTACCTGGGGTTAGCAAATAGACATTTTTTGATTAGCGAAAAATCCTTCTAAATGTAGATAGCACCTTACGAGATTTGAACTCGTGAATCTTTGCACGAGAATGTAATACGCTGGGCGCTTAGCCGTGCGCCCATCAAAACTAATTTATTCAATTAGTTCTAGGAGCATTTGATTTTTACACCTTAGGTAGCTTGCTAAGCTGGCTCTCAATATTCCTGTATCTTCTTTTTATTGCTATGATGGCAAATAATTTGCATCAGGGTGACCGACGGTTCTACGTGCCCTCCGAAGCAATGAAATGGCGAAGAAATTTCAGACTGTACCCGGAGTCGAACTGGGGAACTTTGGATTAGCAGTTGATCTTGTTAACATTCAGGCCATGACTGTCGTTATATTAAAAATGTAATTTTTACAAGTTTGTTCTATTTTCCCTCAGAAAATTAAACTCACAAGGGCAAAATGAAAGGCGTGGGAGGGCGGGTAAAATTCTAGGCCACTACCATTCTTAAAAAAATTTATTTTTTGTTTGATTCAGGCGGTTCTAACTTTATTCCATACTTTGCCAGAAAAAAATTCCTAAGTTTGAATATGAAGCCTTCGCTTGAATTTTAATTAAATTTAAATTGAAAATCATGTCATAGACAGTGTCTTGATATTATTTTCCGTAGGATATTAATTTAAATAAAGAATTTATATTGATATTAAAAATGTAAATAATAAAAGAACCAAAAAACTTTTAAAGCGTGGAAGATCATTTTAAGATGTACTACACTACAAAAACAAGCTTCTTTCCCCCAATTTTAGTTCCTTCGGCATGGGTTTTTTCCTAGACCTCGCTATATTTCATTTTTACGAAAAATTGTCATCAAGCCAAAATTGAAAAAAAAGAATAGTATTTATAAAACAGGTATCTCAGAATTTAGATGATGCAAGTAAAATAATGTAAGCACGTTTAATCTGAATAAGAATTATTTAAAAACTTACTTTCAATTTCAATTTTTTTAGAAGAAAATGTATTTTGCCTACTTGGATTGATTTTTATTTCAATAATAGTATAACGAGAAAAATTTTGAGAAATGATATTTATAGAGAATTTTTTGCATTTCATTTTAGTCAAATGAGAATTTTCCATAAAAATACAATTAAGCGAGTTATAGGCTAGAAACGATGTTGGGTAGCTAAAATTCCCTATTGGCGAAGAAATCGCGAAGAGATTTTAGGAAAATGTTGAGAGTGAACAGTTGGATATGTACGAACCAATCGACTTCAGTTTATTAAATCATCACCAGGATATAGCACCGGATTAAAATAACTCTAGAATTTTATATTTAACTTTAATTTTGTGTTGTATTTCTTCTAATTTCTAATGTTTAATTTATAATTTCAAATGGTCGTGAAATCGAAATTATTGAATTTTTAGTATTAATAGTTTAGTAATTTTTTCAAGGGCGTTAAAGTGTCTGCAAAATGTATACTTTAACCCTTTACTGCCAAAATCAATGGATTTTAAGTTTTGGATTAAACGATGTAAAGCCTGTGTTAAAAACTTCCAAGTTTGATCTTTTTTTTCTTGCAAATCCTGTATTTTTGAACGAAATGTTTTATAAACAAAATAGATGTCCCTTTTTTGCTACCTAATTTAATGGGTTGCTACTTATAAGTATAGTAACTTTATTGAAAACCCTATCCATTTGAAATAAAAATTCACAGCTATTCTCTAAATTGTTTTATATTTTGAATATATTGAATTACCATTCAAATAGACACAGAACCGCTTCTGTAAAAATTACTTCCAGGTTTGGCTTGATGTTTTCGTATTTCCGTGAAATATTTGATCAATCTAATTTTGATTGATTAATAACATTTTGTAATAATTGCAATTTCTTAGGAATATGATTTTATTCTATAAAATAGAATAAATTTAGAATAACCTAGAGCATTTAAAAAAATCAATTTTGCTGTGTTTAAAGACTTAAATTTTTCTTTCGTTCCCTGGACTTCAGTTTTGTACTCATGAGATTGATTTCTTTGAAACAATATAGAAGAAAACCAGAATAACTTGGAATTAGCAAAAATTTTTCGCTTTTTCAAGTACCTAAAATTTTGCTCGTCCTCCCACGACTTAATTTTTACAATCGCGAGATTTTATTCCCTCGAACAATATGGAAAAAACTAAAAAAACAAAAAAAAGCTGAGAGGCTGACTCGAAAAGTATTCTTTTGAGATTTCTTGCATTAGGTTTTTAATTGCCAAAGAAATATTTTCGAACAATGTAGAAGAACGTTCCAAAATTCTTTTTAACTCCACTTCAAATGTTTTGATTTTTATTGTTTATTTATTAAAATTTATCTTAACGTTATTTAATTTAGAATTTCCTATTGCCCTTATTTGGTACCTATTAGTTTTGAAATTTTTCAGTTTCTTTTTACTTCAAATGTACTTGAAATATTACGTTACAATTTTACATTATAATTATGTTTATTTATAATTATTGTTGTGTTATGATTTAATTTATGTTCGTCGTTTGGCAAAGAGTAGTTTGCTGTAGGAAATCACTCAGTCTGTAATACAAGAAAATTATCTCTTCTGTTGTTTCATATATACTATATACATACGATATATACGTATGTTAAATCCTATGCGGAAACACATAATGCAAACTAGATTGTATGCGCTTATGGATATCAATATACCAAAATGGGTTACCCATAATTAGTTTGCGTAGTTGTTATCGTTATTTAACATATTTAATATAGTGTATATTAAATATAATCATCCAGTATACAGTGAATTCATTATTTTAATAATTGGGGCCAAATTATTCCAAATTTTTGTTCTTTTAGTTTGTTTTGAAACACCTCGCATCTGAAATACTTTATATAGTTAATCTTCTGCTGTAACTTTATTGCTTTCATTTTGGAAAGGAAGTTTGGTTACAAGTGCAGATTGGTAAGGGAGGAGCGATAAACGGTGTTCTTAAATCGGTCACCCATCCAATTGCCAGTATTGTGATACTTTATTGAGTACTTCTATTTAAAAATTTATAACTGCGGTGTAAAAATAGATTTCCTAAGATGATGTCATTCGTTACTGTCGCATTATAACATCATAAAATATTGTAAATAGGTAAGTTTTAATTTATTAAATAGCGTTTAAATTATACAAGAACTTTCGTTCCATTAATACTGCAGTATCAAATAATATAATAATAATTACTAACTTTTACACTAAGTAGGTATTTGAACAACTAAAAATAGATGTAAAAGTTTCCCTTACTAATTAATTCATGGTGTAAAAACGTAAAACTTTTTCCGTTAGTCAAAATAAACTTTCATATCCATAAAAAAGCTAACTATTTCTCTTGACGCTTAATTAATTACCAACTTCTATTTATTCGCTATAGAAAACGAACGCTTGCTGAATAAAGCGAACCCTGCTTCTGGTATATTGCTTTTAGTGATTAGCAGCTCATAATTATAACGAAATGCATGCGCTACCATATTGCGAGTTCCAATAAAAATTTTAAAAGTTATAACGTTCTAAATGAAGTAAACCGATTATAAATAGGTACTTAGCTTGTTTTTAAATTATTGTATGTTGCAATATGCATTTAACCCATTTAACGGTATTATAACCGCCTCCGCAAGGTTCACGCTAATTTTTAATTGGATGGTTAGTCAGGATCGGCTTCAAGAGGTGAGAAAATTGGATTTTGCAACCAAGAAGTTTAATTTTATGCCAAGACAGCTTTTTTGACTTATCATTTCTATGTTTTTATTAGTTAAACTTGACTTAGAAGCGATTAATTAAACCTAAAAGTTTTACTATTTCCACCGAATTGAACATGTTCAGACAATTTTCTTTGTGTATTTACAGGAAAAATAAGTAGTTAAAAATGTAAACCCAACATAAGTTGTAAGAGAGATTAAACTCAATTAAATTTTACGCATGCCAAAACACGAGAGTAAACCAAGTTGAACTTTTGACCTTTACTTGGGGATTACTACCTTTTATCTTATGAGGAAATGCTTAGATAGAGTACACCACATATACACATATGTGAAAGTTACTAAATTATAAATTGCATTACGAAGAAAATCTACTGCCTCAAATTTAATAATTTATACATAATAGTTACGTAGAGCTCGCTTAATGTCAGTCTTGAGGGTATCAATAATAATTTTGGGTTAAAATATTGCCTTAAAATATAATTTAGCGTAGGTACGAAAATTATAATGATATTTACTATGTAAGCATATAACTTGCTCTAATTAACTGAAACGTGTCGTGTTCACTACTTTTCAGAAAAGTATAGCGGAGCAAATTATTACCAAACTTATATTATTAAACCGGAAAATCAATAGAATTTTGTATTATTTGTATGAATGCATTATTTTCAGCATTGAAGTTGAATTACAATTTTTTTATTAGTTTCTTACTTATTCGGGGTTTTACTAAATCAGGGTATTTACAACTTTATCGCCTGGCTTATCTATTAATTGGTAGTTTAGGCTTTTATAATTAAAAACGTATAGATAAGTTGCTTGTACATAAATACTGTATGTATTATGGTGTTGTTTCTAACACAAATTTGCAATTAAAATAGCCTCGCGAATTAAAATATATAGAAACAGCCCCACGTTGGACCGACGATTAAATAATTTAATCATTTTTATAAAACTTTAAATTTAAATGTAAAATTAAGGATAATTAAGTTTTCAAACCAAAGATCAATCCTTTCTTTAAATATTTTAATGCCATAGCTGTTAGCTCAATCAGACCGCAGCGACCCAATAAAGCATAGATATCCGTACCATTTACCGTACATGTACAAATTACAAAATCAGATTTACTCTTGATAAGTTTTATTTCACCAGATCAATTTAATACACACATGCGTTGTCCAAAGTACAAAAATAGTATAAAAATATAACTTGGATCTCCTTATACGACCTCTTTAATCTTTATAATCTGTCGCGATTGTAACAAGGACCACTATTGCATCTTTGCATCTTTTAGGCAATCTACATAAGTGCACAAATTTGTCGTGCAAAAGATCTAAATAGCGCACGACTGCAAACTCAAAGATAGGATAGTGTCAAATATTGAAAATATTTTAACGAAGAAAATAAAATTTCACTATGTAGAATGTAGGTAGAGAGTATTAAGAAAAAAAAAACACATCCACCATTAATAATTAATAATTATTATTTTTAATACCCGGTTTCTCTCAAATTATCCAGTCTTAATTGGGTAAAATAATTCTTATTCGTAAGATCAAATTTACAAGGGTGTATAAAAATATTGAAGGGTTAACACGAGGGAAAATCCTGTATTATATTTACAAGGTTTGTCGATTAAATAAAGGTTAAATTATTCAGCGGTTCATAAAAAGTTATTAACAAAAATAAAATATTATAAATTTAGAATCCTGGCGCTAAGGAGAAGTGTTGTTAGTAGCAGAGTAATAAATTATCAATAATATAATGTTGTTATTGGCGTTAATTATTAGTAAGCGATGTGATCATATCAGCCAGTGTAGTTGATAAACTGTGTGCGTAGGTGTTATCCACCGACAATTTTGCGATGTAGGATATTTTCAGAAAATGGTATTGTTTGCAATAGTCAAATCAACAATTAAATAGATACGCACATATATTTATTTTCAACCAAGTCAAATAACTATTTACTATGATCTAAACACACAAGTGTTTACGCTGGTGCAACAATTCCAGCCAGGACCGTACTTGTCCTAAAGTTTACCAATATAAAATTATCAGTACCTCCCAATTCATCAAAATGCAAGTTCTCAATCAGGATCATCTGGTATTAATCAATGCCTATCCTATGAATGGAACAAAGTTAAATACAAAAAAAACAGAAACGGAAACGGAACCGGAAACAGCCCTGAAATAGAAGGAAGGATACCCAAACAATCGACCGTAAAAGATTACTGGCTTAGTATTCCGGTATCTAATGTTAATAGATTCCGCAATCTCTCCCTTGCAAATGAGAATCAAGAGTCTCCTGCAGATGGCATTTTGGACACACCAAAAAAATACTGTCGCAGAAACCCAACGTGCATCAAATACATGGAAAACCATGCCACAGAGGAATGCCCTAGGCAAGAATACAACAGAAATCTCAAATGTATCAAAGAACTTAAAGAAATGATTGACGAACACAAAAATCAAGGCTTTAAATCCTTTGTGGAAAATCGCCCCACAACAAAATCAAGAGACTACTCCTTGTGGATAGTCACACGAAAAACTAAGCAACCACAAAAAATAGACCCCCCAATTAGAAAAATAAATGGCGGCCGGACCCAAAACTAGCACAAGGAAGCTGATACATTTGCTGATCATCTTGACGGCGTTTGCAAACCCTTTCCGTTGGAAGTATCTTTAGTCTCAGAGCATCCAATCCAGATACTCAATCCCCCGTACCAAATGGATCTCCCAATAAAACGCCTAAAAATTACTGAACTCAAAATAGTTATAACACACAACCTAAACACGAGAAAGACGCCGGGATACGACTTGATTATTTATTGGACAAATTTTGAAAAATCTCTAATGCTGTGCATTAAGATGATTACGATACACTTCAACGTTATGCTTATTAGATTTGAATACTTCTCTACACAGTAGAAAGTCGCACTACTATTGATCCAAAAGCCTGGTAAGGATCCATCAGAAGGATCAGAAGTATCATCGTATCGCCCGATCAGTCCCTTCCCGATTCCCTCAGTAGAATACTTGAGTCATACCTGACCGATATAAATTTCTTTGTAAACACAACGACGCTCAAACACTCTGGTTCGAATCTAGTCTGGTGTTCCTCAGGGAAGTGGTCCACCTATTATTTACGAATAATTTGCCTATAACTGCCATACAGAGATTTTCACCTACGCGGATGACCTGCTGTAATGGCGATTCATGTAAACCCACAATAATTAGTTTATCGCTTCCTTCAACTGTGTCTGAGTAGAATTCAAGAGTAACTGAAACTATGGCGAATCAAAAATATTCAGTGCAGATTACTTTCACCTTAACAGGGAGAAATACCCAGCTGTAACATTTTACAGTAATCTTCTACCCAAAAAGATGAGGTTGAATCCCTAGAATCCATCTAGTAGACAGAAGACTTACGTGATCAAACATATTGATATGAATTTTTTTAAAACACGTTGGGACAGCAAAATCATCTGAATTTTTTCAATCCAAATGGGCGGTGTCTCCAATTGCGTGAAAATATAATGGTTGAATTTCCTATGAATTAATTTTTATTTTTAATCAAATATTTTTTTAAAAAGAAACCACAATTATGCACCTTGTTCCAGACTAATTTTAACATATTTATGCGTAATTTCTTATTCCATGTATGCCAAGTTCTTATCTATTTTCTTTTTTAAATTAATTATTTTCTTGTTATGCCTAAATATTTTCCAATTATTCCCTATTTTGGCTTCCGATTCACCATTCAACAAATCACTTCCACAAAATAATTTATTCTTTATTTAAATTATGTTATATTACCTAAATTTTATTCTCTTTCGTAGTTCGACGCTAAGTGTTCTCATGTTTTCTGTTTACAAAATTAAAATTCATTGCCTCAGCCATAGGCGTACCAAAATTCACCATTAATCCAACTTTACAAATAATGCACAAAAAACACGATAATACAATGGTACAAGACTCCAACTAGGGATCATCTAGGTATAGGAAGAAGACGTATTAGGGGCTGTCACTCTCAACTAAAAATGGAAAACAAGCTATTGTCATACAAGGCCATACTAAAAATTTTTCTTAAACCTATCCAACGTGACTAACAAGTTAAAATAGTTAAAGAAGAAATCTCATCTTTAAGTACTAAATACCAGATAGGATTTGTCGACTACCCTAACACCCTCGTTTTTGATCACCTCATAGCCCCCGATTGAAGAAACTTACGAGGATTGATCCACTGGAGTTGCCCCAAAGAAATTAAAGAATTTAGAGCTCAATGCAGTAGTAAGAAAAGCGAACATTGTTTGGTGATATTTATGGAAACACTCCACTGGGTATTTTTCTACTGTGTCATTCCTATCTTATCAAAGCTATTATTAATTTATTGATCATGACAGATAAAATGATCTAATGTTGTCTTCATGCAGCGGGTTGGTTCTTTAAAATATACATATCTTGTGAATTTCTTCTTTACATGAACCAATTAAAAGCATCGTGTCTAAATTAACTAATGGAAATTTTACGATAATCATACGACAAAAATTAAATAAAAATTGATGCATTTTAATGGATACAATTTTTTTTAAATAGTAGATACCAAAATAAAAAACATAACATAGCTTCACATTTTCACAGCATATAATACGAAAGGGAATAACTGTGCATACCTGCCACCATAAAAACTTTTAGATTATAAAATTGGAGTTAAAATTCTTAATGATTTTGTAGAATTTTGTAAAGAGCATACAAATTGGAGTAGTTAGTGAAAATTTTATCTCTTGCAAAAGAAGGGACGATTTCCCTGTGTTGAAACAAAGAAAACTCAGGTATTAACAAGGATTACTCGTCGTTATCTGAGAGAAATAAGCCGGACGAATTTAAATTTTGTCTGCTGACATCTATTTCGTTATTTTTCCATTTTTTCATCCAAAAATAAAATTTATTGCAGTTGCTAAAAACTTAAAAAATTATAATTTAAAGACAAAATTGGTTTATTCTTTTATCTAATAACAAAGTTTTATAAAAACAGATACTTTCGAAGCACTTACTTTATTTTTCTTTTTTAGAAGTAGAAAACTTTGCAAGTCGGCTTAAAAAATAAATTGAAACATGAAAAAGTTTTTTTTTATATTAATTTAACGACTAAAAGGTTTTATTATTAACTAATTTTAATACTTTAGTTTGATTTTTATATAATAACGAATTTTTTGTTTTAGATTTATCAGAGTTATCTGCTTTTTACGGTACGCAAGCTTCTTTACTTCACGTTCGCTTATATTCACGTTTAGGAGTCGTGCAATTGTATGCAATCATTCTTACCCACATTTTACTTAACGTCCCATAAACTTTAAGCGTTTACTTTGTCGCTCACTAGAAAATGACTTCTTGTTGTAGGTTTTATTATACTTTAGATTTATCAGGATGAATCAAAAAATAAAACAAAATTTAAGTCAACCGGAATTTTTAGACCAAAAAGTTACAATAAAATTTTGGAAAATTTATTTCAAGCTATGGCAAAGGCGGACTTTGTACAATAAATAATCTTCAAAGGGTCGCTTAAAAGCTTAATAGTTAATAGAAAATTAGAAACAGCTAAGTGAAGCCAACCCTAGGCTTATCTGTTTTCCAAACCAGATAGTTGTCTGACCACCATTGCTTCTGATTTTCCATTTAAATATAACGAAGCTGCCATTATCATTCAGCTGTATTAATAATTAAAGTGTGGAACAATTACTACGGATCAGATCATCGCATGTCCAATTATTTTACTACATAAATTACCATAAGATAATTAATTATGTTTATTTAAAAATAAAATTTGAAACAAACTCAACAGAATGTAATAATATAATATTGTATTGTGGAAAATCAGATATTATTATGTTTCGCTAAAACAAACATCTTTTGTCAGTATTGTAAATTTTAATGAAGTTAAATAATTTTAAGCGGAAAAATGTAGTTTCCTATAATGTAACAAGTTTATGCCACAAGCATAAATCACGTGAATACAAATAAATCATAATTAATTTTCAGTGCCGAAATATTATCAGTCAACCGTGTAATATTTTGTGAGACAATATGACATATTTATTGTAAAATAATTTCCTTCTAAAATTTTTCCATTATAACATAATAAATTTGAAAATTTTATTTTCCTTCACTCAACTGAAGATAAAATTCAAAACTTTTGATTACAACATTTTTTTAATTTAATTTAAACAACGCAGGCTAAGTGGGGACGATAATACCGAGAATTTTCATAAATAATGCGATTTTACGTTAACATTTTCTAAACTTTTCCAAACAAAAACGCCGGATATGGCGGAACTGTAAACAAGCTTACCTGTTACAAGCTTATTTCGGAATTTAGTCGATTAGATTAAAAATATAAAATTAATCTGCTAAATACTAATATTGATTTAAATGAAAAGTAATATAAAAACACAAACAAAATAAATTATTAAAAAAATTTATTAACTTGCAGATCTTAGTTTTAGAACTCCCATGATGACCAAAATAATTTAATGCATTGTCAATTCGTTGAAGTCAATTTTAATCAAAATTAAATTTAAAGAAGAAAACAAAATTAATTGCTCACAGCCACTTAAAAACAAATTAATTAAAAAAACACAACCATTACGTAAATTTATTTTTAAAATGCGATTAGTAAACTTTGCTAAAATCAATTTAGAACACAAAGAAATTTGTAACCTGGCTGTGTAATAGGCACACCAGTATGTGGTATAATTTCAATTAAGGAAGGTGGTGATATGGTTCCCAATAATTGTCACTCAATTTTGATATCACTTAATTTGATTTGATATTATGTTGCAACATTATAATCTACGATCACTTGATATAATGGAGTTGTAAATCTAGACGGCGTACCGCAAGGTTTAGTAGTGGGTTTTCTTTTGTTTGTTTTATTTATTGATGATCTTCACGGTACCATGTAATTAAAACCCAATACTGAACGCAAATAAATTATATCGAGATCAAAAAACTTGAAAACAGCTGAAAACGCAATATATTTCATAAGCTTTCAGCTTTAATAAATAAGTAATTGCTTTCTTCAGATGTTTTAATTTTTAAATAAATTCATAAAAACAGATATTATTTTTATAGTAATGCATATTTAAATTATATTTTAAATATAAAAAAATGTGTATTAACGAAGGTCGGCTATTATAAATTAAATTTTGATTCGAGTTCTTTAACAAATTTATATTATTATAATATACTCGTAGTCCAATCATATCAGGTGAAAATAATAAATTACCCTAAACGGAAAACATTGCATAATATGCCCAGTAGTAACATATCAGAAATGAACATCCGTGAATGCTGTGCTACGGGCGACATCTTGAACAGAGAACAAATGCTGGTGTGAGCACTATTAAAAATGCAAGTCTATGAAGATCCATTCTTTCTATACACAAAAACTGTTAAAACAATAATATCAATTTAAGAGTAAAATGCCCGAGGTCTGCAAAATGCTATTATACGAGGCTTGTCCAGCATTCATTCAAACATTCATGATTAGGAACGATGATGAGACCGTTCCTCATCATGAATGTTTATGCGGCCATCTTTAAAGGCCCTAACCCATTTCCGCACCATTCCAGCACTCATAATGTTTTCACCATAAACATCACTGATTTGGCGATGAATGTCCGCTGCTTTGAAGCCTTTAGTACTGAGAAAACGCACGCACTTCGCAGTCGGCGGGGATTCTTAATAGGTGCGGCCTTTTTAAAATCACGCAAACAGATGTAGACTCGATCGGATGGTTCCGTAATGGCGTCTGTAGCTTCCCAACAGATGTAGCTACCTGGCGCGCATGCGCTAAACGGCGACCGCAGTGCTGCGGCGGCGTAATTTAAAAACGGTACTTGCTTTCTGGACAAGCCTTAGATTCATTAGAGAATGAATTTATGGGCGTTCGTTTTCACGAATCGTTTTGGCGAATGAATTCTAATGAAATGAAAATTTTTTGTACTTTTCTTTTTCTCATGTTGTAGATCAATATGTGTTCAGATTCTACACTCTTATCTCGTTGTTGTTGTTCCTTATTAATAATTATTAACTGATTAGCAGCAGCAGTCACAATTCGTAACTTTTCTTCTTCAGGATCGCATCTGAGCATTCTTTCAGAATGCCGTTTTTCAATTAGATATAATATTTCAACAGTAGATACTATGGAAGAAAAAAATGTAGGATCAAGTCAAGTTGAACAACGTCCATGAGACGTTAGAATAGCTCCCAGAAAGTTATCATGTTTTTCACCTGATCAAGAGTGTTGACAATTTTCATCCCAAAAATAATGAGGTCTATCAAACAGACTAGGTCAAGTTTCAATTTTAGGTCAACTACTTACTTTGGTTCTATATCACCGCCTTAAATAAAGTTGATGTACATATTAGGAGGGCGTTAATTTCTTGGAAGGTATGTGTTTGGTGAACCCGCAATTTTGGTACAAATTAAACCAGTTTGAAAGTCGAAAGGCTCATACGTTTTTCTGCAATTCATATGAACTTTTACTTCGGGACATATTGACAGAAACAGCTGATGATAATCATCGAATAGTGCTGTAATCGCTTGAATTAAACTGTCTATTCCGTTACTTTGGTCCCCCCTTAGTTGACATTTTTTCTCAAAAAGCTAATTCCCCATCCCTTAGAGCTAGCACCCCAATATTAAAGCTAACACCCCCTGACTTCGTGTACAAATCAATGTTGATTTCTTTGTACTTTCGTTTTTCTATGTAGGAGATGCTAACTCTAAAGAATCGAGAGCTAGCTTATAGAGAAAAAATATTAACTGGGGGGGGATAGCGTTATAGCTATTATTGAAAGAATAGCGAAGCTGAAATGGAGATGGGCAGGACATTGAAAGTTGGACGAAGAAGCTGATGGAGTGGAGACCAAGAAAGGACAAGAGAAATAGAGGAAGGCCACCGACAGGTTGGACGGACGACATTAAGAGATAAACCACAAAATGGATATTAAGAGTTCACGAAAAATCATAGGTGAAGATTGTAGAGCAGGCCTACATCCTGCAGTGGGCAAGAATGTCTACGTGATGATGGTGGTAATTACATAAAATGCAAAGGAAAATAAAAACGGAGGTCTGGACCATCATCACTTCGATAAATCAAAATAATTATTTTACGTTATGGTCTGTCCTACAACTCTGTAACCATTGCAGATACAAGAAAAACAATTCTTACTAATGATGTACATTTTTTGATGCTCTTCAACTTTTATCTAAAACATTTTTCGATCTCCCCAACCGTTAATGAATTAAAAAACTGAAAATCGGCAGTCATTTTTCAAGTTGGTGGCCGTAGCACAGTATGCAAAAAGTGTTGATTTTTGATTACTATGACCGTCACCAGTATACTTTGCACATGCAAAGATTCCCGTTTACGGAAAATTATTTTCAAGTAAAACCATAATATGATTGAGCTAATAGCCACAGAGATAAAAAAAGTTTCTAAATAACATAACTGAATTGTAGTTTAATTTCCTTCTTCAGTTTTTACGAAGTCGACACCTAATACTAAACCGATTATCTTTTCAGCAAAACCAAAAGCAATTAACTTTAAATTAAGTAATTTTGTTTCTCAACATTTTCGTGACATATTTAATAATGTAAAGAAAATTTATTATTAATTTCTTGTAAGATTTTATTTTCTCAATTGTCGTTTCCAATTAATCAAATTAAATTTAAATAAAATGTATAATAGGCAAATTTCCGATACCGAAATAATCTAATCGTTTCAACCGGAATCAGTCAGAATTTGAATATAACTGTGGCATATTTGTCTGATCTAGAGGTTCTCAAACAATTTATAGTATCGATAGTTAGCAATTTTGCGGGTGCAAAATAGTTATGTTCTTTTAGGGTTTTCGAGGAAACTTGGGAGCTGCTGACTTATCTCACGTAATTGTTATTGACGTCTTAATTCTTTTTAACTTTATAGCAAAATAGATGGATTTGTTGATTTGACATTTTCTGATAAAGTAGAAAACGAATTTATATTTTCAGTTCTTTCCCAATTGGAAAATTTTAAAAATCTTTGCATTGTACAAGTTTTCCTGTATCTCTATTTTCAAAGCTTCAATTTAAATATTTTCATTTTGTTATGTGGAAGAGAAAACCTGGAAATTATTATAGTTGGACGAATTCTTAAGAGAACTCTTATCATCTAAATGCAGCAAAATGTTTTCGCAATTCAAATATACTAACAAATAAATAGTTAATGCAATCGACTGCTAGATTTAAGTAACCGTCACAAATGTTTTCATTGTGTCACTTTTACACTTTTTTATTGTACATAAAATAACATGCCAAGAGATGGTAAGAAATATCAAAAGTATAATGAACAGCTTTTAATGCAAAGAAATGAAACCAGTGAAACTTATCATACCGAGTCTTCAGACGAATCTCAAGCATGCGATTTAAAATCAAATATATGCAGAAATGTATGCAAATGCAAAGAGAAATATATAAAAATAAAGAAGAGCAGCTGCGAACATTTGATAGTTTCACGTAAATCTTGTTGGGAACCTGACGAGTTGGCATACAGGCGTCAAAAACTGGAATTGCAGTTGTCAAAATCGCAATTGGAAGAATCACACAGCAACGATGAACATAACCTGTTACAGTTACGACATGAACGGGTGGAAAACCTAATGCAAAGTTTACTACAATATTTGGATTGTCTGCAGTTAGAAACGAAAGCATCGTACAGGTTGTGTCAGCAATTGAACAATTTAATAGTTAACGAAAAATCAATTACCATGACCGATTCCTTATCCGCATTAATTAAAAAGCTATGTGAAAATTCTACACTGGATACAAACTTTTCTTTCAAACAAAATATTTTAAAGTCGCTCGAAACAACTTCCAGTCATGAAGAGTTAGCTTTAAAATATGCTGAGAAAAAACGAGACTTTAATATGGCATCGCAAAACTTTAAGATGCTATTACAAAACGCAAATTTAAATTTAAACCAACTTGAAAAGTTGCAGCATCAGTTTGATGGCATTTTATTAAGTTTTCAACATAGTAGATGTATGCTTGATCAAGAACTTCCAAATATAATTTCCAAGCGCATGCAAGTTCTGTTAAATAGTTTTAGTACTCTCGGTTGTGATTTAAAAATTATTGCTACGGACAGATTAGATTTGTCTTCATTGCTAAAACATTTAGAATCTTGTTTGCGTAGTTGTAGTGATTTAGTGGCAGTAAAAGGAAATCTACACCAAGTACCGTTTACAGGAAACGCCATAATATGCAATAATTGCTCCCACTCGCCGGCAATTGGAGGAGATTAATAATTCTGTGAGCGTAAATTAAGAGACTGTTACATTTTAAACACCAGATTTCCTAGATATTCGCTTGATGATTCTATCTTGATTAAGTCTAAGCTACCGTAGACACCAGATTGGTACTATAAATTATACATTACTTCGGAATAACGTAGGACGTAATCAAAATAATGTACAAGGTGATTTAATATTCATGATATATTTTAAGAAATAATTTTCTATACAAATTTAATGCTAAAAATCTACATCGAGAAGAATATTATATGCTTTTAAATATTTGTTTTGTGTTATTCCTTTCAACTTTCGCGCAGGTAACTTCTAAGCTTTCGTGTTATTCCTTAGCACGACAATTGCGATACCTCCTTTCCACACAACAGTGTCAATGGAATTTTTCTCTCAAAGGTCAAAGATCTGCCGTTGATATTTTAATAAGTCGTTCGAGTAGTTGTGTTCCAAAATACTAATTGATTTAAATTCCACAATTTATTAATTTCGCTGTAGTTGTTGAATTTAATCCATACTTTTATATTATAAAAGTGAGCATCATGTAAGTACGACATTGTGAACCAACTCTTGGTTTTGCATAGAATTATGAAATAGAATAGAGAAGACGGAAACGACCCAGAAAATTCTTTGGAAACACAACTGTAGCTGACTATGAATAAAAGCTTTGAATTTCCTATTTTAGAAAATAAGTAAATCTTCCATTATTAAGCAGATATTATTATTCGAACAGGGGAGAGTACGAGAAACTATTTGATAATACTTTATAACAAGAGTTTTTTCAATTACAATGTGATACAAATTATGGTGCGTCGCCATCGTCACTAAAAGAACGATTTACATACGCAAATGCGGCAAATAAAAATTATTTTATAACATTTTAAAACTGTTTTAACCACCGCGGTTATTAAATTAGCAATTCTATACGTTTAAATAATTTTTTTTAGAAAAATAGCACAATTATCGAACAATTTATTTAAAAATATTAAAAATTTAAGGGTTTAATTTAATTTTATGACAAACAGTATAGTTTATAGTTCACAAAAATCGTTGGTTTAACTCTGATCCGAGTTTAAACCACTGACATACAACCAGCCCATGTATATTGGGTTTCCAGTGAGTTTAATCTCAACATCTTTGTGTTTTTTAAGATTTTATCTTTACGATAGTCATTTTACCTCCAAATTGGAAAATGCTCCCAAATTTACATTAGAGTATTAGGTATGAATAATGGTGTTTATGCAGAATTTCAGGGATACATAATTTTTCTGTATTTATTATAAATTTATGTAACAAAATCATGAATATGCTAAATTTCGATCAAAGGAAAATACAGATTTCAGGGATATTTTTTGTTATTTTTCCAATAAATTTTATTTTTGTTGTGATAAAAATTTGAAGCTTGCATGTATATTAAATTTGTTGTTTTTTAAATATGGGTAAATATACATTTCTGATATTTCAAAAGCAGTAATAAAATTGCAATAAAAGTTCGATGGGACTGGAAGACAATGACAAGCCGTTCGTACTAAGCATAACGTCAAGAATATTTTTCAAATAATTATATTACAGAGCAAGATTAGAGTGACAGGCCTACTTAAAAAATTATATTAAAGGGAATGTCAAAACTTTATACTGTAATATGCAAACCGGAGGATCTGGGGAACCCCCCCAGGATATGGATATGGATTATTTTAGGAGGGTGAATTGCTTCGCACAAGGCACAAGTCGGCATTAGTAATGGGCATTATGCTACCTCCAAATCACAGCAGTAGCCCATCGCCCCCTACACCTGCAGCCATTCCACATTAATGATGTACTCAAGGATCTCCAAAGGCAGCGTTACACTAATGCTGTCCATGCTAGGCCTAGAGTACCCGAGATTACGAGTTTCAAGAGAAGTAATGAAAGACATTGAGAGCGGAGGATCATTGGGAATTACATTTGCTAAGGCAACTTTTCTTCTCTTCATACCATGTAATACTTGTATAACTTCTGTTTTGTTTATTTCGATCACCCCAAATTTGGGCCTCCATATGATCCCGATTAGCTTCGATTGAGTTGTGATTCTGTTGGTAAATATTTTTGAAGTATTCGGTTCATTGCACAGTGCTAATTTCACCTAGGTCAATTAGCTCATTTAAGTCGGCTTTCCTCCCAGACAACACTCAATAACTAGTGGATATCTAGTGGATATCCACTAGTTATTGGACGTCCACTGGATATTCACTGGATATCCCTGGATATCCACTGGATTTCAGTGTTGTCTGGGCTCTTTTAGACCATTTTCTAAATCTTCGTCTGTGACTCCCTCAGATTATGCTCCATTTCTTTAGTGAACCTTTCCCAGTATTTTTCTTATATTTTTATTATTCCTCGAGCTACCCTATTTCTAGTTATTTTATATTTCCTGTAGTTTTTGGGAGTTTGTGAAGATTTTAATAACTACATCTAAACACTATTTTTACATTGGGCCCATCAGGTCCGTTCATCACCTTTGCTGTAACTTATCCACAACGATCCAGTTTGACGTGAGTCTGACGTTTGGATAGAATATAGGTACCAGAGTTATACAGGAAGGCAAAAGCGATAGGTAGGAGATTATATTCTGAACGTAGAATTGGAGTCAGGCCCGAGATGGAATGTATTTCATATAAGCAAAGTTTGGTTTCGGTCGAGGAAATCACCTTGGTCGAACCCTAACAATGACCTTCATCAATAAATTCTAACACCACCACTGTATAATCCCATGAGTTGCTTCGTGGTGTATTATACTTCCTATGATTCAGAGCCCACGTTAAACTGTAGGTCCCCTATATGAGATAATAATTGCAAGAGATTCACATATATAGGAGATGAAATTAATGCAATATAAATAAGAAATATATAAAGTAAGTTATTTCCAAATAAACTAAATATTGCAATGACATAATATCGATTCAACGTAAGATAATAAAATTATAAAAGTTATGCAATAATAAAAAATAATCGGTAGTATATTGACTTTATACAAATATTTTCAACACGAAAAGCAGAAATTGCACTTTTTATAGGTTGAATTGTTTATTTTATTGCCGATTAACATAACTAGAGTTTAACTAAACTAACGATTGAAAAACGGTTCTAAGTAACTTTGTATTGAATTAATACGAGTATGTGTTAATTACGATATATGTTTAGTTATTCATAAATTGGTCGATTACTAAACTTTTAAAATGCTGGGAAGTAAGGTATTATTTATTAACTACCTACGATTTCAATCGGGTAATACAAGAAGTGGTCAAATTTTGTTCTTTCCTAGCAGTTAGTTAGGTCCATTTAAGGAATTTAGCAAATTCATTACTAACACTTTTCATTCAAATCGATGCTTGGAATATTCAGTTGCTTCATAGAAAAGCGATTTTAATTAAGTTGAGAAGAATGATGGAACGCTTCATTATCACCGTGAGCTATTATATCACCTCAGCGCTTCACACTTCGATAATCCATCTTATTATGCCTAGGATGTTCTCTTCACTACCAATAATTATTATCTTACTTAATATCAATAAATAAATTTAAATTAAAGTTATACAAAAATATTGAAAATATGATAACGACATTTTCTAGATATTCTCTTTGGAAATATTATTAAAAGCGAATTTAATAATATATTCTCAAAATTAATACAGTAACAAGTTTTTAAAATTACCAATCATATTATCGCGCAACAAAAACATAAAAAACTACCATTAAAAATGGTAATATTAGTTAACGGTCCAGGAACTCCTTATTTTTGAGTGGCTATTCAACCGGATAATCCGCTCGAGGTTCAGTTTTCGTGTTATCTATTTTGTGGGTGGCATTAATTTTGCTGTAGGTATTTGTTTTTCGTTTGCGTCAATTCTGCAATATGCACAGGTTTCATTTAACTTTATTTAAATTTAATTTCATGCATTCTCGGGAAATAGAAATTTTCAGGATTATCAATATGTTTAATTTATTCAAAATTTGTATTAAATTATTAATAATTTGTGATTGCAATCGTGAACTAAAGTTACAATCTATATATATGCAAAATTCTATATCATAATATTACAAAAGAAGAAAAAGGCCCCTGAATAGATAAGGTAATAATTTATGACTAAGTGATGTGACGGGATCAGCCCGGGAACGAGAATCCACGGTTCTGATCCTGGTCGTACTGGTTGCATTGCCGTAAGTTCAAAATCGATGCGAAGATTTTGAGAAAAAAATAACGAGAAAGTTACTTTTCGGAAAGAGACGGTCATAGGCCTAGTAGTAGAGCGATTAACTACTGATCGTTCCGGAAAGTGGCTAAATCTTCAGTCTGTAATTTTTTTCCTTCTATGAGTGTCTCCCCTGCCAACCCAGATTGACCAGCGTGGTAGATTATGGCTAACAACCCTTCTCTAATATTATTTGTTCGTAATCGACGTTATACAGTAGGTCCCTCCACAGTGAAGGAGGCCTAATTAGTAGTGAGTTGATAATTAGTTGATAATATCAAATCACAAAACGGTCTTTTTTAAACGGTAAAAACAACTTAATTTGCTTCTACTGTAAACTTGTGTTTTTTTGACTTAAGTTCTTTATACCAAACATCAAAGATTTACAAGTGCACACCTCCAGTTACTAAATCAATTTTCAATTAAAGTATCGAACTTGAAAAATAAATTTAACAGCACAATTTTATGATATAAAATTACACAATAACTATGAAATCTAATGCACACTTCAAAAACACGAAGTTTTTAATTAAAATTATTATTAACTTCTTGAAAACTAGTAGTGACATAAAAAATAAATAAAAGGGCAAATTTTAAATTACAGTACATTTCATACCATTAATTTTTAATTAAAATAAGTAAATTGGATATATGTACAATTAACAGTTGAGAGGTTTTCTGTGGTCGCTCAACAATTTAATAAATTTCTAAACTGGGTCAGGGGCGCATTATAGACCGATTTGAATTGTTATTACAATTTTTGCAATGCTAATTTTGTTCATCAATAAAAGCAATTGATAAATTCAGCACTGATATCTTTTAAGATGGGAGCCATATAAAAGAATTGATCATATCTCATCGTCAGTTTAACGTTTTTCATGTAATCAATGTTTTAGTATCAATAAAGCAGGATATGAAATTTTATGTTTTTACAACCGTATTTAATTTGTCCAACAACTTAGCACGGAAGAAATATAAAATAAAAATTATGCTACGACAACCAAAAGTATAAAATCAATAATGAAAAATTTGCGAAAAGTGGAAAGTTGACCGAAATATTTATTCGCCACGTAATTACAATTAATCAAATACTTTCCGAAGTGTCAAATATGTATTATAAGCAACTACACCCCCGAGTCCTATAAACTCCATTTATTGTCGGCACGTAAGAGAGGGTTAAAACTTCACGTGACAGTATTGACATGGTTCTTCCACAATGTTTACCTAAGAATATATTAAAACAAACAATTAATATTAGAAATTGATGCATTACAAACATATCTTTGGGTAATAAAATTAATTTCGTATTAAATCAACTTATAGGGTGAAAATTCGGTCATAATTTTCCAGCGCGTATTTTATATTTAAATTTTTTACTCGGCTTTGCATGGCAAAAAGTGTTATAAATTAAGCATTTTAAAATATTTAAGAATTCCCTTACTACATTGTAAGAAAATGCTGCACAATGAACTACCCTTGTGGATATAAAAAATTACTCACGCAGTGAAACTAATTGGAAATTATATTTTTCTACGAGAAAGTAAATTAAGAAATAGATAAGTAAAAAACTAACATAATTGTTTTCGAATTACTGTAATGCATTAGTAATTTTATTTCATAAGAAAATTCGGAAATTCCGGTATTCTGATATTAACCCACGAGCGGTAGTGTTGTTATTGTGGGGTGGGTACAAAATGAATGTAAAACATTTGCATTGCTAATTTTTTTCTGCTTTCGATAAAACAGTATTCTTCAACTCATACATTTTACAGAAGAATAATTTAAATAAAATCACTGAAGTAGTTGTTCCTTTTTATTTTAAAAATCCCTACATCTAATTTCATATGCAATAAAAAGGTAGACAGATATCGTTATACATTATACATAGGGTAAAGTTAATATAACAGTATTATACACAAACGGCATACATTTCGTATGCAAATTTGTTGATTCATATTGCAAAATGCTTTGAGCAACCTTTAGGATCGCAAACGTATGAACATTTAATAGTGCAAATGCATCTAAATATGAAGATTTCCTAATTAAAGCTGCAATATTACTTTCACCATTAACTAAAGCTCGAATTAACTCGGTGTATTGGTACATAGTACATTTTATACAAAAACATACGTATATTTCCGAAAATATTCCAAAACAATTTTTTTAACAGAGTTGTATTCGTACGAATTTTTAATATGTTACAATAATAACTTAAAATTTAATAAAATTTTAAAACTAATGAATTTCTGAGATCTAGGGTTCAATAGAATTGTTACAAATTAAGAAAAAGGATAATCACATCAGGGTAGTATTTTTATTTATAAATCATTACATTAAATTATATATTTAGGGATAAACCCATGCACACTAACGAATTAAATTTTACCTGCAGACTATTATACGCGCATGTATAGATAAATATATGCCTTATAGTTTTACGTGGAATCTGAACCACGACACAAATAAATCGGGAGTAGATTAGATTCGAACTCAGATAAGCGGTCAATAGGTCAACTCCTTTGCCATCACATCAGACTAAGTAATATCAAGTTCGTAAGTTATTTAATTGATTTATTTTATGTATATTAATACCTTATGTATGTATTTGTGTCTGATTAAATATATTTATATTATGATATGATAATACAGTATATTATATATTATATTTAAATGTAATAATTTATTATAATTTTTATAAAATATGATATATTATTATGATTATTATAGTATTATAATGCCTTATGATATTAGATAATGATGATATAGTAATAAGGAACTTAATATTATATTATTTACAAAAGTAATTTAATAATCATCCAATATATTCTATGTATGTATCAGCCATAATCAGACTGTACTAATAATTGCTGAATAGAATTTGGGTGAGGGTTCATTGTTTCCTTTACACCAAACATCAGTGTCAATGAAATTTTTACTAAATAATACAACTCACAAATTAACATAAAATATCAAAATTATAATTAAATTCAAAGCAAATCCTCTAAATTTAGTGTTTATTCCAGAACTATAAGATCCACTCTGTCCTGGATTTAACGTATTCAAAGTTATTTAAAAATTGTGAATTAAAATTTCACAAAAAATCCTCTTTATTGACAGATTGATTTTATGCAAATGTCCTGCATAAGATATTATTGATATTTTTAGTATTTTGTAATATATTGTCGTGTTCTAAAAATGAAACCCACCAACAAATACTTTTTCCCAATTTAGAGCGTTGGACTTTAATCTATCCTAAGATTTTCTGTAATTCCCTAAATTTTTATTTTCTATGTTCGCGATTATTTTGAAATTGCTCGTTAATTTTTATTTTAAATAAGATCCAAATTTTTAAATCTGATAACAAATTATTTAATTTAATCAATCTTGTTATTTTCAATGTTATTTTTTTAAATCGTAAAATTTCAAATTGTATTTTTCTTTAAATTTTAGATTTTTTTCCGTTCAAAATTTTTATTTATGATTTAAATTTTCAATGCTTCACACTTTTATATTTTTTTAGAATTAATTGTTATTATTTTAATTTTATTTGTACCCTTATTGTTTTTTAAATTTTTATGTTTCTTTTTGTTTTTGATATTATTAAAACCATTAATTTGGGAATGTCTTGATGTAATTTTATTTTTTGATCTTCCAACGTCCCTTGCTTTGTATTTTCCTTTTGCAGCAAATTTCTTAATTTTCCAACTTTTTCGATTGAATCTTTCTTGTAAATTTTTATCCAATTTTATATGCGTTTCTTGTGCCGATTCTTTTATTTCTTGTGAATTTCTACCTAATTTTGTATTTGTTTCTTGTGAATTTTGATTTATTGTTAGTATATTTTGATCCAGTTTATCATAATTTCTTGTGAATTTTAATCCATCATTTCCTGGAACATCTTCAGCATCCTTAAATCTCGATCCTCTTCTATCTCTTCCGACGTTTTCGCAAAATTGACTCTTAATCGCAGGGTTGGTTTTTCGTGAAGGTATTGAGCCCCAAGTTGAGCGCCATTTAAATATTAGCTGTCGTGTTCTAAAAATGAAACTCGGCAACAAATACTTTTTTCCCAATTCGTCATGTGTATAGTATGAGATGTGTTTTACAATGCAGAAAAATCCTAAGTCGAAAATCCTAATAACATTTTACAATAATTTTGGTCTTATGATTTTTCTGCACTGTAAAAGAATTCTCAAACTATAATTTTCTGTAATAAAATGTAGATCAAGAAATTTGGACTTAGGTTAGTTCTGCATTTACGTGACGAATTTAGAGCGTTGGTTTCTAATCTATCCCAATATTTTATATAATTCCCCAAATTTTTAATTTTTATGTTCTTGGGTATTTTGAAATTGCTGGAGCTTAGTAGACAACCCAGAATACAACGAAGGCTGGTCTTTAGATGCATAGCCCAGTCCACTGTCATACCACCTGATACAAAAGCGCACTATATTATGCTTCTGTATTAAATTTAGCACATTCTTAGTGCATGTTTTGCGGGAAGTTATGCACACCAAAATTGCAAAATTTACATCATATATTTGCACAAGAACTGCAAATAATCTAAAATGTGTAGAAAATTGCAAGAATTAATCAAGCCCCCGATATTTTATTGTCTTTTATCTTTTCTTTCCTTAAGATAAAATTCAATTTCTCTAATGCACTTTGACTAGTTAATTTTTTCCAACTTAAAAAGGTGCAGCCTGTAGGCCGCACAACTATACCAATAAAGCACTAGAAGATTTTGAAGTACTCCAGTTAATAAAATTGAACACCAGTTCTGTAGTGTATCACCTTTTCCACTGTTCATAACGCACCTCTGAGAGGTAAATTTGTTCGTTGACAGATTAAGAGAGTTTCAAAATGGCCTTTATGCCACACAAGTATGACAGTCATATACTAGAAACTAGAAGGTCATGGTATTGAAAAATTTCCATCATATGACAAATTTCTATTGATTAGGACTTGAAGTAAACGAAATTTTGAGTTAAACTTTGGTTTCTTAGAAAGCGGTACCGTCAAATAGCCGCCGTATTAAGCGTTTTCACACCGTGCTAACCGACTTAAAATATTACGTTAGATGTTACGGTATGCAGTAACGCTTTCTGAGAAATCATTTCTATTATACTTTATGCAACATTACAGCCGCTATTTGACTGTACCGCTTCTTAGGAAATCAAAGCTTAATAATCATAAGAAGCAATGGTTATAGCAACTTTTTTGTTGTTTTGTGGTAAAAATGCTAGGAGTACAGTAGAATTAAGTTTTCTGCAACTTCAGTTTATTACTTTTCTTAATAAAATTTTAAAAAACCCTGAAGAAAAAACTCCTGTGTTGCTTTGGGAAAAGTCTAATAAAAGAGGTTCGCAGTAATATTCTAATATAATTTTCTGAAAATCTCATTAGTATAAAACAACTTTCTAGCCCTAATGAAGTTCTATTAGTTGGGGGATTTCAACCGTTTTCGAAGCATATTTTTCAGGATGTAAGAATTTTTAAATTTATTGGTTTTTGATGCATAACAAGATAAAATTCTATTGATTATGATTTAAAGTAACTAAAATTCTGCGTAAGGCTTAACAAAAAAATTGTATTTTGGAAACTACAAGGACTACAAAATTATCTTCTATTAAGTGTTTACTCAGAATTGCTTGCATCCAGCTTTTAATTTTGTAGTTAATTTTGATAATAACTATTTTGAGCATAGAATACATAAGAAATAGTTAATTCACGATGTTGTCGTGATTAGGACCTTTTACTGTTTGGACCTGATAATTTAAAAAATATTTGCTTTCTGTAATTGCAAGAACTTTTTATTTTTCCTAATGTAATCATGAAAATCGCTGCAGGCAACTTAGTTTTTAAAGGGCTAATTTTGATTCCCTCTAGCAGCGCCTATTAGGAATATGCATCATAAAGAATATTAAAAGAAGATCGTCTTGAAAATTAACATCAAATGAAAAAAACTAAAAAAACATTTATCAAATTTTCGTAATCTTCACACTTTCTAAAGAATTCTAGGGAATTCCTAATAATTCTGGACAGTTCCATGGAATACCTAAAAAGTCCTAAAGAATTCCTGAAAATCACCAACGAAAAGCGTTGGATAGGTCGCGGCGACACTGTAAATTAGAGATATTGAAATATATGAAAACATACAGTAATCTAATTAATTGATTTTATTAGAGCGTAAAAATATTAATTAGAGAAGTGCAATTAATATTTAACAACTCAAAAAAATAAATAATTGATCGAGATCGCATTACTACTGATACTAATAAGCTATCGTTTTCCAATTTTCATTAATTTCGAATACAGTCCGCTCTTTTTATTCAGATTTTCCTTTGTTTAAATTTCCATTTTCACATTTTTAAATGTCGAATGATTAATTTTTGTATGCATTTCAACTAAGTAAAAATTAATTCGTTTTAACGTTTCAGTCAAGTTATTATTGTAAATTTACAAGCACACATACAAAACAGCCATGTAAAAATTGATCACAATTTGGTTTAGAAATTATTAAAATCAAAAGAACGAAATACAAACTGCTGACCTATTGATGAATTGTAATGAAACTAAATATCCAATTAGCGCAACAAAGCGAAAAAATATTAATATGCCGTGCAAAACTTTTTTTAATCGGTAATTTCTATTAAAAATTTAATGCAAACAAAAAATAATCTTTACAGCCTAGAGCAAAAATAAAACCCTGGGACATAAAAAATATCAAGGACTGTCGTTTCGCAAATGTCACAACGTGAGAGCCTTTGGGATTCGTTTGTCTGTTTCTTTCATGATTTTTCTACATCAAAAAAACAGGGTGCAAGTCAACACATGAGTGATGATACCTTGTCTGAAAAGAAATAAAAAGTTGTCTTTCTTTGTGATAAATAACAAACACTCAAATATAACAGTAATTAAACATTAGATAAATTGATTATACAAGAAAAAGGGTTTGCAGATAAATTGAACAAAAACAAGCGGAGGGAAATTGGAAAAAGAAAATTCAGCCGGATATAATCGATGAGTAAGAAGTGATTAATTGGGAGATTATAAGGACGGCAGACGCAATTCTTTAATGAAGTTGAATTATTATAAAAAATATTTGTTCAATTATTAAAGTTTAAAATTTTTTCATACAAATGACTCATAATATTTGAGTTTAATGCTGGCCGTTACAGTAAAATGGCGTACACTTTATCTTAGCAGCTAAAATGGGTCGGCAAAGCTCCCATAGAACGATATTCATAAAAATATTCATATTTATCCACAGCAGCTGCATATCTCGGTTATTAATTTGCGTAATAACCATAGAAAAATTGCTTGAGATTCAAACCTGAACATTTTTTACTTTTACATAAATAATTTTAGTTATATAAAACCTGATAGTAGAAAAAGTGATTTAAAAATTTGCTGGTATAAAAAATAAAGTAATGGAGTTTGCACAATTTATTTATTTTTTCAAACAAGAAAATGTAAGGTCAACATAAATTGACTGCAATTTGTCTTACGAATAAAAAAATCTATCGGGCTGAAAATACAAAAAGTAATTTTAAACAAGTGTCTTCCAAAAAATTTTTATTCAAATTATTCCTAACCTACTTGAGTCACGATAAACCAATTTGTATCTTTAACTAATTGTAATTTTTTTCTACTATTCAAATTTCATCAAGTGTTAAAAATGTTGTACATTTTTATGCGGAACCTAACTTTTAATAACATAAAATGTGAATAAATAGATTTTGGGATAAAGCACGTAAAAAATCGCTTAATCTTTGTCTTCAGAGACTTAGACAAAGAAGCGACTGTAATTTAAATTAAAAAAATGTAGCTAATTTTCCCAAATTTTTGCATGATTTTAAATTTAATTTCATAAAAATCAATTATACATTTCATGCAGCATACTTTTTTTATTAATTAAAGTAAACAATAAAATTTGGTTGAAAAGTTGAAATAAATTTTCAAAGTGTCATCGCTTAATTGTTTGTCTCCGCTTTTTATAACTAAAAGGTGCAATAAAATTTAAATTAGAAAAGTTGATACAGCGTATCCGCCAAGGAGGCTGTTGAATTTTCAGTTACTAGTTAAGCCCGGCTACAAAAAAATTATGAGAAAATGAAAACGACAACAGTGATATATTAAGCCAATATTTTAAATTAGATTCGATACCTACTGCTATTTTAGAACTTTTTTGTTGGAGTTTTATTTTATTACATATTTAATTATCAT
Organism: Podabrus alpinus; assembly: GCA_932274525.1. Taxonomy (NCBI): domain Eukaryota; kingdom Metazoa; phylum Arthropoda; class Insecta; order Coleoptera; family Cantharidae; genus Podabrus; species Podabrus alpinus. The sequence goes on from OW026451.1 coordinate 160,217,262, forward strand.
AAAATGAAACCGACATAAATTTAAATTTTAATAGCCGAAATTTTTGCGATTTTAAATCTTCTTTGTTCTTTAAAGGTTTAAAATTTTTCGTCTAAGTTTGACCAATATATTAAAGAAGTATTTTTATCAAAATTAAATTTAAATTTAAAGTTTTAAAAACTAAAAGTTATAATGGAATGAATTAAAAAACAATCAACAAAGATCGGTACCAACAAACAGCAGCATTAAAATCAAAGTAATAATTGCAAAAGTTGTAAAACGAATGACATTCTAAGGAAAGTATAAAATTACTTGCTCCAGAGGCTGTCAATTACAAAATTTTCCTGATTGGTTAGTAGCTTTTGCAGTTGACTTTAATTAAATTAAATAATAATGTTTCATAAAATTTTTAATCTTCTCACGAAATTTTTACATTTGGGTATTTAAAATACATTCATCATTATAACCACAAAAAATAAATAATATAAATTAAAAAAGATAAACAATTTTTTTTTCAAGTAATAAGGTCAACTGTTCCTCGCCAATATTTTTTGTTCTCTGTTGATCATAGAACATAGAAACTTCAACAAATATTTAGATTCAAATGGAAACAGAACATTTTTAACATCGACCAACAGTGGCATTTGTCAACATTTCTCTTTCATAATATATTAGAGACTATTAGAGCGATGGATCTATAATCACATGATATGCATTCTCAAACCAAATTCACTTTTTAGTGACTGTATAGTTATTAAAAATAAAATTAATCAAAGCTTCTAATAAATTTCACTTAGAGCCCCCGCAGACTGCAGACTTTCTATCGGCCGATAGTTAGTCGGTTTCTTAATCAGTATGAAGCTGTATGCAAATGTCGGCCGATACCGAATCGTTATAATTTGCGCACTTGCATACCGCTTCATACTGATTAAGAAACCGACTAACTATTGGCCGATAGAAGGTCTGCAGTCTGCGGGGGCTCTTAATTGGGAATTGTCTATATATGATTTTATTTGATGATAAAATGGATGGGTGCTAAAATAACTGCTTAACTATTTATTAAAAATATGATCGTCGTAATTATGTTTGTCGTAATTAGAAAAGCAATATTTATATTCAAATTGTGATTACAGGAGATAAGTTAACGCATCCTATTGGACAATAAGGTATAAAAGTATAAGAAAGAGTAGATTTGAATATCGCATGCGCCCATAATGCTGTACCTTTTATAAATGATAAATTTTTCTGGAATATAGGAAAATAAAAGACACATATATTTTCGTTGGAGGGAAATTAGAGGTTTAAATTTTACTTTGTAGTATTGCAGGCAATTTAAATTAATAATAATACAAATGAGAATAAAATTTATTATACAAAGCTCGAAATAAAATGAATATCCATTAATTATCGAAAATAATTAAGTAACAGTAAAAATCCAGCGACATTGATGAATTTAATGGTACAGAGCCGAACGTAATAAAATAACGAAAATAACCTCACTGTCCATCATCGTCCTTCATAAACTTCTTACCCTGTTGTTTTATTTGTATTGGATTATTCGTCCTTACTCTGCGGTGTTTTTAGTGCACAGGAACCCACAGTTCAGGTACAGGATACAGAGATGACTCGAAGATTTATTAAGTACAGTGGTGGTTCGTAAGAGAAGACAAGGGAGGTTTAGCCTCCCCGTCAACTCTTGAAATATTGGAAAAAACTTCTATTGCAAAATATATTATTTTTATCGAATTTTTTGATTAGTTTTAACTTAAGCTAAAATAATAACTATAAATTAATAGAATAATATTCTATTAAGAATAACCTAAGCTATTAGATTGAAAAACTATTTTGAAATGAAATAAACAAAAGTTTCATGTAGCTTTTGAACTTCGACAATATGCAAGAATAACTGAAAAAAATATTATGCAGCGACTTTGCGGTCACAACGCTGCGACAACGGTAAGAAATCCCAAAAGTTGTGTACCTACAAATAATTCTGTAGGTAATTAAATTTCTTACAAAAAATTCCAATACAAGACATATTCAGTTTTGATATTTTAGGCGTGCTAGGCATCCAAAGTGGCAATTTTTAAAATAATTTTTAACTACTTTGGTATTTTTGTGTTGCTCAAAATATTTTGCCAACGGTCAATCTGTAAGGTTTAAATTTCTCTAAAACTATTTATTGTGGAACAAAAAATGAAAAATGATTTTATAAGTATGTATGTATATTCGGTTATGAACGACTTGCGACGTTTTCCCGATACCTCCCTGTCTCTGCTCGTTGCGTGTTGAAAATGTGTGACGAGCACAGAGGACCTACAGCTTAACGTGGATTCCGAACCACGGGAATAGACGATTTTTACACCGCCTACTCCGATCAGGGAAGTTTTTTAGCCATAAATAATGTTATCTGGGGCCAGCAGATAGACATTTGGTGAGCGAAAATTTCTTCAGCTATGGCCTTCACCGATCTATTATGGTCTTCCCCCTGTGAGGCCGAAGGCCGAACAACTATGGCCTTCGCGGATCTATCATGGTCCTCTTTCTGTGAGGTCGAAGGCCGAACAACTATGGCCTTCGCGGATCTATTATGGTCCTCCCCCTGTGAGGCCGAAGGCCGAACAACTATGGCCTACTCGGATCTATTCTGGGTCTAGATGGCTAAGTGCGGCGGATGCCGCCCGTGCCAGCTAGTAAACAATAATTTTCAAAAAATAATATACAACGCAAGTAATTAAGTCAGCAAACATTCAGCTTCCAAAATTCCAAATTATAATCAAAGGTCCCAATGTACATAATATAATAAATTAAAAAATGAAATAGTCAAGCACTCATGACCTCATGAGCACACATGTAAAAAAAAAAAAATTTAATGTTTAATTAACCATTTTGTTGTTTCAAGTTTAGTTTATTATAATTCTCAATAGTTGAAAATCGTATATTTACATACTCGTACATAATATAGAGGCACATATTTAATAGTTTTTTTTAACAGTTTAAAGAGTTCTTGATTATTCGTTATATGTCCTCCCCACAGTACCTCAGATAATCAGGATTTAATTTAAAATTTAAAACAATTTTTCATTGATAAATTAATGTTTTCCAAATTACTCTATATCTCTTTGTATGCTTAATTAATAATCTACAGTAACATGCAATATTTTTAAGTAACTTATTTAAAATTCTAATTTGACTAGCCTACAATAAGTGCATGTATTATTGTTGTGTAATTTTTAATATAATATTTATACAGTTTGGATAGATTATAAGAGATTAAAAGGTGTGATGATATCGTGGAGTGGCTGGTGTCATAATATTATGTTGGACGATAAATTACATTTTATCTGGATATAGTACATGCTTTTACAAATACATAATGTACTGACTACAATAATAAGTTCATTGCAAATTATTATGATTGACGAAACAATACAGTCTACCATTTCTGAATTTCCTTTTAAACTCATAAATTTACACCATTAAACCTTGAAATTTAAAAAATTTTGCTTGAAGTGGGTGGAGATCTACTGATTTGCCTACTCAAATGAAAAAGTTAATATTCTGGGATCATCATGACCAAACACAAAACAAATACTTCATTTCAACTATAGTTTCGGAGTACTAGTAAGAATTCAAAACAACTATATGTTATCATGTAAATTTACATGGCAAATCTATGTAAAGTTATAAATTCACGTGGTAAATATGTGCAAAGTTATAAAATTCAAATTTTAACTGTATATTTCAACCATCGATCTTATATTTAATAGATAGAATACAGCCGAATTATTTTGTGAAGCAAACATCAACAGGCATATAAATGTCCTATCTAGTAAATAAAAGATCAATGATTTCAACCATAATTGGGTACTTAATCAGTCCATAATCAGGTGATTAGATTAGAACAACTAATGATTATAATAGATGGACTATCTCCAAATCTAATTTTTTGCTTGATGTCAGGAATAAGTATGATATACATATTTTTATGTGCAGCTGATTTTATATTACGCTTGTCGATGACAAATGGTCCTATTAATCAGGTTAAGCACAGATTAAGAACGTAAAAATGTTTTAAAAATCCTAATAATCTACTTTGATGATTTTGCCTTTAAGATTAAAAAGAAATAGATTTGTGTTTGTATTTGCATTTGATTTATTTTCTCAATCACATAATTATGCCCTTTAATGGTATGGAATTATGGATACTTAGGTTGAGACAAAGACGAGCTACATAAATTACCATTGTTTGTACAGGTAATTATTTAATTTGCTTTTCGACCTACATTTCAAGATTGTATAATTTAATAGTTAATAGAATAACTCGTTGGTCAATTAATCTTTATTAATTTATTTGAATGGTTACTTGTCTGTGCGATGATCGTCTGCTGAATTACTCTCTTCGAGTATGAGTTTATTTAACGAAACTTTTAGTGAGATTATGTAAATAATCAAAACGGAATTCCCGATTTATTGTTGTTAGCAGCTTAAATATCACAGCGAAGTTATTTCACTGTTCTATCTCGACTAAAACGCCATGAAAACATCTAATTTCAACTCTAACCCGAATTCCCTCAAGCATAAAGCCCGTCTTAACGGAGATAATCAAACGCATAGGATCTTGTGAGGCTTGTAGTGGCTATACTTGATCCGAACGGAACGGAACGCAACGTAACGTAACGAAGGAAACAAATTTATATTACTCTTTCTAACTTTGGTTGTACAATAAAGAAAATATTAGTTCAAACGCAATCTCTTACCATTTAGTGACATTATTTGATAATTTATGAAAAATTGCAATCCTGAACATACCGCTTTTATTTTATTGATGTGACAGTTTCAATAATAGCGTTTCCTTGATGTATTTAGTTTTTTTGGTTTTCTGTATATTGTTTTTTGTATATTCAATGATGGCATAGCTATAGGTATTGTAAATACAATTCTGATAGAATAATATAAAATAAATACTATATAGGTACTACTATGTACATTATACCAAAAAAAATTTGTGTATCTATATATAATTTTCGTTTAAAAATTTCCAATTATATACAATCAAATATCACATAACATTCTAGTAGTAATATGGATCTATTAATTTAATATTTTAAAATAGAAATCAGTTTCATCAAATAAAGCAATCGAGATAAATTTGAAAAGCAATTTAAGTTGTCATATTATTTCAGCTTGACAGCTAAATTATGTAAAATCATATAGATATAATAAATTTAAACATTAATTATTATTACAATATGTAACAGTATTGTAAACATTTTTTTAAATTAAATTTTGATACAATAATATTGAAAACTGAAAAACCATTTGAATGCATAAATTAACTCTCTGGAACAGAGTTCACTCGTTACGAACTTCAGTCAAGTTCCTTTAAGTTCGTTAAATAAAATAAATTGTGAGATATCAATTACAATGTTAATACTTTAATTATTTTAACCAATGCAGTAAAATTCAAAATACTCAACAAAGCAATTACTTTTTTTAAACTTTAAATAATAAATTTTTGGCCCGGTAATAACGTCACACCAACGCAGTTGTGAAAGTAACAACGTAGAGATGATAATGGCGGTAATGAATATAAAATGAAGTAATTTAAAGTTTGTATTTTGACACCTAGCAATGTATTTAAAAATGGAATGCAAATTCCTTTTACAAAAATTCATAACCTTAAAGTGGCAACTATTACATGTTTTTTTGTAATGCAGGTTTACAACTCAAGCGTGGAAACTCCATGTTCTCAATTATAACGCTTTTTTTGTTAACAAACTTACTTCCGTGTTTCTTTAATATGCAAGGAAGTACCTGTCGCTTTGTGTTTTAATTGTGTTATTCTGTACGAGAATAACCTGTTTAACAAAATTCTGTATTTAAGGCCTTTTAATCCGATAAATTAATTCAAAAATTGTGCGACCGGAAGTTACACCCTAGCATTTCCAACTTAAGCAATATTTTATTCGTTTACCCTTTTCATGAAAAATTCTATGTTGACAATACAGCAAATTTGGAAATTCTATTTGTAACTTTATATCACTTCCGGTTACACTAGAGCATACTTTGCAAGTGGAAAATTTTCAATCAAAACTCTTTCTTGGCAATTTCAAGTAAGGATAACATTGAAAATTAATATATTTTCCTTTCCACTGTAGTATAAATAAGTAGGAAAATATTTACAATTTCTTCAGTATAATTAAAGACATTACAATTAGTGAAAAAAGATTTTTAAGAGTTCTATAAAAAATAAATATAAATAAAGTACTTACGTATATCCTTTGATGTTGCTAATATAATTGATGGTAAACATAGTAACATCATCAAACGCGAGTACTCTGCCAACATGGCGAGCCTGAAACAAGAAATTAATTTAATTAAAATCAAGTTGAAGTATGAAAACTTGAAAATTAATTTATATAAGGGTTTAAAAATTGTGTTAGCTGGAATAGTAGATACAACGTAATATAGAAAACTATAATTTCGCAGATAACGGAAGTCCTAAATTGCAAGCATAAATTTCAGCAAACTGAGAATTCTAACCTCAAATGTAATTTCAGCATGTAAATTAATAATAACTATTCCACACGTTTCAGATGCCATTTAGTTAATCTAACTAACCGTGGCACAATTTCTATTGTAATATTGCACTTTAACCTCAACTCTTAGTGCAAAAAAGAAGAAAAACAGTTTGATAGTAATTAATTACACTGAATTTCTTCAATATTTATGGTTTAATTTAACGCCACGCCAAATAAACTAACAAACGCGTTAGTTATTACAATATTAATTATAAAAAACATAAAATTTACAATGGCAATTAAAATGACTTGTGTGATAGCTTCACCAGCAAATAATCAAAAACCGCCACAACTAAATTGGAAGTTTTTATTTACTAATGTAAAGTTGCAATTGCACAACAGTTAAACAAATTTCATGCGGTTAAGTTTAAAATTAATATATTAATTTTCGTAAATTTTAGTTCGCCAAATCGGTAACAAGATTATCGAGTAAATGGAGAATAGCCCTTCAATTTTTGGAAACTTTTATCTAGGCCTAACCTCACTCAATATGTTTTTTCCCGTTAATGGATTCCCTGTAAGTGTCGACCATTCGTAAAACGCAGCACTTCAATGAGACCAAATTCGGATTTCAAATTTAGAACTGAATAAAATTGCCGATCACGTACAAAAAAAAGTTGATAGAATTTTAGAATAAAAGAGCCAAACGAATTTTAACGCTAATAAAAGAATGTAAATGTAAATATTTTAAAAACCACAATTTTAAACCTCTCAATTTGCACGGAATATTTTTTTAATTTCTTGTATGGAGTATTGTTTTTAAAATTCTCATGTTTTAATTAAAATATTGCATTACTACATCTGTTGTCGTTCTTTCAGGAAATATGAAGTGCAATTGGAATACTGCTTTGTTCGGTTTAAGTTTTAATTGGAAATCAAATGTTAAATGTATAGTGGGTTTTTGGGCAAAAGAAATAAAATAAACAAAAATTTATATTAAAGTTGAATTATTGTTGTAATTTTCGAGTTAATAGACTTATGAGATTAAGTATTAATATGGTGTGACCAACATCAACGTTAGAGAGCCATGATTTAGTCTAACTATGTATGCAACCACATATACATGAATCGTTTATGATTGGGAAAGTTATATCATATTAACATGGCAGGTAATAACTAATAAGTTAAGTTTACAAGTTAAACAAGATTACAGCTCCTATAATACCTTTATGTTTACGCGAATTGTACATACAGCTCAACTTATTTATGATAAAACACTTTAACATCGCCGTGATGTTGGTCTCCAAGCACTTAAGTACCTTAACTGAACTATAATTGCACCGGGAAAAAAACGATTGACTAAGGTAAAAAGTGGTTGGAATACCAACTAACTTTCAGAGAACGTTGTAAGTTGTTAAAAACAAAATTATTTTCAAAACCAGAGTATAGTTAGTAAACTTTGTTAAAATCCCCTAGTCCCAGGTACTTCAACCTGTTTTAAGTTTGCAACATGTAGAATCTGGCCTGAGGGTGTCTAGGAAAGTACATTCATATATCTTGTCCCATCGGGTTATTATACGTACTTCATCAGATCTCCTCATTTGGCTTAATATTATTTTGGTTTATTATTTGTTTAATTATTCCATTTAGTTTGTATTTAAAATTTACTTGTTCTTTGACTATAATTTGGGATGATAACCTAAAATAATTATATGTATAGCCTTTAGCTTCAAATACGAGTACATTGTTTTAAATTTGAAATACAGGCTATCTCAGCTTTATATTTTATAAAATAATAATAAAGAGATTGTATTATAAATTTTTCCATCTTCTGGAAGTATTTCTAATTACATTCTTTTGAGCATTTGCTGGATTATTTGATCTTTTTCAGGTACTTTTCTTTCATTCGTCGTTTAAAAGCTAGAATTTGCATCACTTATCTAGACTAGATGAGTGCAATATACAATTACGGAGGACACCCTTCAGTTTCCCACCAAATCGATCCTTTTCTCCATTCAAAGAAGTCTGAAGTAAGTTATAAATTATACTAGCGAAAAAATCGGCCTGAAAATACAACGAGTTTTGTATTTTTACATTTATTTAAATCTATTCAATGTTGAATAAGTTTATCTACCCGTAAGATTACTTGCAATTATTGATTTCTACTTCCTGTTCCAGATAACATTCCCAGGTAGAAGTGATAGTGTAAAAACTGCCTATTACCGTGGTTTGGAATCCACGTCAAGCTGTCCGTTTGTGTCGGATATATTAATATAACAATGCAACAATGCTTATTTGATAGATACCCAATAATAAATTATTCTACGAAAGAATAATAACAATATCAAATTTAATGGAAACGAAATTATGCTGATGTGATCACATCAAGATTTATATTGCAAATCTTGTATATTTTGTCTTGGCAAAATTATTATTATATAAACGACTGTAAGTACGAAGAATTCGTAATTGGTTCTTGTAATTAATGGGCCAAACTTACAAGGTGTATTCAAGGTATTTCCACAAGCCTGCTGTATTGGTATAAGGTTCCTTTATGGCCGTTCGTCTTTAGCTTTTGTCTTTTAACTTAATATCTGAATATTTATGGCTTCGTTAACCACTATTTTCTCATATTTTGAATCTTTAAACATTAACTTTAAAAGGCTTATTTAATTTTTGATATTGATATTTATTTTATTGTATTGTATAATTTGTGTTTGTTGACTGATTATTCCAAGACCTTCTGTATTATGTTTTATCATTTGACTTTCTTTATCCTAGTGATTTTATATTGGATGATATGAACGAATCTTAAGCCTCTCGAGTCTTAACCTAAGCCGAAGAGTCTCAATAGCTAGCCGGAGGTGACACGTAGCAAAACTTACAGAAATAAGTCAATATTACGCTTTTGTACTCATATAGATTAAAACGAATCACATGACACTTGCAGGCCTACCAAATTTAAATACCCTGTAATATTTAATTATAAAATAATTATATTCTCCTTCTTCCTAATTTTTGAAATTTTTATATTGCATTAATCATCTTTTGTCTAGGTATTTGAGATGTTCCTATGAAATTTTAGGATAGGACATGCATAGGGGACCTACAGTTTAGAGTAGGTCTCGAAACACCCGAGGCTTACTGCCATTATTTTCTGATGGGAGACAGTGAAAATTTAGTTCTGACTTCTCCCGGAGTTTACCCGTGTATTCGGGTTTAACAGTAAGATGATCATAGGTTCGCCAATTTATAAGACCGTATCTATTTCGAATTATGTTTCAGTTTTTGTATTCAAGTTTTATATTTTAGGGGGTTTAAGTGATTAAGTAAAATCGTAATTTTCCAAAAAAGTGACTTGGATTGTTTTTGAATTAAATAGATATCAAAATTCTATTTAGCACAAAAGAAAAAAATTTTACATTAAAATAAGGCATACTCATTTATCATTTTTTAAACCTTTTTGGGATAGAATTATCGATGGTTTCTTCAATATTTTATAACTTCATTTGTAACATCGATTCGTGACATTTTCCAATGAGAGGACACAAAATGTGGCGAAAAAGACAAAATATAGATTTATTTTATTTTTATTCACTAACTGATCAAGAATTCACTAATCTGATCAAAACTAAAAAATCAAGAATTAATAGGTAAAAAAATGGAAGGTAGATTGATGGAAAAGAGAAAAATTGATGAAAGATCGCGAAATTATACAGGTTTTAGTGTACACGGATATACTTTCCAGTTTAAAGCACTATATTTAAAATAATAGGATCAAATATTTAGAAACTATAAATTGTGAAGAAGATTTAAGGCAAAAGAAATAACGTAAAGGAACGACACTAAAAATAAATACCAAGACAATTTTTAAAAACGAAAAAGTAATAGTTGGAAATGAGTGTAGGTAGGAAACAAAAAAATGTTTGCGCAAAATTACAGTTACCATTCGAAAATATTCAATAGTTTAATCGAGTCCCCACTGCCCTCATTTTAAAAATTTTCTTTGTCCGCCCCTATCATAGCCGTACAATACATTTTTAATTTTTAATAAATTGATACAAAAAAAACATTAAGGAAATATCTGCAGGTTCATCAAATTTTTAATTACTAGCAAATAAAATTTGCAATTCATTTGTTAACTTGCTTTGTTTATTCCTCCCCAATTAATTTGTCTTGTAATTTTTAAAATAATCACAAAGAATAAATTAATTAGCACTAGAAACAGTTTATAAAAAGTTATATCGCAATTGTTCAACTGTTGCTATGTTGACATTTTGTTAATTGATTAATTTTTAATTCCATTCTTCATTTGCACATCGATACATCATCTTAATGAGAAATTTTTCTCGGATTGTACTCTCATTTGGAATTTGATATATTTACATAAATCATAGATAAATCAGCGGAATTAAAAATGGTTTCATAGAGTTCCAAAAATTATTGTGGTTCAAAATACGAGTAGGTTCAAGATAAACGGATCTGCCCTATATGAAAAAATTGCTTTATTTGCTTTTGCAGTTTCTTTGCAGTCAAACTATTCTCCAATGCTTTTCTGTGCATTTCGTAACATCAGTAAAGCCATCACCCTTAAAGAATAGCCTTATTAAATATGTCGATTAGGGTGGTTCTTATTTCGGTCAATTACGAATTGTTATGCTTCCACTTACTAAAATATCTCCAAATAAATCAAAAAAGATGTGGAAAATTTCAGGTTTCTATCTCAATTCTAAATATCTCCCATAAAGCTTTCAAATTTTCCCATTTGAATAACCTAAGATTGGCAGGATTTCACGGTTCATTTTTTTCTGTCCCAGGTGTTCCTACCTAACCCCTAAAGTATTTTTTTTGTCTGATTTTAAAGATGGCATAAAGTAAAATTATAGTAGAACTCGGATATAACATTCTCGGAAATAATAACTAATAAAACTGAAAATACCGATTTTTGAAATCCTGAACTTACTTCCAAAAATTTCGTTATTTAAATGGAAAAATTGGAAAGCTTTAGGGGAGTTTGAAATGTAGACAACATCTTTTTTGATTTAAGGACTTTTGGTCCTTAAATAAGGACCACCCTGATGTAGATACATATGATTGTAGCACGATAGTAATAAATAGTCCATCCAATCGAAAGTAACAATTATCTCGAAGGTATGATTTTGAGTGGAAAGCGTTTAGTTGCCAGCTTCCTTATAATTTTAACAAAGTTCATTAAAAACAAGTTTTCACTCGCCTGTATAGTCGTGAGGTATAGTCATGGACGTAGCAGGGCGGTTAATGAGTTTCGATTATGAAATGTAGTACCTATAGTTTTTTTAAACTAATCCCACTAGTGTTATAAATTTCTACTAAAACACATCAAAAGCAAAGTTAATTTAACTTACATACATCATTACAAGGAGTTAATTAAAGTAATTAATTAAGCTTTTTAATTAAATTAACAAGGTGTTTAAAATTGTAGTAGGCAAAAAATGATCTTATAGTATATTGCAGAAGTTTTGAAATAAATCAAATTCTTTGTAAAGTATTATTTTAAGTTCATAATTTATAATGCTTTAAATAAACAGTAATTAAGTGAAGCCCACTTCCTTATTAACTGCTTCATTTTAATTAACATCCCTTACGCGAAGCAGATACTCGAATAAGCTTTATAATGTAATTTAGTTTTTGCATTGTTCTATTTACTTATATTACATTTATTTAAATTGTATTTGCATTTTTAAATGTAAATTTCGAGATTTAAGATATCTTCGAACAAATTAGCACAGTGTAACAGGAAAAATCAAAAGTTATAATAAAGAAAAGCGGAATAAGTATATTAGGACTCCGCGTATGTAGATATCGTCTTCTTCTACATCCTCTAGACGTGTAAAGAAAAGAATGCTAAAAGAAGAAAATACATAATGCATAAAGTAATCGGACTAGCGGAGCGTGAACTGATATGCAGATGCTCGTGATAGAATAAGAATCTCATACTTACAATTCACAGTATTTTTCTTTTTCATTTCTTACTTATTGTATCATGAATACGCTTTCAACATAAATAAGCAGAAAACAAAGTTTTTATCAATCTTACGATTGAACTAATTTTATAAAGCGATGATTCGTAATTTTAAGTTGATTAAGATTTCACAAAATAGATTTTATCTAATTAACGTTTTGATGCAAATTAATTTGAAAAGTTTGACTTCGTGGCCAGATAGTTTCAAACAACCATTAATAATTGGTTCTAATTATGTTTGGGTCAACATTGGCCGATAAATACAGACTAATTGTCCAACAACGCTTTATTAAGCTTCACCAGAAACCATTTGTAAACTTAATTAGTACAACTTAATGTAAATTTTAAATATTGGTTCAACTGCAAAGTTTACTGGTCACTGCACTTGCATAGAGACATCAAAAACAGTTTACTTTGTAAAACAGCATTGAGATGTGTATTTTTGTGAAAAGCTACAATTTACATTTTAATTTGAATAACAAAAAATAAAACTTTCGTGTAGGTTTCCAAAGTAATTTATTTTTCTTGCCACACCAATTGTTTCTGAAACAGGGTTAATTAAATTTTTGCAAGTAATTTAAAAGGCAATTTCAATTGCAATTACAAAATTAATTGAATGTTCATCTTTTCTATTTTATTACCGAAAACACGTGGGCATAATTTTATGCTCAAACAGTATACTTATTTATTTATAATATAGGAAAACAGTGCTTCGTAAACTATGGAGCCCTTATATTATAGTTGAAGTATTCGTGATAAGAAAAAGCTTAAGAAACACTGGCTCGAAACGTTTGATGGTCAATTAAGAAAAACATTTTTTTCTACACGAAAAATTCATATTCCTCCTTTGCAAAAATGCAAACACCCCTTCAATCAATCATGTACGACACGAAATCATGTATTTATTTAAGAACAACAGCTAAATTTTCTAAAATAAACACGTAATATATATTAAACCGAAGAGTTAAAGACATGCACAATTTAAATTCAATTTTAAAGGTAAAATCGGCAATAAACGACAGCAGTTTAGTTAAACGGACGGACTTTATTATTTACCTACTGCGTGCACAATTACTATTATCAAAAAAACACACGCACATATATTTTTTGCTTTATCTTAAATTTTCATATGAATTGAAAAATGCTAAAAACGTCAGGTTGTTTTAGTTCAACGTAAGATTTCAGAAAAAGGAAATAACACCGACCTGCTGCTCTATTCATATTTAAAAAACGGATTTCCATTTTTATAGTGCTTTTGCTTAAATTTTTATTCAAAAATGTTTACTCATCTACAGTTTTACATTAAATTTATATTAAAATTTTCTTTTTGTATTTTTAAAATATTGCGGTATTTTATTAATTTTTTTTATAAAATTCAGGAACACGAATTTTAAGTTTTCCAAATTTCTTAAGTTTCTTTACGATTTAATTATTTGACGTTACGAAGACCCATACGCTGGAAAGAGATTAAAGCGACAAAAACTCTTTAGATGATATACATCATTTTAGCTGGATCTACGCGAGCGGTCTATCTTTATAAATCTCAATTCTGATGTGTAGGGTACACTTAGGACAAGTTGACCCATTGTACCCCTCTTAACCCTAAAACGTCATGATGATTAATATACTTGAAAACGATGAGGTTTTTAATCAAATTAATTTAAAATTGGGATTACTTTTGGGATACTGTAGCAGTGGTAAATGTGGCATAATAATAGATATGTTCTTTAAACTTAAACTATGTCGCTAAGAAACTAAAACTTGGACTCCTGCAGAAGAGAGGCGCTATTTCAAGCATTACAATGCTATTTTCTACTGCAACAGTTTCGCATCTGGCAACGACTGAATAGTGGAAGTACGCTCCAAACTTTGGGATATCTTAAGGTAGAAGCATTAGGAAGATGTTAAGCGGTTCACCCTCGCAGTTCGCTATATCCGCATACGTAAAAAATATTAATTAAATTTTATATTTAAGTTGTTGCACGGCATAGGCTTGAGTTACTTTGTCGATTATACTACTATGTATAATATTGATGAGATTTATTCAAAATGTATAAATTTGAATGTGATATGTACCGCAAATGATTACAAAATACGAATAGATATATGCTAATAATAATAATTTTTTAAAATAAACTACCGTCCATCAAAAAGGAACCTGAGCTGTCCATAATATAAAATATCCTCATCAGGTAAGAATTTCTCTTATCAAATTACTTAGGAATTCTTTTAGTAACTTCAATTTTATGTAACTAAGATTAGGTAAGGATCTAATTGAACCATTCTTCCGTCTGTCTTATTCTTACAGATTTATTTGATTGGACACTGCTGACAAACAAAATGGTAATAAAACCAGGAACACATTTGTAAATCTATAAAACTTATTTCTTGTACGTATTTTACACTCTAGAATGCTTTGGTTCCATTTCAAAGCCACAGCAGAGAGGCTTAAAAAGACCTTTTTGATAAAAACGTGCTCTCTTCACTCTTTTGATAACGTTTCTCTCCGCACTCATAAAGTTTGTTTTAAAAATCCATTAAAAATGAACTACTAGAGGTAAAACTGTTTGAAATTTGTTTAAATGACTCTTCTATTACTTTAATATGATAAACAGATTCAGTACAAGATAAGTATGAATAACTATCGTAAACAAAATGGTCAAAAAACCATAAAAACGTTTGTAAATATAACTTGCTCCTGGTGTTTTAAGTTTTAAAATGCTTTATGAACTCAAAGTCACAGTAAGGAATTAAAAGAACCTTTTGTTATAAGAAATTGTTCTGTGCATTCTTTTGATACCGTAGATAAAACTAAACCAGAATTCTTTAGAAAACTCTTGTCTATCCGAAGCAATTAGGATATAATGTTTCTTTGTTTTCGTTTAACCAGAAAAAATAGTCGTTAAGTTATAATATCCAGAAAAATCGACGTGAAACAACAGTTGCAACAAAATCTAGGGGAATCAAAGCTCACGGTATGGAAATATAATATATTTTGCAAAACCTGACAATTGGTATCGCATCCAGAAATAGCAGAAATAGCGTCGCACGTATATTACGATAAATTATCTCCTGTAAGCTTTAAATTTTATTGAGAGCTTTGAACTAAAAGCAGACCCGGCATACAATTAGTTGCGATTGAGTTCACCACTCCTAGTTCCTCTTTCGTCGCCCCTAATTCGTAAATAATAGAAAATATCGGTGGCCCCGAGCCGTTCATGATAGCTAAATTCACTGGGCTGTAACACAAATTTATTGGTAGATTTAAAAAACTTTATTCCAAATTTAATTTCTTTGAATTTAAATTCAAAGCGTTGTAAACTTAATTTTAATTAAATTCACAAACAGCTAATCCATGGCGAATTTTCCGGTTTTCCATGTACCATTAATATACATTATGGGAATCTGTACTATAAGTCTTTCTTGGTCTAACAATTATTTAGTTCTCAGCACTGAAGCTGGACAAAGTTTCTTAATTTTTATTAGTGATAACCCTAACGGATTTTAGCAACTGTTTCGGTTTGAAGAGAGCCTAGACTAAACCTCACTACAGCTTTGTGTTCTTTGTGATTTATTAGTTGTGAACTACCACGCAACGGCCGCATAATTGATCATGATCATATCACTCCCGTTCACCCCAAATAAAAAAACTTATAAATATCTTTACAACGATGTAGGGTGAAATCGCGAGAAGAAGAAAATTGGCGTCAATACGATAACGCCTAATTAAAATTTCACATCTCCGCCAATGACTTTTTCTGAATAACCATTTGAGCACAAATTCAAAAGTTTTGTTTGATTTCAGTAAATATAAATTTTTCATATATAAAAATAATTAGTTTCGTACTCAACTTTTCTATTGCACTTTTATGTGTTTTGTGATTGCTACAATGTAGTATTTAAACATAAAAATAGTTTTCATAAAGTGAGAAATGTTTTTCACAACCCACATTTCCATTAATTTAAACTTTTTGAAAACAAACATGGAAAAAATTATTTCATTGGCATTAAGGGCAAATTAGACAGTTTAAAGTTGAAAGTAAGAAACTTGAAAATTTATGTTTGTTTCTCAGAGTAATAATTTAGAAATCTTCAATTTTAAGTCAAAACTTAAACTGAAATAAATTAAACTTTTAAATTAAAACTCGACGTGAAAAGATTTTGATAGGTAATTTGAAATGTTCGTTTTTTATTCGTTTTTTTGAATAAGCGGGTATTTATTGCAAGTTCTTGCATTTATCGCAAATAATCTAAGAAATATGCGTGATTAAAGGTAGTAAAATTGAGTTTAGTAGATTTTAAATTTTGATTGTATGTCCACTCAACCTTGGAGCATTAAAATTACGAGCGTTGAGGGTTGTTTGGTACTACTGAATATATATGGACATTGGTTGCCGGTTTTACACATCGTTTATCTTACTAACACTGCTTTGCAGGTGTATATCATAGTTATTCCCAATGGTATTATTCTATTTTATTGTGTTTATTATTTAAACAACAATTTAATATTCATTTTGTTATCGATTGATCTGCCGTTATTTTATTCACCGATGATTTCAAATAAACATTTTGATCTTGTTCCCACTTCTGACTTTTACAGTTATTCATATATTTTAAATTCATCTGTTCACGTTTTTAACTCTTTTGTTAAATAAAGATATGCTTAAATTTTTAGTAGCACAATAATAATGCAGATAAATTTTATCTGACTAACAAATTATAGTTTGCTACATTTATTATCTAACTTATATTTTCACAATCACAAACTTTTCCGATAACAAAACCAACTTCAGAATCACATTTATGTGTTCACTCAGCTACTTTGTTAAAAGTTATGTGAAAATATATGAGATATATAAGTGACAACTAAAAGCTTTACAACTGTCATAGTAATTTTTCTGCCAGATTCGTCTTCAATTTAATGTTTTGCCTTTTTTACTAAAAGTCAACTTTCCTTTACGGTAAAATATTAACCGAGCTTAAAAATGATTGCAAATAATTGCATTTACAGGGCGAATCAGTTTTAGTGTTTGTGGTATTTTTAAATTACTGGTTCGTTAATGGATTGAAATCGGTTTAGTACTTTTATTAATTTATTCGTGTAGCATAGAGAGATAATGAAGTTTACAACAAATAAAATCGCCATATTACTGGAGAGACACATCCAAATCATCCAGCCAGGCTCGTATCCGGAATTTTGTTCGCCAGCATTTGTTCGACAAGCACTTAATCGACAGCATTTGTTTGACACGGAATTTTATTCGACATGCATTTGTTCGACTCAACATTTATACGAATTAGCATTTGCTCGACATGGAATTTTATTCGACATGCATTTGTTCGACATTAAAAACAACAAATCTCCGCGTAAAGTTAAATCTGCCGCAAAGAGAGGTGGATCTGCCGCGAAAAGGTGGATCTGCCATTAGGTTAGTGTTAGGTTTTGATATTTCTTTAGAAAAGTAATTAAAAACAAGTAAATCTCCGCGTAAAGTTAAATCTGCCGCAAAGAGGTGGATCTGCCGCGAAGAGGTGGATCTGCCGTTACTACCATTTTCTACCACTTTCCGTGGAATTTACCCTTCATACCGCATTTAATAACTATGGTTCGGCATTCTTGTTCTGATGGACTAATTCAAAATTTACTGTTCCATTTAAAGTTATTATTAAACAAATTGAACTTTATTCATTGAATTTTACTCATTTAAGTCATGATATCCTTCATGGCACCCGCTGAAGTACCACACTTATAGATAACTCCTCTGACCCACCCTACCAACCCAGCTGATATCGTAAGCTAGTCCTCCTGACTACCACAAGCAAAGGGAGCATAATATTTAGTCAATTTGGCTGAGTCGAACAAAAAGTTGATTTCTTCAAATTCGAAGAAGTCAAATTTCAACCTCCCTTTTGTAATACTTGTCGTGAAGGAAACCGGTGTTGAAGTTAGTGGGAGCTAGGGGATGTTAGTACTTAGAAGTTCGAAAAAGTTACTGGAAGTTACTACAATTATTTTGTAAAGTTGGGAGCTTATTTATACTGGTATTAGCGTTTATTGTTTTTAAGCCATAAACTGAAATTTAAATTCTGTAAGAGTCTAAGGTAAGAAATTTTTGTTGCTTTTAAATTTTTGTTATTTTGTAAGTTAGTCTGTTATTTTAAATACTTTTTCGTCTTATTTCTTACTTGCATTCTTTTACCTTTTTATTTACTTATTCAATTTCTCCTTTATTTCAGATTTTCACTTAAATTTAAAATTTTCTTTCATTACTTTTTAGTTTTACTGTTTTCTAACAAAACTTTGTTTTAATTTTTCATTTCAATCAGTATTTATCCTTTGATTAAGCTCACGTGATGATGGTTTACTGATGCCGAACCATCGATGCCGTAAGATATCGTTGTAACTATTTTTTGGTATTTTTCATTTAAAGTGAATAACTAAACCCCCCCCTAAAACCCCCTTTTTTTAATTAATAATTTTAAGTTCCTTTAACATTAATTTGGGTGTAGTTAAAGAATATATGCAAAAGGTAGAGATAGTTTCAAAGGTCAATAACCCTGAAAATCGACGCAGAAGGCTCAAATTCGTACAAGTATGTATTTCACTCTCTTGGCTCCTCCTTGCGCTGATTGGGGTTCTTTAGCTTTGAATAAAAATCGACGATGAAGGCTCAAATTCGTATATGCAGTATTTCTCCTTCTTGGCTTATTTTTTAGGAGTTAGTTGTTTTAGTTTTACGATTGAAGAGTAGACTTTCTGAATGGCCAACTTGATTTCGAGTCTCACTCAAAGCAATCTTATAGTAAAAACTTATATGAGGAAAAATCAACTAATCAAGTAAAATCAACTCAAGTTAACTAAATTATAGGTAGAAAAAAAACTTCACATAAAATAAAAAACAGAAAGTCTATGTTTCGTTATTACGGTGTAGGTAAACTATTATTATTTTCATTATAAAATACAATTTTATTTTCCCTGCATCATACATTTATCTACCGAAACTCAAAGTAGATCCTTTTATGCATGTTGCAACCTATATCAATCAATTAATCGTGATCGAGGAAGTTAGTGAAAGTTAGACGAAGTTCGAACCTTTTCAACTACAACGGATGTTTCCAAAACTCCTATCAAATCTGCCAATCTAACGACCGTCTCACTACTTAATTCCCTGCAGGCTGGTCGCTAAAATTAACTCAGCCTTCGTCCTCGCAATAAGTAGCCTATGATCTGCGCGAAAATATTGTTTTTCCGTTGTCCAAATAATTCTTTAATGAAACCCGATTTCGGGATTGGATAAGCTGGTGACTCTTTGACGATCTTTATAAATTAAATAAAGCTGTTTGAAACTGTCGAGAAGCTATTTATTAAATAATAAAGGAACCATTATTTTATTTCTTGTGTTGATTTCAATTTTGCCTTCGAACTACTTCTCTTGTCTTCGCATTTTTGGCATTTTTAAGTTTTGTAATTTTATTATAATCACAGTCTACTAAAAAAGTGCATACTTATTATAACGCTATCTCATCTTTATCATTTGGGCTTTTCAGTTCTACATCATCATTAATTACACTATTAAACTTTCTAGTTACTCAGTTAAATTTATAATTTTTCAATACCTACTAAAATACTCCCTAATTACTTGAAAATTGCTTTTTAAGTAGTTTTTATATTGTTAAACAAACACCTGAAAATGGGAAGTAGTTGTCTAAATTGAATAATGTCACAGTGGATATAATAAATTAAAGAAAAACATTAACGATTATTTGTCTAAATAATTTATAAAATAATACAGGGTGTTCCATTATAGCACAAATTAAATGAAGTATAATTTCAGATTATTCACTTGAAGCAGATCATAAATTTTCAGTTAAAATTATTGTGATACTTGAATCGGTAAAGAAGCTATCGAGATGTCGAAATTATTGTTTCACCATGATGTATAGAGAAAAGTTTGTCTATTTATCTTAGAAATTGAATGCTTAATTGTAATTGAGCATAAAACCACCGTTAAATCTTTCCTCCAGATTTTCAAAGTAAAAAAGAAAAATTGTTAATTGAATTATCATAACGGCCGATAAAAATATTTTCAAAAGAACCAAAAAACACATTTCTCAATAATATCAGTTTTTGATGTTGGCGAAGGTTCAACGAGCATTAGATTTAGTTATAACGATTCGGACCAAAACTATCAGATTTACATAAAAATTTCAATCTATAAATCATTACATTTTACGCGACATTTTCATCGAACATTTAACTGCCATTTCTATTCTTTACAAAAAAAGAGTAAATTTCCACTCAAATAACCACACATTCAAATCAATCATACAGATGTCACCCACGCATATGTTATCAAGCGCTTAAACAAAAATATTTTAAATTATACTGCATTCAAAGCGAACAAATTTTATGAAAGGTTTCCAAAAATATTTCCATTTTTTAGTTTACACGGAATGCTCGTAATTGATTGGAATTAATTTCAACTAACAAATCTGCAAACTTCTATTTATCTGTTGGATACGCTAGAATATAAAAAGGAAATAGGAAGAAATATTTTAATCTAAAAATTATCTGGCGTCATCCTGGAGTGTTCCAGGGGTAAGTTATGAGGTTGAGCTTTTGAACTATTGCTGTGTAAAATAACCACAAGATGATAACGTTACTGGGTTTTTGTTCGTTTTGTTTAAGGCAGATACTATTAACTTGTTATGTAGCTAACAGTTTGAAAATTTCCATAATAAGAGAGGCAATTACTTAAGGAGAATTTCTGAAGATTCTCAATAGAATATCGGGTGGAAATTTAAATATTTTTGTACCTAATGAAATCATGCGTCATGCATACTAACAGGTTCAATTTACTTTTTTTCTTCAAAATTAATGCAGAGTTGAAAGAACAACAGAATTAAACTTTTTGTTTATTTTATCAAATTAAACAGAAAATTACATTGGAAATTTGAGAAGTCTGTTGCATTTATTTTAATTTATTATGTAAATTCAGGATTTTTTCAATGTACATTGAAAAAATATTTAAAAATCTCTGTAAACTTTATTTAATAGATGCGGTTTAAACAAATATTTTTATCAATGGGGAACATGCATGAAAAAAAAATTTTAGTTAAAACAGTATTTTCCGATTAATCCTATATATTAAATATCTTCTTGTAAGTCGAATTGTTCGTTTCCGAACGTCGTGACCCATCTCTTTCTATGTATGTGATGTGCGTTCCATTAAGTGTTTTCACATACATAGAGGACCTACTTGTTTAACGTGGGCTCCGAACCACGGGAAGTGTAATACACTTCATGTTGAGATGGGCATATTAAATATCAAATCAGCAAAAATAACTTCTATTTATTGTATATTGTTATAAATAATCCATTTTAAAATTCAATAATAATTTAAAATAAATCATGTGACCTTAAACGCAACGAAGTCACCGGTACAATAACAATAACCTCACTTTCATGTTTACTATACTCGTTTGGAGTACTTTTTTAACTTTCTTGTTTTTAATTGATTTAATTATGATAAATAACAGCTTTTAACACTAACAAACTTCAACTTTCAAAGCACAAAACCACAGAAAAATAATATAAATGAATGTAAAATTAAACTGTGACGTCACACGTTCTGTGGCAAATTGCGCGGGCGTTTCCTTCAATTCAAATTGACGGATTTTTAAATATTTTTTAAATTATTATCAAAACGAAAATAAATAAATTAAATAGCATTAATTAGTATATTTAGTTATTTTTGATCCAACTACGCTATAAAAAAAATTTATGCATCTTCCCTATTAAAACGGTCATATATCGATAGCAGTGTAATGTCTACTTTAGTATTTTAAAACCCCTAAAAAATTCATTTTATTGTTTTCATCGAGTCTTTATTCTTTTTCTCGTAGTCACGCTATGAGGTTTAGATATAAATCACGACCCCTTATAATAAATTATCACGGATTCATATAGCTCACCATTATTGTTCTAAAATTGTAAAACAATTGATTTCAAAATTAATAAAAATTATTCCTAATAGCCAGTTAATTAATGATAATTTTAAAATAATTTTATTGTAATTTTATGGTTTAGTTGACTAACCTAACATGACGAGCTATAATGAAACACGTGATTTGGATTGTCGCAATTTAACGTTTACCGGCTTCCTTAATAAACATATAAGACCTTTACAATTTGATGCGGATGTATATCATTCTACAAAGGTTGAAGTGCTTTTATGAATCTCAGTATTTATAAAGAAAAGTAAAAGAACAAAGACAATTTGAAAAAAGTTGGCGGATCTGTAAAACACGTACTTCTAATATCGCTTTTCCAAAATAGATCAAACATATCATTACCTAATTAACTGACTTTGTTGAAGTATCAGTTTACAAAGAAATAAAAACACCACCAAACACATTTCTTACTAAAACTGCTTTTTATTTCCCAACTTTTTTTAGTATGTTTCGTAACTTTTAGATAATTAATAAATAAAAAGATTTTGTTTCTCCAATTCTTCAAAATTGTCCTTTTTCTAAAATTTGAAGTCACCGAAATATAAATTAAAAGAACTTAGTTCTGACCTAAGACTTTAAGATCGAATAACATGCAAAATAAGTTGCGAAAACTTACGAAAAAAAATTTAGATATTATTTGGTTAATGCTAAATGTCATACTAAAATTTTATTAATCTACTCGTAACTTATGCCTTTTCAAAATTATTTCAAAAAATACACAGAAAAATGCTACTTTTAGAAGTCGTATATATATTCGCAACTTTCAAGTGCCTAAAAGATTTTTATTTTTCTATAAAATTGCATAAAATTTATGTGGTGCATAAAACAAAGTAGGTATACCCTTTCAGATACTACAAACTATTTATTATTTATTTGGCAAATTTTTGCTGAAAATCGATTTATATAAATTTCCATTTTTCATATTTTATTTTCAAAATTTGGAAACAGGCACATATAATTTGATTGAAAGTTATATCCGCAAAAATTATTTATTTAATTCATTTATTAACAATAAAAAAATGAGATTTTAAATAATGTTCAAGTGTCTATAAAAATGTGTGGAAGAGCAGGAAGCGGGGTAGGCAAAAGGTAGGGATAATTCCACCGTGCAGATACTAGCATGTACTATTTTGAGCATGTATCTCGGTTGAATTAAATTATTTTTGACCTTATTAAGAGTCGAAAAATATATAAAAATTACATTGTGATAAGCTGGAAGAATCGGTCTATAAATTATTCTCAATAGAATTTTTTGAGAAATACACGGTTTCGGCAGTAGCGTAGTGTAAACGACAAAATATATGAAAATAATTAAAATATTGTGGTTTTTATTTCGAATAAATTGAGTTCGAAAATTATGTCTTCCATAACCGTGCATGCATGTGCAAAATTTTAACTAATTATTTCAAGTAGAAGGGCCACAGAGAATCCATTGAAAAAATTCACACATATATTTGAGGTATCGAAGTTTGTCGCCATGGGGCTAAATAAAAATTTTCAAGTTGTGCCTTTTTCCATTGGACGACTTTTTGACGACTTGTAGATTTCGAATGTGTGAAGCATGAGGAACATTTTTGGATAGGTTGTTACTTTTTACCTCAAAATTCCCACAAAAGTGAAAATAAAAGCGAGTTTGCACTCTACTATATGAAGAAAATCAAAATTCTATCATTTCCTAACAAACTTTTGATCGGTTCAATTTTAGCCACCAAAGAAAAATAGGGTCCATAATAACCATAATAATAACCACATACCAAAATCTTCTACTTATCAGATGCTGAGAGGTATTCTATACCCCCCAGATCCACCGAATTCTATCTTTCATTATGTAGTATTAGATAAGCAAACCTTATGAGAGTTTGGAAACATCTGGTGGAGTTCAAAAGGTTATCAAAACATGACGGTATTTAATTGAAAACGTAATAAATAACTTGAGAAATAATGAAATCAATAATAGATCTTTTGATGAGCTCTTGAACTACAATAAGTGTTTCCAAAACTCATAAGGTCGCCAATTTGATAAATATCATAAATAATCAAAGGCATAATATTATAACAATAATATTCAAAAATAAACGTTTTAATGATCTCTTCAAAATAATATTATCCAATCTACTCGTCTATTTAAATATAAATACAATAAAATATGAATCTAAACCTTTCTAATTATTTAAAGATATTTGAATAGATTTAAGCATATACGAATTTCCGTTCTTTCTTTCAGGCTTCCAACGAGAAAAAAATTATCAATCTTTTTCTGAAAAAGCATTTCTGAACAACATACTATTAAAACTCTCAAGACCTCAACCGCCGGCTTAATCAATTTGTTACCTTGTAAGTTTTCCCCCCAAACTTTTAGGTTTTGATCCAGGAAAAGAAATTATAAATCTTAAAGTCGGTCCAAATATCCCTAAGTCATTACTCAACAACCTATTAAAACTGCCAAGACTTTAAAAGACGATTTCATTCATCGATTTCCATCTTGGTAAGTCTTCCGAGCAAAACTTTTAGGTTTGACCCAGGAAGACTGGAATTTTATACCTTGAGATTTTTGAGTCAATTTCCTAGCCTATAATTATTAGCCTAGAACTTCGCTGTTATACTAGAAAATTCAATAGCGTAGAAAACCATCGAGGTGTACTCATCTAAGGAGGGTCTTGCACCACACGTCAAACTGCAGGTCCCCTATATAAATATGTGAAAAACCACTTTCAATAGACGTCACGATCAGGTTAAAAAACTACCTTTGGTAACCCACAACCCAACTAAAAAGGGTCATAATGCAATAATGATAAATGAAAGGCAAGTTAATGGAACGTTAAGTAAAGAAACTATTAATTAAATGTTTACGTATATATTTACATTCAGACAACAAAAAGCAATATGGGTAAACAAGTAAATTTTCATCTAATCAAAGCGACAACATCAAATATTAACCAAATCAATAAAATCACTAGCAATTTACCAAATTGATATGAGCAAAAAAATAACACGCAAACGTTACTATTGTTTCACAAAATTGTATTATGTGCATTGATAAGATATCTAAACGCAAATTTAATTTTCACAAAAAAATAATTGAGTTTTAGTAACACTAGGTAAATAGATAAAATCATTTTCATGTCATAATATTAGATAACATGCAAACCTTTGAGGCGCTAATACTAATCAATTTTAACAGTTAATGCGTTATTACTGACTGGATATCATGATTTGAATCAATTTCTTCGCAATAATCGACTCAAGGAGGTGCATATTCAGACATTAAACGACAGTAGTGCAATTTCAAAGCGTTAACTTGATGTACGATAATTAATATTATCACAGATCTTATAAATTATAATATGTTCATCCAACCAACCACGTTACAAATGTAAGGTTATGAAATCCCAATTAACGTGTAAATTATATTATACTATTAAATCTCGGCAAAATTCATAATTACATCTATATATAGGTACTAGAGAATGATATTATGGTAGGTAATACATCAACGCAAAACATAGATAAATACGTCGATTAATAAATTTACAATACGAAAACTCAATAAAACTAGCAGTCCAATCAGCAGAAAAAATCGAACTAAAGCAACTAACCTCTCATTTTATGGGTCGCCGATGCAAAAACGAAATTAGAATATATTGTAAGAATTGGGGTCCTTTGAAGTTATTCATCACAATAAACGAGTGCGTCAGAAAACCAGAACCACCAAACATGTTTTTCTTCACCAAAATGTAAAAGCTTTCAGCTTGACTTGACTTCGAGTCCAGAAGAATGGCGCCTAATATGATTCAGAAACTTGACAATGAGTTTGATACTTTTTGTTTTAGCATACATATACCTAATTCCAATAACTTTTACTTTTTATTAAATTTCGTAATAATATTTCGAAAGTTGAAACTAAAAATATTTATTTAATATTTAAAGTTTGTTTTATAACTTTTTTAAATAAGAAAAATTTGATTAGTAATCAATGCGAAGGGGAGTCATGGAAAGTTGGGCTTTTCTAACTACATTTTAGGGTTGTTCACTGGGAGCTGATTTAGCTGGCTTTGTAATTAAGGATTGAACTCACGCGCTATAATTTGCTATTTTTATTACAGCTCATCCTAAGAGGATATTACGTAACGAGTAAACTGAAATACACTTATATCGCTTTTGTGCGGCTGTAAGGTGAGATTAGTGGCAGCTATTAACTTTATTAAATTAATAGCACACGTTTTATAGTCAAAATTTCCTTCCATAAAAAGGAAACGTTTAAATTTCAAATTTTTGATACACTTTACCACTCCCGCGAAGACTATCATCCAGTTCCTATAAAGATAAGAAGTGTATATGAAAATGGACACATATAAATCTGCATTATTTTGCATGCCCACTTTGATCCCAATTCACAGCACGTACAATTCGTATTCATGAAGAATATGATTAAACCTTTTATAAGGCCTGAATTTTGATGGATATTAAAATTAAATTTGTTATGCAGATGACGAAGCCTAAAATTTATGAAAAATGAATTTATCGACGTTAATTTTTGTGGTGTTACAAATGATGAAAAAGTTTCTGTAAATTTTTTTTAATCGTTTATTTTTAAGTATGCGACAGAACTTCATAGTGAGCGCTGTGTTTACATTCCCAGAACTTAATTTAAAATTTTGCAAGAAAATTAGTTGGCGAAGGCAATTTGTAATAATGCTTCATGAAAATGCACTCAGGCATAATCTGAGTTGATCAAGAACTTACATGAAATATGAAGTAAGCTCAACATAACACGAGGTATTATCCTTGCATAATATTAAAGTGCATATTGCAAGAGGATGTATCTAATTTAAATTTAAGCATCTCAGAACAATTTAACCTGCATTTAATAAGACTTGAAGTAATGTCATATTACATTTTAAAATATGCAACATACCCACTTGTAATATTTTAACTACGTCATAAGCATCCCAACATAGTGCAGACTACAATTTATTATTATTGTAAAGTGAAAACATTTTACACGGAGGAAAAATATTCTCTATTTTTAACTTCATAGTATATTAGTTTATATAGTGTACAACATTTTACTGGCTAGTGAATATCTTCTTCTTTCTTGGTTATCACTTTTGAACATAAGCTTCTCCTTATTCCTTCGAAACCTCTCTATTCCTGGCCTTCCTGAGCCACTCCCAATCTGTAACTCTCTTCACATCATTGAGCCTTTTTATCTGGGGCTCTGAGTCTACTTCTCTTTGTTCTTCTGGGCTTCCATTCCATTATGTTAAGTGTCCATCTATAATGGTCCTGTCTCGCGACATGACCAGCCCAACTCTACTTCAAATGTTCCAGTCTTTCCGGAACATCCGTTATTCCCATTTTTCTTCTGATCTCTCCATTGCTCTCTGCACCACCCCTAATTTTTCGGCGCTTCTGTTGGTTATAGTCATTGTTTTCAAATTTATTGGCATTTCTGTGCGTGAAAGCACATACTGTTATGTTCTCTGCACTGAATTTACCCTATCTGATTTGGCCCTTCGATTGGAATCCAATAAATATGCTATGCTTTTCTCACTTTTTATTATTTACTATTTTTAAAATACAAAACGCCCTTTGATTTTGATACCAATAAATAAACACATTTAAAAAAGCTTTATTGTTCACTTTGAATATATTTATTGATTTTGCCTTGGATACGAAACATGAAAACATATCCATTTCGCCCGCGCGGGCATAATGGGTCCATTTCGCCCGCGCGGGCGAAATGAAAACAGCTGTTCTTTTGTCAAATATAAAATATGGTATTTATTTTTTATATTATAATTTATTCAGAAGTTGAATATTATGTGGAACATTTAATCTGCTCTCTCAGCTATTATCTGTGGAATTTCTTCCATTTTAAATAAATGTAAAATTGCATTTTACAAAATGTCATAGTTCATAAACAAATTGAAACAAAAAAAACATTACCAATGCTACCCATGTCTATTTGAACAAATTGATATTTAAGCTTTGTAACAAAATATGTCTATTTCGTTACAAATGTTAATTCATAACATTTATATTATAAATTGTTACTCCAAGCGCCATCTCTTTACTCATTTTTACAACGTACTTGATAGTACAGGATATAGACGCGCGCCGTTAAAAACTTAACTTTGGCTTGAGAGTGCGACAAGACAGTTCGATTTTTATTGATCGCGTGTAAATCAATTATTTATAAGTCGATTTTCGTTACAAAATTAGTGATACGCAGTAGTAATTCCACCGTCATTACGGATTTCGTGAAAGCAGTGCGTAGCTATTTTGTTTTAGCCAGTTCAAGCATTTTTTTGGAAAATATTCGATTGGTTATATCGAACCACCATATTTTCGTTATCGAAGTACAAATTGGTACCAACCATAATTTTATTTGGTAACATTCGTCTGGTGACTATTTTGACAGCTGCCTTTATTTACATTTGGAAGTCGATTGTTATTGTCAATCGCGGCTTCAGTTTTTGCGATCAAATTGTACTGGACGATCACTTTGTTTTATTTGGATCGTCAACCTGTACCATACTGTCAACGCAGCGGAGTGCCGCCTGTCCATCTTCGTATCCGCCTGTCAAAACCTGCTCATCGAGTATTACGTCGGTGTACTGCAGTCCGAGGATCTTAGATTGGGAGCCATTGGAATTCAACACCAACCACTGCATTCCATACAAGGATTATTGCTGTCATCTCCATTGTGTGAACTCACGATTGATATCAAGGTGAGACAAATTTTATATTCTTGTGTGGATTTATTCTTGTGGTATTGTGGTAATTCATTACAGTCAATTATTTGTATTGACGGGCCTACCATTCTGGTGTCCCGTATTGTGTCACCTTTGACGTACCGTTGTCACCATCAGTTAACGTGCTTCTTGTTCTTGGCACGCCACTACCACGAGCGTTTGTAATTGTCGTAATCGTTTCAATTTTCATTAAAATTTTATTGTTAATTATTGTTTTATTTTTCGACGAAGCGTACCCTCGTATTTTTCAGCACAACGCAGAGTGGAAATTTCATTGGACTTACGACCCTCGCTTCCAGGCTATAGCGAGTTAGCTTATACCAACATCAGGGTTACCACGAATATAAGTAGGAGTTTTACTTCTGCGTGGTCTTGTTTGCCTTTCCAAACCGTTCTCTCATTAGGAACGGAAAGGAGGGTAAACATATCACTGGCGCCCAACGTGGGGCTCGAATTGTTAATTTTATAACTCTGTGTTTGTCCCGAGGTGCGCCTTCGTGTATACGATTCGACAACGGAACGTTTGTGGTCGTGTTAATTTTTTTATTATTACAGCAGTTTTTGGCAACTGGAGAGCGTTGTGGACTGGGCGCTTTGCGTGTTTGTATGGTTTGGTACATGGTAAATAATAATAAATTGAGTTGTCAACTTAGTACTCGTACCGGCAAAAAACCTTTTTACTTTGATATTTGTGGTGCACAAGTTTTGTTGCTTCAAGAACGAAATATCCTTTTGTTGTGCTCTCGCATTATTCTTTTTTGCAATATATATATTATTTTTTAATTATTGCTTGCGAGTGGCGCTACGCCCATTTCAAAATTCACACCGGCGAGAAACCATTTACGTATATATATCAGAATAATAATATCATTTGTTGCGTTCCCTCCAATTGCAATTTGACTGTATTTGTTTTGTCACGCAATTGGGAGTCGTGTTTACGCACTATTTATTTTTATTATTCAATTCTTTGTACGATTTAGTTTCGTGTTGTATCGAACGCTTACATTTTTATACTTCGTCTTTGTCAAGTTAATTATTATGTCTGAAAAAGCTTACGTGGCAGCCTTATCTAGAGAGGAGATCGCCGTTGAGTTGCAACGACGCAAAGGAAATGACTTACCCGGAATTCCTGAACATTTAGCTTCTCGTCGTAAATTACTATGTCAGTTGATGCGCGATGAGAAATATAATTCATCATTAGCTATGATTAAATATAAACCTGTCGACATACCTGCCGAACTAGAAATATGTGAAAAGTCCCTTTCAGTAATCAGTAAACAAATTAATGATTTGTCAAC
This sequence comes from Podabrus alpinus, assembly GCA_932274525.1. NCBI lineage: Eukaryota > Metazoa > Arthropoda > Insecta > Coleoptera > Cantharidae > Podabrus > Podabrus alpinus. The sequence goes on from OW026451.1 coordinate 160,247,836, forward strand.
TATTGTTGATGATAAGCTTTTGGATGCGTTAGATCATCGGCTGGCGCATTATAGTAATCGTTTAGATTTAATGGAAGGAGTTGGTTTTGATGATCCCAAGAGAAATACATTAATAGGTACGTGTAACACTCTACGTGAGAATCTCGAATCTTTAATCAAAGATTCAGATGCGCTGGAAAGCGAGGAGGTCTTACCAATCACGAACTCTCCGGTTCAAGCAAGTAATTTTCATCCTTCACGTAGGTCCACTCTTACCGATTCAATTCCGATTAATCCAGACATTAGCACCGCCTTGACTAACATTTTACTAAATCAATCGCAAAATCGGGTATCTGTTCACAAATGGGGTCTTAGCTATGATGGCAAGGGTAATTTTAAAGCCGTTTTTGATTTTATTGAGCGCGCACAAGAACTTGCACGTTCACGAGGGGTTAAAGAAGACGAATTATTTAGAAAAGCTGGGGAATTCTTTTCAGACGAGGCATTAGTCTGGTACCGTTCCTTGAGTCCCACTATTTCAAATTGGTCACAATTAATGGATGCTTTGAAAGTCCGATTTTTATCTCTCGATTATAGTAGAGAATATGCCGATCAAATCCGGGCTCGGAAACAATTACCAGGTGAATCTGTTCTGGGATTCATAGAATCCATGATTGCTCAATTTTCTAGATTAAATCCAATTCCTTCAGATGAGGAACAGCTATGGGTTATAAGACGTAACATGTCTCCACAAATTTCGTTAACCTTAGGGTTAAATGAATACAAAACTAGAGAAGCGCTTATTACGGCAGCTCAAGCCGCCGAAAGAGTCATAAAGTGGACTACTCCATCAGAGGCCACTTGTTCAATGTCTTCATCTCCCATTACTACTACTCATTTTCCATTAGACCCTCAGTCAGACAACTCTCTAGATAACTGTTGGAACTGTAATAATCCCGCGCATGGTTTTGAGGATTGCCCAAAACCTTTATCTAAATTTTGTTTTGTATGCGGCCAAAAAGGGGTAACTGCCAACACATGTCCTAGAAAACATCAAGGACGTTCAAAAAACTTGCGAAGGCGGAGAGGCGTTTCGGCTCGCCCGGCAAATCCGCGTTAAAGGCCGACAAAAGAAGAAGAGCGAGATGGCATCACGGCGTGCGTCTCAAGAAGGCTCTTAAAGCCGATTCCTTGTGTTGGAAGGGGTGGTTAGGACGCGTACGCTCTTTTTGCGGATCATCGCAGACTACTTCCGCTCTCTTTACACATCCCACGCGAGACATAAGACCTTATGTTAATTTAACTGTGGGGGGGGTACCTCTTGCTGCTCTGCTTGACTCTGGAGCATCTGTTTCTGTTCTGGGTAGTGATGCGCACTTTTTAATAAATCAGTTAGATATATGTTTTACGCGCGGCACCAAATCTCTTTTACATTCCGCTGATGGAACTTCACAAGATTTATTAGGTGAAGTCATGCTTCCTATCACCATTGGTGAAGTCACTAAAGTTTTAAACGTTATAGTTTGCCGTAGTATCACCACATCATTAACCCTAGGTATAGATTTTTGCAAGATGTTTGGTGTCAAAATTGATTTTGGTAGAGACCAATATTTTGTTAATCAAATTAGTGCCACGGAATTTATGCGTTCCGCTTCCGAATTATCAATAGAGCAGCAGGTTAAGCTTTCTTCCATGAAAGACAAATATAAGGAACTGGACCGTGAGGGGTTGACTCGTACTGATAAGGTAATTCACCATATAGATACGGGTTCAGCCGCTCCTGTCAAGCAACGTTTCTATCCCTTATCTCCACCCATGCGAGCTATTGCTCACCGTGAACTAGACGAAATGCTACAAATGAACATCGTTGTCCCTTCTAAGAGTGCTTGGTCGTCACCCATGCTTTTAGTCCGTAAAAAGAACGGTTCCTATCGACTGTGTTTCGATGGCCGTAAATTAAATCAATTGACTAAAAAGGATGCGTACCCACTCCCTCGATTGGATGACATTTTATCTCATTTACAGGACGCTAGATTCCTGACCTCTATAGATCTTAAAAAAGCATTTTGGCAAGTTCCTCTCTCATCCTCATCTCGTGAAAAGACTGCATTTACTGTGCCTGGCAGAGGTCTCTTCGAGTATGTCGTTATGCCGTTTGGAATTTCCAACGCCCCTATCACTCAACAGCGATTAATGGACAACGTTTTTGGTTCATTGCTTGGTGAGAAGGTCTTTGTTTACCTTGACGACATAATCGTAGTTTCCAATACCTTTGCCGAACATTTAAGCCTTTTGCAACAAGTCTTTGAGAAACTTAAAGATGCTAACCTAACCGTTAACTTTGAAAAATGTGAATTTTGCAGATCCACATTAAAATTTTTAGGTCATGTTATTGACAAATCTGGTCTTCATACCGACCCTGACAAAGTTGAGGCTATAACTAAATTTGAACGTCCAACTACTGTTACTGGAGTAAAACGATTCCTTGGACTTATAGGATGGTATCGACGATTTATCCCTAATCTCTCCACCTTTTCTGCTCCCATTACTGAGTTAATTAAGGGACGGGTTAAACGTCAAACCATTACTTGGACTCCTAACGCTATTGAGTCATTTGAGAGTTTAAAGAAACTACTAGTTACAGCACCCGTTTTAGTTAGTCCCAACTTTGAAAAGAGATTTTTTATACACTGCGATTCATCAGGTTACGGTTTGGGAAGTGTTTTGACACAGGGTGAAGGTGATGATGAGCGACCCATTGCGTATGCATCTAGAACCTTGAACAAGGCTGAGCGAAATTATTCGACGACGGAGCGTGAATGTTTAGCGGTCTTATTTGGTATCGAAAAGTTTCGACCATATGTTGAGGGTACTCAGTTTACAGTTGTGACCGATCATTATTCACTTTTATGGCTCATGAATATGAAAGATCCAGCCAATAAATTAGCCCGTTGGTCCGTTCGTCTTGCTCAACATTCTTTCGACATCCAGCATCGCAAAGGTCAATTGCATGTAGTTCCAGACGCCTTGTCCCGTGCTCCCTTGGAAGTCTCTTCATTAGTCTTAACTGATGATGACTTGGATCCCTGGTATCGGCGCATGCTGATCAACGTTAGAACAAATCCGCAACTTTATCCAGACTGGCGTATTGAGTCAGATCGTCTGTATAAGCTCATTACAAACAAACACGACGTTATTTCCAATTTGGTTGAATGGAAACAGATTATTCCTAAACCTCGTCGTAATGAAATTTTGAAAATGTGTCATGACGATCCTACGTCTGCACATTTAGGTACTTTAAAAACTTTTAATAAAATTCTGGAGCTTTATTACTGGCCTAAAATGCGTACTGACGTTGCTCGCTACGTGCGTCGTTGCACAGTTTGTTTGGCTTCTAAAGCTTGCCAAGGCGCACGCTACGGACTAATGGGTAAAGAGAAAAAAGTCCGTTTTCCTTTTCAATGTCTTTCCATCGACCTAATGGGTCCATTTCCCCGTTCTGCAAAAGGTAATACAGTATTACTTGTAGTTTGTGACTGGTTCACGAAATTTGTATTAGTCAAACCATTACGAAAAGCTACGGCTAAGGCCATCTGTGAGTTTTTGGAAAATGAAGTATTCCTTCTATTTGGTACACCGATGATTTGCCAAGTCGATAATGGTCCCCAATTTACGGGAAAAGAATTTCAAGAACTAATGAACAACTACAAGATTTCACATGTGTGGAAAAATGCCAACTACCATCCACAAGTAAATTTTGTAGAGCGATATAATCGAGTCATTGGTACCGCTATTAGGTCTTATGTCAAGCGTGATCATCGTAGTTGGGATGTAGAAATTTTTAAGATAGCACATGCTTTAAGATCTGCTACCCACGAAGTTACGGGGTATACACCATCATTCTTGAATTTAGGTCGCACTGTTCCGATAAACGGAGATTATTACGGTCGCATCCAACAGTTTAAAGAGGATGATCTAACCCTTGCTAACCGTGAAAGCGTCGCGCATGATATGCGAAAGTTAAATGGGGTGTTTGAAGATGTTACTAAGCGATTGCATAATGCTTATATTAGGGGGGCTAAACATTACAACTTGCGCAAAAGATCCATCAATTTTCGAGTAGGTGACATAGTTTGGCGAAGAAATTTCGTACTTTCTAATGCTCCGAATAAAATTAGTAGTAAGCTATCTCCTAAGTATATCAAGTGCAAGGTTCGCGAGGTTACAGGTCCATTAACTTATCGTTTAGTCAACGAGCGTGGTAAAGATGTAGGTGTCTATCATATTAAGGACTTAAAATCACATCCCGATGACGACGATGATCGAATATCCATTCAGGGTTAAAATCCACATTACATGGGCGGAGGTTGGGTAATGTTTGTCACGGGGGGGGTTCGATTACACCTTGAATCCTACATTTTATTAGTAATGTCGTCTCTTTTTGATCATGTTCCATCTCAGATCATATAAAACAGCCCGTAAGACATTCCATCAGTCTTACCATTTCCTTGGGGTCAACCAGTCCCGACCCACTTGCTTATCTGTGTTGACACTTATGGGGGCTAGCGGACTTCGTGCTTAGTGCAGGATCCAGGGGGACCGGTTGGTTGCTTTCTAGCGGGATGGACCACACCTGTACGCCCTGTCTAGGCTAGGCGTGCCTATGCACTGTTGCAGTGGGGTTGGTTCAATCTTAGTTGGGGGGTAGCCGGCTGGTTTTCCTCCTGTTACGGGCATGAAGGGTCGTTGGCCGTATTTTTGTCGACACATCGTTACCTATAGTCACATTCTAACAATGATCTCGGTTTTGAGAGAGAACCGAGTGAGTTTTTTACGTCTCTCAATGGCATATTGTCATTCCCCGGGGTACAACCTTTCTTCCATTCCTCAAAGATTGCTGTGTGCCCACTGCCTTTTCGTCTTGGGGGTGTGAGTCTGTTAGCTGGCTGTCCACGACGCGTTTTTTCCAACCATACGCGAGGACGGGCTATCGCTCATGTCATTGAGGCGGGGACGCATTGGCCATATTAGTCGTCTATCCTTCCCATAACCAGATCACTCCATAATTCCAATCACCTTATCTTCCTTTCCAAATTCCTTCCTTCGTTTTATCACATTGGGCACCTATTATTTATTTCCTGGGTGGGTCAAGGGTTTTATTTTTTTTACTCCCTGGTTTTTACGTCATAATTAGTGCAGACCATCTAGCCACTAATTATTCCATCGGAATTTATTCCAACGATTCCGGAGAAGCTGTCAAAGTCTTGGTAGGACGATCTGTTGATTAAATATTCGTTTGATCAAATTATTTAATTATTTTGTTATTTTGCGAAATACCATTTCCTTTGGGTTGAGAACCATGAGTGTCTCACACTGGAAAGTAGAATTTAGTTGAATATAATTTTTTTGTTTGACTATTCTCGAATGGATCCTATGTGACCCATTCCCAGGTTGATTATCAGACGTTTTTTTTGTCTTGATGTCCCTAAAGATTTTTTTGTATTCACTTTTTTCGGTGCAGGTCCAATGCGGGCTGCCCATTTTGTACTCATTGATTTTTATCTGAGACAAAATCATTTATACATTATGGTTTTCAGTAGCTATCATTAGCTCTACCAATTGGTTTTCGTTTCCGCGGATTTAAGGCGACATTTAGTCCCATGGGTGAAAAACCATACAATTATTATTTTATTCTTAATCCTTTAGAGATTTTTTTATTTTATTTTTTTTATTGAAATATTTTAAGCTCATTTTTTTACTTGTTAAGCTTGATATTTCTATCCTACCATTATTGCGACAAACTCTCTCCTCACTACAGTACGGTTTCTTCTGTAAATTCACAGTTCGTTGTAAATGTCAACTTCTTTATCTGATCTTTTTAGATCTTGGCCTGCGGCCAGATCGTTTAGTTGGGGGGTGTGTAACAAAATATGTCTATTTCGTTACAAATGTTAATTCATAACATTTATATTATAAATTGTTACTCCAAGCGCCATCTCTTTACTCATTTTTACAACGTACTTGATAGTACAGGATATAGACGCGCGCCGTTAAAAACTTAACTTTGGCTTGAGAGTGCGACAAGACAGTTCGATTTTTATTGATCGCGTGTAAATCAATTATTTATAAGTCGATTTTCGTTACAAAATTAGTGATACGCAGTAGTAATTCCACCGTCATTACGGATTTCGTGAAAGCAGTGCGTAGCTATTTTGTTTTAGCCAGTTCAAGCATTTTTTTGGAAAATATTCGATTGGTTATATCGAACCACCATATTTTCGTTATCGAAGTACAAATTGGTACCAACCATAATTTTATTTGGTAACATTCGTCTGGTGACTATTTTGACAGCTGCCTTTATTTACATTTGGAAGTCGATTGTTATTGTCAATCGCGGCTTCAGTTTTTGCGATCAAATTGTACTGGACGATCACTTTGTTTTATTTGGATCGTCAACCTGTACCATACTGTCAACGCAGCGGAGTGCCGCCTGTCCATCTTCGTATCCGCCTGTCAAAACCTGCTCATCGAGTATTACGTCGGTGTACTGCAGTCCGAGGATCTTAGATTGGGAGCCATTGGAATTCAACACCAACCACTGCATTCCATACAAGGATTATTGCTGTCATCTCCATTGTGTGAACTCACGATTGATATCAAGGTGAGACAAATTTTATATTCTTGTGTGGATTTATTCTTGTGGTATTGTGGTAATTCATTACAGTCAATTATTTGTATTGACGGGCCTACCATTCTGGTGTCCCGTATTGTGTCACCTTTGACGTACCGTTGTCACCATCAGTTAACGTGCTTCTTGTTCTTGGCACGCCACTACCACGAGCGTTTGTAATTGTCGTAATCGTTTCAATTTTCATTAAAATTTTATTGTTAATTATTGTTTTATTTTTCGACGAAGCGTACCCTCGTATTTTTCAGCACAACGCAGAGTGGAAATTTCATTGGACTTACGACCCTCGCTTCCAGGCTATAGCGAGTTAGCTTATACCAACATCAGGGTTACCACGAATATAAGTAGGAGTTTTACTTCTGCGTGGTCTTGTTTGCCTTTCCAAACCGTTCTCTCATTAGGAACGGAAAGGAGGGTAAACATATCAGCTTATCAATTTACTAAATATCAATAGAAAATATTCGATATATACAAATAATATAATATTCAAAGTGAAAAATAAAACGTTATATGCACCACGGGCGATATAGGTTATGCCCTTGACTGCTTTCAACCTCGGGCCGAGGGCCCTCGGCTGAAACTTGCATCCGCGGGCATAAACATACCTATATCGCCCTTGGTACATAAATAACTATTATAATATAACCCCATTTTTTTATCGATGCACTTATTTTTTACAATAAATTACTCATACACATCTAATACTAAACTTAAATATATTTAACATACATATATGTATTTTGATTTTAGATAGAATCCAAACTTTCCAGTAATTCAGCGGAACCCTGTTGAAGTTAAGAACTTGTTTCACATGGTTGTTTTTTTATGATTTCTTCAAGAATAGTTCATTTGAAGAAAAGAAATTACGAGTATTAATTAATTTTTTTTGGTGTCAAATTTTAGAAGCCGATTTTTAAGAAATCTTCCCCTCGTTTGTAGTGGTTTTAGTCTCCTTGATCGAGAGGTTTTAGGAACGACCAAACGTGTCACGCTCAGTCACCCCATTTGAATTCTTATTATTTTGTTAAGTTGCCACATCTGCATTGACATTCCCATCCAATTTCAGCGCCAAAACTTGATATTTTTTGTAAAAGTTACGCCGTATCGAGTACATCTGCCTCTGTGCCTGTTTTCGCACAAAATGGAATCGACTTTGCATCGACGAATTTGTATTAAAGTATGTGTAAAAAACGGATTCAGCGGTGCGAAGACCTTCGAAATGTTGGAGAAGTGTTTAGGCAACGATATTCCATAGAAAACAAAGTTTATGTGTGGCACGAACATTTCAGAAGTGGTCGTGAGTTCGTTGAGGATAATGAACGCAGTGGCAGGCGGTCGATATCGAAAATTGACCAAAACATCGATAAAATCAAAGAAATGATGGCCGAAAACCGCAAATTGACCTTTAGAGAGCTGGCACAGGACTTGGAACATCGTTTATGGATCCGTTCAAGGTATTTCGGTTAATAATTTGGGCTTTAGACGTGTCGCTGCAAAGCTGGTGCAGGAAGACCAGAATTTCATACAAAAAGGGGACCGCGTTGACGTCACGAAAGACATGATTTTTATGGCTGAATCCGACCCAACATTCATCAAACGCATCATTACTGGAGACGAGACATAAGTTTATGAGTATGATACGCAATCCAGGCATCAATCGAGTGGATGGCGTACATGGAATATTCCATGGCTTATTCCATATGAAAACGTCGTTTTCAGTCGAAAATGAAGGCGATGCTTACGGATTTCATGGATTTCAATGGTGGTGTGCATCATAAATTCTTGCCAAAAGGTCAGACAGTTAAGGAGTATTATTTGGGAGTTAGGAGACGTTTGCGTGAAGCAATTCGCCAAAAAAGAGCGGATTTGTGGACAAACCATCGTTATCCGCAACATTTTGACCAACAACGGAACGAATACCATTCAACAGCCACCGAATTTACCTGATTTGGCTCCCTACGACTTCTTCGTGTTCGGTCGACTCAAAAACCGTTCAGGGAACAGGCACAGAGGGAGATGTACTCAAGATGACGTAATTTTTACAAATGTTGAAATTTTGTGGGAATGTCAATCACAGATGTGACAACCTAACAAAATAATATGAACTCAAATTGGGTGACTGAGAGTACCACACGATGGTCGTTCCTGGAACTTCTTGGTCAAGGTACTTTGGCGACAATTTTAATTGATTTAAGTTTTACTGAAAAATTATACTTACAATATTATTTTATTTGCAAAGTCAGTTCTGAAAAGTTTCCCATTTTTTAGTTATTCTAAAATACAGATATGGTTGTTCCTTTTGTTTTCTTTCAAAGAGGGCGCAGCTCTGACATCTTCATAGATAAGCCACGTGTTATATTATATTAATATAGGTAAATATCGTTAATAAAAAATATTAAATCTATGTTTAAAAAATCGATCAAGCACCATCATCATTCACTTCAAACTTGGCAGTTCCTGCAGTATGCCGCAATTGACGGTTTTGAATATTTCACTCACCTGAAAGAGAAATTGTAGAATTATTACGTGTAATAATTTGCAAGAGGGTACAATATATTATTTTAAAGACCTTGACCTCTCGTGTTTACATTGCATGTTTTGCATAAGCAGCCTTTATTGTATACATTAAAATAATATCATTTTCTCTGAAAATTTTACTGTGCGACATTTTCATACACACGTAACAATAATATTACAACTTAGAGAGACTACACCTACCAAATTAAATTTTTTTATTTACATAACCTACGAATTAAAATGTTTACATATCTATCTAAAGAATCACTGTCCTTTGTGAACATAACCTATCCTAAATACTTGAAAACAACAAAAGAGCACTCGACCAAAACAATAAAAACCGCTTCGTCATTATCCACATACATACATTATGTTTTCATTCAAACTTTTGTGAAATGCACCAATGGATTTTTAGTAAATAAAGCAAAAAATATTAACTTCCTCTAAAACAGTTTCCCGTTCAAGATTATTGCACTTTGGCCGGAAGTCGTATTACATGAAATGAGTTTTCACCGTTTGAACTCGGTGAAAAACACTTCTATTGTATTTTCTTCTCTAAAGTAGTAATGTAATAAAAAGATGGACGCTGATAATTCAGCTAGATGTTTTTATTGAAAATATTTGAACTCTTCAAGAATGAACTGTAATAACTATGGCCCATTAAACTTTCATATATTTAGTTTCGTTTAATCTATCCAATTTAATGGCGCTTAAAACGATGTTATACGAGTTCTATGATAAAGCAATTTAAATAATATGACTTTGTTGTTTTGTTAATTTTCTCTTTAAAATTTAAGAGTTGATTTTCGCTAACCCAGTTGACTTTCAGTTTAAAATGCGAATTATTGACCCATTATTTAGTGGACGGTGCGTTTCTAGTCCACACGCTACCGTAGTACTAACGTGTTGACGTAAGTTTTGATTATAAAGTATCAGATACACCAACCTTACGGTAGTTTTAGAAACACCTGATTGACGTATCTAAATAATATTTTATTCAAAAAAAAATGGTTACGAATTTTGTACAATGCGAAAGCCGACAAATATTAGAATTAATTTATAAGCGCCATGTAAATGAGTAAATTTGAAATTTAGATTAAATTAAGCCCCGCATCTAAATTTTATTAGTATTTCTAATGGCGTTAAAAGTCTTTTAGTGAACTTCACATATTGAAGAAAATATAAATGGAAATATTATAGAAAAGCGCTTGTTAAAGATTTTTGCTGCTATATTTTTGTTATTTTTAAAATATTGATAGAAAATTTTGTAAAACAATAGAGAACTTTCGTAAAAATTTTATTTAGAAAAATATTGAGTGCTAGATTCTTAAGTACTTCAGCATCAAATGCGAAATATATGTATTATGTCTCTTATCAACGCTTTTTTTATGTACCTACACCAGCAAAGTTTATGATTGATTAACTTACTTTGAGAAAGTTGTTGAAAATTGTGGAAAACTTTAGTTTGCTAATTTTAGACGAGGAAATGGAAATTTTATGATATTTTGAACACAAACAATTCTGATTATTATGCTAAACAGGTACCTACTCCTGATAAATAATAAAAATGTATATAAAAAAATGCTGTGCACTACGAAAGTTGTGTTCTTCGAAAAGTTTTTTTTTTTTATTAAAGCGCTTATAGCAGTCACAAAGAAACTTGTAGATATTTTGTGTAGAAATCCACATATAAATTATTATAAACACAAATAGCAACTTCAGGTTATATAATAAATGCCTATCACAATTAATTTCTTTGGCTAATCTTCACTCACCGATTGGATCAAATGTCACTAGGGGCATTATTGTATAATCTCAGTTGCGAAGTTTATGCAAAACTATTTCCATTAGGTCAGATCTAACAGTTGTTTGACAGATTTGAAATAGTTTAAAAAAATTTTCAAATGTGGTTGTAATAGCCATGACATTGATTGGATTACAGCCAACAATTTTCATGCTATGAGTACAAATGTAATAAAATAAAGTAATTAAGGTTCAGGTGGAAAATTTGTAAAAGAAGATGTTGTACTGTCACTGCCAAGGTATTTCGGACTTATTAGCTTATTTTTCTCGGAGGCTTTTTATACCCTATATATTTTTAACATTTTAATCGGTGGATTTTTATTTATTTCATAAGTTATATTGGAATTTGGCGAGGATTTTTGATAGGTCTGCAGTTAGATCTATTATTTGTATGAAATTTGCAGGAATAATATTATTTCTTGAAAAATTAAATCAGTTTTAAGTCAAACGTTTGTTTCAAAAATTTGTTTAAATATAAAGATAAAAATAAACCGAGCCAGGAGTTTTAATCCCTTTGTTCTAGAATCAATATGAAATTTATAAAAATAAAGAATAATAACGTAAATATAAAATAATATATAAAATCATCAATTATACTTTGTAAATTTGCATTCTTTTTATTATGCTTTTGAATTAAAAACAATTTTGCGATAAGAACAAGCATTAATAGCTTTTGAAAGTAAAACAGAAGTTTTCTATTAAGAACTTCCAAGTTTTTTTTTATGATTTGTGTAGTTTTAAAATATCGAGATTAAAGATATACCTATTATTAATTTTATTAAATAATAGGTGAAATGGAATGCCCAAAAATAAAATAAAGATACCGACTGCCTCGGTATCCACCAAAAAATGTGGAAAACGTAATTTTTCAGAGTTGAAACGAACGAAAATTCCTTAAGAATATTTTTGAGTCTAAAGCGCAGGCAAAGAAGTCTATTTTAAAATCCAATACTACAACATGTTTACCAAACGCTGAAATAAAATTTTGGTATTTGGAGGGCTGTATCTGGGACACTTTAGGGATAGAACAATTTTTGTTTTATATAATACGTACTAGGGGTAACCCAAACGTCACAGACTTCTAATGTGAAAAATTAGCGAGTTTACCTTTTAATTCTCCAGTTATAGTCCAGGTAAGTCACATTTCCAGTTTTCAAAAAATCCTAAAGTTCCTGAAATACCTTTACCCCCCCCCCCCCCCCCCGACTTGAGCCAATTGAGGATTTCAGTTCTTCTAATGTGATTTCTCGCCTACAATTCTCTTAATACCATTTTAACAGAAAATCATGTTCAGTCCAAAATTGAAGAGCATAAAATTCTCTCTATATCGCAGAATTCACAAATTATTCGGAGTAAATATTCTTTACTTTTTCACAGCAGTGGATTAGTGTGATTCCTGGTGAGCTATAGCGCGGAAATTGTGAGTTCGAATAGCGGACTTAATAGGCCCTTCAGTAAACATCTACACTCTATAGGTAAATTAAGTTGAAAGTAAAAGAGTAAGAAGAGGATTGATCCACTTCAATAAATGGATCGCGAAGACTCTGCAGTAAAGCAGAGTAACAATGTTCCGAATGGAATAGAAAAGCTTGATCAATAAAAAAAAAAGATTATTCAAAATCTTTGTTCTAATTTCAATTTATTAAAAGGAAACGCACTTCGTCCTTGGGTAAAAATAGTATGAAGTAACAAATTTTTAAAAAACTCTATTTTGTAAAGCAATGTGTGCTTTTCAATTGCTTCTGTGCTTTTCAAAAAAAAACACGCTGAGGCTTAAATCTTTACTTGGGGAAGTAGCTAATAGGGATTTTAGCAGCTGGAGGAATGCGCATCGAGATGCCTGCAAACTTTTAATTTTCCTGGGCTTTTGCACGATTTAATCAATATTTTCGGGTTCCTTACCTTGTTTGATATTTTCCAAATATTTCTTATAATCAAAAGTGTTTCGTCAGTTCTAAAAGGTTAAGAACTACTGCTAATAGGCAAAGAAGTGTGAAGTAACAACAACTTGGATAAGAAACCATCCGTAAATGGCAGGCATCCTGCGATAAGTCGGAAAAGCGTAGATGGAAGTTCAGACTCATCCCAGAGATCGCACTGTTAACAGGTCAACTACTACCTTGACTAAATACTATCTGGTCATGGTTGCTTCGCCTCTCGCCTGCACAAGTAGAAAAAGCAGGAAAGTGACGCTTGGGTCTACTGCGGACAGACGATGTCGAACACACGGTCTTCCATTGTGCAAGTTGGGAGGAGCAGAGAAGTATCATGGAGGCCGAAAGGGGAAGCCCCCTCAACCCGCACACAATAGTTGGAACTAACATGAAAGACAAAAAACTAAAGAAATTAGAAGACCAAGCAGTCCCTAGAGACTAAGAAGACGATAGACCAACACAACACCAGCGGCAATACGCAGCGATACCAAACGTTGCCAGGGAGGAGATTTTAAAGGGTAAAACTGAGCGGTGTCTTACTTAAGATTTCCTCATCCCTTCGCAAAAGGCGAAATAAAAGAAAACTATACGAGAATCGTTTACTCCTACCAAGCGATTCTCGCATTTAAACATTTTTGGCCTACGCTGTCCAAACCGTTAAATTTATTCCTCTTTTATTTCTCAACGTGGTTTTCCGTCTATAACTTGTTCAAGGGGTCTGCCCACCCTGGTAGTTTTCAAAATATGTTTTTTTTTAATTTGGCAGTTTTTAACCCATATTTGGCATTATAGTTAAACAAATTAACGCCGTTATAGGTGTATGTATATATTATATAATATATAAATAAAAGTTATACACTTTGTTTTATGTTTATCTCGAAAATACATTTTTAGAAATGAAGGTGACTATAATATCTCGAAAACTACCCCATCGATTGACTTAAAATTTTGAGTAACGGAATTTGCGATAAGTTTATTGGTTTCTTCTCTATTTCTTCTAAAATCGGTACGAAAGATTACATTTTTTTTCATTTTTGCATACTCGGTATTACATAAGATTGTCCAGTGGGGAGCTTCACGCTATCGTGTCGTCATTTATAAACATTTTTTCTATAATTTTTAGTTTACCTATTGTTCAGAGCATGAAATACCATGAAGTCTAAAACTACAAAAAATTTTATTCTATACTTTTTGTTTTAATATTTTAAATTAAGCATATTTTTTGAGCGCTCATGGTATCGTCAGACTCCTTAATTGTGGGTTCTTCAATTTTAATCAGATGTTAATTACTTGCAAAAATAAAATTGAGCAGTTTACAGAGGAGAAGAAAATCCATATTCAACTACTTGTCTGTCAAATGTCAAGTTACCCAGAGCTAAAAATGTAACTTGCGTGAAGCGAATTTTTCGATTTTCTCCATTCTAGCAATAAATTCAATACCAACAACTTTCAACTCCGACTTAGTGATAAATTTGATTCTGTGACACAAAAGTCTGTTTGAATACCCAACTTCTGTTTTAATTTTGTTTTTTGTTGTTTTTATAAACAATAGAGTTTGAAAAACTAAAAGGAATTTGAAATTTTTAACCTAGCCTGCTTCGTCTAAACCACTAAACTTTTTCCTGTTTTGTGAATCTTCCCCACAACGACAGTCCGTTCCTGAATTTTGAAAACTTCAGCCGACCGTTCAGGCTCCAGCCTTATAAGAAATCCCTTATTTTATATCGTCTATATAATTTATCAAGGAAGCTGTTAATAACGATAATAGAAGTCAATTTTTTCGACGTTACGGTTCTTTATCAAGGCTTTAAAAAGGAACAAGAAAAGAAGAACTGTTTTTACAGAATCTTTTTACAAAAAAGAAAAAAAAATAGCATGAACGCCTATAGGAGATTACGTACATTCAACCTTTTTAAATTAAATTAAATTACGTTAAATATTTTGCATAAACCCACCATTAGACTCGTTTTATCGTTAGTCAATTTTGTACTGTCGTTAATTTCAATTTGTTTTGTTCCGTACTAATACAATTTTTTTGGAAAATGTTAACTGTTCCCTTAGAAATTCAATGTGAGTTTCTTGGTGAAGTGTCGTTAGTCTAATGTATCGATTCAATTTTGTGGTGAGACGAAGCCATCGATTTTGATAAACTTGCAAGGGCGGCAGGTGGTCAGTGGGCATTCCAACTTTGGTATTTAGATGTTAAGACGTTATTAGGGAATGCCGGAATCTACTTTATGTTAGAATTTCTATGATAGCATCTAGGGGTACGTTTATATAAGAGCAACCATAAGCGATGATAAGAGCGACAATACTACCGAAGCTGAAAAAGATCGCAATAGCGACAGTGACAAGTTCTGTCGTCGGTCAAGTATGCGGTATCTCCGCAGACTTTCACACGTTGACTTTCACACATCGTATAGATTGATCTTTCAGCTTTTAATATAAGAAAATACTAATTTTGCTAAATTTTTTTTTGTGAATAAGCAAGTCTTTCCAGATCCTGCAAAAAGTTTTTTTTGTCTAATCAAGTCATTACGCTTACGCTGGTTTTGTTAAAGTTCGTTATTACATTACAATGCGGGCTACCTGCATGATTCTCGTGTTGCGATCTGGGATGAATTGATATGAATTTGTAATTTTAAGTTCGTGTTGTTCTGTTCCAAGTCTGTCTACCGGATTTGTTAGTTTTTTAATAGGTATGGATAAACCTTGATCCGGGTTGTGTGAAAATATTGCTGTTTGAAAATACCATTATTTATGATAATATATGCATGTGGTACTTCAATTTATTGCACTACTGCTTCACGGAGAGATTTTTTTATTATTTTCTTTTCAATGTTTTCCGCTCCTAGACCTTTGTTATTGGGGAACCTTTGTAGGTGTTGTCAGGAGAGTCCGCTGTTTAACCTCATAAAAAAACCACCGATTTTGGATACGAAATCACTCAAAAGATTATTTAGGATAATCAGAGTTATGTGATGTCAAAAAGTTTATAATTGAAAACATGAGAGAGAAAATAACATCGAAATGGTGAAAAATGAGTTCAGATTGTAGCCCAAATTTTAGGTGATACATATAAATTAAGTTATGTGGAAATTTGTAGACCGACAGTTTGAAAATTATGTTATTGACGATAAACTTTAAATGTAGAGCACAGCACCGCAATACATCTAACTTCACGTAATTGTTGAACTTTCTTAAATTTAATAAAACGTAGTAAGTGATAAATTAAATTTGCATGCTAAGTAAAAAAGTTTGTTGGTTAATTTTAATTGAGAAAATTATCCCATAAAATATCAATTACTTTAAAAATTACATCGGGGCAAGCTTATAATTTTTTATTTGAGTTTCCTTAATTTCTAAAATTCATAAAATATTTTATTTCAGAGTGACAATCCCAATCAAAAATTTAAATTGAAATTGTCAACTTTGTGAAATGTGAAATGAATGTAACAGTTGTGCCGAACGAACTTTTACAGTACTCTCCGCTTTCTATTCTTCTAAATGTGATTTTGTATTTACATTCAATTTCATACTGCGAAACCCACATTTTTCTACTACCGAAATATTTAACCTTATTTTGCCCCCAGGATATGCCACCGTCGTTTGATATAGAACATTTTAGAAATGCATCATTTTTATATAATGGATGATGAAACTTCAAAAATGATTTAAATCGAATACTAAACGCTTTAAACAACATTAAAATGTTCGCCAGAGTTTTGTGGTATTTGGATAATTTAAATTTAATTATGACCTTAAATATTGTCAAATAACACAATTTAGGTTAAGCAATTAGAGAAAACAATTTTCTTTCCCTACAAAAAAGTTTTAATTTATTTGAAACCACGCTTTATTAACAATTTATTTCTTTTCGTCGGGCGTTTATCTGATGTTATAATTTTAACATTTTTTTAAATCCTTTCATTTTTATTCACAATACCCCGAAGCCAAGTACACCACAATTTTATATAATAAGCTGCGATTTTAAAATGTAATAACGAAAAAAATTACGCTTTTAACATTTTATCATTAAAATTTTATCATTTATGTATTATCATAAATTTATACTATCATATTAATATCAAGTTAAATAGTTCTCACACACTGTTGCACTCCCTCATTAAAAATCAGGATTAGTTTAAAATCAACCAATCGGAGCGGCGAGTTTCAATCAACTGTGACGGCTTTGGATGTCAAATTAATATTTGAAAAGTAATAGAACAAAAGCGGAATGATTTGGACATAAAATTGACACATGATAGAATAGTGACGGGCAGCACTTCTTGATAGTTTCATTAATTATTAGAAGTCCTTGTAGATAAATTCGTACCACTTGCTTAGTGCTTCCTGTTTTGTGGATCCCGATGTTGGCATAATCATGTCTGTACCAGTAATCTGTAATCGCCTGCAAAAATTGTTTCTTGGGGAAGGTGTTTGAAATTCATTCAGGGTCGTAACCAGGAGCACGCCAGGGCGAGCTAAGGTTACCCTAAAAGATTTTTAGCCTGTCCTATTCAGGGCCTGCTTTTCTTCTGCTCTGCAATTTTGTACTATTGAAATAGATTGGTTTTTCAAAAAAGTTTACTACAGTTGTAGCGCATTAAATTTTTTCAAGAAGGCGTCTACTTTTCTCGACAAACATTTGGTTTGAAAATTCAGGGTTTACAAGAAAAATGAAAAATAAAACTTCGATTTTGTTAACATCTTTTTTACTTAATTTAATCAAAAACTCAAAAACGGTTGATTTTAGACAATAAAGTGTTATAATCTAGTTTGAAGATAGCATAATTTGTTATGTTATGAAGTTATAGCTATTTGATGTTAGAAATGTAAAAAATATCTTTAAAGAGGCAAACCCAAGGTTTAGGCAGCGTTAAAATAGATCATAGATTGAATTTTATTACATCGTTTAAAGAAAACTTATTATATTATTTTTAATTTGATTTAATAGTACTTTACATTACATGGGATTAAAGGATGGATTTATATCACGTGTGCGACTTATTTCCTGAATAGAAATTTACATTCCTTTGCAAAAGATTTCTAGCAGGTACCACATGTCTGCTGGTGGCTTTGATAGCATAATTTATGATATTATGTAAATATATCGCAAATTGTAAATCTAATTCAAAATTTTATTTATTCTGCTTATAGTTAATTTTCAAAAGATAGGAGATGAGTGAGTAGCCGAGCGGCTGGTGGTTTAGCTTCTCCTGCAACAATTTAAGTTTTGGAATTCTGTAGCGATCCATCCATAGAAGGATTTTGCATTTATTATACTTCTAATATTTATCTGAATATTCCCTGGTCTGGAATTGACGGTGTAAAAACAGTCTATTTCCGTGGTTTAGAATGCATATTAAACAATAGGTGACCATCGCACGCAAGGCACGGACTAATAATGATTTAATTATGGGGTTGATCTGTCCCCTTGGTGCGGCCTTTAGGCCTCACAAGCTTGGGGAGGTCAATCACAATTTCGCCTATGGTTAATGGATTGTAAGACAGTTTTGCGAGCTAACTTAAAAATTAAATAATCTTTTGTAGACTGCAAGAATTATAATTTCAGGATTTTAAAAGTTGCACTATAAAATTAATTAGTGTGGTTATAACGGATTATAATACTATCCATTTTAGATAACAGACTTGAATTCCGTAATAAAAACCAATCTTTATTAGTGTAATATAAATGGGCTAATAAATATCGGACAATCTCTATCCCTATTCAGTCATCATAAACTTACGGATGGTGGTCATTGGGTGGGGCCAAAGGCCGAGCAATCAAATTCCGTAAATGAGTACGATAAAGACAGAAAATTCAAAAAGCTTACGACTAATAATTCATGTTTTATTTTGATTATGAGGTTTATTGTGTATTATAATATTTTAAGTATAAAGTCCATATAGCCGCGAAAGTGGCTAATTTTCATACTAGAAAATTTATATTTCATCAACGAAGTACAAAAAGCAGCATTTGATAAAAGGTTAAATCGTGTTGTATTTTCTGCCGCTTAGACTCTGCTTTTATTTCTATCTCTTAGGATTACAAAGGGCATTTTTCAAGTCGCAGCTGTATTGGCTAATCTATCAATTTTATAATTTAAAATAAAAGGGATCGAAACAACAAACTTTATGAGACGTTGAAATTTTATTACAAAACTTAGCACTTTATAAACGACTTAAGATAAATTTGAAAATGTATTGCCATATTATTTAAAGAAAAGTAGTTTTAATACTTTTTCGAGAATTATAATAAGAAACGTCTAACACCTGCTCTCTGTAGCAAATTCCCATAGCGCTAAAATGAAAAAGCTTTGTTTATGAATCAAATAAAATGTATCATTTTCGTTTTGCTCGCATTTCCTTTATTTTAAATTAAGAAATCAAAAAACCTCCCCTGTTTTTGTATAGAAAAGTTGTAGTAATGTTAACTAGTTTGGATTCAAAAGTTCTATTGTTTTTGTAAATCCGATCAGTGTTAATGATAAAAGCACTTTCTCTTGATTATAATTATGAAGTGATGAGAACTGGGCTTCACGTAATTAGAGGATATGGTTTCGTCCGTTATCCTTAGGGATCTAGTACAGTGTCCTGGGACTGACAACCTCTATTATCGAACAGCACTACTAAATCTGTTTATATCCAACTATTTATTGCTATCTCTATGGAGACATCACCTAAACATGAACGTTAAATTGTTATAAATAATTTAAAACTATATGATACCATTTATTACAATGAAGAATAAACTGATGGATTTTAGTTTCAACCTCTGTTGTTAATTATTGTGTAATAATTATTACACTCCATTTGCTGTTAATGAATAATTAAAATGATCCAAATAATAATTATAAAAGTAATACCTAGAACTATTGCGTAAAATTCGTTTTAAAATCTATGGTTTGTTTAGTATCGCAATTGTTTGTTGCAATTATATAGAATAAGCAGGATTAAAATGTATAAGCCCTATTTACTTTATATGATTACAGTTTCACAAATAGTTGAATAAATTCTAGTTACAGAAGGGTGGTTTATAGCAAGAACTGACTGGAATGTTAATTATTATTATTATTATTTTTAGAACGAAAACTCTGTTAAATTTTTAACATAATGAAGTTAAAACTGGCAGCTATTAATTTAAATGAAAAGTTGTTTTATTGAATTATAAATTTTTATATAAAACTACTAATACGTATAATATAAATCAAATTAAGTAATTTTAATAGCGCATAAATTCACGCTCAATTTTTATATCTCTCTCATAAAATTTCTGCCAGATATTCGGTTAACTGAATTCAACTATGCACAATTAAATTAGAAGTTAATCCATCTATTTGAGTAACTCAATATTTAAACTTTTCAAACTTCATTCAACGATAAATGTCTATATTTAACAATTTTTTTAGCTCATCCCCAAATTAAACTAACTTTATGAATATTTAATTTTCATTTAGGTTGTTTAAATGAGGTACTAGTTAAATAGGTAAAAATAAATTGGAAAGAATACATTTGATAAAGAAAGTAAGCTTCGTTTTGGAATAAAAAGCACTTATTTTGAGGTTATATCTTTTTTTTGTCAAAGCAAGGGGATTGAACAACTTCCTCTCCCTATTCGAATTCGCCCTCTTTCTTATTCTCAATGAAAATGCTAATAGACCAAACGCTATAGCATCAGTATTATGCATTTTTATGATAAGATTAAGAGCAAACTCGAACATTACTTTTGTTGTCTTTTATGATTTATACTTCTAGACAGGACCAAACAAATAAATAAAAATTTTGAACTTTATTTATAACTGTGTATTTTCAAATTAAATCGAGTTGACTGTCATATTACCAGAACTAATTACCTAGTTTGCAATACAAGGGTGATTTCTATGAAGGTCCATCTAATAGGAAAGAGAAACAAGTTGTATAAGTTATAATTACTCCATGATTAGAGATTTAGCCTCCATACTTAGTATATCATGAGTTCATGAGTCGAAATATTTAAACATGCCAAAGCAATAAACATAATAGTACTAAAGTAATTGCTCCTATTCATCTTTCCTATTGGTGTCCACTTTTGATACATTAAAGTACCCTAAGAGTACATGTGGTTAATATTATTATAAATTTCAGGAAAACAGGAAATTGTAAAATATTGATTTAGGGAAAGCTGCGATGTTAATTAACCGATATTTTTTGGTAGATATTTTTTTAAGAACACAAAATAGTGTTGTAGGTTAAAAGCTTATTCCCCTTTTCGTTTTTCATTCGGTGGATTAATAAAAGATTAATTTCTGGCTTCTAAATCCAAATTGAAGTCTGCTGAACACCAACAAACCTATCAATCTCAGTTTTTAGTATTTTTTGTGTTCTTGCTTCTGCTTCGCATTTTAAGTATCGAGTCACCACAACCTTTTGTAACTACGTCGGAAAGGATGCGCCAATATTATATACAATGGAACGAATATATAAAGCATAACGAATTTCATAAAATATGGGTATATATTATGTAAGTCATATAAGTTACTGTCAAGATTTTAATTATTAATAGTGTCTAAAGATAGAAACAGCGAATATATCAATCTTAATATCTGCTGCAATTATTTAAAAAGCTTTTCTAACCTTCATCTTCAGCAAAACTGTAATCAGCAAAAAAATAAACATAACACTTCCGTTATTCCAACAGGAAGACCATTCGAAGTATTCAAAAGTTATGATCACCAAAACGACCAGGTTAACAATAACCATTAAAATTGACAACGCTTTTTGGTGAAACTTTTCCCTTTAAAATTATTTTCACACTGAAAACTTGCAACTACAAATGAACGAATTCCGCTCCTCTTCTGTTAATAACCAAAATAATTATATCCTCACAGCAGGTTGTGTAAAATACGAAAGTTCATGTTTTAATGAAGCACTTGTACATTTAATCCAGCAGAAAACTGCAGTTACTGAAATAATTACACAATAATATTTAATAGTGTAATAATTATTAGCATCGGTAGCAATTTCAGCGTTAAGTTAGACTTAATATCTCGCTATCTGAACAGTTAATTATTTGTGACTCTCCAGGCTTGGTATTATATTGCCTACGGTATATGTTAAGAATAAATTTCAGAAGCCGACTTATGAAAATACGCGATGGATGTGCTTTCAGGATTAACTATACTTAAACCCTTCTATTGATTGATTGATTCTAAAGATTGTTCTAAATGTTACGCAGGCTAATAATCCGATAACTGAGTTTACGAAATCTAGAGAGATTGTAACTTTTAGTTCCCTATTTTTATTAAGCTGCCGAATCCGTTTAGCAAACGTTGACTTTCCCAAAGACTAACGCCAAGATAATTTTTACTATAAAAATGTAATTAAATTAGTCTCTTCTCGTTTCCTCCCTATAGCCCACAGATCGATGTTTAACTTTAGATTTTAGTAGCTCAATTATAGTATACGTTCGGGAATAGAACCTAAGACTTTTCGTAATTTTTAATCTGTAATAATAGCAAATTTCTATTACTCAAAGTTATTGGTTTATTTTGTAAAAGGATGAAACCTTTTCGCAAGATTGTAAATACAAATAAATTTACAATGCAGATTTTACAGCGTAACTTCTATTCGTGATGTATCCACATAACTTATTCACTTACGAAGCGTTTTTAACGACCTATTTAGCATGATTACCATCAAACTGTCAAGGCATATTATTCAGAATCTTGAACTGTAAATAACGTTATAATTAGATAGATAGTTTAACGTGGAATCTTAACCACGACGCAACTAATTTGGGTACTTCCGGGAATTTATTTACTTATTAAATATTGTAATAGATTAGAGAAAACTTGAATCTGATTCGGTGTTAAGCGATTGGAAAATTCGCATAAATAATTATTATCCTGATTAATAAAAATTCTTCCTGATAATCAAATAAACTCATTCTGTTTGAGTGAACAATTTTACCGCAATCAGTAATATTTTAGAATTTGAATTACGTTGTTCATTTCTAAACACATTCTAATAGCAAGCACAATAATACCGTCATTCCGCAGTACTAATCGCAATTTTATTGATGAAATAATTCCAGGTTAGGCGATTCTTATCCTATATAATACTCACGAAGACTTACTTGCTTATTACGAAGGCTATAATTACAGAATACAGCATGTAGATATTACACAGTTTCGCGTCACTTAGCATATCAGTAATTTTTTTAAATTGATTACTAATCGGTATGCAAGCCACCAGAAAATTAAAGAAAATTTTAAATTGTAGTAATTTTAATTTACAAAGGTGAACTCAAGGAAAAAAAAGTGACAAAAAAGTGAACTCAAGGAAGATACAAAAAGGGGAGGGTGGTATCTTCAACAGTATGCTTATATTTGAAACAAAGACCCTAATTTATGAAGTCTTGATCGAAAAAATTGTTTCGTTTTCCAATTTATCATTAATTTCGAAAATGCCTTTTCCCATTTTGATATCGATATCTCCCTGTGATTTATTTTCACTCTATTGGAACGACTGTTAAAATTCGTGTACATGTAACACCCGAGTTAAAATTATTAATAGTTAATGGGCGTAAAGAGAAGCGATTTTTTTAAGACAAAACAGTCCAATTATTTTTAATCTGATTGAACAATAATTTGCTAACGAATTTCTAATATTAGGCCAATTTCCTAGAATTGAATAAATTCTATTATCTATTCTATTATCTAAATTTTCTAAAGAAAACATCTAATACTTTTTTTAATTACTTGGTTGCAGAGTTACAGACTTTAGAGCATGCGGTAGTGTGTACAATGAGATTATTGTCGATAAATATCTGAATATGTGAAAAAAGCAGAAAATGAAATGAAAATTGATTCCATGAAGAGAAAAATTAAAATTGGAAACCAGAGCAATAATAAAAAAAAATTGCGTATTTAAAAATTTTGTTTACAGGAATGAAAGAAAATTGAAGTTTGGAACTGTTGGGGTGATGGATTACCTAACCCTGGTCACTCCAAATAAATTGAAAATTTCCTATTGCAAAGAGGAAGGTTTATATAGTATAATGACATAATTTTCACAAGCGAAGATATAATCAAAATTTTGAGTAAATCGATTTTGAAGTTTGCCAATTTACATGTAAAATTAACGAGATTCCCGCGCGTCGCTCATTAACACTTGGAGTATTTTTGCCTTCATCCCGGTTTCCGATTTGAATTTTTCTTTGAAATTCGGATAGATTGGGGGTGTGATTAGTGGATATTAGTAATAACTATAATCTGGCACGGCCAGAATTGGGCGCAACAAAAAACCTACCCTACGGCCCTCCGGGCCTCCGGTCGGTTTTTCATTCGCGTACGCGGCAGAGCTAAACATACGAGAAGGCGCCACCCATCAAGCAAACCGGGATGAAGGTAAAAATACTCTAAGTGTTAATGAGCGACGCGCGGGAATCTCGTTAATTTTACATGTAAATTTGCAAACTTCAAAATCGATTTACTCAAAATTTTGATTATATCTTCGCTTGTGAAAATTATGACAGTATACTATATAAACCTTCCTCTTTGCAATAGGAAATTTTCAATTTATTTGGAGTGACCAGGGTTAGGTAATCCCCACCGAACTGTTTAGTACGATGAGAATGATTGCCTATTTTCGTGGAAGCGGATAAGATGGAGATGCACAGATGAGAGGGATATAACTAGTATTCAACCATAGAAGCCCTCAATTATTCCAATTATTGGTTTGATTAAAAATTGATTATGATAAAAAGTTTAATAATTTGCAATGCACATTTGACTGGATGATTATTTGATGAACCATGGGATTAACAAAATAATGCGGGATTTGATTTTTAATATTTAAAATTTAAAAAAAAATATTTTTGAAGTAATTTTATTCTAATTACTTAGTTAAATTTTGTAATGATGTGAAATTGGTTCAATGAGTTTGTAAACAATTTATTTTAAACAGGAATTTCCAAACATTTCTTTTTTCTGTTGAGATTTGGAATTTCTTTCATAAAATCAAGAACAGGGTTTGGTATTGTGATGAGATGGTGAACCAAGAAGTGTAAAGGGATAGAAAAACTACGAATTTGCCGATTTTCGCAGATAAATCTTGAAGGATATACATGCACAAATCTAGAGGGAGTAACTATCGTGATTTTTCTATAAAAAATTGAATTTGTACGAATCAAAATGATATTTGAATTTGAAAGTTGTTATTAGGGAAATTCAGGTTCAGGCTGGCACTATGTTTTTATGATAATAATGCAAGAATAGAGCCGTATTGTAAGCCAGTCTATGAAAGACCCAGGACGGGGCAAACACGCTAGAAAAGTTTGTGAATAAGGATGTTGTTGGCCTTTGCCGGCGTTTGCCAAAAAGTTTGTGAAAAAGTTTTTTTCACTCATAATTTACGTGTAACTGAGGGGAGGGATTCCAAACCTATAGATATGGGGTAATAAAGTACTATATAATAGGATTAATGTGTGCAGGATGAAAGAAATCCCTATAGATCATAGTAATAAGTGTAGAAAGTGTCTACCTGTCGTAGACCTCAATTCTACTGACCGGGGGGGGGGTTGTATGTAATGTCCCCAGTGACAATTATATTACAATTGAATAATTTACAACCTTATGCTCTTCAGCATCAAGTGATTTCCAGAATAAAATTTTCAAGCAATGAAAAACGAGGTTGGCGACAGAATTAACGAGTTATCAAATATTGGTAACTGGAGGGTATTCCATACCCCCCAGATCCCCGGTCGATAGAATTGTGGCCTACGACAGGTTGGCACTTTTTGTACTTTCCACTATTATCCTTTCATTTTTTTCATTTCAGGATTTCATTTTGCACATTGAACGAAATATACAATGCAGGCCATTGTATTAATTATAAAACACGATTTGACACCGGGGGGGGGGGGGGTATGGAATACCCCTCAGTTACACATATGATTACACCTAGGTGATTTGGTGGCAATTTTTTTGGAATTGTTTTAAATTTTGTTCTCTATTAATCACTAACTTGTAGCTATACTTGTAGTGTAAGAAAATTATGAAAAACAAAATCCAAAACAGGACTTCTGCAATTTTGTAATGTAACTTTAACATACTAAAAGTCATCGTGTTTGAGCTTTTTTCCAATTCTTCGTCAGAAGTTGAAAAATTGGAAAGATTGAAAATGATGAGTTTCGGCAAAATATTTTTAAAAGATAGTTATCAAGAATCATTTTCCTAACATTTAGAGTTATTCAACAAATTAAAAGTAAAATTAGTCCTTTTCTCCAAAGTCCTTAATTATAAGTATTTAAAAAAAACATTAACTCATCTTACGTCAATAAAGAGGACAAACGTAAGAGTTGTCAATAATTATCATAAATTAAATTAGTGAGAGTTGGTTTGTACATCAAAATAAAAATTACCTTTATAATTGAAGGACTTTCGCTTTGCAGGACTGAAGGCAAATCGGGAAATTTGGAAAGTTTTGAATTTAAAATAAATTAAAAATGAAAAACTAAACCCAAAACAAGTTTTTTCCATTTTAAAAGCTTTATACAAATTAACTCAAAAGTGGAAAATAATTATTTCTTTTAAATTTTCAGCTTAAAAATGTTGTTTTGAAGTTTAAAGGTTTGACGGCGTGAGTCAAATGTGCGAAGGAAAATATAAGCCGAACATAAAGCTTTTAACTGGAAAAACCTGTTGTTTACTTAATTTTTCATTTTATTATATATTTTTTAAAAATTCATTACATCCTCTACTTCCACCCCTTGGTATATTTTAATATGTCTTTCAAAAAGTGTAAAAGGTTCAGGTACGTCTAAAGAAAATTTTGTTAGAAGAAATTTAATTACAAAAATTTGTCGCAGCAGCGAAATAGCCGACGGCGAAATGGCCAATGGCGAAATGGCGGCGACGAGATGTCCTAGACTGGCCCGGAAGTGCCGCCATTTTGATAACAATGGCGGAAAACAGGTTTCTCTGCGATATCTCCCTACCAGGTAAACTTAGGATGAATATGGTGGCTAGAAATCTTATAGTTGATATAATTCCCTACAACTTGGGCTCATACATTTATCTGTAAATCGATTAGTTACTGAGCTGCAGTGCTGTAAAATGGAACAGATTATTAAAAATTCCTAGAACTCTCAATCTTGAGTTGACTCTCTTTAGAATTATTTATTATATTATAATATGGTGAAAATAAATATGTAATAATTACCAATAATTATAAAAAAACGTCCCCTCAAATAGAGGGTTATTTGTGTTTTAAAAATTCCGCTCTATTTTACACCATTGCAATTTAGGACCTGAGAAACAAGTCAGGAGGACAGGAGAAACCTGTTATTGCCGCCATTGTTATCAATATGGTGGCACTTCCTCCGAGCTAAAGAGTCTCCGAATTTTCGTTAGGACAAGATATCCAACAATTAAAACTGTCCAATTATATTTTAGGAAACTCTTCATTTCATACTTTAGAAGCTGTTGCTAAAATACTTATTTTAAATGTTACTAATGTTTCCAAAGAGCTATATAATAACAATACTGAAAATCAGGGGGTACGGAGAGTTGACCACAGAGGTTTGCACATCAAAATTGCAAAATTTGCACGAAATTTGCAAACAACCCTAAAATGTGTTGGAAATGGAAAAAATTGTAGACAATTTTTACACACATTTACAATATTTCGTACACCAAATTTGCAAAGTAGTCAACCCCCCGGGGGGTATAGAACTACCCATAGGAACACATGTGTTTATTCGTTGTTGATTCTAGCTCAATACAATAAACCACTTGTTAAGAGCAAGAACACTAAAATTTCGCCGCCATCGTTAAGTACCGCCCTATTAAAAAATTCCTTTTGAATAAAATTTGAATTTAAGATATTAAAAAGGTGCACTGGAACGACAACATTGTCTGTTTTTCCATTTTCTTTTTAGTTAATTATTGTTAGCATAAAAATTTTGGTTGGGAAAATATCAACTTCAAAGTGGGTAATGAATTGTATCACTTTTATTTATTTTGCTCCTGTTGGTGTAAATCCATGCGCTTATTTTACATCTCGTGAACTTGCATAACAAATTCTATTTGTGATAGCCAACATCAAGAGCTTTACATGCTGTGTATCATAATAATGTAAACAACTCTCTAGGTTTTGCTTTAATTTTGTTGTATAATAATATGAACATGCATGAGTATACAAGAATCGCGTTGTGTGATAAGGCATTTACAAAACAGAATGCAATTTCAAATCTACAAACCTAGAACCTACATACTATAACACAGTCGACATGCAATAGCAATAAATAGATATCCAGACATGCAGGTATATATTTGGTTTTGCATTGATTATTTAGTTATTCATTAATCGTAATTAAACGTCAAATTTGCATATTGGTTTACTGTTTTCCTATTAATTTATCGTAGAGAGAAAGTCAAATTTATGATCCATACTCAAAATTAATATCTTCTGTTCCTATTGTATTACGTAATTACCGGGCTATAGACGATAATTTAGTGACAATTATAATGTATTTGCTTGTGTAAATAATTGCAAGATGTTTCATCGATATAAGGTACCTGCACGTCATACAGGGTCCTTCAGAGAAGTGCCGTCGGTTTTGAAATTCAATAAAATGGTTGTTAATATACGTAATTGGAATTTCGATATTGCAGGTTATAGAGGAGGCTTCAGAGATGCATTTAACATTATATTGTTCTGCTATATTAAATTTTAATATAATTAAATTCTCAATTAGTAGATCCGACTGTTTAGGCATCCTCATAGAAAAAGTCTAGTGGTATAAAATCAGGAAGTTGTACCATTGTGTTCGTGGGAGAGTGGAGTGGTCATTGGTGAATATGAAGTGGTCTTTTGCTAAATAACGGCAGTTTTTGCTTGTTAACAAAGTCATCTAAATGGAAATGTGGTTCATCACTCATTCACGATATCTATCTGTTCGGTAATGGAATTTAAGAACTGTCTATAGAATTGCACACGATTTTCTTTAGCACGTTCAGACATCTGTTGATGAAGTACCATTTTATAGGGATAGAATTTATGTCCACTAAAAAGGCTTGATTTTGCAACGTTCAAAGCTGTTGAATGTCTAGCAAAGATCATCTCGGACTTCAAAAGAACCGTGTGTACTCTCCTCATACTCTCGGGAGTGATAATAGTTCGTAACCGTCTGTTCCGTTTGTCGTCGCAAACTGAAACCCATTTCCTATTCCATTTTAGAATCATTGCATTTGAGATTATAAACTTTTAGTTTATTAATCATAGATCAAAAGACTCCTCTGCAACCTGCAATATCTGGCTTCACCTTAAGTAAATTAAGAAAAAAATTAGTCGGCCAAAATTTGTAATCCAACCTCAGAGATTTTTCTTGTCATAAATGGTCTGAAAAGTTGTTAGAAAAGAAGATGTTTACAATTTTTAATAAAGTAAAGTGCGTTTAAAAAACTGGAAATTTTTAAAGTCGTCTAAATTCAAAATTTATTTTGTTAAATCGCAGTGACGGGTATACCTATTTCTTGTAAAATTGTTCTCGTGAGACAACTTCTGCATTCTTTTGTGAGAATTATAACATCTTGCTAGTAACTTTGAAATGTTAGACGAGTCTCTAATGCGTAATTTTTCGGGCAATAACGTTGTCTGTTGAATAAATCTTAAACTATTAATTTGAAAGGTATCCAAGCAAACTACATCCATTTATTTTTATACATTATTAAGCTTAAGTCTTCATATCATTTTTCAGAAGTGCTACACAGTATTAAAATGTGAAGTTTACTAATAATTTATTACACCTCCAAAGTTATGAAAGCTTTCGCTGATAGGACATCAGAAAATTCGGTAATATATTTTTTCGACCTACTTTCCATGTGTAGGATTTAAATGTTCCATTTTGTTATGTAAATAAATTAATACGAAAATTTATTAATCTGATTTACAAAGTTCAAATTTATACTAAATCAATAAAATCCATTAAAAGCATTTGTGGCAGTTTCCGTTCTAAATATTTAAAGAAATCAAAAAATGTGTTCCCTAATTACTTTTTTGTTACCGCTTAATTACGCATTTTAAGTTTATTCGAAAAATTATGTAAATTTAAGGTTGCGTGTAATATCCTACCTTTTCAATAACTTGAAAAAATCGTTTCGCAAAATATGCTTTCCATAAAGAAAACTTTATTTTTCGATTTAGAGTAAATTTTCTTTGTTATACTGCTAAAACAGCCCTTATATATTTATTACCTTCTTGGTAAATATTGGTTTTACACTGATTTTATGCTGTCAAAAAAAATTGACTTTTAAGTCTCAGTATCGATTTGTGTGCACTAATGTCAAGTTTTAGAATTTTTTACAGCAATTATAAATTGCTTTTTATTTATATTTTTTGTAATTGCAATTATAAATTTATGGCTCGATAATTTCGGCGATTTCGTGTTTTACCTTTGCAGACCGCAATTTACATGCGTGTTATGAATTTCAGCTTACGAGAATGCTGTTAAGAGCAGCGTCATAATAAAGCAATTTATTCTTCTTCTGGTGTCATCCGTTTCGGATTATGGCAATTCGCACTTTATCGGCACCGTCGTAGTATTAAACCATATTCTTAAGTTTTATAACCATAACATACGTCATTCTTCCGTGCTCCTTTTCCTGTAGGATTAATTGCAACAATTCGTATTGCCGATTGTTTTTCATGATGTGCCCTAGGTGATTCAGTTTTCACTTCTTCATCTGGACAAGCATCTCCCTTTCTTTTCCATATGCACCGGTACAACCATATTATATCGAATGCTAGCAATTTCTTGCAAATAGATTTTGTTAGGGTCCAGGACTCCACACCATACAATAGGACTGGAAAAACGTAGCACCGCAGCAGTTTGGTTTTTGTTTTCAATAACAGACCATGGCACTTAAACAATTTGGGCATTCTCAGAAAGGCGGCTCTGGATTTATTTTGATGGAGTAGTCCCATTCTGCATTCAACGGTATTCTTAGATAAATTGTGCACCAACTCTCAGTTGACTTGGGTGGTTATTATTTTTCGAGATAACCGTCGCGTCGGTCTGTTCTAGTGATTCTCGAAAAATACAATCCGATTATGCATTGAACAGTGGAGACAGCAATACACATCCATATCGAACTGGATGTTTCTCCTTGGAAATGTATGGATGATGTTTGGATCTAACTTAGATTTAATGATAATTTGCAGATCTCGATTGTCGAGCCAATTTTTTGTAAATATTTCTATTTAATATTTTATAAAACAAACCAAAACGCCATAGATGATATCTCTGCATCTTTGGAATGGCTTGGACTCTAAAAGAGGTTCTCTTCCGCCCAGGGCGCTGCGGAAGCCGAACTGTGCAGGACTGACGTGTTCTTCGCATATCCTAAAAATTCTCAAAAAAAAGATACCAGAGGTGCGGAAGTTAGTACAATGCTTGGCGTTTGTCTTCTTAGGCAGTAGTGTGAATGTGAATCTTGTTCAATATTTTCGTTAGCCAGGAAATGCTCTTGTCGTCAAGTAATCTAAGGAACTCAATATGGATTCCAGTTGGTTCAAAAGATTTGCCTTCTTTGAGTTGTGAGTTCGTTTTACTCACCTCATTTGTTGTACATATCGTATATAGTTGGGAGCCTTTTGAGAATCAAATGTTCTTCTCTGTTATCTTCAAAAAGTTTGGATATATACGCTTTCCAGGTATCCATTTTCTCTTGTTTGTTGATTACAATTTTACCGTTTGCATATTGTAATTTTACTTTCGTGTTGAACTTGTTGACCTTTTTATGCCTATTAAGTATGTAGATCATATTATCTTTCTAAGTCTTCTATTTCTTCACATTGCATCTTCATTCAGTTCTCTTTTGCCGTCCTTATTTCCTTCTTATTGACTTTTGAATGCTCCTAAATGACATCAAGTCGGTTTTTGTATTAATGTTGCTTCCTTTTTGCATAAGCTGCAGTATTGAATCTGTCATCTAGTTTTACCTTTTGTATACTTGCATACTACCCGATCTTTTTGAGAGATCCAGACAGCCTTTCCAATGCTCCTTCATCAGCTCGATGATGTTCTTTCAACCATCCATTCAGTCCACTCCTGGAATATAGCCTCTCCGCCATGAGACTGAGGTTGAGGCCATACCCTACCAGGCTGGCCAAGTGCGGGTTGGTAAGGGAGCAGTCAGTGACCTTCTTTTTAAATTTGGTACCACGCGGTAACCCATCCAAGTGCAAACCGCGAGCTACCTTTCTGGACTCTCGTGAACTATTGGTCATGGGCATTTGATTTGCGCTGCTTCGCTGCTCCAATGCATCATTCACATTATTTGATATTTCCAGTGTTTTACTTGACAATATATTGCCATGTATTGCTACCGTAAAGATTAAATTTTGACTTATATAGCGGGAAATAATAATGGCACTTAATTCAATTATGCTCCGACTAGCTATGCACGAAAAACTCAATATTATGGGTCGTAACTTGGGTCCATCTAGATTAATTAAAACATTCATATACGTCACCTTAAACTAGTGATCTTTCTCATAAAGATAACTAAACCAAATTGAAATTTGTATCTGTTTTTTCTCCGATTTACTACTGCTATGGATAAATCAAATTCAACGCAAACGTTGCAAGAACCAAATATAATGTTATATATTACACACAATAAAAATTTATTAAGACAAAATATTCGTTTCATTCAACCCTAACAAATTAAATTTTACAAAGTAAAACATTAGCAACAAATCCCCAAATTAAATTTACGCGCTCGAATTTTAAACGTTTTGTCTATTTGTTTAAATTAATCAGTGCGACACATAAAACTCTTACCGAACTAGAATGTTTTTCCGGAGTTTAACGATGCGGTCGATATGATGTCGCAGTAACCAAACGTAGAAGATTAAGATTGGAAATCAGCTTCGAATCTTGAACCAAAAACCAGTTAGGAAAGACCAGTGGATATTTTTCTTCCTCCAAATTGTACAATTAATCACAGGTAAGTTATTGAACCAATTTTCTTCTAATGTTTTACCATTCACAAACCATCAGTAACATAACCATCAAAATTCCTCAGCGGTCCCAAAACTTTCTATAATTTTGTGAATTAAATGTAATATCAACTTTTGACTGTATTCGAATTTAATTACAAACTAATATCAAAACAATATTATCCAAATCCAAGAACCATTTCCAAAAATTCTCTTCAATAATCAATAATCCGTCTTTACTCTGTGACGGCTGGCTCAAGAATCCTAAATCCAAAAACTAATTTCCAAATTATAACAGCACGTCTTGACTCTCCGACGGCTGACTTGAGAATCCTTACTGCTCCCTTATCATTTCAAAACCCCACTAAATTGTCCTCTCCAACTCGCGCATAAACTAATATCACGAATTGTCACGTCTTATTAAATTTAATGGAAAATCCTAACTTAACAAATAAACTAAATAAATTTAATTTGTTTCTCATATTTTCATTAACAAAAACAACCACCAATATTTTATCCTTCACATTTTTTTTAATTATATTTTTAGATTCATGGACGTTTGCATATTCCAGATACTTGAGGCAAAAGCAGTTAAACAATTTTTCAACCAGAGAAGATTCAGATACAATCTAATAATTACCTATTATGGTCTTATAGCTAATTAATTAATGTCATGAGTGTTTTAATAAATTGATCCAATTATGTCATACCCCCATCTCTTATAATCAGAACATGGCAATATGTATTTATAACAATATTATCGAAATGTGTATAAGTGCTAATTTATTAATCATAAACTACAACTGTTACG
Organism: Podabrus alpinus; assembly: GCA_932274525.1. Taxonomy (NCBI): domain Eukaryota; kingdom Metazoa; phylum Arthropoda; class Insecta; order Coleoptera; family Cantharidae; genus Podabrus; species Podabrus alpinus. The sequence goes on from OW026451.1 coordinate 160,281,557, forward strand.
GTTAAAATAGTTATAAATTATCACAAAATAATTTTAAGGTTTGAAAATTAAATGTTTACCGCATTTACCTATGTAAGTCGTTCTTTTAGTGACGGTGGTAACGCATCATAATTCATAAGTTTTACGAAAAATTATATTTATGTCTACATTTTAACTCGTGACCTAAAATTGAGATATTTATAAAATATAAATTGTGGGTATCATTTATTAGTAATAACGCCAGCAGCACAGTCAGCAGGTTATCTTAGTGTTCAAATTGATTTCAGATATCAAATTACATAAATTTGCAGACAACACCGTACCGCATTGAACACACTGGTTATCGTACGAACACTTAAGTCAGACAATATCGGGCACGGATGTTATTGAATGGGTGACCGTTTGAGGTAACACCTTACCAGAATGAATAATTCAAGTACTTAAAATACTACTAATGCTAATACCAGATGCCTCAGCACATAGAAGTAACAGGACGAAGTCCTGGATTTAGAAAAAGAAGAAGAAATTACATAAATTTTTATTAGTGATTATAGCAGAAAATAGTCCATTGCTGCTTGCGCATTAACATTGTCCATCGGCGCCGCGCCGACCGTCAATGTTCAAGGACGCCTTGTGCTCGAAGTATATCCGCATAATTTTTCTATGACCGCTTCAAAAATTACTAAACAGTAGATTAAAATATTCAATTTGAACCATCGTTTGCTCTGAGCGATTCCAATCTCTGGTTAGCCGTTTAAAGGAAATGCTATCAAAAAAACGATGATAGCTTTGCTGCTGAAAAAGCATACTTTCAGTGAAACAGAACTATCGATGATTACAATTTTATGCAAACAACTGAACTGGGGTGTGTTGATCCTAATAAAAGAATGAAATAGGGGTTTCGTATGGTGGAATTAAATTTCATGTTCTTTCAGTGCTTTTACAAAATATAATGATAGCTTTCCACGCGAAAATTATGTTATGAAACAATGAAATAGAAAAAATATATAAAATTATAGGTATCCATATGTCGTCACCGATATTAAAATATGCTATAGAATATTTCATTCACTATTTCATTTCAAATTCCTAATACATGGTAATATTAAACCTACCAACGGCACAACGCTGTGAAATCTAAATTGCCTACCACACTCGCAACTTTATTTTATTTCCTATAGAGGCCCTTCAATAATATCTTGCAACTACTATAAAATGTATTATAATCTTTTGAAATGAATGGGAAAAGTTTTAGGGACGACAATTTCTCCAATTGTAAATTTTTAATGTAATATTAAGAGCCAACTTTTTGTTAAACTATTTTTGCATAAAATTCAAGCAGAAGTTATTCATATTTAAATAAATGTCATATTAAAAAGAAAATTCAATTTCATTTTTATTTCCATATATAACATTAAATTTTTATTCAAACATAAGAGAAATTTTCAGTTTTGACATTTTTCATAAAATGTTATTGTTTTATTAATACTTCAGTATTCGGTAGTTTTTCATCTTATTAAATTCGAAACTAGGATTATTTAAAAGCAATTTGTATATTATAATATGTAGTAGTAAAATATGCAAAGTTATTCACATTTTTGATTTAACTATTATGAAAGCTATGAAATTGTTCAAAAAATAGTAACAAAACTGAATTTCCATTTAAAATTGCGTGTAGATACGTAATACGTATAGTTTTCCACGTACGTTGTCCCGACCTAATAATATTATATTCTCCCACACGTTCAATGTTTCCAACCTCATAAATATTCATTATCAACGAAAATACACCAGACAATTTTTAATTCGCAATTTTTTCGAAATTTAATTTGACAATATTAAAACACAAATTGTAGTGAATATAATTAATTAACAAAGCGTAAGCTTCGTGTAAATTAATGTATACGCAATTAAATTTACCAAATTACATTTTGGAGTTTTTGATGTGGGTTCCATTATTTTTATGAAAATATGACTAATCATTTCTTTTTTAATTTGAAGAACTGTAATTGTTATTGTTTAATATCCACAATAATAATCCGTGACGTAATAATGCAATATATTAATTTGAATTTGAGCTTCTCTGAAAAATTGCTATTTTGAATGTAACAATGGTTGAATTCTGGATTAAAGCGGGATAGCACACAACTGTCTTCTTCTTCCCCTTATTGTAAGTCTATGGCCTGTTCTTTAACTAATTTGATTCTATTGGTTCCACGAGCATTGGATTTTAGGTCTTCGGTAGCTAGCCTAGCTAGCCTTCGATGTGCTTCTACACTGTTTTATTGTAATGATGGCAATTTATTAACACAGATGGACCGTCGGCTTACCCACCGTTCCCACCGATTCACGGAGACGGTCAAGAAATTTTCGACTCTACCGGGGAACCTTGCATTAGCAGTTAATCTTGCTAAAATTCAGGTCATGAGATACAGTTCATACAGTTCTATTTTAAATTCGGGGTGAAAATAAAATAGTTTTTGCTAAGTTAAGAGAGGTAGCCGTCATGCAACTGGTCCTGAGTCATACTAATCTTCTCTTCGGGTCGTTTTGGCCCGTCACAACATATTAATCTCTTTGCAATACAATTTAACTTCACATTCATCTTTATATTACTATAGATAATATATTCCATACTTTATATTCATTTATTGTAAAATGCAAACAGTTTGTTGTTAACCCTTTACACAGTAGTGTAACCAGAACTTCCGTGGAGGCGGAGGGAGGACGAAAAATAAGTTATTCCAGTTCAAAGCTTTATTAAAGTTAATTCCAATTTTTTACATAAAATTATTTTGTTAAAGCTTTAAATCTTTGATGGTGTGAGTGAAATGGGCGGAAAAAATAAAAGCCATTAAACAAAGCTTCAAAGGAATCGCTGATGACCTGACAACACCTCTAATATTTCAGTAGAATTTTACAGAAGACTAAAAAACTTCTTAGAGTTTACGTACTTAGACAATTTTAATATTTCTGTTATAAAATCAAGTAGGTAGAAATTAATACTATAAAATTTCAGGCTCACAATTTTATCTCATCCCATGCAACCGCGTCTGCTGAAACGCTAGTTTTCCTTGCGCAAAGTAGCTGCAATCTGTATTGCAAATTTTGCTATTAAAATTTGAAATCACAATTTTATATCAGAAATGACTATAAATTTATCAATTTTTATTTTTGTAATTCAAATTTTCAAAACATAAAATACAGAAGATAATACGAAACAATATAAAATGTACTCAAAATAGAATTTAATCGAAAACTTTGGGAAAGTGATGAATATTGCAAAATTTAATAGAATTTGATGTCATACGAGTAGATATAAAAAGATATAAGCACGAGAGCTTGCACGAGTGACTATGTTCTAATGAAACAAACACACGTTATATAAAGCAGAAAATTTCAGGCTATTTTATAGCCTCGAGATGTATTTGGCATGAAAATTCATCAAAAACACAAAAAAATAAAGTTGATCACATCAAGTCGCGGAGTTTAAAAAACAGTTGTTGTGGTAACAAGTACTTCTAAAGATATTAAATTAAAGAAGTTTAATGAAAAATTCTAACCTAATTTGGAGCAAAATTACAAAAAGGGTGAGTTTGTCAAATATTTTTTGGGACTCGTTCAAATGTGATAATTATCATAAAATTTTATCTGATTGTGAACTGAATTTTCAAGGAAATACTTTTGATTTTATCAATGAAACCTCTTTATCTTGTAAATAAATGAAATTATAAAAAATAGCTAATACATCAGAGGAAATATCAAGTGTAATAAAAAAAAGTAAAAAAGAAAACAAATAACCTTAAGTTATTTCAATATTTTCTTTAAGAAAAGCTAACAAAAACTGTTAGGCGTTTCTGTTAAAATGTGGTATAAAATACGAAGTTAGTAAATAAAGTGAGGACAAAAGAAATAGTGTATTTTTCTGAACAGCGTGTAGAAGATTCGTCGGTCTGATTTATTTAAGAACGTATCTGACATTTTGAAACATGATTTATCCAACTTTATGTCGCGACTGATGAAACAAAAAGACAAAATATTGTCCGAAGAGTAAAAACGTCTTCTTTCAAAATGTACAATACCATGATCATAGTAAAAATGGCAGAAATGTTTTTTACCGGCAGGTTTCAGATAAAATTATTTCAAATTTACACTTCAGTTCACCTCCAAAATTATTTCAATGCGAAAGCTTTATAAAACATTTCGGTATTTTGTTTCTGACGTTATTTTTTTAACAAACAAATTATTTCAGATATTTTTTTAAAGAAATATTTGACCTTTTATCAAAGCAACAAATAATAAATTTGTTCAACTTCATATAAACGACCAGTGAACAATCCCTCACCATTATGTTACAAAATGAAACTTTAAAGAAAAATAAATAAATTTCCATTTTATCGTTAATCACGAATTTTAAGCATTTTATAAATTGAACATTTCGCGCTCGTCTTTACTTTGTTGATTGGTTCAAAAAGAACATCTTTTAAATTCAACCTGAAAGGTTCACTGATTACAATTTGATATTCTATTTAGAACGGTGTTCATTTACATCTTGTTTTGTGTTTGTTTGAAATATCAGTTGTGGATAAAATACACAAAATACTAAAATAAAATTTAATTAAATTGCTAAATTCAAAATATCGATTGGAAGATGTAGGAGGAGGATTTCACGATGACTTATCATTATTGGATTTAAATTTTTATAATTTATTTCATTTATTACCTACATGCAAACGTTACAAATGCGATAGGTCAACTAACCTAAACAAAAGGTCAATCAATACGAAAAATATTGTCTCAATGAATCAACTTGTCAAAAAATAGATTGACGTTAAACTTAACCAAAAAGAAAAATTTGGAAGCATTTCAAATTTACAAGCTTTTTTTGTCGTCTAAGTACAAAAAACAAAGTCTTGCAAATGAGTTCAGCGGATTTACAATTTGTACAAAAAATAACAAATATTTGCTGAAACAGTTTTGCATAATACTGAGTCTTTCATAGAAGTGCCTTCGATTTTCAAGTCTATTAAAATATTTCTTAGCTTTCGTAATTGCACGTTGGAAAAGGGGCTTAGGAAGTGCATTTAAAAAACGAAGAAATAAAGTAATAAAGATTACGCCCCCCCCTTGCTATATCCCTAATATCCTGCGTTCTAAAATGTTATTTGATTTTAAAACTGTAATGTTTTTGGGTTACTCGACTATTATTAAGTATTGAATGTTAATGGAAAGTGCGATATTGCAAAAACATAAATTTCTTTGAAAGATCCTGTATTCCAATAACATACAAAGGTTTGTTTACCCCATCTTGGCGTATCGTATCGGAAATGTTGAGAAGAGGAAATAAATAACAGTACAAAAATAAAAATTTCCTTTAATTTCAACATACTTGTAAAACATAAGACAACGGCCTGGAAGCCTTCAGGATCGAAAAGTTCGATACGAATTTTCCACTTTCAATCGAGAGAAGAATTCAATTTCGTGGTATTAAAAAACGCGTGTTACAAGATCACTAAATTTTTGTGTTAAAAGTAAATTGAACAGAAAGCAATTTTATTTTTTATAATTTTTTATTATCCGAGAGAAATAAAATAAAAAAATTAAATTTTTTGTAGCGTAAACCTAAATTAATGATCAGTTTTAAGCAGCCTTATTCCATTTTAAATTAAAAAGAAGTAGGAATTTAAAAATGGGTTGACAATTACCTTGATTGCTGATTCAGACATTTTAATCAAGAGAGAATTGAATACGTTTTAGTCATTATTTCCTTTTGTTCTTTCGAATAGCTCATTATTTTTATTACCGCTTAATTTAGCATCGATAGGTAAAGTTTCGTTAAATTTTACTATCGCATATAAAATGCATTAAGTTGGCTACGCTAAACAAGAGCTTCATTTCAAGTAAATTAACAACATTTTAACGAAGTGGAAATTTTATAGAGTAATTTGATATAAATTATACAAGAATCTAAAACTTTTATTTTCAATTTAGCCGGGTTTCCATCATTTATTGTGAAATCTACAACAAAAGAGCAGCTCTGGTTACATAAAATGTCACGAAAGGTCAAGAAAATCAATTAAATGAATTTGGAAAAGCTTTACAGAATAAAGTAACAAAAAAAAAGTATCAAATAGCATCGAGAATTGGGTTACCAAAATTTTTTTAAAAGATTTCTTTTACTTCCATAACCTAATTACAAGTAAACAAAATAAGAACAATAACACAAAGTTTACGGTTGTAATTTGCACGATAAAGATTACTTCTTGCCAACTGTAATAATATATTACTTTCAAGTTGACAATAAAATTAACATTTAAAGTGGTGTAGACGTTTGTAACACTTTTTATACACCTTGTATATTATTATGCAGCAATGATAATGAAATTCGATGTTATGCCGATACAGAATTCAAAAGCTTCCATAAAATATTAAATAATTTATCGAAGGCGAACTTTTTTTTTTGGTCAAATGTGACCACATATCGTTCAGGTGTACGTTGACTCTTTTCACCACAGCGGCGGAATTCCTTTCAGCCTGAATTATTTTCAAGTTTTTACTTTAAAATTAAATTTATAGCTATACGGTGGTCGTAAATTCTATTACAAGCATTAAAGAGGTTTTGTATGCAAATGCCGTTGAGATAAAATTCGGAAGGTTTGTTTATAAAATATTAATGAAATTATGTGAGATTTACCATAGTTTAATTTTCCTGCTTGCCCTCATTTCGATTTCTTTTCTTTTTAACCCTTCATTTTCCTATCAAGTACTAAACTTTGCACTCTAAGTCGAAGTCGATAGGGTTCCCGACTACTATCGAAGTACGATATTATATTATATCCAACAAAACTTTCCTTCTCCAAAGTTATATTATGAAAGTGATGTGGAAATCAATCAAAATACTTTGTTCTGTAGTTCTCATTTGTGGTTTTCATTATTTTTATAGTTATTTTCTTGAAAACGACAATATTAATAGTTAACACGTAAACAGTGTTAACACGATTATTTTCAGCAGATAGGACGGGTTTGGTGTCTCGTGTGGTTTGGCTTTAGCCGGTTTTTCCCATCCTTCCGAGATGTGGATAAATCACGAAATAACCGAAATCTGATCGTGAAAGGTTCTGTTAACCGGATGATTGGAGAGTGCTTTTACAGTTAATTCTAAGGCACCCAGGAGGTTTAGACGAACCACGTATGAACTGGAGAAGAACAGCATTTTTTTGGAAAAGCTTCAGTCAACGGAAAGTCATTATTGTATTTGTTATTGGTGAAATATTACTGAAACATAAATTCGGTTCCTCAGCTTAGCGAGCTCTTGGCTCTCTGGTGGATAATAGCTACACTCTATCACTACAAAATTTTAGTTAAAAAATATTGTAGTATAATATGCAAAAACTTGCAGAAAAAATCTTTTTAAATAATTCCATTATTCTGGCAACCAAAATTCATGACTGGGTTCAAAATCAAAATTCATTTAAGATAAACCAGATACAGTTAAAACACTTTTTTAACCTAATTTTTAAACAATTTTCTAAATTAATCCTTTATTTTGAGAACTCCCTTACAAATTTTAACATGCCTGCTCAAGCAAGGCTCATAAAACCAACTCCACATTCGACTCCGTTGTCGATTCCCGCTATCTCACAAACATAGTGCCACTAGTAAAATAAAATCCTCAAGAATAATTTTATATTAAAAATAATATTTAAATTTTTGCAAATTTTATTTAAAAAATAAGACAGTTAACCCTTCCAGATTTGAGCATATAAATCTTTCAAGATTTATCTGCTGAAAATCGGAAAATTTGTCACATCTTTTGGTTCACTATCTCATCATAATAACAAAAATTATTCTTAAATTTATAAAAGAAATTCCATCTTTAAAAGGTTCATAGAAAAAAATGTGTGCACAAAATTTTTTTTTACTTAAAACAAATGATTTACAAAAGCATAAGAATTTATTTCAAAATTTTATCAATAACAGGTTAAATTCCATTGTTTTTAAATCAGCAATAAACTATTTGCTTTACAACATCCTAACTATCAATTTTTAATTATTACAAAATTCATTTTTCATTCATTTCGAAAATTTAACATATCCCATATAATCAATTTTGAATCTTTATCCTCCCAAAATTATAACCAACTTTTAGTTTATTAATTCAAAATCATTTAAATTTTTATCACATTTGTAATCTAAGACTATTTTAAATCGAATCGATTCAAAAATATTTCAAAAAGTTTCAATATTTAAAATCGAATCTCGCATTCATTTACTAATCTTATCGTTTATTAAAATTATCTATTCAAGTGTGTGCATTGCAAATTTTTATCAACTTCTTTATCAAAATCAAACTTTAATCAAACCAATAATTCCAATAACTGAGGGCTTCTATGGTTCATCCTTGTTACATCCCTCTCATTTGCGTATTTCCATCTTATCCGCTTGCATGAGAAATAGGCAGTCATTTTCATCATACCATTAATTCCACTGCATTTCTCTGGTTCTCGTCGTTCCAAACGGACCCAATCTAAACTTCAAATATTCCCTGTAAATAAAATTTTTCAATTTGCACTTTTCTTGTTGTTTCTCGAGGTTCCATTTTTAATTTTCCCCTGCATGGAATAAATCTCTCATTTCTTTATCTGCTTTCATCGTATATTTGTTTTTAAATCTCTTTTTTTCAATTTTAAAATAATCATGTTTCATTTTACCTTTATTTTTCTGAGAACTTTTGAATTCTAACATTTTCCATCCTTTTCCAGTTATTTTAATATAATTTTTATCTTTAAGTTATCTTCCGTCTTTATACTGTTGGTGAGTTTTCCTTTTTCATCCTTGAACTGTTTCTGATATTTTGTATTGTCAAAAAAGTTTGGAAAACGCTTCTGTCGGAAATTTTGCTTCAAATTGAACCCAAACTAAAAATTTAAGGTTGAAACTGATAATTCAATTTATTGGAAATATTTTCTTTTACTTCCAGGAGCATTAAATAAATTCCAGGACTTCTTAAATTATTTTACAATTCAAAATAGAGGCAATGGGCTTAATTTCCTTTTTAAGATACACAGAACCAGAGGTACATTTTGCTCTCACCCTCCCAACTTTTTAATGAAATTAGTGTCAAACGTTTGAATTTTGTTTGAACTTGAATGAGCTTCCATTCAAATCGCTTGAACCACATACATCGAAAAATTTTGGGGGACTGCAGAAACGATATGTAGAAACGGGCTATAGGAATGCTTGCCCCCCTCATCCTGATTTTTGTATAAAATTAATAATAATCGGTTGGGAATCGGCTGACTTTCAATAAGTTTGAATTCTCATCGTTTGAATCCCAAAGGTAAAGAAGTTTTTAAAAGAATTTAAAAGATTGTGAAATTATAAATTTACTCAACATTAATATTTACCAAATAACAATAATTAAAATGCTTTTTATTTTCTAATATTTAAAAGTATTAATTAATTAATTTTACTGGAAAATTCACGGTGGGAAGAGGGATAGCATTTTTATAGCTTCTCCTATGATTGTTCTAAACAATTGAATTTTTATTAAGAACCTTTAAAGCTCAAACGAAGTTCATTGAAGCTCAAAATAGACTCTCAATCGATTATTATTAATTTTATTAAAAAATCGCTGTTCTGGGAGTGGCTAGCATTTTTACAGTCCCTCTCAAAATTGTTATAAACAATCTAAGTTATATTGAAAAGATTTCAAGTTCAAAGAATGAGAATAAAAGCTCCTTAAATCTCAAATAAAGCCCAAACGATTGACTCCAATTTTATTGACAAATTCTCGATGAGGTTGTACAACCATCCAAAAAGTTCTCGCCGATAACTTCGCGATGCTGTATGGAAGCTCAGTGAAGCCCAACGCTAGACACTATCTTTTTTAATTCGCGATGGGGGGGGGGGGGGCGAAATGTACCTCAGAACTAGTATGTTGTCCAATGTAGTTTTAGTAAGTCATTTCAATCAAAAGATGAATAGGTTCAGTTACAAAACTTGATGGTTGTGGCCGATTTTTCAATTTCGATTCTACCATCCCTTCGAAGATTTAGACAAACCACGAAATGACCGAACGAGGTACTTTTTTATCGTGAAGGTTTCAGTTACCCACACGATCGCAAAATTATTTTCTGATTAAATATAAGTAGCACGTAAGTTTAGACAAACCATGTATGAACTGGAAAACGTCAGTATTTTTTTCGGAGAGGTTTCAGTTAAAGTAATCAAATATTAATTGAATTACTCGCACTGAACGAAATTAATTAGCTCAACTCTCCGGTAGAGAGGAACACTCTGTAACTATAAAATATTTATGTATGTGCAAAAACTAGCAGAAAAATCTTTTTAACTAATTCCAGTATTCTAGCAACCTTTTTGTGATTGGATGTGACCCATGTCAGGAGTATGTAAATATAAATAATACTTATACCTTCTCATATAGTATACATTATCAGCTTATTTAAATTTTTCAATATAGAATTAAATTTTCACACGTTGTAATGTGACAACTCCTAAAATGAAATATTAAATAATCCCATGTTTAAAAAACTAACAATAAAAATAATGTAGGGTGTGTAAAATATCACGGTATTATAGGAAAGCGAAATGCGAATTTGTAACTGTAACAAAAAATTTATATTACCCATCTTTGACACTAACAATTGAATTTGCTATTGTACACATACAAATGTATTTTCCTGCTGCAATTTCAACAAACGTTACCTTACGGTAACATGCAACAAAGCTTCCTTTTATGCGGCTAAATCAAAAATTTATGACGTAGTAAAATTCTAGCACGAAGTACTTTCAAAATGAAAAATTTCAATTAATTTGTTTTAAACAAAATTAGAAACTCAAATTAATTTTTATATCTTTTTCAAATTTTCAGTTTTTAATTATCTTTATAAATCCAGTTTTTGTGCTTTGATATTATATAAGCTTGACATTTTAAAAATTGCGGTTTTTACGCCAACCAATTAGTTCACTCATGTGGGTTTTATAGACTTCAAAGGAGGCTCAGGTGAGTTTCCTCAAAACTGAAGCTTACTTATAAAATAGTGACCTTTAGTTGTAAGATCCTCTCCATGGTTGCTGAAAATTATTCAAAAAAGTTTCTTCTAAATTTCATGCTTAGGTCGTTTGAAATCGATTACCACTACTAATAATTAGGTACCAGTGGGTAACATAAAATAACGCAATTTTCGCATTTAAAAATTATTAATTTTTTTCGGAAATTACTTCTGAGGACTTTGGCACTTAAAATTGAACTTAATGAGCTTCCTGAAAAATAAAACTTTAATTTTTTCGTGAAGTTAATTCATCAAAACTGAAGTATTTACTTTTGGTGCAATTTTTCTTACATTCGGACGTAATTTGCATTACACAGGCAAATAATGGAATTTTCAAGTATTGTTGTTTGAGACATTGCAATACACAATATAAAATATGTAGATTTAAAAACTTATGAGCGTCTAATCAAAGTTTTCCAAGTTTTGGATTATCAAACGGATTCAAAATACGAGTAGATTTCCAAATTCCGAGTTGGTAGATAAAATTTGAAACTTTAATTTTAGTTTATATAGAAATTGCATTTCTCATTTCCCTTTATCGAGTATAATCCATTTATTATAAATGTGTATTGACAGAAAGGCATAATTTAGAAATTGGATCAAATCTAAAATCTTATTGAATGAGCATTACTACTGCTTTACATAAGCTGATCAATACAGCAAGTATTGAATGGAATTAACTAGATCGTGCAGCTTTAGAATATTAATCGCTGTATTCGGTTGTACTGCTGCAGCTTATCATTAGTCTGTTTTTAGTGCGATACCTAACTTTCTATTGAATAGACTTTCCAGTAATTGCAGTTAATTTTAACCAGTCTTAGTAAACATTATTAAATTTGCTCGATACTTCTAGTATTTAATTGTAATAAATTTAAATTATTATCTTTATCTGGTAAATTCGGCCAGAGAAAGTTTCATATTGCAAAGTTCTAAAACCTAATGGACGCAAATGTCTAAACTATTCTGTTACCCCTGTTAAAGTACAGTTGCGGCTTGTTAATGCTGCCTCAAACGGTGAATCAATGCAAACTAAAACATGGGGGTTGAGCCTGGACAAACCGCTATACATTTATATTGATGTTTGTATCAATTGCTTGAAAATAATAAAAATTGTAAATGTAAATTATTTACCCTCAGTACAATTTACCAGAAGATATTTCATAAGAAGCGTTCAATAATACAGGGTGGTTAACTTACGACGCCAAGAACAGTAAAAGATACTTGCGGTCAAACATTCACGGTTAAATTGAAATAAATTGATGTTTCAAAACCTGGCAGTGCCTCTTCACCTTTACTGAGATTGTACTGTAAATTTTTAGTTGGAAAAATAAAATTTAATTTTCATTTAATCTATGCTGGAGTTTATGGCTGTTTTCTTATTAAAGGTTACTTGGAAACTGACTATAAATTTAATCTTACTTTTTCAATTTAATTTTTCTGGCTTAGAAAATTGTCCACTCTCATCCCGTATTATGGCTATATCATATTTCATAAAGTTGTGCAGTACAGTAAGCTATAGATCGCTGTTCAAAGATTAGGTCGTCGAGCAGGATTGGTTCTGAACTTCTGTCAACTCAGAGTACCTTTAATAAATCACTGTTAAGATATTATATTGCCTATAATAGGATAATACCATCCCAATTGGTCTAAAATAGTAGGTTTTTTTAAATTACCATTATGATGAATTTTATTCTATATTAATTTCTAGATACTTTTCATATTGTAGCCAAACAAAGTCAGTTACCGGTGATTTCGGTTCAATTTGATATAGTACATAACATATAGGTGTTTTATTTTCCATTTCTTTTCGCATATACTTAAAAGGAACTTTTAATGAACTCCGATACTCTTCTTCATCCAACCATTGAAGCAATATCTGTCCTCACTATCTCTAATGAGAAGGTAGCTCGGAACAGATAATGTCCACGCAGAAAATAAATTCTACTTTTATTTGCGTGGGGCCCTGATGGTAGGTATAAGCCAGCTCGTTATAGCGGCAGCAAGGCCGTGGGTCGTGTCAAATGAACGCCCCGAAGAGAATCAAGGAAACAGCTTTGCTAACACAACAAAAATTAAATCAGCAATTAGATGTTCGTTGCTGGAAGGCGATGACATAAGCGATGTCGGATGGAAATTGCATTAGCCGACCTGAACCAGTACAGTGGCAAAGACATTACCACCAAGAACCACTCCCCAAAATCAATCAACGGAACGTTCGAGTGGTCATAAAAAATCCCACAAACGGTAGAACCACAATCGAACGTCCAACAATAAAATCAAGCGGAAGCGACCCCGATGAAATGCAACACCCTGTACGTTGGTCGCACATCGCTGCCTTCTTAAAAAAACATAAAACCAATAATAAACACAAAAAAAATGTTCAACATAGAATTTCAAATTCAAGATTTGAACCCATGTCTAACGCGTAGGAATTCTTATGCCAATGCATTTGACCAAACGCTGTTAGTTGTTACCTAGAGAAAATAATGTACAGTTCAAACTTAATTTAATAAAACATAATAATTAATACTATTAAAGATTAATTAGTTTTCAAACATAAAACTCAAACATTAGCATTATAATCCACGTCTGCGAACGTCAGATTAGATAACCTTTAATCACATCGTACAGAAAAGTAAAACCTGCGACTTAACGATTATTTCGGCCAAAAACGTTCTAATAAAAAAATGCAAGGCAAAAGAAAAACCTATATAACAAGACATAAAAAAATACATATCAGCCAAGGGTGAATTAAACAAAAGCGAACTCCAGGTGGACGGAGCAAAATTTGTCCTACTCGATCAATGCATACCATTGTGGAACAATTAAGTAACAAAAAAGGTTACTCACCAATCCGGACGGAAACCAAAACCTTCAAAGATGGCATGGGCAGTAGATCCGACCAAGAAACGTCCGATATGGGGAAAATACACCATTTTCCAACACAACAACGAAGATATAAGAATATCTTCGTTCCATATCCGCTAATTACGTAACCCAAAAGCCCATGATTATTCCACAGTAGCCACACAAATCGACATTGGTGTGTGAAAAATTCACACCCGCCTTCTTGTTTCAAAAATTGACACAAGAGCGTGTTGCTCGTTCAATGGTTCACCCAAGACTATCTTTTGCGCCGATGGAACCTCTTATCTCCCTTTCCAATCCCTCTTCCCAGTTCGACCGTTAGATGGAGCGAGAAGTGCCAATAAATAATTATTGGGAACGAATTTAAAGGGCAAAAATTTTGTTACACCATGTTGGATTTTCTCTTACCCAATAAGCAATTTAATAACAATAAAACTGTTATTAAATTCTTAGGTACATAGTTGATTTTCTCAAGTGAGAAAGAGAAGTCAAGTTCCTGATTCTCCTCAAGAATGAAAACACTTACTTCAGATTTTTTTGAACCACGTAAAATTTGGAAGAAAAATTTGGAAAAATAGTTCTTTTATGAAAGGTTTTCTAAATTTTATTTCACTTCATGATCAAATTGTAAACGTTAAGCAAAAAAAAAACCTGACTGACTCCGGCAATAAAAGCGGTATTTTCTAAGTACGCTACCGGTCAAGTTTTCTCTCCAAAAGAAGAAAATCAGTTAAAAATTTATATGAAAGACTTGGTCAAGCCAGATATTTTACAGGTTGACATTAAAATCAGTGCGGCAACTGGCACACGAATATGCAATCAAGTTGGATAAGAATTTTCTAAAAATTTTGAATGAAAATAAGATGGTTGGGATCCTTTATAAGTTGTTATCTAAAATTTTTCCACAGTAAACCTGAAAATACCGGCATCGAGATACGAATAACTTTTAACAAACTTAATGTAGATTAATTTTTTACGAATCATGCGGAAGTTCAGACAAAATACAATTTTCCCTATCCATTTTCAAAATGGATTTTGTAAAAATGAGGTATAGGTACAATGTTAACTTTTAAAGAAACTACGCATATGTTTTCCTGCCCTCAAGAATATTTTAAATGTCTCAAGATAATATATAATTTCTAACCTACCCAATCCTGAACCATGATCAGGGATTAAATAGATGTCTTTCTGTTTTCAAATTTAATCTACATTTCTTTGGATATGATGTTCAACAAACATTTTTTTGTATACTTTCTTATTCCTCTTGTTTAAATAATGTGAGCTTAAAATGTTTATAACTAGTCCATTTCCACCCTACTGCTTATGCGGAAGTACCCCACCATGGGGCAGTTTTGGATCAACCTACCATCCAAGCAAAATTTAAATAAAAAGAAAACTATTGCATTTTTTTGCTTTAGATTTCAATCAAAATGTTGGTAATAATCTTGAACCTGTCCCACCGTACCTTAAACTACTATGTCATGAAAAGAACTACAATAAGGAAAATTATTCCCTTAACGATTATTTTCTTTAAATAAGTTTTACCTTAACCATTCTATCATTTACCCTATTAAATAGTCAAATGTCATCAATAATAATTCTCCGTTATTAAGCATAATATAATAGAATTACTTTATCTATGCATTTGTATGTTTTAACCCCTAAAATAATCCGATGCTCCCTCCAGTGCGGGCATTAGGCCGCCCAGGCGAGGAAATCTCGTTCTAGTCTTTAATAATTAGTTTGCACAACTCTCTTCGCTTAATCGGATAAATTAATATCTCCCGAAGCAATAGAAAAGTTTTCCAATCCCCACCATTCCCACCCTAACCAACTTTTCTAAGTATTATTTAAACAAGTCTTTTCGTCATTTTCAGTTTGATCAACGTGTGATAAAAATGTCAGCAAAAATTTTCCTTACCGTGCATTTTGCTTGGGAAAATAATTAATTACTAGTTCTGACGATAAGATTTGTTTAAATGTAACTGGAAAAATTGGTTTGGGTGGGAATAGTAAATATTATAAAGTTTACTATTGGCTGGTGAAAGAGATTAATTTATGTGGTTAAGGGAAGAAGTTATTGTTAATTATAAGACTAGAACGTGGTTGCGTTTGTTGTGCGGCCTAAAGACCGCACTGGAAGAGTGACATCGATTTAATTTAAGAGTAAAGACACACATATATGTAGATAAATTAAGGCTATTATATTATTTTTTTAAAATGTAATTAAAAATAATTTAACAATTATTTAACAATATTTAACAATTATTGTTTAAGTTTATAAGCGAATTATTGAGGTTAGATTAACTAATATTTAATGGAGCGAATGATAGGATGGATATTACAGTATTTTGTGCATTGTTTGGTTACTCTAAACTACAGACATGAATAATAATATTGAATTGCTTTGCTCTATTTGAGACGGTACTATATTATAACGTGACTTGGTGCAACGTACCAAATTTCAATATGGCTACTACACAAATAAGTTTTTAAGACTTAGACATTACTAAGTTATATTCATATATTCACTGCGCTATAATATACTCGAATTGGAATCAATGTAGTATGTACAGTCCAATAATTCCTTGTTTTCGTTCTATGTTACGTACAATGAACTGTAGATTAAGAATTCGTATTTCCTGATTTATTATTATTTAAGGGTGCAACAAGTCTTGATTTGCAGGTAAATAATTATTTTAAATTATTGTACATTTATTAACAATGATAATTTTTTGTTTTTTCCATTTGGTATAATTTTAACAGCAAAGTTCTTTTAAGTAAATTATCAAATCATTTAAGATTTTAACCTATTAAATCATGTAATTATAATAATAAGTATTTACGTCAACAGGTAACTGAGCGAATTGCATTTACGATGACCAGCGCTGCGGTATACAAAAGCTTCTTAATCCAGGCTTTGATGACATATTTAATCCGATCAGCGAGCCGATGTAATCTTCAGCGGTAGTCCAAAGGTTAATTTTTCAATTTTAATGTCAGTTTCCAATTACCAGATGAAAGGAATCAACCGAGCTTCTCTCGCAATATACTCCTCAATTTCACGTTAATGCTATGCTGAGCAAAACATAAGCACGTAAGAAAAAAGTACATAAAGTACGTAGGTAGGCGTTCTGGTTGAACAGGGCATAATATTAGACGAATACAACTTTTTCAAAAACAATAAACGTAAGGGATGATTAAATAGCGCCGTAAGTATATGATACAAAGACCGGTAGCTCGTCAAAACAATAGAACCACATTTGCTTTATCATATGCCCAGTTTCGTTGGGGACCTTATTAGCTCGTGAGAGGTAAGTCAGAAAAAATTATAATTCAGGTAAAATAGACAGAAAATTTTTATTGAATGCGTTTAAAAGTAAAAATTAATTTTTATTGAATTTGTTGTTCAATTCTGGATTACCTGCAATCCAGTTTTTAAAGAGTAGTCACCTATGAAGTTCATATTTTTGTTGAGTCGATGATTAATTTCTTTTTTTATCATTTTTTATTAAATATCTTTATTTATTTATAAATATCGACAATATGGACTGGCAAATTGGTTGCTATTAAAGAATATAATAATTCATAAGCCAACAAAAAATAAGGACTACAATAAAACTAAACAAAAGAAGCATTAAAAATATGTGTCAAATTGTTTCTTATTATTTAAATTCCTGATGATGAAAGCTTAGAATCCGCTCTCTAGTCATCACATACCGAAGGGACCCACCGCTTAACGCGGGCTTCAAACCAGGGAAAGTTTATCCACTTCATCTCTATAGAAGCCTTAGTAATCAGATTACATCTGGGTGGTTCGCTATTGCTTTCAACGAGTGAAGACAATCAGAATATAGTTATTAATATATTCCGTTTATATTCCGTACTACACCCGGAGTCGAACCAGATACTAATCTTTAGCAGTGAACGCTTTTAATCGCTTAAGCTATGACCGTCTTCAAGAAACATTTTTTTATTATTTTTTTTGTGCTGCTCCTTCGAAGTTCAATTTGAAATTGGTATTGTTTTATTATCGTCTTGACACCGCGACGCATTAAATGTAAAACTATACAATATAAAAAAATATATAATTGTAGGCTCAAACACCAAACCTTCCGACGTGTAAAAGGAACGACTACAGCGCTTGTGTTAAAAACCACATCAATTATTTAAAAATAAAATAAAATAAAATGAGTTCTCTGTGACGAGTAATTTGCTATAAAAATTCTGTCGGAAAGCTTTTCCTCGAAACCCGTATATTTTCCTATAATAAATTTTTATTGCACGTCACTCGCGTTTACAATAAGCGTTAATTAATTCCAGCAATGGTTCAGTTTAAAATTAGTTCAAGCTCAAATTTATGTTTGAACAGTTTTCAACAACTAGCAGAGTTTGTAATTTAGGTTTTACTTATAGTAAACACTGTTAACAATTTAATCTAACTCGCCACTATTTCTGAATGCTTATCAAGAAGGTATAATTTCCTAGTTGTATTTGCCCAAAAAGCGGTGTTTATTTTGAAAAGATTAGAATAAGCAAATATTACAGTTGTGTAGACATAGCACAGAATTAAAGTAAATAAATATGGTGTAAAATGCTGGTCCCTTTATACAGTGTGTATTATGTGAAAATTGTAGAACCAGATGTTTCAATATTCTTATCCGAAATACTTTAGGTTAGGTGGTTCCCCCATATATTAGCTCGAAATAACATTTTCATAAAATTCAAGTGTCGTCTGTAAATAATTATCAATTTATAAACATTTTGAGAAGCTTTGCTATCAGCAAATTAAATTGGAGCGCTCTGCAGTTCAGATTAAATAAATACTGGAGGTACACGTGATACAAATGACAAGTGTCCTAATTAGCTAACAAATATTTGAATTACACCCAGACTGTTAATTAAAATAGCGAATATCTACATACGTTCAGTAAATTTAAAAAAATTAATTTGTAACTTCAACTATTTACTCTGTAAAATTTACTATATAAAAATATCTCACCTTTTTTGTAATCCTTTGTTCAAATTATTACCATGTGGTCGACTTATAGTAGATCTGCAACAAAAAGGAAAATTAAAAATGGTTGCAGCAAAACATTTTTGTGTTTAATTTACATGAAAGAATTTTCACTAGACTTTCGAATAAATGATTCAAGTAATGAACCCTATTATGTAAATAAACCCTTCAAAAAATAAACAGAAAAAATCTACCCAGTACTTGCTTTTGTCCTAATTATTGAAAAGTTTATATTTAGAACGCTTTTTAAGATTATAAATTTTTATAAAGCTCTGAGAGGATTTACGGCGTAACGTAAACAGAATATAAAGGATGTAAAACTTTGTTTTAAATCTTGGAATTACTAGATGACGATGGTCGAATTTACCTCATTTAGGAGCATTTTGTTTTCGTTTACGAACAAAGCGTATTAATATTGACATAAAAGAACCCCGTTTGGCTTAACTCAGTCCAAACTTTACGATAAACATTAGTTGCCTGTTTTATGTGAACAAATATTCCAGAAATAGACAAGAAGGATGAGAGTTTCCTATGAAACCGTACTTTGTTGTTTCTGGTGTGGTTTTATTAAAGGCGCAAACTTAGTAAAGTGAAGCCACAAAAAAGTTATAACAGGATTTTTATACAAAAGCTTAAATGAAGAAGGACGACGGAAAACAAAGATTAAAGAGGAAATATTACAATATGTAAAAAGATCTCGAAATCTGTCCAGGACTATTTTCAGGGTTGCCAAAATTTGTACTAATTGATTAAAGCTTACAAATAAAATATGGGGCAAAAGAGATTATCAGCAGATTTCTGGCAATTCTCAATGCAAGATAAAAGGAACCTAAAGCTAACTTTTCCGATGAAAGACAATAAACAGGAATGCGGCTTCTCTATTCATTTTTGTTTAGTAGTTGTCCCTTACTTCGGAGGAGATTTGTAACAGAATTACTAACATCGACCAATACTGACCCAAATAAACCTGAAAGTTGTAATAAAATAATGGCTAATTAAAGTGGTCTGGAAAATTTTAACTGCATGTTCTAAACAAGCTTGTGATTTTCTTTTCACATATTTTTCCAATTAATCCTTACAAGTACATCCGTAACCGAACCTCTCAGTTTCTGGTTTGTTAGGAGATTCAATTAAAAAAATTGTAGTGCAAATACTACAATTACACGGAGAAAAATTAAATTTGTTAACCCAGCAAATGTCGGTTTTCTAGGAAAATTTATTAATTGTTAGAAAAATTGTTGTGAAAAATAACAAATTCGTCGGTAACTCGATTTCTTTACTCGCAAGCAGCAATAATTTATAGCATTTGTGTTGTGCTTTGTAACATTGAGTGCTTGCTTTGTTAAACATAGTGCAATGTACGGAGAATAGGGGAAATATTTTGTATTCTTAACTGCAGTTATTGATAGGTTAACAGATAATAATTCGTAATGACGAAACTCATTTTTCTGGCAATCTAAATCTATAGAAAGCCAAGTGTGTCGATGAAAATAAAAAAGTAAAAATTTGAAAACATGTCGGTATTCAACAAATTCAATATCGTAAACACGTAGTAATCTGACCAGTCAGTCTTCACTATGCATGTCGCAATGCGCGTGTACATGGAAAGAATTTAGATATTTTTATAGCAATTCAACATCTGTTAAGAGTTTTAATCTCGCAGCAGTATCTTCTTAAACTTCCCACTCAGAAGTTTTAGATTTACTTTAGGTGGTATAAAATTTCCTTCCATCTCAGGAAATGTGTTCAATATAGGATTAAAATTATAAAAATCTGAGATTAAAAACTCTACGATAAACATTTTAATAAAACTTACATACAATTTTCAGAGATGCAAACTTCGGTAATGGAAAATGGCGCTTGTTTATTTATAACTTGTTGAGCAAACAGACATAAAGCTTTAAAATTAATTATCGTGAAATGTCTAATTTAAAACATTTAATTTTCTTCATCAAGTAACCCCAATTATGTCTTTGTGAGCACCCGTAATATATTATACCCCTGTTTGTATCTTAAATTATTTTAGAATTTTTTTAACGAAATTCTTTGCTTGGCAATCTTTGAACATAACAAATGATGGTATTATACTTTAAATCTCTCAATTTTAAGTCATAAATTTGGCCTAAATTCTAATCTAAGTTAAGCAAGTTATATTTATGATAACAAAGAATAATTTTTCCTAGCATATATCACTTGCTTACATTGTATATTTATAGTCATGATTTAATAAAAAAGGACGATTTAATGTTACCATAAATAATAACAGAAACTGAAGCGACACGTACACATAAAAAAAGTAGCGTAGTAGACAAAACGGCAAATATAACGTAACAAGATTTTCGTATTTAAAAAGAAAATTTACGTTTTTTGATTTTGACCTGGTTTCTTTTTCCCGTTTCAAATGGGCATTGTATGTAATTATTCCTACGTCGATGTCCTGAATTAAACGTAAAAATAATTTGCATAAAAGTACTTAAAAATAATTAATATTTGTTTACCTACTTACGTCCATTAATTAAAAACCCTGAATAATGCGGGCACAATAACCGTAAAAAAGAATAAAAACTGTTTGGTTTGTGGACTTCATGTAAACACGGTCTTATAATTTACCCTGGAAAGTGCTGTACAAATTTTGCATGGAAGGTAAAAACTGATAACAAAATAGAAAATAATTTTACATGGTTCGTGAAATTTCAAAGTGGCAAGTTTGAAGGAAATAATAGAAATTGGAAATATTTGCGGTAGTGTGACACCATTTATATCACTCGAAATGGGAGATCTTGATGGCTATAAACGACATATGCGGAATAGGCAGATAGGTAATCATTGCTGTTATAGTTTGTTGGCAATAAACATCAAAACTAACTCGTGGAATGGTTTTTGCAATAAAGAAGTGATTCAACTTTCTCGCGTTTCCCCATAAATTCTTTATCAGAAGAAGTTGAGATGTGGTGACATACTTACAACGTTATTTTATTGCTATCACCAAAATTATTAGTCTACGGTTTCCTTAAAATAAATAATATGGAGATGCTACCTGTTTATTGTCCTTTCTGAGAAACAACTTGCAGTTTAATCTGATTTGGGAACTACGACAATGGAAATTAGAACTGCACAATTACTACATTTATACAATAAGTAGACAGTGACTTCACCTAAGAGATTAGTTGTATTGTATTACAAAGTAGAAGCTTGGAAGGGTTAATCAAATTGAAGCATCTATTTCTACTTACTTCTTCTATACTTTCCATTGCATTGGTTCTTGTACTTCAACCTTACAGTGCAAATCTGTGGGGACTTCGTAAACAGTAAGATTTTCTTTAAAATGTTTGATACGTGATTCGTGTTTCAAGATACTGACGTACTAACTTTATTATTTTATATTCTGGAATGGCGTCCAGACCGTCGTTGAGAAGAATTTTGTTTTCTCTTTTCGTTGACATACAGCTTCATAAGTTTATTTTTACAAATAACAAAATTATGGGGTTACATGAAAATTTTGTAAATATGTAGTAATTGGCGGTTAAATAGTAAACTAAATAAAACAAAACAAAATGCAAGATTGACCGTAGTTCCATTCTTGCGCATCATTCGGTAATTTTCAAAATAAATCTATAAAGTTGCATAACTGCGAAAGAAGGAAAAAACTGTTTTCGGCTACATATTTGTTTTTATTTTTTTAAAATTCCAATTGTGTGTGGGGAAGTTTAATTTTAATTTTTTGGTTGTTGTTTAATTTAAGAATTATTAAGGGTAGTTTGGAGAAGATTATAAGGAAGAAGCAGAAAGTATAATATTTTTAAGAGAAAACGAAATTATGGCAGATGAAAATTTATAGTTATCCTAAAGAAATTCAAAAGAGGATGCGACTTATTAGTAGAAGGTTAATTTAATTAAACAAAAAGTCAATAAGTAAAAAAATAGTAAAGTAATATTAAAAGTAAAATAATTATACAGAAAATAACATAACCGCGACCTGATGCGGTTATACAGCCATTCAATTTTGCATAAAGATTTTACATTATGAAATAAATAAAAAAGACAAATCGAAAATCAAGAAATAAATGTTGTGAATTGACACTTCAAAACCATTGAAACTAACTAAATTTTCCGCTAATTTACTAGATAGCAATTTTATTTTCCATTAAATGAAATAAAATTCGACAGCATACTTGAAAAAATGAACATTGACAGAAAATATAAATAGTAAAAAAATTTGTTTGGCTAATTTATTTTATCAAAAAAAACAAATTTTATTTGGAGGTAAATAATCAAGAGGTTGACTTTTTGCCAGATTCAGTTGGTTTTGGCGAAAGCTTGGAATTGACGGAAATTTCTCCAAAATCAAAACATGAAAAAATTGCGATACCGAAAGTAGAGTGATTTTGTCCAATTTTCTTGATTTGAAAGGAATTTCTAAGTGGAAATCAAGCTTGAGTTAAAAAAACACCAACTAAATACAATGAAAAAGCCAATCTCGAGTGTATTTTAGGATGATTAATAAACGACTCATACATTTATTCGGACATAGACGGAAGTGACTTCTATTTTCAGTGGAAAAATAACATTGCTAGGAAATGTCAATAACATACAGCATTTTTATTAGGGGATTATGAGAAGTGTTTATTAATTATTATTAAATGAAATAAATTTTGTTTTGATTAAATTAAAATTATTTCTGCCGACAAATTGAATTTGATTTAAATAAAGTTATTATAGTTAAAGATTTTATTTGCGGCATATCGAGAAATTTTTGTCGCAATAAACTAAATTTGTCTGATTCAAGCAATCCTTTTTAATAGTGTATGTAACTATAATATAGACAGAAAGTGTTACTTTAGAATTAGAAAATTAGAATAAAAATTAAAATTGGAAAGTGTTACTTTCTGTCCATGTTTGAAAAAATAAAACTAATACATTAAATAATAGTGTTTAATTAATCTTAAGAGGATAATTTTGCATAAAGACAAGGCTTACTATAGTAAAGCGGATGGATGAGACATGGAAAAATAAAAAACAGTGATTATTAAAAGGTAAATATTTTATATATTTTATATTATCTCTAAATTATAAAATGATACTTTTTGAAGGCAGTTCTTATAGAACTTCGAAAAATGGAAATGATGGGTATCTATATTATTTATATTCCCACGACTCCTTAATTACCTTCTTTATATAATACTTCTAAGGTTCGGGTATATTTTAAATTATTATTATAACTTGATATTTAAAAATGAATTTCTAAAAGGAACAGAAGTTCGGGATGTAAGTAGCGCTAATAAGAAGAAGCTGCTAGCCACGGAGATGGAATTTTTGAGAAGAATCTGCAGAAAATCTCGTTTCGAGAGGATAAGAGAAGAAGAGAATAACGTAATTAGAAAAGGGTTTTACGGGCTAAAACGCCGCGACTACGCACACCCTCATATAAACAAAGAGCCGGCCCCGCTGCAGTCGGAGGGGTGGTTCAAACTCGAAATAAATGTGAGCGTCGCATCGATAAGTCACAAATAATTAAGAGCGATACCAAAGAAGGTGGGATAAAGGGTAATACCACGACAAAGCTCTTCTTTGGTAAACTCATTATTCGGAAAAATCCTAGTACTTACCAATCGTTAACTTAAAATACCTTCCTGCTGAAGGGCTGACTTTACCACTTGACACTTTAGCGTTATTAATAAATAAAAAATTACTAATGAAATTAGAAAGAAATAATAAAATATAATTGAAACCTCAAAAACTTGACATATGGAACACCTAAGACGTGATTTTGCACAATTTAGCTTATTCATAAATAATTTGCTAACATAACACAAAAATATGTATTTTAAAACGCACTTAATGCAATTCATAAAATTTAACGAAACTCAAATAAATTAGTGGCCAAATTGCTGACTTTTTATCCCCTAACAATCTTAACTATTGTAATAAATTGAATTCTGATAACTTAATCTAGCAAAAATATTACTTTAAACAAATTCAAACAGAACATCGGAAATAAACAAACAAATCAATATATGTAATCAATAGTTCATTGTAAATACCTTCACAAATAAATGGTTACAATGGTTGTTACACTTCCAGTGGAACACAATAATAATTAATTCTCTTAACATCAAAAGTTTGAGTATGGATTTTCTTAGTCGTTGTTCGGCACGAATTAAAGATGAATACATTGGATTGGAATGAATTCCTTCAAAACAAAGCGTCGGTATCACAAACTATAAAAACTTAATGGTCCTTGAAATCCCCAAAATAAAGGTCAGAGAAGGGATGATAACGATACGGTACGTTATAAAACAAAATGACCAATGCCAAGGCTTGAACCAAAACCCAAAATCCATAATTCAAAATCGGTAACGTCATAAATTAGAATGGTCACAAATCGGGTTATAGGTATTGCAAATAAAATCGCGAGAAGACAACTTAGTGTACTTAGACACAGAAAAAGATTGGACGAGGATAAATGGCCTAGAAAGATTTTGGAATGGATTTCACCGGAGAACAGAAAGAAAAGGCGAGACCGAGAAGAAGTTGGAGAGATCACGTAAGTGAGGGGACGAAAGCTATAAATCTCGAAAAAATTAAAACTGGTGACGAAGAGGCGGTACTAACTGTAAATAAATCCGTTATACGTATAGTACATACATAACATTAATTTTATAAAAATTTGAGGGGGGAGCTGATATACTCTACCTTTAAGCACTTTAAAATTTAGAGATAATATTTTTGAAGCTATTTGGAAAAGCACTTGTTTTGTTTAAATAGGTATGTACTTGTTTTTAAAATTGCAAATTATTTTAATTATTAATAAAAATAAAAAATTGGCGGGGGTATACCCTATACCCCCTGTATATTCTATCTTTAACATATTTTTTAATCTTATAGTTTTTAATTGAAATCAAATTGATTATTGTTGTTACGTAAGTATTGTGATTTGAGCTAATGGGGAACATGCATGAATAAAAAAATTTAGTTAAAACAGTATTTTCCGATTAATCCTATATATTAAATATCAAATCAGCAAAAATAACTTCTATTTATTGTATTTTGTTATAAATAATCCATTTTAAAATTCAATGATAATTTAAAATAAATCATATGACCTTAAACGCAACGAAGTCACCGGCACAATAACAATAACCTCACTTTCATGTTTATTCTACTCGTGTAAAGTACTTTTTTAACTTTCTTGTTTTTAATTGATTTAATTATGATAAATAACAGCTTTAACACTAACAAACTTCAACTTTCAAAGCACAAAACCACAGAAAAATAACATAAATGAATGTAAAATTTAACTTGTGACGTCATCAGTCACTTGGCAAATTGCGCGGTCGTTTCGTTCAATTCAAATTGACGGATTTTTAAATATTTTTTAAATTATTATCAAAACGAAAATAAATAAATTAAATAGCATTAATTAGTATATTTAGTTATTTTTGATCCAACTACGCTATAAAAAAAATTTATGCATCTTCCCTATTCTGAAGACGACTCTGCTTATTAATATTCTGCTATGTTAGAAACATATCTACTTCGGCCACTATAATGATCTATTTTTCATCATAATAAATTATTCTATACTATTTATCTGTTTACTGACTACGATATTTAATTGTAAACTATTTAATTGGAAGAATTATATTAAAAAAAAATTTTAAATCTCTAACATCCCTCAAGTTTGGTTACTTTATAACGTACTGGTTATTATGTAGATATTGCCAGAAGAACAGTGGTTATATTAGCTAATTGAAATTTGATAGGTTGTAAAGTAACCAACTTTCTTCGTTAGTTTATAAACTAACCGAATTCTCTGCTGTATTTTAGAATAACTAAGCGCTTAGTTACTTAGCATATTACATAGCTAGTCTGTAAATTAGCCAAGTAAATACTTACATGATTGGTTACCAACTGAATATGAATTGCTGACTTTGAGGATTGTCACGTTCGATTTTCCATTATGAGTTTATAAGAAGTTATCTGGGTAAATTGAATATTCAAGGAGTTGGGTTTACTTGAATTTTAACTTAATGTTGTAATATTTTTGTAAAAGAAATTTTTCTGATAATCGTTTTTCTCTTATGCGTACACTTAAATTTTTATTGTGATATGATAACCTCAAAGCTTAGTGATTTATGTAGTTTTATAAAAACTCCTCGCGTTTCGCTTGAGAACTTCAGGCACCAAACTATTTTTAAGTCGTAGCGAGCCCAGGGCGAGCGAAGGCTTAGGTTAGTTATTTTATCACGTATACGAGATTAATGATACCAGCATAACCTTCATCTTGTTGTATTGAGCGCACGGGTGGTGCATTTAATAAACGTATTCCCTCGTGAAAATTTGTGTTATTAGAGCACAAAAACTTAAAAAGAAGAATTTTTAGCAGCTCCACGACAACATAATTTTTATCATACCTGACAAATTTTTTAATATGTAATAATATTAAAGAACTTCTTTTATAATGCATACCTTTCTGTCACTTAAGTTATTATAAAGGTAAGTTATTAGGTATATAAAATTGTTATAAAAGTTTCTAAGTTTGTAATAAAAATTTTGTTTTACGTTTTAGTAACCGCCAAGTTTCGTTGTACAGTGAGAGTGTGGAGTTTCCGAGCGACTTTAGAGTCTTATTCTCTCACTCGACAATATTAATTTATAGTACAAATAATGGTAATTTTTGAATAAAAGATGTTTGAAACTGTAAGGATCCCGCAAGTTACTCCATCCTTATTACACAGTGTGATAAATATTGTGGTATATATTTTTTTATCGATTTCAATTTTACCATCGAACCAATGCCCTATCCTTCGCATTGCTCTTCCGTAAATATTCACCAAAGTTCGTAGATTTCTTAGCCAAAGATTTTTATTACGTAGACTGAGAAATATTGTAGAGTTTTTAAAGATGATCTTTTTAGTGTTTAAAGGGGTGAAAAATCTTCTTTTCTTTTTCTATACTTGTCAACATTCTGGAAAAATTACACTAACTTATTTACATTCCAGAGCTTAGCATAGCATGAAAGGTGGCGTTGTGCTGGAGTACATTACGAGCGAAGCTCGCTTAACATCCTTCATCGTATGATCGTATACCACGACGTAGGAATTGAAAATTAAGTTTAGGTTACGGTAGAAGATTACATCACCGTCCCGTCGTGATTGAAGAAAAAGGGAACGGTTACCTGCTATAATAAATTGACTAATGATAAATGGGCAGTGAAGCAAATTCCCTTTCCTTCGCCACGAGTTAGTGAATAAGGCAGCTATGTGTTTCACTTCTAGTAGTATTCCAGAACTTAACACAGATCCAGTTTAGCCCTGGACGGGCGTTCAAGTAACTCATCCCTTATTCCGCCACCGATTTTAACCTAAACACAATAAAACGTGATAAATGCGAAAATGTAGAGATGTCAAGTTGGGTCAGGTAACCTAAGAATTGAGATAGATAAAATCAGATGTCGACCCCATGAGTATTAAATTATTTACTTAAAATTTATAAATTTTGTCTATACCTATAGTAAGCATAAATCGATCATCTAAAATTTAAATACACGACTTTGAAATCAAAGCAAAACTAATTTTCACAATATTTCATTGAATTAATTTCGGTTTGATCCATTTTATTTTAATTAAATTAAGACAAACGTATTTAGATGTGAAATTGTTGTTTTGAATATAAAGTAATAGTTTCCTCTCTTGTTTATGACTGTGAATTGCTTTGGGATGGATTCCTAATTTAAATTTCAAACTAAGACGTTCAGCATTAACAAGTCCCAACAGAGAGCAGCAAGAACTTTAAAACGTGAAATAAATTATTAATCAAACCAAATTAAATATTACTCAATATTGATTTTAATCAAATCCGGCAAATAAGTTTAATTTCAATCAGTTCCGATTTATATTTCGGAAGATTTCAATGTGAAAATTTTTTTCCTTTTTTTAAGTAGGTAAGTAGTATTGAAGAATTTTGGCCTGCTTGAAAATTTTGAAGTACCAAATTAATAATTAATTTGTGAAAGAAGGCGATTATTTTTCACTTTCCAAAGTCCAATTTTCAGGAAACAAATATTGAGCGGGTCCGTCTTACATCTCATGGGAAATCTGCGCGAGCTGAATCCTCGGTCGGGTTTTAAAACCTTTATAAGAGCCTTAAAAACGTGTTTTTGCAAGATAGATAAATTGAAATGCATCGCAGCTGCAGTTTTTAAATGAATAATATTTTTATCCATTACTCAATTTCAGGGATGAACGATCTAAATTATTTCCGATAAAAATCTTAAGGGAGTACAACAATTAAAGGGAACACAAAAAATTTAATTTTCCATTTATTACATTTAAGCTTGTCAGATTTACTTTATAACAAAAAGAAAATTGCTTGTTATCTTCAAAATTAAACACACTGCCTGAATATTAACAATACGAATTGTGATTCCGATAAGTTAATTATAAATACTGCTACGTGACTTTCATTTCAATATTATTTCTATTATTAATAATAATATGGCTATTAAATTTATGGCAATTATGAACGCTTTTTGAACAAATTACTACTAATTCTATTAACTCGCTAATGTAAAAACTGATTTCATTATTTAAAAATATAATTATGAGCAATTTTCACAAATCCCACTTCAAGTTTGTATGTTATGTAATTAACAAATATTATTATTTTTATTTAGTACCCATTTCGTCCATTTCATAAAAAAAATATTATTATTATTGTACCAGCAGAGTAAATAATTTTAATTAACAATTAAAAGAAATGTAAATTTACGTTAAAACAAGGAATGTTTGAAAATTATACCTAAAATTTATTTCAATAACCATTTCACTGGAGAAAATTTAACCAGCCTCGATAGTACTGGAAGCTAATAATATATTTTACAAATACATAAACATTTCTATATTAAATTTGACAAGATGAAGGTCTAAAATGTGATTTGAAGATTTGCAATTATTGAAGCTAACGGAGAATGGTCTTGGGGTTGTAGCCGGAGGTCCTGCGGTGATGGTATGCCGCAGTCAGCTTAAAGGGTTTTCCTAGAGTATCCTGGCAGTAAAATAACCTCAGAAAAAGCTCATCGACAAAACACTTTCTGTTTACTGGGTTTGTTGAATAGAAAAAGTTAAATTTAACGGCACCGTACTCAAAAATGTCCATAATAACAAAAGGAAATATTTGAACAAATTATTGTTAATAAATATATAATGCAAAAGCCTTTTGTTTCTAAGATTGTCCTTCAGTATTTACGTTGGCAAATTTGATAAAACTAGATTCGTAAATTTAAGAAGGAAATTCTTGTAAGCTTTAGAAAATTCTGGAAATATAACATTTTTTTTTAACAAAATTGATGTAATGAACCGAGGTATAATGGGCAATTTATGAAATGGTGGCCTTTACAAAGTTCAAAGGATTTTAGATTAAGTTTAGCAACAAAGCTAATTTTACTTTTAGTAAACTTAAGAAAACGTTAAAAGCGATTTTCCGCAAAGTTGAAAGGACAAACTGCAATATAGTTCTTTATAGAGGTTATAGCTAACACACGCTTTAGTCGTATGGGATTCATAACCTCAAAGAATGGGTCACGTACAACCATTTGCATTTCATGATGCCATAAACACTAACACAACTCAAGTGAGCATATCGCTTTTTATTCGCCATAATCAAACTTTTTAATGACGAAACTTTTGGCCTATATTTGAATGTTGCCACTATAACAAGAGTCTAGAGTTACTACTATACTTTCCTTTTTTAATTAAATCGAAATTAAAATTGTTTATCTCCGCTTTGATTTTTGGGTTAATGACGTCTATTTTATACAAGAAAGCACAGATCACGACGATAATGTTGGCCATCCACACACTAATAACGCAATGGACCCTTAGACGTTTTGTGCTATAGATCCTTGGATAAGAACTCATATATAAGCCGATTACTTTATATTGCACGACGGTACATTCCATTTCGCTTTTTTATTCACTGCCATTTAGTACTCTTCATTAATTTAAAAACGCCCAAATTATATTATAAATCATTTTGTTAAAACCACTTCATCACTTTTTTACCAAATATTTTTCAAATTACAGTTTGAACAGAATTGGATAAGCGTAACTTCTCGCTCTACAGCTGCATTACCTGAACAAGTTGTTTTAACTTTGTTTGTGACCTTTAAACGACTTTTAGAACGCCCTGTATGCAATCGATTGTATACATATAAAATAAAATAAATGAAACTACGCTTTTATTTGCATACGAATATCCAATAAATATAAAAATATTTAACTTTATTTTTAGAACTCGGAATTGGCTTGGGAGAAATTTCTGAATTATTATAAATGCAACTTAAAGTTCCCATAGATTAAATCGAGTAAATTGTAGAGTATGAAAGGTCGTTACGAAAATGATTGATTTGTTTTATAATAAAACAGAATATATCAAATTATTAACCTTGGCTGTAAGTTCAAAACCACATGTAGAAGTCTATAGCCTGATCGCAGATCTACGGGTACTCGCGAGCGAGTACCTAATAAAATATATACGAGCTATTTAAAATTGTTAAATATTTTAGAAGTTTCAAACTTTAATATCGATTATTTATTTATGTTGATGTATTCTAAAAGCTTCTCATAAACTTACCACCACCGAATGCATATCTATTTTGTATGCGACCTACTTACAAATTTGAAATTTAGAATCCTCACTGCAAGGTAGACCCATTCGTAATGAGGAAATTAGACCACTACCAAAATATAAATAGTTAAAAAGAGCACCTGCATATACAGAATTTTAACGTAAATATTGAATAATGCATCCAAGAAACACAGAATTTTCGAGTTAGCACGCCTTTAAGTGAATAAATAACGCCCTAAAAGTTTAATGTACGGCCGGTTTCAATTCGGCGACATCGTTTAAGAAACGAAAGGTTGTATATTCACTTATTTCAAATTAACCATTCAAATTTATTGCGGTTTATTAGTGTAAAATATTAGACAACTATTCCAGAGATTGAATATTTTGATTTGGAATTTCGAACTGTACAGCGTTTCTCGGCGATCCTGAGGAATTTAACACGTTTTGATCATAACTACATAATTAGAAGTAACAAAAAGAGTAGGAATGGAAACATATTAATAAATGTTGTAATTAGCGGAAATCAGAATTTTGCTGTTTAACCCTTAACAACTACCGTCAAATAATTGTCACCCTGTCACTACCGTGCGGTCTCAGAGACCGCGCTTTATTTTTTTCGTTAATTCACGTACAACTTAACTTTTTGGTTTTTTTTTGTAACAGATGTCTTAGTTGGTATTCTAGTAAGTCAGAAAAAATTTAAAACCGATTAATTTTCAATTTTTATTAACATTTAATAACACAAATATAAATTATTACCATATTAATATGGTATTCACGCATTCATACTACATAACTAAAATTTAATTTTTTTACTTATTCTAAAATATATTTACACAAGCTAATGATACTTTTTTTTAAGTATATACTTGAATAATTATAAATAAATTATGAAAATTAAAAAAATCAATTATTTCGCAAAAATCACAACACCAATCAGTGACAACTAGCTTATTTGATTTCTTTCTAAAAATAAAACAGGGGAATTTTCGACTACACTCGTTTGTCAACATACTAGGAGTGATGTAACTTAAAGGTACTAAAAGCCATAATGACTAATTTTGAACGAGGCGTAAAATAATCACAAATTAAAACTTGATGCGGTCTCAGAGACCGCGCGATAGCGGTTAAGGGTTAATATCATCTCAACCATTTTCTGGGGAAGAACCCATAATTGTCAATATAAAACAGCACATAAAACAAAACATACAAAAACATCGAATGATTTGGATGTTAAAAGCAGACAAAACCCTGTTGGAAATAGAAGTGGTCATTCTAAAATTTTTATAGATAAAGCAAATAAATACTTAAAAGTAATGTTTAAGATTTAGAAAGAAAATTGGTCGACTGCTAGCTAAAGATGTTCAAAATGCGATGTGTATTAAAGTTGGTTCCTCATATGGGCGATACATTTTTGTTACATCCGAAGTAAGAGAATGTGTAGCAAAATGAAACTGTAACCTCAGGAAGGCAATAAGCAGAAAAGATTAAAATTTTCGAAACAGCATAGCAAATTTGCGAAGAATAGGCATCGAGAAATCTTTTCGGCCTCAGAAAAGATGGGTCGACGATATAAGAAAAGCAGAGGGAGGAAAAGGAGAACAGAGAGGAGTGAAAACGAAGAGGGGCCTACGTTCAGCAGTGGGCAAGGAACTGCTGACAAAGGCGCGGAGAAAAATGCATCGCACCTACTGTCGTGCATGGTGAGAACCTGTAACGGGTTTTGGGGTATTTGTGAGCTAGCGGCAGGAGTTGGGGTATCTTCTACATATAAAGGGAAATTAAATGCAGAACAACATTTAGAGGTTATTAAAAATCATGCGATTCCTTCTGGATTGAAGATAATGACCCAAAGCATACGGCTAGATGTGTAAAAGATTATTTAGAAGAGAAACAAAATATTGGAGAACTGGAATGATTCAACTCGCCCCCTCGAACCCCATGATATTCGAAAAATTAACAAATAGGATTGTAGACAGACTTACGAGAACTATTAAAGATTAAGGTGGTCACTACTAAATTTTGAATGCTTAATTTTTTCCATTTTAGCACTCGTAATATAAAATGTATTATGTACATATATTTATTTACACAAGGTATCCATCTGATATCGAACTCCTGAATACTGTAAATAATAGTTAAATTTTAAATAACGACCAAACCATTTTACCTACTTTAAATTGAAAATAATTTCTATTTACACAGTGTGTTTAGAAAAAATATGGTAATGTACTTGTATTTACTGGAGTTAAACATAGATCTTAACAACGCCCACCATTCTAAAACACATCAGCCAATATGTACCTAACCTTTGACTTTCCAAAATGAAACTACTCCTATGTGAACTAAATCACGCTAGATATTATAATTTTACATGTTTGCATTTCACCTTAAATCTCTTTATGCGATCAGTATTCTGTTTAAGGTTTTTAAAATGACAGGGAAAATTATGTTGATGTTTATAGATAACTTTAGTTGCTCGCCCCTACAGCATCGGTCAGCGAAAGCCTCCCAGTACTCCTAAATTAATAATAATAGGTATTTCTTTATTATGGAATTATTGGCATTATTAATAACTATTGTGTGATAAAGCTGTAATATCACAAGTGATATCATTGGGATAGGGTTCTTATCTTGTGATATTTTATAGAATGTCTCCAGGTGAGATCCAGGTGACTTGAAAGCGACTTTCTTTGAAATATTACTGCGATATATTTCTTTGATTTCGACACGTTTTATTTTTCTTACAATTTCGTAATACTAAAATATTTAAGGCTTTGTTATCGCTTTACCAATGCGTGTCTGACGAGTTGAATCCCTACGGTAAAAGAATTCCTTTCCTCAACAGTAATAAAACAGTTGTAATAAAATTAATCCATTAAAATCACTAAATTTCAAATTGTTTAACATTTCTTTACTTGTCAGTGGTTTTCTTTACATTTAACTTTGGTTGATTATGCAACTTGATAATTTTAAAAGAATTAACTTCATTATATTTTCAATGTTTTATCAATATCTATTCGTTAATATAGCTATTAACTGAATAATTCTGCCGTACTAAGCAAGAAGGTCGTATCTAGTATTTTTAGGTAAATCGAGTTATCACATATACATATGTGTATAACATGACTTTTTCCATGTTTTCCGCCGAGTTTCCACCTATGTACCTGCAAATTTGGAGACGTTAAAAGGTAAAATTTGTCGTAACTACAAAATAATCTGGATTATTTGAGGAAGACAAATTTCTTCGCACGCACTCGGGACACAAGTCGGACTCATTATGCTCGCTCCGGGTTACAGCAGTGGTGCACCTCCCCTTTACACCTCTAGCCATCCCAAAATACAAAATAATCTCTGTCACTACTAAAAATAGTCGTAAATCACATTAACTAACATAAAAAGTCGTATATGCTAAATTTTTCTAATAATACTGTACTGTATTGCTTGAGGAGCAAAATATAAAATTTTCTTTTACCCAAAACCGTCAGGTATGTATTTACAACCTTCTTGTTTACCTGGGATGAATTATTTAATCGGTTTGACCACCTTAGCCATCTAGTTTATGAATTCCAAGGTTGTGGGGCCTGAAGGCCACACAGACAGAAATTGTTACTAGAAATGTTGTCCATAATTGTTCAGTTTTTTAACCTATGACTTGGCAGATGAGAAATATTGCGGTACTTCGAAATACAACCTAGTCTTCACACAATAAGGTTAGCAGTGCGGGCTACCGCCCATACCATAGCAGTTACCGTCTCAAACCATATTCTCCATGATGTCTAAGATGGCGGAAAACAACTGCCAATTTTCGCTTTTCTTCATGAGTGCCATACTGGATTTTGATATTTTTTACAGATTTTTTATTTTGATTACAGTGATGTATTGCACAATCATAATGGTTTATACATCATCATATAGGTATTATATTTTGTTCTACGTTTGTTATATTATGTATAGATTATTATTTATATATATCGTCGGCTTACTGCTAAAACAAGATAACTCCAAAATGATAGTTTTGAGTAAAACTGATTTTAAAGTTTGATTCACCATAAACAAGTTAACAAAAGTTAAAAATGAACTTCTTAATACTCCTTTAATATTTGACTTACAGTTATCAGGTTTTGTCAAAATGTAGTTTGCTCTTATTTGAATGCAATCATGTATATAACTCATTTTGTCCAAAAATGGAGTTATCTTGTTTTGGCAGTAAGCCGACGATATTTGACAACTAATATAAAATTATGATTTTAACTCCAATTAATTATTTTCATAACGTTCGTTAAATTTTTCGGGAATTAGTTTTAAAAAAGTTTGTCTATTATTACTAAAATTCTAATAAACAGAAACAAATGCAAACAAAATTATACAAATTATCATACAAAACTCATTACATATTTGAGTTATGGCTTTGTTTAGAGGTCATAATTTAACACTTGATTTTACTAGTACAATAATGATAAAGTAAGTTTGACTCTACTGTCAAGTCATTTTATCAAGTTTACTAACTCTTTATTAACTTTATTAACTCGTTCTATTTATTAGCTATGATTTAGGATGTTCTAATAAAGTTCTAACTATTATCGGAGTAAAAAGTTCTGACTACTGGGTGAAAATATTTGAAAAAAATACCTGAGATCTATTTATTGGTTGGTGATATCATTAAAAATTTCAGGTTTAAAAAAAAATGTAGAAGAAAGTGCAAAGCAAATGTTAAAGAAATAAATTTTTAATGCTCATTACAAAAATCTAATAACTCAAGGATTAGAACCTTTTATTCAGTTAGAAGTTATATAAAAGAAACAGCTATTTTTTCGTGCCATATTTGACTAAATTTGTAAAATTCAGCTCTATATTATATCCAAAATTTCAAGTTAAAAGTATCACAAATCTAAACTAACGATATCTAAACTAACCCTGTAACTTTTTAACCATTAATAATAATAATAATAATAATAATAATATTTATTTGTGCTATTACACAGAGAGGTGCTTACACAGGTCATAAAAAGAAACGATTAATCATTTAAATAACATCAGCAAAGTCCACGAATGTGCTCTGCAAAAACTCTTCTGTGCTATAGAAAGCCATTTCCGTGAGGTAGTGTTTAATTTTGTACTTGAATCTGCATTCATCCAGCCCTCGGAGGTCACCTGGAAGTTTGTTGAACATCGCAATAGCCAGGTAGCCGACGCCATCTCGGGTACGCTGGAGTCTGTGGAAATCTGCTCGTAGATCTTTGGCATTTCTCGTAGGATAATTATGATAACTACTGTTTGTCGGTAGAGTGTTGATATGCCTCCTAACATACATCAGGCATTCCATTATGTAGACACACGCCGTAGTCATAATTTTCAATGATTTAAAATGGGTTCGGCAATCCTCACGATACCCCACTCCAGCCAGCATTCGCAGACATCGTCTTTGGATCTTGAACACTTTTTCCGTGTGAGCAGAATGGCCCCAGTTCAGGATGGCGTAGGACATGTTGCTGTGGAACAGAGCAAAGTAAGCGAACCTCAGATATTTCTTCGAGAGACAGTTCTTCAGCATTCTCAGACAGAAGATAGCTTTTGATAATTTCGTGTTTAAATAGTTGATATGCGGCTCCCAGGTTAGAGAGCAATCCAGGTATACGCCCAGGTACTTCACCGGTTGGTTTGCATTATCGTCAAAGGCCCTTCGAAGGGCGAAAATTATTTTTTGCAATTTATCTTCATTGGAGCTCAGTTTATTGCATAAAAACCAATTTTTTATTTGCAATTCAGCTGATTGTGCACTGTCTTGCAGGTCAGCCGGGATGGAGCAGCTTTGAATTTTGGCAGTATCATCGGCAAATTGAACAAAATCAGATTCAGGACTGGCGTTATTTATGTCATTGATGTAGATCAAGAATAGTAAAGGGGCGAAAACTGAGCCCTGTGGTACACCCATGTCGGCAGTCATCCATGCGGAGGTAACGTTTTCGATTTTTACACATTGCTGTCTGTTGCGTAAGAAGGAATCTATCAGCAAAACACTATCTGCTGTAAAGTTGTAATGTAACAGTTTTCGCGTTAGAATCTCGAAGTTGACGCAGTCGAAGGCCTTCGAGAGGTCATAGAAGGTAACATCA
This sequence comes from Podabrus alpinus, assembly GCA_932274525.1. Lineage (NCBI taxonomy): Eukaryota > Metazoa > Arthropoda > Insecta > Coleoptera > Cantharidae > Podabrus > Podabrus alpinus. The sequence goes on from OW026451.1 coordinate 160,319,239, forward strand.
GTGTATTGGCGGTCTTCATAATTTTGCATTATAGTTTGCACCAGTTTACTGATGGCAAGTGTGGTTGACTTTTTGTTCCTGAATCCAAATTGACTGGGATTAAACAGGTTGTTCGACTCAAAGTGCTCCGATACTTGTTGCTTCAAAATAACTTCGAATACCTTCGCAAAAACAGGCAACAAAGAAATTGGGCGATAATTATTAGGATCGTTGGTGTCACCCTTTTTGTGTATAGGTATGACTATTGCCCGTTTGAAAGCTTGTGGAAAGAGGTTGGCACTACAACATTCATTGATCAGGTTTGTAAGAGGTGACATTATAATATTCTTAATAGTCTTGATTATTTTAGAGTTCATACCATATATGTCCCTGCTGTTTGAGTTGCTCAGATTATTGATTGCCTCTCTGATCTGGTTTGGGCTGACCTGACAGAAGGAGAAACTAGGGCAGTCGGTTGTAGCCATGTAAGACATGGCGTTTCCACTTGCATTTGGAAGATTCTTCACTATATTTGTGGGAACATTGATGAAGAAGTTGTTGAGTTTGGCAGCGCTCAGTTCACTTGGTGGATCCGGTCTCAGGCCGGGACGATTTTGTTGTACAATCTTCCACATGGTGGATTGTTTGTTTCTGGACCTGGCTATAAAGGTGTCATAAGCGTTTACCTTAGCTCTTCTCAGTTCAGATCTGTAGAAGGTCTTCGCTGCCCTTAGAGCATCCGCAGTGATAACGGTCGGATAGCGTCTGTTCAACTCTCTCATGGAAACCAAATTTTCGCGTAAATTTTGGAGGTCGGAGTTATACCAGTGTATCACTGGTTTCTGTCGTGCGATGGATCTAGTTTTGGAAGGGAAGCAAATCTCCATACTCATTGAGATGGTGTGTAGGAACCAGTTCACTTTTGTGTCTATGTCGATCGTGGGGCTTTTCACAAAATCCCAATCGACATATTCCAGAGAGTTATAAAGATTGAAAAGTCCATGCTCGGTGATGGGTGTAAATGAAATCTTCTCGTTCCGTCCTCTGGTATTCTGAGTAGGCATTGAGCGTAGATCGAATATTAAGCCAAAATGGTCCGAGTTAATCGCACTGTCAAGCTGAACCTGGGCTGATGATCGGTGGGCGTTGGAGAAGAAATTATCCAAGCAAGATTCCCGACGTGTGCGTTGGAAATTAAATTGCGACAGGCCGTATGATTTCATAAGATTTTTCAGAGCATTAGTGGATACGTCGTTAGATAGAAAGGCAACATTGAAGTCGCCAGATATCACGATAAGTGGGAAATGAAATAATTTGTCCAGAGCCTGAGACAGTGAGTTCAGAAAGGCATTAAAATCTCCCGAGGGTGATCTGTACACTGTAACTATTGCCATGTTATTATATTGTACCGCCGCTAGTTCGATATCAAATTCCTTGTTGTACTCGCTGAGGTCAATAGGAGAGCACTCGATATTAGTGCGAGCAAAAATCGCAACACCCCCGTGTATGCTATGTGATCTGCAAAAATGAGAAATTAAATTAAAGTTGTCGATTTTAGTATATACCAATTCGTCGGATGACAGCCAATGCTCATTGATGCAGAGAAAAGACACACCAACATCGCCCATTAGTAGTTCCAATTCCAGTGTCTTCCTTTTAAGGGATTGTATGTTTATATGGAAAATTTTGAGGGAGTTATCCATTTTTGAGATGGGTTTGGATGACTTAATCTGTGCCGATTGTTGGTTGTTTATTTCGAAGCCGCTGTTGTGCTTCGATTGTCTAAAAAATTTCTTCCCCGACCAAAGTCAAAACGGGCCCAGGCAACACCAGTAGGCCAGAAATCAGGTTTGTACACGTCATCCTTTATTGCAAGATCTACTCCCACCATAAATGTTTTGTTGTCCTTCATTGTTGACGGAATTTTAGGTGTTAGAGTCTTCACATACACGTCCATATCTGGAGTTCCACTTTTGGCTTTGATGTAGCTGGATATCATCTCTTCAGTAACATGATCTCTTGTTCTTGATATATATAACCACGCCTTACCTCCTATTTTTTCTCTTCCAGAAAAGCCATTCTTTTCTTCGCCTGACAGTGATGCACAGCCCAATTGCATTTTCTTTTTTTTGTACACAAATGGCTTCTGGTTGTTATTAACCATTGTGGTGTTTCTCTCCTGTTGTGAAATTATTTTCGGTATCGCACCGCTATTTGTGGAAGGGTTGGCCACTCGATTAGGTGCTCGCCGCATTTGTTGGACAGCAGATGCGTAGTTCCTTTTAGCTGCACCATCTTTCGCTTCGTCTTCCCCTCGTTGATCGAGCTCCAGAGTATTCGATTCATTTGTGTTTGTGGCACATGTCGGTGGTGGAGTTTGACTATTTATTGGGAGTCCATTAACCGAGCCATTAACTTTCAGATTATTCGATTCACTTGTGTGTGTGCTTGACATCTTTACGATTTCACGTGTAATCACCTTGTTATCATTTACATGTAAGTTTAAGTGACGTAAGTTACCAGAGTTCTTTGTGTTGCCTACTGCATCAGCTTTGTTTGCTTTATTATTATATTTTGATAATTCACTTTCTAAGTAACATACTCTATCTTTCAAAAGGTTTCCGTTTTCTATCAGTAATTTATTTTTGTCTTCTAGCTCCCGAATAATTCTTTGCAGAAGCTGAACTTCGGTCTTTTGAAATTTTTCATATGTTAGTACTGCGTTGGTTGTTCCATGGTGGGAATTCTCGTTATATTCCATTCCGATATTTGAACCTTCGTTCACAATTTCTTGTTCCGCACTTAAAATTACGGCAGTTAATTTATCTTCTGGTTTTGAGGTTATGCACGTGTCACACTCCCATCTTCCGATTTGGGTGTTTTCCTGTTTCTGGGAATCTTCGACTCCAAGACACAACATGTGATACAAAACTTTGCACCCTGCGCATTGTATCTTATCATCGCTGTTCCTATCTATAGATTTTTTGCAAATAGAGCACAATGAACCACGTCCGCCCGCCATGCGGTTTTATCATTGAAAATTAATATTAGATTAAGCTTTAAAAACTGGATAATTTTCACAGTTTATTTAAATACTAATAGAATATCGTTAATACGATTATTTCAAGAAGGATGATAATAAATTATACCATATCAATATTCAATATTTAGCGGCGTAACTACGGTGATGCCAGCGATGCACCGCATTAAAAACATTATTCTTCATTCTGAGTTGCTATTCTGTTTTGAATTATTAGTATAATTCTGATTATAATCTAACTGATTATTAGTATAATTATAAGTATAGTGTATTTCAAATTAATTGGAATTAAAAAAAGTCTAGCATCAAATTACGTTGTTATAAAAACATACAAACTTACTGTACACCTGGTACACGCGTCCACGTGGAGTCGCAAAGAGAATTTTCGTAATAGAAATATTATCCAATAATAAGTCCTTATTATAAATATTAACCAATTAGAACTACACTACTCCACGTGGAGTATGAAATGCGGGCTTTCGTTGGCGCGATAATCTTATCTCTTATATTGTTTTTCCTTGCATAGTTTGTATGTTTTTATAACAACGTAATTTGATGCTAGACTTTGTTTAGCATTAGCACTATACTTATGTATAGTGTATTTCAAATTAATTGGAATTAAAAAAAGTCTAGCATCAAATTACGTTGTTATAAAAACATACAAACTTACTGTACACCTGGTACACGCGTCCACGTGGAGTCGCAAAGAGAATTTTCGTAATAGAAATATTATCCAATAATAAGTCCTTATTATAAATATTAACCAATTAGAACTACACTACTCCACGTGGAGTATGAAATGCGGGCTTTCGTTGGCGCGATAATCTTATCTCTTATATTGTTTTTCCTTGCATAGTTTGTATGTTTTTATAACAACGTAATTTGATGCTAGACTTTGTTTAATTCCAATTAATTTGAAATACACTATACATCTAACAGTTTGAAAGTTACATCTTACATGTTAGAAAGACAAATAAAATTTGTGAGTGTTATGTAATGTAATGAAGAAACCACTAATGCACAAAATAGAAGGAAATTGTAATTAGAATTATATTACAAAGTCAAAGCAGTGATATATGCAATCATCTCACATATAACCACAAAAGTGCATTAATATCCGCTTTATTGATAGAACATTTTGTAATAGAATTGCTGGCTACTGTGCAATAAGTAGCCGTACTCAAATAAAATTTTCGTGTGCTACACACTAAGAACAAGGTTTATAGAGTAGATTGTAAAAATATTTTTCGAGAAAGGGGCCCAAACTTTTGAATAAATCGAATTTGAACTTAGCAAATTTATATGTAAAAACTTAACGAGATTCCGCGCGTCGCTTATTTTGTTGACGGTACGCGTGGAATGAATGACCCTAACACTTAGAGTATTTCGCACCGGCAGAAGCACCACGTCTCTCGTACTTGTAACATCGATTATTTTTTGTTTTTACGAGATTTTTTGGGGTGAAACGTAAAAGTTTACTGCCCCATACCGCAACTATACTTTTTATTGCTATTTTCAGGGTCTCTAAGCTCCCAGTTTCCTTAATCCCGATTTTCTTGATGGAAGGCGCTTCTCGTATTTTTAGCCTAGTAACCAGAGTCAAAACCGCCCTGGAGGGGTGCAGAGCGGAGCGGCGCCCCGGAAGGGTAGGTTTTGACGATGGATAACCCTCCTTATCAAATGCACACCCCAAAAATTGAAGAAAAAAAAATTTAATTTTTTCACTTTTTCGGCAATACACGGGTTATTTTCCATTTTTTTGCTAATATTTATTACTAATATCTACTAATCACACCCCCACCTATCCAAATTTCGAAGAAAAATTCAAATCGGAGCGAAAAAATTTCACTCGATTCGAAGGGAACGTCATTGCATTTCATCGCGTCTGCCTGGGGGGCGCGGCCTATTCGATGCTAATTTCCCTACTTTTAAAAAGTCGATTTTGGGGTTGTTTTTCAAGGGTTCTCGAAAATTATTGTTTCTATAGACTAAAATAAGCCTGTTCTTTAGTGTGTAGCTGAATAAAATTTTTTTCGGCTTAGGCTACTTATTGCACAGTCATCGAATTGCTACATCCTTGTCATATCTATCTGATATTTTGTGGTAAATTTGTGATTTTCTGGTGATTTTTACAATTTTAATTTGAACTAAAGAGGGGTCATTTTTATTATTTATTATTATTTAGTTATTATTTAAAAAATAATAAATACATTTTAAGCGATTCTATTATACTACTATAATATCTCTAACATGTGATTTCCAAGGTTTTGTGGTCCAAAGGACGCACCCCCAGAATTATTGCCGTAAGTATACTAAACTGTAATTAAATATTTATTATATATTATGTAGTTACGACATCTACAACTTTAGCAAAAATGTGCAATGTGTGTTTTCTACGGTTACAAGAAAACAACTTTCTTTCTTTCAAGACTTTCAACTTTCAAGAGGTTTCTTAGATATTAGCAAATTCAGTAATCCCTATAGCTAAAATTCTAAGTGGTTTTTGTTTATGTTGTGTATTTGAAATCAGATAACATGAGAAACCGGGGATAATTTTATGGTAGTATTTAAAAACGAAAAAGAAAATTACGAAAATAAAAAATGAAATAAAAAAATATCGAACTTTTCTCCAATATAATGGACTTCATAGCTCGCAATATAACCGAGATCTTCATGATTAAGGTCGAAAAAAGGTCGCTCTGTGTAGATCACTGAAAAAAATATTACTCTACTGCGATAATTTATACAAACTTTTTGAGAGAGTCTACTATGCATAGGTACTAAATAAAATTCCAGTGGAGCAGGCTCCGGATCAGGTTCTGGCTGTTATTTTCCATATTTAAGCAGACTATCAAAAGTGCCTGAAGATTTTAATGGCTTTTATCGACTTAACTGCAACCTTTGGCGCGGGCTGGAGAGAGGGTGTTGATCTACCAGTTGTTAAACAACATACCATGCCTAAAAATTGTTCCACTGATCAACAACATGTTAAATAATAGAATTTTTCGAGTACTATTGGGGAAAAAGTAGTAGAGAAAGAAAGCTGCATAATGGTCTGCCATAGGGTTCAGTTCTTGCACCCTAACTATTTAACTAACATATCTTGGATTTGTCAGAAACTACACGTAGAAAGTTTGCATATGCGGATGATTTGGCTAGCACAGCGGTGACCGAAGAAATACTTTTAGAAAATTGAAGTGATTGCTTTAAATGATTAGTTTAGAAAATGGAGGTTCCAGCCACGCATTATTTTAACAGCGTTCTCTTACGTCGCAATAAATATTGAAATTATTTAGGGGTGACCCCTGATATAATTCTCTCATTCAAACAGCATTTGATCAACGTACTAGCTGCTGAACTTACAACTACAAATATGTAATGTGGTTGAAAGCTCCGCGGCATGAGTTGGAATGGGGCAGCGGCTACCTTCAGCTGATCTGTGTTGAGCCTTGTCTATCAAACGCTGAGTACTATTGCGCGATATGGATGAATAGCTAGCACACAGGAAATTTGATGTCCAGATAAATAATACCATGCGTCTCATTATAGGATCAATAAAATCTAGATCGACGCATTGCCTGTCAATCTTGAGTAATCCTGACAACAATGCACAGCCACCCATCCATAAATACATACCTGACCTTCATAGAAACAGGTTAAAATCCAGACAGCCTCCCTTGAGAACTGTTCAACAACTAGCAAAAATGACAATTTTAATATAATAAGATAAGTGAGATAAGTGGAAAATGGACTGATGTAATATTACCCCCTCCCAGTAGACAAGGAATCTTTCATGCAATTCAACAATTTGGTGTATTGGCAAGGGAGTAGAACTATGAATGCATGCAATTGTCTTGATTTATAATTGAAGGGCCTAGTGGAAAAAGTAGTTAAGTCACTTTTTTTCAATTTGTAGTTGAGCCATACATAGCACATTTTCACATTGCGGCATTTATTCTCTACAAATTAGTATAAAAAGCAACAAAATGAAAAAAACTGACTTAACTACTTTTTCCACTGGGCCTTCAATTATCGGCTACTTCCAAATAATGTAGACCATGGTTTAGATTTCACGTTAAGCTGTAAATCCTATTACGTATAATAGTATGTATAGCAAAAACGGTTGGCTTATAATTTAGTTCTGAGGATTTATAAGATCATTGTTGAGTTAATTCCTATTGCACTAACTTTATACGGTCAAAGATCATAAGACCATAGCGTTCAAAACTTTTTCATTAATTTTTAAAGCTTAAATCTCGAACTTTTTCACTTCAGGATTGTTATTGAAAGTTAAATTTATTTTTTCGAATGCCAATCTCAGAAAAATTAAAATCCAAGAATAACTACACTTATACATAAAATGGTAAGTCATCTTGACTTACAATAACCTTTGCAATTTCGATCTAAGTTATCTTGTCAAGCATGTTAGTACAGGGTGCCGCTAAAAATCAGAAGCTTTTATGCTATAATGTAATGGTTCTCTCCAGGTTAAATAGAAAAGTTTGGAAATAAATTTAAAATACCTATTTAAACTTTCCCTCACCTAATAAATATGATTATTGTTAATAATTTTAATATGCTTATATATTTTATGTAAAAAATATTATATTTCTGTATGTTTAGGCCATTAACTAAATTGGTGCTTATTATTGTATTATTGTTTAACGTTTACATAAACGAAGATTATGTTTTTCAATTATTCATGTCCCTTTTCGATTTTCTCTTATTGCGTCATATACCTATATAACATTTTTATAACAAAATCAGGCCAAATTTAAAAATATTTTTTGAAATATACATATATTTTATAAAAAAATTATGAACATCCTAAACTGCAAAAGGTTGATATCTTAATGGAAGTGAAAGTATACAGTATCAGTTTGAAATTATCGTAATAGAATTTTATTCAGAAACGTCTTCTTTATTCGCTCTTTTGTGGAAGTGACATCTCGTTTGACCAATATCACAAAAAAGTTTTGTAAAAATCGTGTTTCGATAACAAATCCCATTCTATGATTACCTTTATCAAACAGAAAAGAGATTGTCATCTTTACTCTGCAAAAAAGATGAAGTTTTACCTTTTTTATTAAATATTTCTAGTCAAGTCGGTTTCTTGAAATTTTGTAACGTGGTATTTAAAACCACTAAATCATCAACCTTAACGTAAGCAAACTTTATCGATGTACAAACTTTTAGAGTAATTAATTGTGCAATAAATTTTAAGTGCCTACCTGAAATTTTACTTTGTAACTTGCGTCAATTTTGAGAAAGTTTTCCAATATTTTCCAAAATTGTAAATAAATTTGTTAATTTTCCACTATTGAAATATGATTGCATAATTTTGTATTAATTATTGTAAATAATTACATTACTAATCAGATAAATATAATTTGTAGTAGAGTTGACAGTGGAGCCTGTTATATCAATTTACAACGTAAGTGGAATTATTACTGACTATATTTGTGATTATTTGGGAATGCATTAGGTCCGTGACTAAAACATATGTATACAATTATTACTTCTGTAATAATTTAATTAAATATTTTAAAATAATGATTTCATTGTGAACCACATAATCAATAATTGCGCTATTATGAAATCTTAACACTAACTGAAGGATGCTTAAAGTGACATATTTTCGAAATATTTTCTACAACAATAAAGTCAAAATCTGTCCCACACAATATCATCGTGATTACTTTATTTGTTCATGTAATAATTAAATTATCACTTTTGGTAGAGGATGTGATATAGCATACTATTAGCAAATTTAATTAAATTGTCCTTGCAAAACGCACAATATTTACCATTAATTAATTTATGTATTTAATTAATTAATTGAATTTTTATTCAAAAATTTATTAATTGCTAAAATACAAAACTTTTAATTGAATTTACCTTCATCATACATCATCATCATTTACTTCTTAATTGAATTGGGAAATGTGAAATTTAATATTGTGCATCACCTCATCTTATTTTGAATCAGACAACAATTATTCGGTATTAAAATGAAAACGATTTAAAATATCTCAACTTTTAACTTACGAAATTAATTGCCGAATTGCCGAAAGCTCGTGAGGTAAATTTAATTTTTATGGCTTGATTAACTTGGTAATTCTAGAAATTTAATTATATTTCTTAAATTGAAACGGTAATTGTAAGAAAATATACAAATTTTAATTAACAGTTTGGAAAAAAAACAACACTGGTTCACGAAACCGTACCGAGGTACTCGAGTTTTTTAAAACGGTTCGTTCTGTACTGCAGGATAATTAACTTTCATTAGTTTTAAAGGCGTTTGCTTCTTTAAAACCCTCGGCTGAATATGCAACGTTATTGTATGCAAAAATAATTTATTCCAACACTGAAACAATTAAAACATGTTTTTTGAAAAATTTCAGTTTTACAATATTTTTTAAAGATTTTTACCTGCAAGCAGATGGTCGCTTCCGAAAATGAAATGGTCGCATTTTAAGGAAATTTGTCTCAATGAAAGCAAAATTTAAATTATGCAGTAAAGTACGAAGACTTGGAAGGATCTTTTAAAATGGCGTCTCTTTGAAAATTTATTCATACAGTACACTATTTCGTAACATAAAAGAGTCCTGGTATTCAGAACGACGTTTCGTGTCAAGTGGCATCATACGAGTGTCTCAAAAGACTCTCCAGTCACTTACACAAAGGCAATTCATACCCACCTCAGCAATAGTCGAGTTGATACAATTTTACTTGAGTAATTTTTAAGGCAGTTTTACCATCTTCTTAATGTTTTCTTTCTTTAAATTTTAATACGGTTTTATTTTTAGAATTTAATTTTGTATAGAGGTCACATAACTGAAACGTTTTTTTCGAAAGCGATATGTTTTCAATACTTGATTGAAAATTCCATAAATAAAAAAAATACTGGTACTTTGTTAAACTACTGAATACGTAATATACAGAAGGTTTGCTCAACGTCGTGGACACTATTCATATAATGAAAGTGATAATACTTGTGACCCAATTTATACGACTGAATAATAATTTACATAATAGAAGTATCACTAGTAGTAAATTTACTGAATATAATATGACAGTATGTTGTCTATGAATTGATTCCTTGCATATGCGCAGTATACAGAGTGTATTATGTAAACGAGAACTCCTGCATAATTCTGTATTCTCCGGTTAAACAAACTTTAATTAGAATAACAAAACTTAATAATCAAAGTTACAACAAAGGAACTTCATGCAGCGACACTGAGAACAATTTTTAGTATGCACACTTCTATTTTTCGTAATTATCCAACTAATAACTAGAAAATGTGCACTTGACTGTTAGAATTTTAATATGCAAGTTCACAAAAGCAAATCAAAATATGAAAACCAACCAGACTAAAACAATAGAATGCATGCATAATAATATTATATACACTATTTTTTCCATGTGCTTCCCCTAAGTATTATTGTTTAGTTCAATTTTAAGTATCGTACAATAGAAATTAAACGAAGTTTCAAGTTGGATATTATTCAATAAAATGAAATGGTAAAAGCTCTAGCAAACTATTCATATTTACCTAAACATGAAATGTACCTACTTAAAGTAGTTACACAACTTTGCACTAAAGGCTAACATAGTACAAGCACAATAATTAGAAAACCCTGTATAAACTTTATTCGTGTTTCAAATCTTAGTCAAAATAAACAGGTAACAACTTCCTTGTTAATTTTATTGTGTGATTTAGTGCTTCCCCTAAAACGGTATTATATTTAGGGAAAATTTGCCAAATTTCATGATAATAATTTAAATTAATTAAATTAACTAATAACAAACGAAATAAAAATTAACAATTTAACAATTTAATCCGTAGTGTACTTAATAGGTTGTTGTCAAGTTGATTAAAATTTATTCGGGACTTAAAAATGCAACATAAATTTAACATTAAGAACACGCAGAGTTACATTGAGAGGAATGTTAAAGTAAAAAAAGTCGAATTAAAAATATCGATCAAAGGAAAATAATAATAATGGAAGATTTATTTAGATTTTATATTATTAAGTCCATAGACGATCCGTGTGAAGCAATGCGGGCAACCTAATGACTTTCGAAATTTCCTTTTGGAGTTCGAAACAACTTAATCTGGGGTTTTATTTCTTAAGGCTGAGTTTGACTCCTTAAGCTCACTGCATCACAACTTCATGTGATCTGCTGTAAATAAAGTGCAAATTACAATAATTTATTCAGTGTGTCGCCCAGTGCAACGTTTATTGTTCATCTTTTACTGTTTGTATGGTTTAAATTTAGTCGTTTATAAGAAACATAACAGTAAACAGTAGCGAGTAGTTAAAAAGAAGTACAGCTAACACGATTGTATAATTTGAATGACAAAATATTCAAAATTATGATATCACTGATTAAAGAAATTAAAAATTAAAATAATTTATTATTCTCCTGTAATTACCATAAAATACACGATTTTATACAGCAAGAAGATTGAACACTCGGCAGGAAACATTAATGACGATGTATCGCTTGATAGTTTTCCATACATTCTATTAGTTTTCGTATATTTTTTGTAGCTATTCTGGAAACATACGCATCGAAATTGCTTTATCATAATACACATATTGCTTTTTTATGATGTGAACATATGAAAATTTTACAAAGCCAACATTGAACAGCTTGTACGTTTAAATAGCAAAGAACTCGTCATAAAACCTATGAAAATTAGCCGAATTCGCTGAAAATTGTATAGTTTTATTCCCTATTAAATTAAAATTTTATAATTAATGCAGTTCTGTGTCTCTGATATTTTCCTAGGTATTATTTAAATTTTTATTCAATGTTCATACATACGAAAATATTTCTTTCAAAAGTTTTGATTATTTTTATATTATATTAGAACCTAATATTAGGTTCTTATAACTACAGGGTGGACCAGAAAGGATTTCAAAAAGTGGAGGACGTTAGGTGTTCAATACACGTATCAATTGCTCATTAGCACAATTAAACCTGCCAAAACCTTCTTTGCAGCTCATTTTTAAGAAGGATTTGAAGCCGATTCAAGATTTGTCAAACGAATTTAGGATTTTCAGGACTCTGAAAATACGTAAACTAATTCTTCCCCCCCCCCCCCTACAAAGTAGTAACTTACCCCACTTGATTTTTTTTATGTATATTCCGTGTGAATATTCGCTAAAAAATTGAGTATCTTAGCATATTCAGCGAAAAAAAAAGCGCACTTTAAGTAAGAAAAAGTGCTTAAAAGAGTCCACTATTTTGCAAATAAAGCAATAATTACAATAAAAAATGCCGTGGATAGGAGTCCTAAAATATATAATTCTGATTATTTCCTTCATTATAATATACGCCAATCAGAACGCGAAACATCTAGGCAACCATTTTATTATAGTAAATATTTACGTTGCTATGGAAAATATTCAGCGGGTAAATTTATGTCAAAAAATAATCGCTTCCTAAAATTTTTTCGAACATTATCAAACGTGCTTAGACAAACAAACACAAAAATTACAGAATTAAATGCACAATGTCACGTTTTGCAGATAATTCCCTGCAACATATTGAATCTGCAATAAATAAAAGTGTTCCCACAAATACCAGAAAAACCAACAAGGCATCGGTATGGTATCAATTTAAAGAGTTTTGTGAGTTAAGTAAATACCAATTACTTGAAGAAACCACCGCAGAAGAACTTGCCGAAATTTTAGTTGATTGGGGTTATAAAATAATACAGAGGCGGTCATAATTTGGCAGTTAAGTGCGTCTACTGCCCAAGTAACATCAACGTCGGTTTTATACCGGTATACCATTGAAGTATAACGAATATGTACATATATTTTTATACCTGAAAATTAAGTACCAAAATGGTACCTAAGCGGCACATAAATTTTAGTTCATATTTACACTGTACTGTTTAGGTATAGTTTCAATGTACATATTTTCGCACCGTTATTCTGAAGACAATTGTTGTATCGGATCGGCATTGAAATTTTATTAGCTAAAATATATTTGAACATACGGCACCGTTTAGGTAATGTTTTGATCGTTTTGTTTTGTTACTATAAAAGCGATATCTAACATGTACATGTATTTTATAAGATGGAATGTACGATATTTCCATCACCGGTTTGATACCTTAAATTGCAGTTTAAATAGTAATGTTTTAGTTGCTACAATTCCGGTATATAATATGTAAAGATGCTTTATTGGTTAAATTTTATGATTTTTACCTCACCGTTTTGATATTGTTCAACATAATAATATTTGTCCATGACAGGTTTAATAAGTACATAATAACATATTATGAAATATATTATATAATATAATAATTTTTATTAATATTAAAATGTGAAACATACGTAACATTAAAATATTTATTATAAAAATAAGTAATTTAAAGATCAATGAATTTTAATTACGTTTTAAAACAGTTGTAACCAATCAGAACGAAGAAAAATTTCACCGTTAGCAAAACTCTTGTTTCTCATTGGTTACAAATTATTATACGCATTTTATATTACAATTATTACCTGAAAATTAAGTACCAAAATGGTACCTAAGCGGTACATAAATTTTAGTTCATATTTACACTGTACTGTTTAGGTATAGTTTCAATGTACATATTTTCGCACCGTTATTCTGAAGGCAATTGCTTTATCGGATCGGCACTGAAAGTTTATTAACTAAAATATAGTTGAACATACGGTACCGATTAGGTAATGTTTTAATCGTTTCGTTTTGTTACAATAAAAGCAATGTCTAACATATACAGGTATTTTATAAGATGGACGGTACGATATTTTCATCACCGGTTTGATACCTGAAAGTGTAGATTAAATAGTAAAGTTTTAGTCGCTTACAATTCCGGTATATAATATGTAAAGATGATCTATTAGTTAAACTTTGTGATATTTATTTCACGGTTTTGATATTGTCCATGACTACTTTAATAAGTACATAATAAAATATTATGAAATATATACTCGTATAATATAATAATTTTATAAATAAAAATCCGTCTTATTCTCCAAAGTCCCTTTTTATTAAATTAAATTTCGAGACGCGCTTTTTATAATTTTTATTAATATTGAAATGTAAAAAATATGTAACATTATAGTTATTTATGTATCAAGATTATGTATAAAAAAAAATTTCGCCGTTAGAAAAACTCTTGTTTCTGATTGGTTACAAATTATGATAAGCATTTTATATTACAATAATTATTATATGAGATATTATTGGAGTAAGAAGGGCGGTCAAATTTCTAAATTGGGGGGCGGAAATTTTAAACCTCTTACGTCCGGTATTATCAACCCATATAAAAAGCCCTTTAGTTAACTAGCTAATGTAAAACGTGTATTTTAAATATTTTATGTTTTCTAATAGCTAATTAACTAAAGGCCCTTAAAGTTTTAAGACCGATAAATAACTGTGTTTATAATATTTATTAATAAAAATATTAAAAAATTAATTAATTAGGAAATTTATTTTTAAAATAACTTTGCCGGCTTGGGAGTTGAACCACTGTACAACGGATTGCCAAAGGTACCATCGTGCCTATTTACCATTACGCCATCGAGATTTCTTACATTCTCCAATATTTTTTTGTCTTATAATGAGAAAGGAATAATATTATAGTTGGGGAATCGGTCTTTTATGTCTTTCTAGTAATCATAAATCTTTATTTCAACTATGTATCAAATTTTTGATTTTCTAAATATTGAAAAAGTTTCTAACTTCGTTACTTCAATACGGATTTTTAAGAAAAACTACGGCGCAAATAATAACAATCAAAAATCTTCGAAAATCTCCAAATTTGAAATAAAAATTCTGGAAATTAAAAGTCAGGAAATTAAAATTTAATAAATTTAAATTAAATAAATTTAATCCCACCACCGCTGTCGATTCGAATTAAAGTGACGTCGGCGTCGTAGCATTTTTCTTCAAAACACGTGCAAAATAACAACTTTTATTTAAAATAATTCATAATGTAATAAATTTTAAAGTACCAAAGCAAAATATTTGATTTATTTTAATTCAATATTAGGTAATATTTTTAATCTATGAATTGAAAATAAAATTGACCATCAAATAAGAAATATCATAGTTTATACCGTATACCCAGGTAGTCGAGTTGGCTAAGCAGTTGGTTTTCAGACGTATAGGTACAGTACAGCTTGGGTTCAAAACCTGGCCTCGGAAAAAAAAGTAAGTAAAAATTATCACATTTATAATGTCAATTTTCAGATTCTGGCGCAGACAAACAAAAATACATACAGGGAAACAATTTAGCAGTATGTAAAAAATAGAAATATTTAAAAATCAAAAATTTTATCTTTTATAAAAATTATTTTTTCTATTAAATAAATATCTCGTTCATAAAAAATCAACACATAATCGGTATAAAAACGATGTACTAATACAGTAACTGCAAAAGGGGCAAATCAATGCTGAACCGTTGCAAAAATACCTGTAATGTATATATACATAAATGATACATCAATACAGTAACTGCAAAAGGGGCAAATCAATGCCGTACCGTTGCGAAAATACCTGTACCTTATATGTGCATAAATGATACATCAATACAGTAACTGCAAAAGGGGCAAATCAATGCTTTACCGTTACGGAAATTTCTGTAAGGTATATGTACATTTATGACGGTAAAATGTTACTTGGGTGCTAATGCGAAACGCTCGGATCGAATCCGGGCAGGGTAAGAACTTTATTCTGACCGTCTCTCCTCGGCAGGCAATGGCAAACCACCGAGGTAATCTGCCAAGAAAATCCATCTCGAAATGAAGTGCAGTACACTTCCCGTGGTTCGGAGCCCACGTTAAACAAGTAGGTCCTCTATGTATGTGAAAACAATTTGAACGCACATCATATGCATAGAAAGAGATAGAACGAGATGGGTCACCAAACCCTCATTAGGGTAAAAGGACTGAGAAGGAAGGGGTTATAACATGAGGAAAGTAAATGGAGAAAACTACAATACAAACACCATGAAAAAATATTAGAAAAAATGAGAAATGAAACCCCGACGACATCAAAGGAGACATCAAACTTTTTAGTTCCATTAGTCTCCGAGTCGATTTCTAAGACTGTGTCAACTTCAGTATCAAAAATATCTTTAAATACGGACGAAGAAAAAGAAAATATATTTCAAAATTGTAATTTTTTCATTAATTGCAGCAATGTAAATTGTAATAAATAATTCAATCGTTCCAAGATACATTTATTCAAGAAATAATCATGCCGAATATCCCACGTGCTTAAAAATAGCCTGAATAAATTTTGACGTTTTTTGAAACAAAGTTTTGCTCTGAAGAAATATTTCTCGTAAATTTTCCACCCAAAATTCCTCGTGCTACGCACTCGTGATTTTCTTACGTGGCAAATTTACTCGACATATTGCTTAGCAAAACTTTGTTTAAAAACGTCAAAATTTAATCGGCTATTTTTATGCACTTGGGATATTACTGTTGACAAAATTTCCGAAAAATTAGCAGGAGAAAAGAACATCAGTTAGAAAGCGCAGTTGGATAAAACAAGAATTATTAGACCGCAATCCAAAATGAAAAGAGATTTTTATAAATTTATGCCTTATTTATTTATTTTAAAATTTATTTATCTTCAATTTTTGTTCTGCATGACCTAATCCGGTTTTCAAGGAGTAGTCCTTTGGGCATTTTATATTTTTCTTGAGTTAATAATTAAAATTTTGTTATCAGTTTTTATTACATGTTCATTTAGTTATAAAGACAATACAATATGAACTCTCAAACAGGTTGATATTAAGAAATAATAAAGGAATTTCTAAAATTAGTCCTAAATAAGCACTGAAATGGGCATAATATAAACATCATAAGCAAAGAATCACAAAAAGGCAAAAAAAAGCATGAAAAAATATGCGTCAAAAGATTTCAAAACAATTTTTTGCTGCTTTTAAAATTTAATGTAAGCAAAATAGCTGAGAATCTGCTTTTGTAGTAATAAGTAAAAGACTTTATTAGGATTACATTATTTGTAAGAAATTATTTTCCATTAAATATTGCATTATCTGGAATAAATAGTTTTCTCCGAAAGTTCATTTCGATTTTTCATTTCCTATAATTTGCAAAAAGTGAATTTCTCTATCGGGCACATCCTATCGCATGAAGGTACAAATCAGCTTACTTTTTTCACCATAGCTTTGATTATGTAATTTCAGATAGACCGATAGACCAACCATATGGGAATTTTGGAAATACCTGGCGGAGTTCAAAAGGTTATCAACAGGTGGCAATGCTAAATTATTAGGCGGAATAAAAATGGCTTGAACTCTAATCACGGACTAGTCAGTGACACCAATACAAAACAAGAATTACAATATTAAGGAATTTATTACGACATCAAATTAAGTAGCGCCTTCTGATGATTACTACCTATTCAACTACGACATGGCGTATTTTTTAAAACTCCCGTAAGGTTTACCAATCTGATATTGATAAAAAATATATCAAGGTATAAAGATCCTCAACAATTCATTGCCGATAATTGAAGACAATAAATTCTCACAGAAGACAATATAGTGCATGATTGCCAAGGTTGTGCGGCCTAAAGGCCGCACTGCTGGGTATTATTATTAGTGTCAGCTATAATTATACGGCTTCTTTTGGCCTATCTTTGATTGGATACGAAAACGGCTTATGTGATTGTTCGCTGTTAATAGTAAAATTTCGCGCTTTCCCTCCTTTCCGAATCTGAACTGCACATAAACACTGAAAACTTAATATTTTAACTGTATGGCGATGAACGAGTGAGTAAGCGTTAAGGATCTATGTAGACGTTTTTAAAAATTCTTAATGTTATTAGAAGCTGAGCAAAGCACAAGTAGGTACATCATAACCAGTGGTGTCTGGAAGGGGGAGGGTGACGGGAACCGGCCGAAAAGTTGTATTGAAACCTTTTTAGGTTAGTAACCAAAAAATAAACCAACGAGAATGCGTTGTGCACAAAAATAGATAGGAAGAAGGTGGTGTTCTGAAGCCGCACTGATTCGTGATTGCCCAGATTGTACGGCCTAAAGGCCGCACTGAGGGTACGGATCATCGGCTCCATTTATAGTAACAAACAGACAGAAACATTTGGGCTATTATGGTATATTATACGGATTAAAAAGATTCCCCCTTCCCATAGAGGAATCCCCAAAAATAAAGAACATCCAGCTCCTAAGTATTGTGATCAAGTGTCAGCTAAAATCTTCCCTCCAATAGCCCAAAAATCTCTTGATTTTCTTTAATGTTACTTTTCTGATTGGTGGATAAAAACATTTTCAGAACTGTGCCAACACTAATACTGAAATCAACAATATCGTTCACAATTGGCTATAGTACGTACGAAATATTTCACAAGTCAAAGAAAATCCGAAAAATTATGGTCTACTTAGTAGTTAATTAATTAGTACTTTTTTGAAGAGCCCAAAATTATCTACCAACTAAATTATAATTCTTTATTGTCTGTAATTAACGGTTTTACAGTTATGGGAGTTTTTTAAAAACTAATCCATTTCATGAAAAAACTGTTTCTTCTATATTCTTAATGTACATTACGAAATATGTTATAGAAACATTACATATGAATAATATATTATTTAAATGGAAGTGAGGCTATAATATTATCATAGCAAAGAAATCATTGCTTTTGATCAGAACATAAAAAAAATGTTGCTAGAAACATTTCCCTATTTTATTTAATCAGGGCAAATTTTCCAACTTGTTATAATACAAGCTATGCATATGTGTTAAAGAGACTGCATGTCCAATTCAAAGGGACTGCATTAGAATATCTACGTATCATGCATGTTCAAACTAAGTAAGCTTCTTTTACAATTATTACTTTACAGCACACAAAGTGGAAGCTAAAAATAAAAACAAAACTCAATTAAATTAAATTAAAATATAAAGCAAAATTTGTATGAAACAAAATTTCTACACCGTCAGGTTTATTATAAAAGTAACTTCAAGTGATAAGGCAACATAAGCAATAGAGACATCATCAAAGAAAAACCTTCAATCGATCTATCAAAAGGTTGTCTCTTCTGTTTACTCTCCTAACATCATCGTTCCTGTGTTGTCTTATTTCTTTTTCTGTTTATCCTTAATATTGCTTACCCATCCAACGTACTGATAAACATTACATTTAATATTAAGTTGACATTTTGAACCACATTTGAATTTATTCACCGTAATTTTGTGCAGATTTTCATTCTCCAATTTTATTTTTTTTTCATCATTTTATTGTTTTATAAATAATAAACTTGAAGTATGTCAAACGAGAAATTACTTTCTACAGTTGTTCCGGTCTCTCAATTAAGAAAGCTCATCTTCACATTTTGATTATTAAAGCACTAGATTTTAAAATCCAAAACCAAAATGTTCGCATTTTTGTTTGGCTGTTGCTGTTTTGTATGATATTATTTTAATATTCTAAACAGTTTATTAAAAATTTATCGAGTTCATAAATAAATAATAAACTGTATAGACTCTATAGTTGATAATAATTATTGTTTTGATGCTCGCTACTAAAATTTGATGAATTATTCATTGAAATAGTAATATGGTATTATTCATGTAATATTTATTGTACAAACTTGATGTATTTTTAAGTACCTACTTCAGTTTTATGTAAGTAGAATTTAATTAAGAAATTAATAATTTACAAATTAAAGAGTAAACTATTTAGAATTTTATTGTAGGAAATTGGGAGCTTACGAGATGAAAAAACAGAAAAGGGTCGACTGCGCCAGATCAGTACTTATTCGCTGCAGGTCTAAAAAGTACACATTAAAATTTATTTATTACGTATGTAACCCAAAAGAGGTCAATATTATTTTACCAAATTGTATCTCCTCGTGATTATCTAGGAAAGGTTCTTATCAATTTATGATTATGTGATGAATAAATTAAGAGAAAATATTTTGGATACACTTTTGGGGAATTTTTTATTTACTATATTTTGATTTTATTTTAAAATAGCAAAAATAAAGCGATTTGAATATATATTAGGTTTTCACATCCCCTTATAGATAAATAAATATACCTCTTGTGTCATAAGTAAACTTGATTTTGTGTGCACTCTCCACCCTTTACATTTGCATCGATTTCTATTCAGTCATCAATCCCCAGAAGTATTGAACTGAAACGAAGGATTCCTTTAAAATCACAATATTCTTCTTGTATTTAAAAACAATTTTCTTAAAACAAAAGTTTAAAATAGAAGTTGTATACTTTGAAGTGCTATAATTTATGAAGTGCCAAATTATAAAGAAGAACTAATAAGACACTGAAAGTTTAATATCAACGAATACACCAGAAATGAATATTCATCATTATAAATTTATAACTTTCTAAGTTTCTAAGCGTAAACATCAAATTCGCATTAACTGACTCGAAGGTTACCAACTAAAAATATACTTTCATTCTCCTGAAAATTAATATCTAAAAAAATTTTCCTTTTCCGTCATTATTATAAATTAGGTAAGGATTTTACAAAATTACTTTATTATATTTTTGAATCCGAATGCAGCTAATTATTATTGGCTTAAAGATTTTCGCAACGGAAATGGCTAGATAATTTATTATCAATTATGTTTAATAGGACGAAAATTATTGATTTTTCTGTTTATTTTATCCAACTTCTTAACGATCATTAACTACGTCGATTAACATTATTTTTATGCATTTTTCGTGTTTTAAACTTAACGTTTTGTTGATTACCAGTTGTATCATTATATGATTTTTTTTAATTCTCCTGCAATTTCCTCCGCGTTGCTTACAAAATTCAGCTAGACAAGGTTGCTCCTAATAATAGCTTCCCAGTAGAAAAGTCGGAACTCCCGTGGCAATTCCTTGTTGACAGGTGATCAATACACGATAAGGTATACTAAAATCATACTTCCTGCTCGCGTTGTAGTCATAGTGCTTAACTATTTCGGGTATATCCAGATATAACCGATTGATTTATATTTTAACAATCACTAAATAAACTTCGTAAACGTCAAGCAAAACAAAAAGTGCAAAGCATCACCCTAACTTTATTGGTTACGCTTAACTGCATTGATTAACTTCTTAAGGATTATGGCAACATCTGCAAAGACGGTCCTAACTTAAAATAAAAGGGCGGATGTAGAGGAAAGCTTAATGAACAGATCAGAGGGAGGAGAACAAAAATTCCCTCCTTGGGCGCCAATTGTAATGCAATATTTGTATTATGAATATATTATTATGCTTATACTTAAATCACAAATCAAACAGAATTATAGAAAACCTGTAGACAAAAATTTAGTTAAAGCGTATAAATCGCAAAAGCAATCAGGATGTAGGTTAGATCACTTTTGTTTAAAATAGAATAACTTTTAAAAAAGCTCATTTTTAAATAAGTGGGTTAACCGGTTGTTACTGAACACCGTATTTATAGATTGTCTGAGGAAAATGAAAAATTTATAAGCCATCTTACGATGTTCATTTCATTCGAATTTGGTATCCAAAGAGATCTCTTGAACGAAAATCGCCTGCGCTGTTGTTTATTGAAACAAAACAAACGTTTAAAAAAAATTAACATTTTAATATTCTTTTTAAAATGCTGTATCCGCTTAGCAAACGTTGGCTATCAACTTGGCCGAGGCCCAGATGGCAACTATACTTTATATCACAGCAGTGCATCCGACGCAACCTGGAACACAACCGCAGTTTCCCGTTTCCTAGCCTGCTGGTGCCGGTATATGCTTTAAGCAACACTTTTCAGTTTTTTATAAGGAGTTACTGTAAGATAAATTAAACAAGAAAGCTTTGCAGGACTGAAGTTAAATAAACCCGAAATTGTTACTGTTCCACTGGCATGATTTCATTAATAATAAAATTAATGTGATTCGGGAAGATACGGCTTAGGTACAACCTTCTTAGATTTTGGAATCTACTGCGGTACCGACAATATTACGAATAGGTTTAGAAGTTTGCTCTAAGAACACAAGGTATATACAATAAGATATTCTAGAAAATTCAAATAAAAATCCTTGAGGTAATTTTCATAATGCCTTATTAGTTTTCTTCCGTGGAGACGAGTTTGTCGGAATGGAAAGAATTCGGGCTCAATGTAGCCACGAACTAAGGAGAAACCT
Source organism: Podabrus alpinus (assembly GCA_932274525.1). NCBI lineage: Eukaryota > Metazoa > Arthropoda > Insecta > Coleoptera > Cantharidae > Podabrus > Podabrus alpinus. The sequence continues at coordinate 160,341,421 of OW026451.1, forward strand.
CAACGGTTACAGGCTGTAGAAATAATGTGGAGTCTGGTATTCTATTTTTCCATTTTTATTTATTTTATTTTTTACGTTATCTCTAACTTGCACAGGCAGTTTAGTGTTTCATTATTTGTTTAAAATACATAACATAACATTGCATATAGAAGTTTCAGAGTATTTCTTTAGTTGGTGTTAAGGACTATCATGGAAGTAAATCCTTGATAGACATCGGGGTGTTGAGATTAAACACACTTAAAACCCACTACAAACTATCCTGTTTATTATAGCATTAAATTCAAGACTTAAAATGTAAAGCCACTTCCAGGAATTCCAACAACATACATACGTACATATTTTACAAGAATACAGGAGGTATATTTTCTACACCTTTCGATTTTGTTAAATATCAATTAATGGCGTAAGTATAAAGGAAAATTCTGGGAACTAATTAAATTTGAATACAATATTCTGTATGATCTTCATCGCCGTCGTAGTTCCCAGTTATATAATATATTAATATGTATATTAAAGAAAATTTGATTAAGAGGAGATTGTGGATTATCTTCGGAATGTCTTCAGGCGCATAGTTGGCTACTTGTATAGCTTAAGATTCTATTAATCATAATTCAGTGCAGATTGGGAACTTAGTTCGGTTCTGGAAAATGTAGAGAAAAAATTCTTTCTTGTTAACTAAAGGAAGTGAACCCTTTCCATCTCATGAACAAACATCAAACCTCGGAAATGTGACTTTTCTACGTTTTCCACAACAAAATCGATCCAGTACAAAAAATGTTTGCCCAGAATAAATGTAGTTTTCAGATTTTCACGTAGCTCTGTTTTTGGTATTTACCTGACGCAAAAGTAATGGCCATACAAAATTTTTCAGGTAAGCAACATTTTAAGCTTGAAAAAATCCGCGTGCGATGGAATTTGGTAGAAAATTTTGCAGAACCAAAAGTCTCCTAAAATCCTCTGTCGGCTTTTCTCTCTAATAGGGATTTTATTCCTCCAACGTGGTTTTTCGCCTATAACACTTTTAAAACTATTATCAGACCAAAATTGAAGAACACAAAATATAATTTTCAGGATTAACTTGAGATGATGAAGGTGAGAGTTACCGTGAACCACTAACTAAAATTCAACTAACTGATAACTATATGGGTGGTTGAGTCTTTGAACTCGGTTTTAACCAATCGAATTATGTAAATTTTCTTAGGTCGGTAGGTGGTTGTATTGGGAATCAAGCCTTATTCAAACACTGTTCCAATTTAATTTTTTTAAATAAAACGCAGTGCGACTTTCAGAAATTGATTTTTATTTCAGGAATAGCAGGGAAATTTTAAGAACTTTCGTTTTGTATAAAATTGTATGTGCTTTAATTTTACTCTGATTGGAATTTTTCGTAAAAATGAAATTAAGCGAGTTGTTAGAAGATTAAAACTATATTAAGTGCGCCAAAATCCCCAATTAGGAAAGAAGCCAACAGGTGATTTTAAGGAATTTTAGGATGGTTGTTAGGACAGTCAAATACACAAATTTAGGTTAAATAGGCAATTTTTTTAATTTACGTTTTGAAAGATAAAATGGTTATTTCGAAAGAGAATGTTCGGAAGTAAGCTTTATTATTATTTGTAAGATATCTGATTTTTGGTTAATTAATTGTTGTTGGTTAATTGTTTAGTTAATAATAATCGTAAAAATCACAGAGTAGAAGAAAGTCATGATGACGGTAACACCGCATCATCCCATGCGGATGCAATTACCATGACTATGCGGCATATTGGCCAAAATAAATTGTTTTGGGTTGATGGGTACAAAATCAAACCAAAAGATTTATTTGAAAATTGAAAATTTAAAACGAAAACTTTTATGAATACAACACGTGGTATTTTTAGTGCGCAGTTTTGTAAATAAAATGTTTTCATTTTCATTTCATTCATTAAAATAATTACATTTTTCGAGCCAATTTTGTATTTGCATCTCACTTCTTATTTTACCATTTGTAATTTTATTCCATTAACTTTATTTAAAATTTTCTTTTTAGAGCGATTTGAGCTTATATTAATATAATATGATGATGGTGATCGAAAAGTAGTTTTTGCTAATTTTTCAATTAAAGTTTTACCCCCCCCCCTTTTTGGTTAATTCTTAATTGTTCATTAATTCTGGATTTCATTCGGTTTCTAGTTTCGGTAGTGTTTAGTTTTGGATTTTTATAAAATAAATTTTGTCAACATTAAAAATTAATGAATCAATTAAACAATAAAAATTACGAATTAAAAAGTTTTTATACGTTTGTTTGTACTAAACTTATTTAATTAATAAAATACTCGCTCTGTTCGTTACATCAGCGGGGGGAAACGGCGGTCCCCCGGCATAAATCGCGTAGGGACCCACAATTTCTAACTACGCTACTAATAAAATAGGGCACCAGTTGTGAGCTTTTCCAAAGTACTTTTTAACCTGATTTCCCACATTTACATTTTTGTAAAGCTAAATTTCAGTGCACCTGCAGTGCAGAAGTGTACATAACTACTTAAGAATAAAATTCTACATAAAACCAAAAAGGATGTATATATAGAGGGACTGCTCTTATGGAACTACCTGTCACAAATATTTTTGTATACTTTTTTTTGAAATTCTGAAATTCCGGGTTGGGAAATACGTGCTCTTCCTTTTTATTTTTATGCATAATTTTGTAATTCATCTGGACGCTTGGTTGTTCTTCATTTTGCATTTTGGAAAATATAGTCGTTTTTGAAGTAATTTGACAGTAAATAAAATTATCGGTGTTACGTTCATTCAAGTTTCGCATAATTTCACATATTATGTAAAGCGTCTGCAGTATTGAGTACATGGGGTCCGACTGAGCTAAAAACCGTGGTGAGGCATTTTTCAAATTCATTTAAATTTTAGATTTTATAATAAATTATTATTTTTAAATTATAAAATATCAAAAAAAAACACCACAATGTGTACATCCTCTTTAATGAAACTAAAGGAACCAGAATGCTGTAATCCAAGTAGTTTTTGAGATACGGCTTTCCAAAAACCCCTAACCTTAAAACATTAGCAAAGGTCAGTTCAAGACTTTTGCGATTGTTTTGACAAATTTTATCCTGTTCTGGCCAAACCTGATGTCGAAAACTTAGGGGATGCTTGCCAACGCCAAATAAAACGGTTTAAAAAAAAATTTGAGGGGTCAATCAATTGGGAATTCTTGTGTACACTCACTCAGAATACTCTAAGAATTCGAAGGAAATTTTTATAATTTCCCTAGAATTATTAGGAAATGCTAATTTAGGAATGAATTCCTTAGAATTCATTTGGAATTCCTAGGAAGGCCCAGTAATTCTTTACTCTGGGAATTCTTGTGTACCTACTGCACTTAATTACCTATATAATATTCGTAAGGAAATTAAAATTATAGCTTTTCTTAAGAAAGTAATTTTTTCCAAAGCTTTCAGTAGTGTTGATTGCTATCTTCATATAAGAAATTAAAAATAATTAGAGCCAACCTTCCGACCCTAACTTCCGACGGTTTTGGATTTTTCCAGCGTTCCAAACTACTCAATCCGTCTCTCTGATTGTCGATAACGTGAAGCTGTGCAGATTGAGTGTTTTGGTTGTTGATTGGCTGAAACTGTTCAGTATTCAGGATAATCAAATACGTTTCTAATTTCCTATCTACTGGATGCTTAGCAGAAAAATTTCTCAGATAGCAAAACTAGCAAATAGCTTTCATTTCAGATTTTCTCGTCTTGAATATTTTAACTTTCACGTTTTTGTGTTTCTTATCGATCATCGGTATGAGATAAAGTGTCAGCAGCACGTAGAGCATGAGTTTTTTGTGGTGTTTCACACTGGATACGATTTCTTTTTTTCAACTATTTCATGTTTTCTTTCGATAGAATTTCTATCGTGATGTCTGTTATTATTGTCATAATCTCTGTAGAGATTAATCGAATTAAAACAGTATTACTGAACAATAATTTCCTGAAGAATATAAAAGTAAATAAAATAATAAAGCCGTAAAAAGTATTGCGATATTTCTGTAAATTCTAAAGCACATTATCTATAGATTACAAGTTATTTTTTGTATTATAGAGATTTACATCTAATCAAAAGTCGAAAAAGGCTACGAGCTCGTCTAATCCTGAATAAAATTTACGTGTTTAGAATTTCAGCCACTCGATATTGATGTCTTATTGAGTTGGGGTTAAAAAACGAATCGCATTTTTAGGGGTTATACAGTACAAAAACCTACGTTTATATTACCACATTGTATATTCTGATCGAATTTTTCAAAAAAATATACTTGAAAATGTTATTTACCAGATTTATTGCATTACATTTACCCCATAAAGTACATCTAGAAGAGTAATTAAAATAATTGAAAAGCTTCTTGAATACATAAAATTAAACTTATTTAATTAGAAAGACAGTAAAACTATTTTCATTGGGAAACTAAACATTGACAAATTAATTCCACTTGTCTGGAAAACTTCTTCCTACATCTTTCCGTCTATCTAAATTTAAGAACATCCAACAAGAGTTACTGCGAAGAAGTACGTTTAAATACAATTAACTATGCATCGAATGATTTATTTTTTGTGGTGAACAAACTAACCAACTTAACATTATCAGTACTGTATTGATCTTCCGTTCTGTTAAAGTGTAAATACTGAAAGAGTTTCAATTATGTTGAAACTTTTAAACATTTGCTGTGAGTAATTGAAATTTTTTCCACTTTCATTTCGGGGTCAAACTTACCCGATTGATTTCCTTCCAGCATTTCAATATTGAACTGTTTACCTCAAAACTTTTACAAGTGTAAATCGATTTTAAATTTTCGAAACAATTTGACCCTAACCTTGCAGCAGGTTCGACGAATGCTGTATTTAAATATTTTTATTGAGATTGATAAGTTGGAGTTGTCACAATCTTGTATGCAAGCTTCATAAACATCGATAATCTCTTAAAATATTTCTTCAAGAAAAACTCGACTTGGGTAACAAAAACAATTTTATGATGGATTGCTTCTCAAACAGCTTTATTATTATTCAATCGTAATCGCTTAAGCAAAGCATATTTATCAATTTTGCACCTTGTTATAATTTAATTTAAAACAGATAAAAATTCTGTGTTTGTCCTTAAGTAAGTTGTAAAGTTGTGATGATGTTATAGTTGGTGAAAGTTTGTGTTGAATATAATTTACAATTGTTGAAGAAAATTAGAACGATTTATTGCACAAAACATTTCATGACGGCCACATTTTCTCTGAAACTTTAAAGTAATTTAGTTTTGGCATTGATTAAGTATTTGTGATAAACTTTTTCACAGTGCGTTTTGTAGTCTTCTAGGTGCATTATTTACTTGATTCGAGCTAAAGTTCATTAAAAATAAGCTTACCGATCTCTTTATTACTTTATTATATTGTAAAAAGCTCCAAAGTATTCTATAAATAATTCAACGTGAAGAACGTTTCATTTTATTAAACTCATTGCGAACGATCAGGGGTGGATTGTCCATCGATCAATCCGTAAATCCTTCAGGAGACCAGTTATTTTGAGTTGGTCGACCACACATGTTATGGAAACTTTCAGTAATGTAAAAAAGTATTTTTGGTTTAAGTAAATTATTTGGAAAATTTTTAATTTCCTTCGTAAGGAACTTTTTTAATTGCTTTTTGTTTTTGGAAAAATGTCGCTTTTCTGCATTTTACTTAGTTTTTACTTTTTTAGTTTTTACAAATATAAAAATATAATTTTTATATTTGTATAATCTTCCGTTTCAGTTAGTAGGTACAATCATGAAATCCGAGTATTTCAGAAATCTTTTCCAGATAAAAAATTCACAGTTTATTTAGCATTAACTTACAATAATAGAATTTTGAATTAACGGTAACACAAACATCAAAGTTTTAAATTGAAAAGTTTGTGTTACATATTTTAGAGGCAAATAAATTTTCTACTTTTTGTATATTAAATACTAAGTTCACTACGTAGTATCTCAAAAATTTTCATGTGTTAACCGAAACATGGATCAAATCTGATTATTTTACATTTACTGAAACCGTAAAAGAAACAATAAAACTTAAATTATAGTGTTTATAACTGCGATGTTTTCACCGGCAGTGATGGATCTGGCAATAGCGCCTTTTCGATAATTAAATTCTTACTACTTTAGACATCAAATAAGAGCTAATTATGTTCGCCAGAAACTTTCTACTAAACTTTTCTGCGAGATGATTATAAATTGAAATTTTTTTCAATTTTCAGGCACAGTTAAATATATTAAAAAAATTTTACAAAACAGAAAGATTGCCCATTAAGCTTACATTCCGTAAAAATTAAAAAAGAAACTTCAAACATTTCATAAAAATCCCTGCCAAAAAAGTAAACATTAAAAAAAGGGGAATGAAAATATCTTAAAATCCGTTAACAGAATACTACTTTTATAAATTTACTTTTTGCAAAGTGTTTTCTATTAAATGGTCCAAGGGTTACTTGTTTTTTTTATTCGTCTTGAAAAGTTCGAGTTATAATGAGATTAAAACGTTAAATTTTCATCGCAATTTAAGTTTTCTCAATAAAATAGATGGAAATATCAGCAAATGTTCAACGAAGCGGACCCAGGTTGCTAAGCTAAACCAAGATTTATTTTTTACCATGTGTTTAAATAGAAGCAAAGATTTATTGCATATAAACACATGCAAAAAGAAAATGTTAACAGCCTGTGTCCGCTTCGGTGTATAGCCTAAAGCGCTCCCAAAATGTTGCTGCATCGCACTTAAATTCAACAATAACACAACTTACTATAAAGTAAATAAGAAACAAAGTTCACTGCTCGCTAAATGGAAACAAATTCTCTACACTCTTAGATGCATAAGTAAATCAATACATCAAAATAATAACTATTAAAACTTTAAGCGTTAGCAATTCAGTACTGGTAAAATTCATCAAATATAATTTAGTTTCAAATTGAACTGAACTTCTGAAATAACTCTCACGTAAAACGAAATTCTACAAATGTTTTATTGGTTTTATGATCATTTTGTTATTCAGGAATTACTTGATGCAAAGAATGCATTTTCTTCATGCAAAACAAGAATAAAAAATAATAAGAACTTAATTATATAAGATTTACTATTAACTGAGCAAACAATGGACTCTGTAAGGAATGGTGATAAAAAGTAGACAGATGAGGTTAGATAGTAAAAACAAAACGATCAGCACTTCGCGACCGGTGAGGTTGACTCCATGTTTATTTTACTGGCAAGAAAGTCCGATTAAATAATACTTTTCAATCGAAAATTACAGTTTTTCGTCAATTTTATTTTCTCTTTTTATTAAAAACTGAATTCAAATTAATTGCGCTTTAATAGATTTGGATTTTTGTATAGTCAGCGACAAGGTTTCGAATAAATATGTTATTATAGGTTTCAATAAAAGCTAATAGATAAGTAAAAACTGTTTTTGATAGGTAAAATAATGGGTTAAATTTTGTAAATTAAAATTCGTATATTAAAAAGGAAAATCAAAATGAGTTTGACAAAATTTCAAAATGTAATTATCAGAATCCGAATTTATATTATTAAAAGTTGTGGAAAGTAAATTTATTTTATAATTACGGAATTTTTTTAACATATTACCAATTTCTCCCACTGTTTTCATGGATTTTCTGCTAAAAATACGTTCTCATTGTTTTGAAAAATTTTAACAAGAATGAAATAAACAAAGATTAATTACATCGCTGAGAAAAGACAACAAAGCACACTATATAATACAGCTTATTCATTAGTCAAGATTTAGCCGCTCGGTCGTAAAATATAATTTATGTAAAGAAACTTACGTAGGTTGATAGAACTGTCATCAACTATCCTTATCTCAAAATAGGAAATTCAGATTAGAAGTAAGAAGGTATAATCTGATTCTTTCGTTATGCATTATAATTGATTAGAGGATTTAAAAAAATCTGCTGAAAAACTTTTTTTGCGATCGCCAAATTTTGAATACATTGTGATGCAGGAGGTGCTTAATGTCGTAAAACTACCATTAGTCAAAAGCGTCTATAACTTCTTGTTTGTCAAACCAGGCAGTAATATTTTAATTCGATATTTTTTACCACAAAAAAAGACGCAATTAATTATATATTAATTGATTTTCTCTTCAGAAAATTAATTTTATTCGTAGCTTAGTACCATTATATTAAATAAATCATAAGGTTACTACCAATAGTTTTTGGAATTACTCCAAACAGTCTTCCTAAACATTTTATTACAGTTTTCCTGAAATTACTTATAATTTTTTATAACCTTATGGATCCAATCCTGGTTTTCACGCTATAAAGTTGTTCACAAGGTCGTGCAATATTTAACATTTACCCTTGAAGTACGTGCAGTAAAAAATTACAACATATGCATCAAAAACACCCGAACTGTGGAATTGTTACGATATGAAACTGCATAATTAGGTTCCACTCGAATGAACAGGTGATCAATTTATTTAAATCAGGTTTCATATACGTATTATTGAAAAGTATTTGCAATAGCATAAACTTTTTAACTTTCCACTATTAGCGTAGTCCGGATTTTGATGCCCGGAGCATCTTTTTCTCCAGACATCACAAACTATCTGAACTACATAAATCCCGATTTCAATCTCCTGATTGAAATAAACCCTATTGATAGAGCTTTTTATTTCTTGATTTGGCTTTTATGGTTTATTTTGGGGTTTCAGGGCATTTTTAAATCTTTATATTCTTGTTTTCAAGAGATTTTCGATATTTTTCGAATGTTTTCATAATGAAATGAATCTAAAATGTAAATAATTAATAGAAATCTCTAAGATAAGAGAAATTATGGCGCCCAACGTGGGGCGCCATAATTTATAATTACCTTGATTTGACTGAACAATGTATTGAATTAATATCACCGCCAGGATTCTTCCAATCAGTGGAAGTTTCGCCCGAGTATAACGTAAACATCTCCCCTTCCCGCGAAAAGAATCAAAGCAACCAACAAAAATCCAGACCTTGACCTGTATGTACTATATCTAATCCATTTTCTTTAAGTAACATCTGACCACTTCCACTTAATTATTACGTAGTAAATTTGTTAATATTGTTAAATTTGTATTTGAAAATAGCGTTTTCTGTGAAATTCGCATTGCATATTACGATCAATCCGATAATTTGCTAAATAAACATGATTAGCAACGCTTCAATTGCTATTAGGGAGGTTGTTTTGTAACGTTTGATTGGTTGACTAAAATAATGTAATTTTCTGAAATGTGATATCAAATCAACTGAAAGTAAAAAGAATTTATTGCTTACTAAAATTTCCACACAGGTACAAAAAAAAGAAATAAAATTTTAATTTCTTTCTTTGATGAGAAATTAAATTGGCTCAAGAGTAATCAACATTGAAAAGGTATATTTTTTAATATTTTCATTCAAAGAAAAGTTTTAAAAATTTATTGACAACCCACAGACGTAGCTAATGCTAAAAACGTGTACTTTGAATCAAAAAGTATATTTATTTCTTTTTCGAAATATATTTTGGATTGAGGTTTACGATTCTTATAAATTATTACTAGCCGCACCAGCATTAAATTTTGATATTTTTGTACATTCCAAATATAAATCAAGTTATTAACTTTGAAAGCTATATAAGAATGCTTTTAGTCGGTTGGTATTTGGAACCGAACTTTTTTTATTATTATATCTTTATAATATAATTACTAGAAATAATCTTCTTCTTGAGTTTTTAGTTCTGGATGGGTGAACTTTTATACGAAACCTAGATAAATTTTTAATTTAGTAGTTCAAGGAGACACCTTCGTTAACGATTAAACGTTCTTTAAGATAAACGTTTCTTAGAGGCTCCCTTTTGTATTATATGATTCGAGTTAGAAACATTCACCCTTATTTAAAATCTTGAGAGGTTTTGTCACATCTCAGAAGCAGGTTAAATGATAAGCTGAGGCTTTTAACTTCAAACCACTCAAAGATAAGATTTAAATTACATTAGACTTATTTATCTAAGTGCTATATCTGATAAATAATTTCAAAAGAAAGAAAATAGTCCCGCAAATTTCATTTTAAGGTTAGATTTCAGTGGTATACAAATTTGGTATTCTAATATCTGTTTAATGTATCACCATAAAACCTTCGCAATGTTAAAATGAACATATCCATAGAAGTAACATCAGCAAAGTAAAGTTCAGGAAAACTAAAAAGAAATAACTAACTTGAAAAGGAAAACTGAAATAGCATCGAGAGATATAGCTAACTCAGGTTCATTGGTAACTCGGCCAAATTCTCGTAAAATTTTAAATTAGGTTTGTGTTCTTGCGAAGTATAAAAGCAGAGCTGAGGCGAGTATTTTTTATTATTAAAAACTAAACGTTCTTTACGAATTTTTAAGACGAATGCGCGTTTTTGTGTTTTTCTACTAATTAATTTAACAAGATGAAGAGTTCAAGTATTTTTGTTATACAATTGGAATTTTCTGCGCAATTTGAACGTCTTAATAATATTGTCAAGCATTTGTTAACTTCAAAGCAAACAATATGCGATGTGGAATATTATTACTATTTACCAAAATTTGGACGGGGATATACTAGAGAATTTATGCTAATAAAGTACTAGTTGATGGTAATAGGAGTACTATGTAAATAATGTAGAACCACTAAAAAACCACATTAAATGAAAACGTTACCATTCAAGTATCAACATATCTTCATTACATATTATATACAATGAAATTACCAGAAATAAGATCTCTGTTTAATTTTCACGGTTTTCTAAATTATATTGCTCAAGTCATGTGGGGAAAGGTGGCAAGAAAATTGTTCTAAGTAAATCTCATTGTTTCTCACTGTTCCACTTTACCCCACCAAATTATAATGTTTTATATGTATAATTTGAAATTGTAAATTAATAAAGTTTATTTCATTATTTTAAAAAGTTATTGAAACGCCATTGATTGCTGAACAAGCGTTTTGATAATTTTTAGAAGGCAAAAGTAATGTCATAAACATAATACATTGAAATAAATAATTGTATTAGTTAAAATAAAATTTCTCTTGGAAGTAGAAACGAGATCAAATAATAATTAGATAAATTAATAAAATATTAATGAATATGAAAAAGGCAGTGCTTGATTATTATTAAGTTGAATTATAAGAATTCTTAAAGTTGTTTGCATTGAAAGAAAATTAGAAAAGCGAAGCAGGTAAGCAAATTAAATTAATTAAGTTTGTCATGTAGAAAAGGAAAAATTAAATAATTAAAATCAAATTGAAAATTAAATATTCAAGTTGAAAAGGTGATAGTTTAAGGAAACTGTATACATTGTGAATCGTCTGTCAGCTGAAATCAAATGTTGAATATTATCCCATTACATAAAATTTTATTAAGGAATTTCAAAAGTAACATAATTTGAATAGAAATACAATTTGACTTAAAAGTCAGATGACTAATTATGAATCACAACAAAAATAGATTGAAAATTACGAATTACGAAAATTTTGTTTTCCTAATTGAAATTTTCTGATGTGCATGAAATTTCCCCTTTATAGCAAATTTATAAAGACAGTCGTAGTAATACATGTAATTACAATAAATTATTATATGTAATTAATTATACCTGTCGAGTCGTATAGTATAAATAGTAAAGTATACAGAGATCGTTTCAGGACTTTATCTCCGTTATCTTAAGAGATACGAAATTCACTAAATTTGAGAAAGCTTGTATATTTTTACTCAAACCAATAATAATCCCAATAAAAATTCTGAAAGGTGATGAAAAGCGATCATTTTCAGTTTTGAAAATAAGTTCTCCTTTTAAAAGACTTAAAATCTTCTTTAACGTTTATAAAATATTATTATTTTTAATTGAATAAATCAGTTGGATTTATAAATTATTAAAGTAAATTTATTTTGAATTTTGTAGCGTTCACCAGGTTGCGTTATTCGTGTCCGTATTCGTTGCATTTTGAATCAGTGATCAGCTTATAGTCTCGGTTTTAGGGGTGAGCCAGGGTGGGCGTAAAATTCAAACCAGAATTTCCGCCATCATACAGAGCCACCCTAATAGAAATTCATAAATTTTAAATTTGCTGTAAACAATTTGTTTACAGCTCCACCAAACTTAGAAAGGACGCGGCAAATATGCCAACTAATTTGATAAAAATTTGAATGAACCAATGAACGTTGAGTTATTTCTCAAGTACATTCTGTTGTAAAAGTTACAAATCATTGCGTATGTTTACACGCAATAATTTTTACAAAATTCTTTTGAACTTAATATTTACTAAAGTTATTCCAAAAGTGCTTTATTTAATATTTGCGATAACATTTTTTACGTATTTCCTGACTGCAATTTGATAAAATAATTTATGGATTTTAAATATTCGCGCCGAGAAACTTTTCATCTGAGTGTACATTTTTAATTTTAGCAGCGCCTGACACGCCCCTCAAGTCGGTTCTACGGTTGGTGGAGCTGTATTTAATTTTGACAAAAACAACGAAGAATAATCACATATGTCTGGGGGGCGGGGGTCGATAAACTATCGACCGGCAGGGCCGTACTCAGAAATTATGATCCACGTGTTTCTGAATACAGTCCTAACCGTTGATTTTCGTTCTGGTATTGTATCGTTGAAACCTATCTACTTAGTAGATTTACAATGACCAAATCAACTATAATTTTATAATCAATATTAATTATTTAACATTTTGCTCTAAAGCGAGTTATTCACGAATATTCATAATAATATCAGTTTTCGCACTGTTTTTTCAAAAACGGTGGCCATAATCCAGAATCTCTAAACTTTTTTAGAAGTTCAAATAATGATAATAATATTTATTATCGCCACTGCCAGTTTCGTGCCACCCGAATATAATATGGTATTTTCAACCATCTGTTCCGTACTAGTGAAGTATTTAAATCATTTATAATGTATCTTGGGTCAGCAGAAAGACATTTGGTGAATTAAAATTGCTATTATAATATGTACTAGATAGCAACTCATGAGAATCGTTCCCGTGAATATCAGCACAAGAGGAGAACACGTTAAGTGCTTGGTCATTCACTCTCCAATTTATTTAACGGAATTAACCTGATAAATAATGAACACAAATTTCATGTACAATAGAATCAATATTTGATCATTGCAGTAGCACCTGGTGAAATTCTACAGAGCCGGTTCTAGAATTTTGTTTTGAAAATCAAAGTCATTGTTAGGGTCCAGCCGAAGGTGATCGTTTCAGCTAAAGCCATGGGTCCTTGGCTCCTTCTGACAAGCCGCCACTAGATCATTGCTCATACTACAGGAGAACACATTTACCATCAAACAGGAGCAATAATTTAACGACGCCTTTAGTTTAAAATATCCTATTGAAATAGCGAAGGCTTTAAAAAATTAAAATTTTCTAACTAGTAAACCAAAACTACGCTGCCCAAATAAAAATCACCCCCTAAAAAACGGTTATCAGTGTTGTCAGTAACGAAAACTACTTATAGAACAGGAGGGTGTAATACGCCTTAAAAGCTCTGTATTTTATCCACATTTACTTTAGTTTGAATTAATTCTACAAGTTAAAACAACGTAATTAATTTTTAATTAATGAAATTTTTAAATTAAAAACTTTCAACACTTTACAGTAAAATATTCACTCCCCAACTCCGCAGTTTCTCCATTTATTTGAATATAATCATCCAACAGCTACTGTCCAGAAAAACCTTTTATAATTTATTAACATTTTTTCACCATTGTTAAAAACATAAGTATTAAAAAAGTATTAAACGTGACAATCATCAACAAGTCAGAACCGGTATAATATAGAAATTATTTTTAAATTATTCATAACTTCATTTTTATTTTGTTACAAATTTTGAATTTATTGAATTTACTGAATAATATACCAAAATAACTTCGTTATTTGAATACATTTTTTAATTTAATTCTTTGGCTTCCTCTGTTGAATAACTTAGGAAAAACTGTCTGACTAAATTTCTTATACACGGTTAATCAATAGTTTGGACTAATTATATTATAAAAATTGACGTCTCACAAAATGTTATACAATTTCTTTCATAAAAATGTTTCAGAAATTAAGGAAAACGTCGATAAAGTAAAAGTGAATAATAAATTTAGCAATTTGTAAATTTGTATAAAATGTGTTTTGTTTTTAGTTTAATTTCATGAAATTTTAATTAATTTTATCAGTTTAAATCAAATTTTTTTAATTAAATAGTTAATATTACATTGCTTATATTGACTTGAATTAATTTTATTGACCTTTCGGAATGCGTGTTACACCGTAAGCACAATTTACAGAATATAATTTTATGTACAACAAATAGAAAATTTTAAGGGTATTGTGTCCTTCTACGCATGCATGTTCTTATTATTGTAGATGGTTTTAATACGAGGGGAGATTTTTAAGTTCGCGGAATGAGACAGAAGGGGGCATCCATTTTTTACTTTTTTATTTCAATGTCCTTTTTTATTTTCAAGTATGCAGTAGAAGTTGACCAGCGCTCTGACAGGCGCCAAGTGACGTTATAACACATGAAATGGTCATAAAAGTTTATGCAGTGAAAGAAAACGGTCGCCTTAAAGTAAAAAAAGTTGCGAAAATGTTCAGGATATCGGATTCGAGAACTTTGAAGATTCTAAAAGATTATTTGGGCTTGTCAAAGGTCAGCGCAAAATGGGTGCCTAGAATGCTCACACCGCATCAAAAACAAAACCGTGTTGAATGTTGTAAGGAGTTTTTAACGCTGTGTGGTGATTATCCAACAGCTGTTATTATTCGAATTGTCACAACAGATGAAACTTGGGTTCATTCTTATGATCCTGAATCGAAGCAGGAGTCTATGCAGTGACATTTAAAAGGCGGCCCGGCACCAAAGAAATTTTAAAATGTACTTTCTACTGGAAAAGTGATGGCAACAATCTTCTTGAATTTTGAGGGAATTCCTTTAATAGATTATAAAAATAAAGGTACTACCAAACAGGCGCATACTACGCTGGTGTTTTACATCGATTAAAAGAAGAAATTAAATAAAAAAGAAGAGAGAAATTGACCAAAAGTGTACTTTTTGCTACAAGATGATGCACATGTTCACAAGGCGTCATGACGTCATGTGGTTTTAAAGAACTTGTTCATCTACCCCTACAGTCCAGATTTGGCCCTAAGCGATTAACACCTATTTCTAAATTGATAAAAAGAGCTCCGTGGAAGGCATTTCGACAGCGATAGATCGCTCCACGTAGCCGTAAACGAGCATTTTACAAGCAAATATAAAAATTATATTTTTGGAGGTTTATAAAAATTAATTCGCAGAAGTAATAAATGTATTGACATTCGAGGAGTTTATATTGAAAAATAAAATTATAAATAAAATATATACGCTTCTTTCTGCGCCGTTCCGGGAACTTAAAAATCAACACTGGTAGAATAAACAGTTAATAAAATATAAGAAGATGTAGGTGGCAAAAATGTCCAATTTTAGAAAACTACTGTGTAATATTTAACTTTTTTTAAACATTTCTATTAAATCTCCACGTATTTTATGTATTTTATAAAACCTTGTGAACACAAATATTAGCTTTTCATTGTTGAAAGCGTGTTTAAAAGTTCCAAACAAAGCTATAAGAAAGTTAAAGGTTGCAAACCTATTGTGTTTTATGTTCTACAAATAAGCTTTAAAGTATAGCAGCGCACGTGTGCTGCTAAATCTGTAGGTATATGATATAATAATATAACCTTTAAATTTTATATGGTTACATATCAAAATTATCTTTTCGTAATAAAACCCCTGCTCTTCGTATGCTAAAGTAGAACAATAACTTTCCGTTTATAGTTTATGAAAAGCACGATTTGATGAGAACATTCTCGCAACTCAAAACAGATCAAATTTAGTAAATAACCAACTCAATGCTGTCCTACTTATGGTAAACAATATCGTCGAGACTTTTTATTGCCACGTTTATTTGACGTAAGGGCAGTATTTGTGGTAGAAATGATTCGGTTATATGAGAGACGTACGAAAACTAAGTTTTCTTTTATTTTGCAACTCAACTCACTCCAAACACCTGGCTACAGCTTGAACAAGTTTTCTAATATTACCTAAAAAGTTTTAATTGTAATAAAAGTTTTGTAACAGTTTTGGAAGCAATCAATCAACAGATAATTTGCAGAAAATATGTTGATGGTGAAAAATACCAACAACTGCCAATATAAGTTCTTGGTGCTCCAATTGCAGGATCTTGACATCAGAACAGCTCTAATATGTATACCAAATGTTCCACAATAATGATACAAGCCAGCAGATTTATATATTAGACTCATTTAAGTTGGCATGAATGCAGCAACAGTTGCTCTGATGAAGTTACTACTGCAATAACATTGTAAATGTGTAATTAATTTCATATAATTTAAAACATTTTATAATTATATTACTTCTATTTATGGGGAAATAAAATAAAACGGTTTACTCGAGTAAACTCTAGGTCTTCGTCTCAACGCTTCGTTTCTTATCTCTGCCCATCAGAGAGAGTTACTAAGCACAGCTTCTTCCATTGCACTTTGTGATATCCTTATAATATTTACCAGTATCGGGCATTTGCTGATGCCATAAGACAGAATGCGCAAGACAGAACACCGCAAGGACAAAATACCGCAAATATTAGAAATTTTCTATCATAATATTAAATAAATTATTCAAATGACAAACATAATATATTAGATAGACTACGAAATAAATGCTTTCATTTGATTTTCTTTTCAACAGCTTGCGAGTTTCTGTTATTTCCTTATTTAATCCGGAATACCTTTTTCAAGCTGGAAAATGTCTGGCAGTCAAAATTTCACAGATCTTAAACAGATCATCGTAAAATTATAGTTGAGGAACAGGCGATTTATTATCTACCAAGTATTATCTACCCTGATTTTGAATATGGCCCTCACCATCAATTTTCATTGTCAAATTCCCTTTTTGAAACACATGTATATACTTTGTTGATTATAAGGGCCAATTCCTCAACTATAATTTTAAAATTACTTATTTATAAATTACTTCATATAGTATTATTTAAAATTTAATTAAATAATGTTTAATTTAAAAAATATCAAATCTGAAAAAGCTTTTGGTTTAGAATCTCTACCTGTGCCCTTCCGGTTTGTGGCTTATGCTTTTATTCTGTGAACCATTGACCAAAGAAGAGTATATTGTTTATTTTAATCTTTAAATTTAAGAAAATCATTTCAAAAAATTAGATAAAAGAAGAAGCCATATTGATAGTCTTGGGAGAGGAGTTGTTATAATAGATGCCTTTGAAAAATATTTCTTACAAATTCATTTTTACCCACCCATTATAATCTTTCTTTTCGAACCCGCAATACCCGTGCTATAACGCAACCAGTGATCACACGAAGCCACTGTTGTAGTTTTTTTATTCCAATAATAAAATATTTTTTATATCATACATGATAAAGAATATTACGTAAGTAAATAACAATATTGTGAGAAATACATATTAATGTATTTTATCCTTGCTCTATTTTAACTTGCGGTATTTTGTCTACGCGGTATTATGACCGAAGTATTTTGACCGCTGTCAAATGTCGTAGACTGGAGATTTATCGCCTAAGAATAACCGTTTAAACTATGGTTTTAACCAACATAAAGTAACTAAGCTTACCAAATGCCGCCCAAGTATCATCTCTTTATTCCTGAAGTTTTAGTTACCTTATCAGTTTTAATAAAGTGATAACCATACTTGGAGACTTTCCAACATCGGAACGTTTTTATTTAGAATAATTTTAAATTTGTATTACACACTGAAACTAAGGGAAGTTGGCAGTCAAACAATCGAATCATTTTTCAGTTTACCAGTTATCCTTCCTTAGTAAACTGTCATTTACATTATGTCGAAATTCCAAAAATTGTTTTATATGGGCATATAGAAAGTTTATAATGATATTCTTGTATTACACTATTATGCAATTGATTTGTTCGACATGAACGTGAAAAGCCTAAACAGAAAATAGAATATAAATTTTACCATTTCTTATAGTATGTACAATAAATTACATAGCCAACTCCAAGTAAATACAACCAATATGAAAACTTGAAAATCTCTCAAAACTTTAAACACGTTCTTCTCGAAATATAATAATTGTCTCTTCGTTTTGCAACGGTTAAAAAAACCGGAAGTTCCGATCGATTAGGACATATGTAATTTCCCGCCACACCTCAATTCAAGCCTACGAAAACTTCAATTAAAAAAAATGTCACGGTTTTCCAGACGCCATCTCAACCCGGATATCCAGGAAGCCGGATGTCTTAGCGACAAAATAAAATCAAAATAATTTTAATATTTAATTTTTTATATTAGTTACAACTGAAAAACGAACAACACTTGTTTCAAAGCCACAAATAAAAAGAAAAATCAAAGTTTTCTTTTTCATTTCCCTGCATTAATTCACAAAAACCTCTTAATTTTCGAGCGATTAACTGCTAACCCTTAATAATTTTTAGTAATAGTTACTAGTAGAACTCTTGAAATTCTTCTTGAAGTATTTTATCTTTTGACAAGATGATGTTCTGAAAAAATATTCCTCAATCGGGATTCAAACCCTAGCATAGCATATTAGCTGGGAGTAAGCGTGCTATATAAACCACTGCACTACACAAGCGATACGTTTGTGTTGTAAACAACTTCTATATTGCATAATATACAATTTTAGGACCGCTACATATTCTACTGATTAGTAGGTAATTACCTTAGTTATGCGGCCTGAAGACCGCACGAGGGAATCAACGCCAATTAATACCAAACTGTACAAAAAAATTATTTTTCCAATGATGTGTATTATAAATTAGGCTTTTATGTCAAAATGGAATTAGAGATGTTTAATGAATATTTAATTTATTCGGAAAGGCTGGCCATTAACCCCTTCGTGGGCAAATTACTCTGGCTACTTTTAAAAAAATTTCATTGAACCCTTGGAATAGATATTAATTGTTATATTAATAGCACAGTCTGAGAAAATCCAGGTGGAAACCATTTTATCACATTCATTGTGTATCCTAACTACGTGTATTTTAAGCACAAATTCAGCATCTTAAGAGTTTTAGACCACCCTTGGTACACTATAGGTATTTGATAAGTTAATAGTACACGTTAAGCATTCTTATTAAGTCTACTAGTCTGATTCGTATAATTAAGTTAAAAATATGCAAATTTTCAAATGCAGCCATCAGTTTAAACACAATTTCCATGCAACAAAAACATTAAGCTACCTTCTATAAGTAATTTGTAAATGGCGTGTAGAATTCATCCCGCTAATAATCATTAAACATGATATTCAAACTTTTATATTTAATTTTAACTAATGATTCTTAAAGATGATAAATTACGAAATAAAATCGTTTAACACGAAAAAAATGAGAAAAATGCGAAAATACATAGATGCAAATTTAAAAAATTCAGGATAAACAATATTATGATAATAAACAATTTTAGTTATCGTTAGAATTTATTGGGCAAGTTACTCCATGCTTGTCAATCAATTGTTTGGAAAAATTGACCTATAAAGCTAACCACCAGCTACTTTTAAGCATACGTTTCAATTTCCAATAATTTTCCAACCCATTTCGGCTTGAAATTCTATAATTTTGAACCAGCATTCCAAAATATTATTTTTGAATCCAAAATTGTTTCCGATTACGACGACAAAATCAATCTTGTTCATTGTAAGCGTTTTAGTTGTTACGACGCCAAAACTAACTTAATTTTCTATTTCGAGTTAAACACAAACACCAAACATTAAGAATGTCAGCGTTACTGAGTTTCCTTGTTGTATTGTTTCTTGTTTGAAATAGATTGCATTGTATTTACTGAGCGCTCGGATTGTCTAAATTCCGTCTCCAACAAATAATTTCAATGAACTTTTTAAGAGAAAAGAAATCGCTTCCAAGTTGCTAGAAATTTATTGACCAGGCCAAAATTTATTACGCACTTTCTTTCATAACAAATAATTTCCACAATTTTTTCAGCCGATTATAGATACTTTTTTCTGTTTAAATTTCTTAACGCGTCGCGACTAAAAGTCTAAAAATTAATGTGATAACAGGTTTTTCTCGGTATCTCCGAGTATCTTCGATGTAACGTTTCATTTCACCTAAATACGATTAATATTGATTTTTGTGTGTTTGCACTATTCTTCAAGTTAATACAAGAATAAATCCCAAACGAATTCATCATTCAATAGTCTTATCCTTTCAGGAATCCAAGCAATAAATTATTGTTCCTTACTTATTATTAAGAAACACATGATATATGCTACAAAATTTATTAAACTTATAGGAAATTTGTAAAAGAAAGGTGAAATTTTCAATCACTCTTGAACCATGCTTTATCATGATCGTTGACTTTACTATATCTCAGTTTCTAGTTTCAACTTGATATGGGTCATTAAGATCACAATACAGAAGTTGTTTGTTAAATTTTCGTGTTTTACGATTAGATTTGGCAAATTTCCATATAACTTTTATTAAGTATTTATAGCAAATAAAATACTAGAGAGAGGTTTATTGATCCAGATACAATTCACGAAAATAACTCATAAAGTTTTTCATTTCGAGAAAAAATATAAAATTTAAGATTCTATTAATCCAATTTAAATAAAAATATAGAAGAAGACACGTCCTATAAATATTACAACATCGGTGGTGCCAGTTTGTGCAGTTCGTGTTGTGAACTGTAAAATCATAAATAATAGACGAGAATATAAAAATAGCGTGATAAACTGTTAATAATATCAAAAAAATGTCCTTAAATTCTAGATGTAGCCTGGATATAAATACAAATAATTTTTTAATTATTTTTCAATATACAGGTAAAATTCCATAACTTACACTAATCAACGTATCTTGTTCTAACTTTTGATAATCGCCTCAAGTTATCTGCTATATTCCCTCATCAGCACTCAAGTTAAGTACTATAGAGGATCTGCCGTTTAACTTCGAGCGACAGAACGGCTAATGTTTAACAAGCATGTCAGTAATTAAACCCCACGGCTGCTTACATCGGATTGTGGAATTGTGTGCACGTGAATGTTGCATTAGTTTTTACTATACAACATAGTCTACCTGGGATCTGGGACCTAACCTGGCTGGAGTAACCGCACGTCATTAACATGTAACTATTACGGTTAAAATGAAGTCAAATTTAATACTAAATTATACCGCTGTGATAATCTTGCGATGTAACGTTAAAATAACTTGTGATTTATCACCAAGTGATATGACGCGGAAATCATACTTTTAGGAAGTCTCGTTTG
This sequence comes from Podabrus alpinus, assembly GCA_932274525.1. NCBI lineage: Eukaryota > Metazoa > Arthropoda > Insecta > Coleoptera > Cantharidae > Podabrus > Podabrus alpinus. The sequence goes on from OW026451.1 coordinate 160,362,772, forward strand.
TATCGCCAAAAAGTCACATTAGTATCGAATAATTGAGGCAGGATAATACACTAATGCTAATACCTTTCAGAGTTTCCTAGTGTTAAATTCAAAATTTATTTTTGGGTTATTCAAAAACCAAAAAAAAAGAACATTTCATATTGGTAAATTGCTTTCCTGCAATTGTAGATTAAGCATCGTCCATCTAAAATGTCTGAAGCATCCTAAATAACACTTTTATTCCTTATTTTTCATTCAAATTTATTGCAGCTAAGCACAAGATTTTCATTAAAATAAAAGCCTTTTTACACTTTTAGTCATTTAAAACTATTTTAACAACTTTTAAGTGCACTTAAACTAAATGGAGGAAAAAAATTTGCATACTAGTAACAACAGATCTTGGGATTTAAAGGAGTTCGTCAGTTCGACGGTTCATCCTTTTGGACGCTTTGTTGTCTATAAATTTAAATGTGTTTTACAGAGCAATTGCGAATATTTTAGAATAAAGAGTAAACTCGCTTATTTCATCTTTATTTAGAATCTTCAGTTCTTAATTTATCTACGTCTTCAAGGAAATAGTTCTAGTCCGGCCAGGTCATGAAAAGCAGATATATTTTATCTTTTAGCAAAGTTTTTTGTTAACATTTTCTACAAACGTATTAATTAAGTTTTGTACGTAGCTAGAAAATAGTACCTAGTAAGAACAAATTCAAGATTGGTATTAGTAGCTTTGGAGTAAAGAATGAAGGAATTTGTAGTATTTAGATGGACTATATAAGACGTAATTACAACAATTAATTACAAATGTGTTTGTTATATAAAAGAAAACTCAAGTTTATATTCTTGTTTCTAGGATTGCAATAAAAAATATCCGTTCGAGAGCTTTGGTTAAATTTTTTATTTTAAAATGCATTTGTAATTCAAAAGCATGTGACGGCTATGTTGAAATAATTCAAGAAAATCAAAGAATAAATCTCGTGAGATTAGCATATTGATTTAAAATTGCTTTGCTTTCAAGTTCCTTTATTTCCATCAAAGACTGTTACTTTTACTCATCCTGAAGGTTTTTATTTATTTAGAAACCAAAATATTTTAAAATTTCCAAAAATTATGAACAAAAATGTAGTATTAATATAAAAACGAAAGACCGGAGTTTTCAGTTTTTTTGTTCCATATTTTAACTTCCTGAAAAAAACTTCTTAGGTGAAGTTCATATTTACGATTCTTTTGCAAAGCATACCAACAAATAGCATTTTTAATGACGGCTTTTCGGAAAATCTAAAATTGCATGCATTAAATGAAGCTACTTGAATTTATTTTTCAATGTTCGACCTTTAGAAATAGTGTAATTTTTGTTTATAAAATCAATATAATTAAATTTAGGTACCGTAATTAATAATTCAATGTAATTCTTCAATTACTCCGTAATGGAAATAGTAAAAGCATGCTTAATAATTTATTATGCAGCATTACATAAGGGTAATTGTGTTAAACTATTAATTTCGATATTACAATTAACCTACAAAATGTTAAACCGAACGGTAAATATTTTAAGATTAACATTTTTATCTAAGGCTGATAACCTCCACCATGGTATATACTATAAGAATATAGTATTGATTTCACATTACCGTTAAACGCTCGTCTTGACATAAGCCTACGAACAAAATTTGATTTGAATGATAAAATATATTCTGAATTCGGTGGTGGTGGTTTAGATACATCTTTTATCCATTGTGTCATTTGTTATCCGATTACATTTGCACACAGACTTTCTCAACTACTCCTGCTTTGGTACCCCATTTCTTATGAATCTCACAAAAATTACTGCCCGCACAAAATATGCATATCAGTTTTCCAAACTGATTTTCAATATACACATTCCGGACTATACAACAATAATTTTATAAATATTTATAGTACCAGAGGATCTTTTTCAACGGTAAATTATATTTTCAAAGAAAATAAATTCAAAAGAAAATGAAAATTCAGTTAGGAAAACTACACTCGTTTGTAAATTGCTTAATTAACTATCAGCCTAAGCTCTTTGTGGATACGTGTTTTCTTTAACTCTAATAAAAGTTAGGTATTTTTTATTACATCAGGAAATATTTTTTTATTAAATTGAAAAAAAATAAGCTCAATTGCTACAAGAATGGTAGACCATAAAAGTTTTACTGAATAATTTGGGTAGGTACGTTTTTTTGAAGAAAATAACCCTAATTTATAAAAACGTTAATCTATTATTTTGTTCGGCAAAGAAGTTCGTTTCATACTTTTTATTTAAATTGCGTTACATGTTTTACGAACAAAAGTTTTTAAAATTTGGTATAATATCCTGCGGAAATTAAAGTTAATAAAAAATTGTATATTACAGGTAACTTGAATGTATTTGTTTCTTAAATTTTAATGATCGAAATTTACTAGCTTAAACGGAATAATAAAACTCTGATTACACAAATTACTGATGTAGCAAATCAACAAACGTCTTTGGAGAGGATATTTGCAAAATCCTGGTACATCAATCTAACCCTGTTCACTATCAAATTAAACCGAGCTATATAAGTGAGGAAACTTGGTTTGGAAACTTCTTCAATATGTTGTTGAAGGACGTTTACAGTTTCCATAAAAGAACATGCAGCTCTTAATGGATGAACCACAGCGGAGATCTACTTCCATGTGTGACTGCTTCCCCATGCAATCACTTCTTGTATAAGGGCTATCTGACGTTCTACGACAAATTACAAATGTCCCCTTCATTCAGAATATAATCCAACCATTCTACAGTCATTATGGATTTGCTTGCACTCCTTAATATCATTACAACTTTTTATTGCACTACTTTTGTCCGTGGAATTGGCGAAAAAATGCATAATTGTTTCGTCTACATCAAGCACTTGATCATGACCTACTTTATATAATATATGGTTAGAAAATATAATACATTGGAAAATTTATTTGTTTGGTGGTTGCTTGTTTCGCATTGATTGACACGCGCTATCCGGCTGCCTTTTGGCAATATAAACACTCACCGATATACCATTATGCGGGATCAGTCAGTTAAAAATTTGTACCAAAAGGAAATGAAAATTTTATAAAGTTTGAATTAAAAGTTAGAGTAACGTTAATTAAGTGAATAAACGAAGGGTTGTACTGAAGTTTAAAATAAAAGTTGAGAAAAGTTGAGCTATTTAATTATTAAAAAGTTATTTAGTTCAATTCAATTTACGAATAAACCATTTTGCAATCAGAATAATCCCGTAAGACCGAATTGTAAGTTAGTAGTTGTTTCTTACTGACTGAATCTAAACAAGACCCTATAATTTAACGTGGAATCTGAAAAACGAGGTAAATGATTTGGTAATAACTGGAAATTAAACCTATAACTTATTTTGAAACTTATTGTTTATAATCCGAGATCAATTTAAAACTGTCTGGGTACCATCATACCAAAATTACCTTTTATCAATGGATCGTGCGGGATGTCATTGGGTTAATACAGTTAACTATCACCTAACTAGCAGTTTCCAAATTATCGCACACTTATGGAATATTCTCAATAAATACGTAATAATACTTCCTGTAATTTTAAAAATTCTTCGGCTGGAAATATAACCACTTTTACCCCATGACTTCCCACAGCGGCCACCACTGCCTTTTATGTAGAGTTTGTGATCGATAAAAAAAATAGGTAGGAATGAATTGCGATGGTAAGTACTGTAATGTTCTTTGCTTAGCTGCAGTAGCAAGTTAAAAGGATGAACAAGTTGTTAATCGAAATTTAAATAAATGTGCAATTATTAACAGAAATCATGGCAATATGAAAAAAAACGATTACATCGTAAATGAAAGAAAAATTATATCATATAAAATTATTGTTAGTTATAAGTTGTTAGTTAAAAAATTATGTTAGTTAAAATTTGTTATAAAACTAGGTTAATTAGTGAATAGTGTGTTATGCAAACTTAGAAAAAGGTTTCTCGATGACATTTATCACAATTTGGTGCGATAAACTGAACGGACAATTATTCGCTTTAAAATAAACAATTATAGTGCATCAGATTCAAATTTGCGGGTCGTTTCTATAAAAACAATTATTTGAATTAAAATCAAGTGACGAAAATATCGATTAATTTACCTGCCAATAAAAACTTTATAATATAAAAACAGACAGGCGTTGGATTTTGCAACAAAAATAATATTCTTGGTAACGGGTTTGTTTTACCTAGCAACGCAATAAGTTTATGAAGATGTACACGTAATTTTGTTGCTCCAGAATTTTTTACAATAAAATGTGTTAAAATAACCCGAAATAGGGAAGTGAAAGTGGATTAACCTAAAAAGAGGTTATATTACGTGATTGTATAAAAATTTATTAGGGTACTCATCAATTTGTATGAAAAATATGGAATTTATGGTGGTGAATATCGTTGGATTGGAAGAAAATTAAATTAGATGAACACAACGATAATTTGAAGAGAAATTGTGGGTAAACGACCAACAATCAAATTATACGGAAGAAAAATGATGTAATCAGGAAGTGAGGTTAAATTTCTTTAACTATACAGTGCGGACAAATGCTGTCAGGGCATGGCTGCTTTGCCCACTACCTACACAGATTCGGAAAGTTGGCAAGCCCCCGTTGCAGGTATTGCGAGGAAATCGACACCGCGGAACACTCCCTTTTCCACTGTTGGAGATGGGAACGCGAGAGGACAATGGTCTCCCTAACACTGGGGTACACGATGACTCCCGAGGACCTAATCGAAGCAATGCTTGTCGACGAGACACAGTAGCAGCGGATAACTACCCTCGTCACCACCATATTAAGATGTAAGGAGGCAGCCGGGAGAGCCGAGCAACAGGCAGCCGCCGCCGCTACTCTAACGGAGGACACACAAACGGAGGACGACACACAAATGGAGGACTAACGATTCGACGCGAAACCCGGACAGGTAGAAGAGAGGCATGCGGAAGAGCACACGCCACACGCGAGTTCCATCGCATTGCCCCCTACACGGCCGACAAACTAGAACGACACTATCAAAGGAGAAGAACGTGGTCCGATTTTAGGACACATCATCCCGGAAGCAATGCCTGACGGCGGACACCCGGGAGGACAGGTAAGGAAGAAGGTAAGTAAATAAAAAAAAAAAAAACTATACAGTGCGGAATTAATGAACGAAATAAAAGGTCAGAAATCTTATATTAATAAACATTTAATTGCATAATCTATTTATTTAAGAAATTTTGTTATCATTAAATTTAAGGCGTGTGCGTAAACTTTAATTGTTTCCATAACAACCATTTATAAAATTTTATGAAAATTTTTCATTAAAATCAAATTGCCATGAAAATGTTATTTCCAATTATTTAAAATCAATATTAAAAATTTATGAATTTTGTTCATTTTAATGATGAGCTAATGCAATCAAGAAAAGTTATTAACAATAAAAGAATTTTTTTATAAAATTAAGAGCTAGCCGTGGTGACCTACAAAATTTCGTCCACAAAAGTTATCATTGTGGGATAAGCATCCAGGTAAGGGCAAAGTTATTGAAAGCATAATTTATTTAATAAAGTAAGGGGAACATTACATATTTATTTGATCGTACCAACGTAGAGGCTCAGGAACATTACAGTACGTAGGTATGCGCAATACAAGGAAAGTACCAGTGACAGTACGTAACAGTACCTGACAGTAACTTGAAATTTTTTCATATTTTAATGTGAAGTGGAAAACAAATTACTTTTTTTTATAAGTTAAATTTACTTCAAGTATATTTTAAATTATTTTAATTTTGAAACTTTAAAAAACGTCTAGAAAAAATTAAAAAAACTTTAATACTCGTATAAGATCTACTTCAAAATGTTCAAGAGATTATTTAGGCTATATTTTATAAATAATTAAAAATTTGCTTTTTAAATTCGAAGATGCCAGTAAGCTGCTTTTTTAGTTAACGTATGGAAATCTCGCTTTTCACAATATACGAGTATATAATTAGATAAATTAGATAATTAGAATAATTAGATAAATAAATAATTAGACAGATAAAATAATTAGACAGATAAAATAATTATCTATAATATACCGCAAATTCTTTGATCTCATATTAATTCATACATTCTGCATTTTAATATTAATAAGCATCACTTTCAGTAAGTAGTCATTTTTATGTGGCTCACTGCTAATATTTCCCCCTCCCTCTTGCCTAGATTTTCATATTTCTGATAACATAATATAACGGCAAGTAGTGAAATGTACTTTTAAAATTCTAAAGTAAAATAAATTTACGTAAATAAATTTCAAAACAAAAACAATACTTTCCTTACCTAGGGGTTCGGAAAGTAAAAATAATTCAAGTACACATTTTCACACAGATATTTTCTCCCCAAATGCTGCCACCCAATAAAAATACCATGTCAACATACTAGATACAGAATATGATTTATAGATATTAATATTCTCAAATATGTGTATGTAACCGAATGTTTGGTTAGATACGATCAATTAAAAACATCAAGCTGGTTATTTACTCGGAATTCCTGGCGGAAAATTCTCAATCCTGCTTGTATTGGCACAAAAGACCGTCGACTCGTTTCACATCAACAATTTTCTACCTTTAGTAAAGTACTAATAACTATAAGCTTATAAAGTATTTTTTCCCACTTTTCACATTTTTACAAATAACTCGAAGAATTAAAATGTTACAACCTGAATAGTTTTGGAGTTATGGTTTTTCAAAACATCTCAATATGCCAGGTACCAGTTTTTCTTCTACCAGGAATATCTCTAAAACTACTAGAGCTAAAATAAGATTTTCTCTTTGGTTTCACGCAAAATTGCATTTACTTTAAATTCTAACATATACATTTTTGTCATGCACCAAACATGAGGAAATTTTGGAAAACGAGAACCTTGAAAAACATCCTTCAACAAAAATAAAAAAATATGATCATAATATTTTAAAGCTCACAGCTTTGAACCACATACGGATAGACTAAGAGGTATGGAATACTCTCTAGGAATTTTATGCGGAGTTAATCTGAAGACCACTCTTGCATAAAATGAATAGGAAAAAGTTTACTTCGAAAATGAAAACCTAAATTTTTGGGAAAAAATCGAAAAACCCATGTTACCCAACAACAGTCAAAGAGGTCCATAAAGGACGTCCGCAATTTTTTCCGACTTATTAACACCCCTTGTCACAGTTGGTCACAAACTTCGGATCCCCCCAGGAACGTCCTATCCCAAGTAACATTTTCGAGCTGCAAAGTAGCTTTACCAGCCAAATTGACTGTGAAAGCTAGCTGCAAAGGTATACCAGCAGCTGCTAAAATGAGTAAAAGCAGCTATTTTAAAGCCAAGTGGCTGCTCTAAATTAGCTCTAAAGTGGCTCTTGCAGCGCTGCTGGCTGCAAACCTTGGGGCTACAAGCGAGCTGCCAGCTAGCCATGAAGTAGTTGTGACAGCTTTCTATTAGTTAGCTGCCAACTAGCTGCAAAGTGGTTGTGGCAGTTGACTGCCAGCTAGCTGTTGCAGCTTTATCAGTGCTCAAAATTTTTTCGCGATTAGGTACCACGTGAAATATTTCAAAAAATAAATTTTTATAATTGGTTTTTGAGAAATGTATTTATTTTATTAGTCATAATCAGTTACACAAATGTGTTTTTTATTGATGTAAGTTGATATATCTCTACCCCCGTCCATTTTTGTCCCTGTTCACGGTCCGAGAAATTCTGAAACATAAATTTAAACAAATTAAATAACTTACCCGGCTGAGGTTCGAACCAATGTCCATTGCATTCCAAAGTTACTACGCGTACCTCGTTACCATTGCGCCACGGAGACTTGTTACATTATACAAAATTTTTTTGTCTTATACCGAGAAATTCATAAAATTTCAGTTGAAGAAAGTCTTTATAATAAATTAATATTAATTGTTTGGTTTAAAACATTGCTTACTGGCGCTTTTATAAATCTTTTTTCTGCCATATTTAATTAAGTACCTACTAAGTTTTCCGTAAAAAGTGAAATAGAAGCTTATTTTTTTATTGGTTCAGGAACATTCTTAAAAACCATATAAATCGTAAATTCCTTGCGTGCGAATGTGATTTACTATATAATATAAAGACTTGAGTCAATTATTAATAATTAATTATTTTAACCATTTAACACTTATTATTTTAATCTGTCAAAGTAATTTGTTGATAATATTTGGTTTTCATACAAAAATAATAGCAATGCGGCAACTATAAGACGTAATGCGACCACCAAGCAAAACCTGTTAATATTTTTCTAAAAAACGCTATTTCTCAATTTCACTATCGAGTTTTTAACAATAATTAAAAAACAAAATATCAAGTGTTGGGTATCTTTAGACGCGGAAAAAAACCTCTCTTTAATTTGATGTTTCTTTAATTCTTATTCTTTATAATGGAAAGCAGAAATTTAGAAAAAATCTATTTCCCTATGTTCAGCCGGTCACCCGGTATTATAAAATTATCTTTGATATAACAAGGTGCAGAAAGTGGTAAATAACGAAGCACAAGAAAATAACGTTATTTTATTTTATAATTGAAAACGTAATTGTTCCTTCGCCAACTTATTTATTTTAGGATATTATCGTAGTATGGATTAAGTAATAAACTTAAATTACCATTGCAAAACATCTTTCATTTTCAAAGGACCACATGGTGTATTCTTTGTCGGGTTATTTTATTACACCTAAAAGAATATATTTGGTCTCAAAAATCGACGAAACCAATCTCAATACAAAATCTGTTTCTCACGCCCTAAAACTTCCGAAACTTTGCAATATTTTGTAAATGTAACAGTAAATTTCATAGTCATAAAGTTATATTAAAAGTTATATAAAATTTTGCATTATAAACATATAAGCAAGCATACATATTATAATATAAATGTAAAGTTAATAAAAACTTTGAAAACAATAATTGTAAAATATCATTTGTTTATAATATAAAATCAACTAAATCACACGATTTTGGTTTATAAACTACTTTTTTGAATGTTAATAAAACAGTTAATAAAACAAATTTGTCACAATTTATATCATAAACATTCTGCATTATCAAGTAAGTTTTCAATAATTTGGATATATTTATTTGGATTAAACTATATTTTCAAAAATGTTATAAAATTAATTCATGTTTAATCAATTTAAATTCTTTGAACTCCTATAAATTGGTAAACCGTCAATATTAATGTTTATTAAAATTTCTGCAGGAATTTTATCCTTAATCAGGCCTTCAAAATATTTCTTCAAACATATTTCTACACCATTATGCCAATACTGGCTGTTATTATCGTATGTTGTCAAACTAATATTTTTCGGAGTACCCTTTAACGTTCTTGCATCTTTTGGTAAATTCAAGTTAAATCAATTAATTCAATCCTCGATAATTTGGATTTTTTGGTACCATTAGCTTTAAAACGATAGTTTTCCATTTTAAGCGGTTAAATCCAATTTATTGCAAGGCAAGTATATAATTGATCACAAATGTTATAACCTAACTTTTTGTCCACATGGAGCACAAATAGCCAAAAGTAAACAAAACCGACAGATGATCTTAGTACACGGTGTAACAAAATATATTAAAATTAATTTGGTTAACAATAAAGTAAATGCGCCGTGCAACATTCAAGGCTGATTATTACCGCAGCCATAATTTATACCCACAGCGGAGTAAGCTGTCTTAAACCAGCTTGCAACTAGTTACTGAATCCAATTTACAGCCACAGCTGAATCAGCTATATTAGGCCAGCTGCCAGCTAGTTACTGAAGCCAATCTACAGACACAGCTGAAAAAGCTTTCTTAGACGAGCTGTCAGTTAGCTACAGAAGCCATAATAGAGCCAGAGCTGAATAAGCTGCAATAAGCCAGCTTGCAGCTAGTTACCGCAGTCAATTTACAGACACAGCTGAAGAAGCTGTCTTAGAGCAGCTGCCAGCTAGCTACCGAAGCTAATTTATAGCCACAGCTGAACAAGCTGTCTTGAAATCAGTTGCCAGCTAGCTGCCGCAGCAAACTCGTCTATTATAAACCAAAAGGAGCTACTTAAGCTGCTATAACCAGCTGACAGCCAGCTGCAACAGCAAATTTGGCTCTTTCACCTAAATTTGCAGCTAAAATGTTACTTGGGATCCTCACATATGAAAGACCCCCCCTCATTTAATCGAACTTGACACAACATTTTTTACATGACATTTGGAATTTATGGAGTAAATAAATTTTTTACGAAGTGTTACTAACATGGGAAATTTCTGTCGGACTTTTGTCCAACCCATACTCCCCCTGGTCGCATTTTGTGAACCCCACCTTCCCCCTACGCGTGGACGTCCTTTATGGGCGACCCCAAAGGGCAAAACACCTATATTTGTGACTTGCTCAAATACAAATTTTTTTACCATTCTCTAATGCAGCTACTGCAGAGTACTCGGTTCGACTAAATATGCAGTAAGAACTTAATTCTGACCATCTCCATACGGAAGGCAATGACAAACCACCAAGATATACGTAATCTACCTGGTAAACCTCCTTAAAAAGAATATTACGCTAAGGAAATTATTCTGGCAATAAAATGTTTCAAAAAGTTCTAAAAAGTATTGAGTAAATTTTTTGCGCAAAAACCTTTTTCTGGATGGCATCCACAACCGAAATATGCATTAATAAGGCAACTGGAAACGGCATGCCGAGTCTTTCTAGGCCCAGTGAGGAGGCAGAGCATTCTTTGGTGGCGCAAATATGAATTTTATCCATACCTTGAGGTATTTTGGCGGCAATAATGGACTTTTGCGGGGGGGGGAGTGATTATGCCCCGTCAACTTCTCCCTGGAAATGACACTGGCCATTCGTAAAGGAAATTACTTAAAAAGAACTGAATTTGTATGAAAAACATATTTTTATTTAAAATTCAAGAATATTTTCTTGCAGATGCAATAAATTCTTTTAGTTGGTAAGCTTTTTCTTTTGTTTTAATTTTAAACTGCACGGCTCATAAAAATAAACAATACGGTCATATGAAGCCACTAAAACGTAAATGAAAGTAAGTGATTGTTCCGACATTGTAGTTCGTTTTCACCATACAGGCGTTTTAGATTAAATTTCGATAAAACCCAAAGAAAAATATTGTAAATACGAAAATTTACTCAAATTTCTCTAATATATTGCTCAACAACATATTAAAATTCCCAAAACCTCAAACTCTAACTTCATTGATTTCCGTCTTTGTAAGTCTGCCCAATTCTGCCCAAAACCTTCAGTTTTTCATTAAACAAAATTGTAAATCAGAAAATTGGATAAAGTGTCTCTAAGACATTGCTGAACAACATAATATTAAAACTTTCAAATTCTGACTACATGGATTTTGTGAGTCTCTTTGTGAATCTCTATATTCATTTTAGGTTTTTTTTATACCAATTGTTGCTTAAACTTTGTTTAAGATCATTTCCTTTTAGAAAACTTTCAAAGTAATATAACAAGGAAGTTTGGGAGTTTAATGCGTTAGGGATATTTGAAGCAATATTCAGATTGTCAAATTTCTTTTGGTTGAAACCTAAATATCCTGAGCAGAACAGCGGTCCTGAAACTTTTTTAGATAAGAGCACATTCGAAATTCTCTAACACTGATTGGGATATACCTACCCCATATCTTTTTCCAATATTCTCATAATATAATATTTTGAAGCCTTCCAGATGAACTATTTCGAAACATGCGCAATATATTCCTATTTTTTAATAAGCTACTCTTCACCTATAATTATTTGAAGTTCAAAATTATAGATTAGAAATACAAAAAAAGGACACATTCATCAGAATTGTCTTACAATGCCATAAAAAATTGAGGAATAAAATATGAACCTCAATATTGACCTAAAAATTTTAAAATCAGTTGAAAATCGAGAACAATATTTTATTTAAAAAACCTTGATGAAATATAAATGATAAAGTAAAGAAATATTACAAAAATAATTACTCGAAAATATTCTGAAACCACAATAAAGAAAATACGGGATAAATAATATATTTAAACCATATCACAGCAGCAATGAAGAAAATTCAGGGTAAAATCAAAAACATTCTCAGACAATTTGAGACCGGAGAGCTACAAAATTTATTCAAATATCGGGTTCAATATCACAAAAAATATCAAATCTTGCAGAGTTTAACTAAATCTTTCTTGACACATCCCCAACTCGAGTAGTCTTAAAATGTTTTTAAGTTTGTCCTATATATTACATTATTGCTATTTATATTTTGATGTTCAATTCTAAACGGTTTTTTATTTATTTTTGGTATTAATTTATGATTTCGATTTTCCATTTTTCGGGGAAACTAAATTTTCAATGCTAGTTTTCAGTTCCGTTTCGAATAATTTTGAATTTCTATTTAACGTTTTGTTATTATCGTTTTTATTAAAGTGTTAAAAGTTACTTGTCGTTTTTCCACATCCAGATTGAAAAGTTTCCCTAATTTTTATGCCGAGTTTACGAACGTTAAATTTTCATCACAGTTGAAGCTTTTAGAATAAAAGGAAGAAACTAACATGTATTATAGCTCTCTGTATAACACAATATTGCTGCACCTTTCTGTGCAAAAATTGAGTAAATACCGGTAATGCTTTTCAACTTATGAGGTTATAAATGGACAAACAAACAAAAGCCATGACATCCTAAATTCATATACAGCCCAGCCCTTCCCTTTTCAGTCAGTTCAGTCCTGCTTTGTTGTCCTTTCTAACATCCTCCATTTCAGAAAACTTATTTTTCATCAACAAAATTATTTTCTGACCTTACTATTCTACTATTATTACATCAAATTACAGAAAGTAATTTTAACAAAACCAAAGGAAACTTTGGCAATGTTTGAAAAGGTATGGTTGAGGATTTTAATTCCACATGCTTAAAACTTACATTTGAGCTTCATAATCATCATCTGATTGTGAGCTTACTATACTTTCTGAATAATCTTGCTGATGCACCTGTGCAAAAATTAATTAAATGGTGCTAATATTTTTCGAGTTTGGGGTTCCTAATACATAAAGTTGATTCATTTTCAGGTAATATATGGTCAGAGGAAAGCTGCTTTAATCGTACCATCGGAGGATGTAATTATTGATTACCATACGAATATTGCAAATCGTATCATGTTGCTTTGGGATTTAACCTATGCGTATAGACCAATTTCCTATGCACTATACTAAACTACCTATACAGTGGTTAATTCAGGGAAATGTTAAAATTTATGCAGATATAGTCATAACCACGAGAGTTCGAGTATGGCTAATTAATAATAAGGTCGTGTATGTTTACTCGACGTGAAATAATGTTTTTGTACATAATTTTTAGTAGTGATTCGTACTCGAGCTCTCGTGGTTACGGTTACATAGGAAGGACTAAAGGAATTTTACATATTTTCAGAGATCATTAAACTATCCTGACTGAAGGAATAAAATCACCTTCAAAGAAATGGAAAAAGAGCAAGAAGTTCTGGAACTTTTCATTAGAGATACGATATTAATTTTCCGCAATACAGCAAATCGGGCAGAAAATAATAAGTAAATATTGTATGGCTTACATAAATATTACAACATGTAAATATATATCTGAAACCAATATATTTTTTTGCTTTGACCTGATTTGCAACAATTAAGCAAATTTAAAATCTCGCTTCGGAAAAGATTCATAAGCATTATTATTCCTTTTTTCTCTACCGCTATCGATATATAAATATAAACAACCTAACAGCGGGGGTTAGGAAAGTTCGTGCTGTTCAGTTGGCGGACAACTCAATATTTGTGGTAAAGAATGAGGTGATTAGTTCCTTAGAACATGCTATGGATTCGGTAATGGAGAATGCACAGGAGCGTTTTCTAAAAAATGAACCTTTAATTAATGAAGGCATGGAAATGAAAAACTTCCTATAATATTAATTTAAACTAAGCTAAACTATACCCAGAATTTCTAGGTTTCTGCGTAACGCAACTCAAATTTTGGCTTCAAATCTGCCGTTAGCACGGCTCGGTCTTTAGCTCTTCTGGATAATATGTAGACAGTAACTGTTGTTAATTTTAAAAATAATTTTCTCTACTGAAAGAAGAACATCTACCACTGGCTGGTGTTTGATTGTTACTCACCGCAAGGGGGATTAACTATATCTGGTGACGCGGACGGTGTAATACATATATTTTTTTTAAAGCAAGGGTAAGTCTACAGTGTGGATTACGATATGAGTTGCGGTTTTTATCTGTAAATCTACTAACATAAAAAACGTGAGAACTACGTTTTAAACTATTACCTAACTATTATTCAAGGCACGCGATACAATTTCTTTTACATAAATTATTCAGCTAAATAGCTCGATTTGTTGTTTATTCTTATTATATTTTCAAACATTTATTTATTTATAAAAAAAAAACTAATTCATTTCTATTATTCCTATCGACGAGGATGAATTCAGAAGTTTCATCATCAATTCAATTTCGATATTTTTTATACTGAAGAGATTTTCCGGTTAATTAGTTTTCTTAAGAATTACCTTTGAATGGGATAGCTAATTATGTTTTCAAGTGGGCTATATTTAGATATAAATTAATAATATCGTAATAAATTTTATTTTATTTTCTAAAAATATTAAATTAATTTTGTTGGCACACTATTATATACATTACTATGTGCTTAATATGGAAAGATTAAAAAGTTCCGTGAGCGTTTTAATATTAAATTTTCAATGTAACTTTTAGAAAATGTGAAAAACGCGTGATGATATTGTAATAAATTATTTCAATAAAATATTATATAACAAACAAAATAATGCTGGTATTTTAAAATACAAATTATCTTATTTTTCATTAATAAAAATCTCATTTTATTTATAACAAAGGACTAAATTTCATTTGCGTGTAAAATTTTCCGTTACAAGGTTCGGTATGTTTATTGTAAGAGCACAATCACCTCGTTTGAAAAAATTGATTTCTATAAGGAAATTGAACTTTTAGCCGAGGTCGTAGGTGTGAAGCAGTTTGAAGTGCTTTAAACATGTTGAGCAAAGACAATTTCGTGTAGTGCTGCAAACGTATGCTTTTACGACGGTAATTGCCGTAATATTACATTTTTGAATGTTATTGTTACTGTTATTGTTACTGGAGCAATTGCATTCAAGTGTTTGTCGCTGTGGTTTTGGTTACGCACAAACCTCGCATTAAGCTATTATTGCTTTTTTAAAAAGTCGATGAGAGACTTGAACCTGCGAAAAACGAACTCAACGTAATTTAACACACCAAATCGAAATTTTAAGACTCAAATATGTTGCAGAAAATGAGCTGTTAGACGAAGATAAAAAAGAAGAAAAGAAAAGTTAAAGTGAAAAGGTTATAAGGAAAATAGAATAACATTTTCATATCGTATTATGCAAAACTTAAACTGCTTTTGAAGTAAATTATGAAAAACATTCCCAACCTGATTGAATTTTTTTTCAAAATACCAATAATCACAGGTTTATTTTTATGTTTGATAAAATAATCTTGTTTGTTTCTTTTTTCTATATTTATATTTCAAGTTTTGAAGGTACCTTAAAAACCCCAATCAAATTTTATTACGTACCTTGTTTTCGAGCAGGATTCTGTAATCTGAAAAGAAAAAAAAATTGAATTAAATTTTCAAGTTATGGATTAACAATGCTACTACGCGGTAACCACAATTTTTTATTCAATCATAAGGTTAAGTTCAACTCTGACATTCTATATTTTATCATAACCTAACTTAATGTGACATTAAAAGCCGCAACTTAATTAAAAAATGTTATAAAATTTGTAAAACGAATTATACACATGTTGAAAATGAGTGACACTTTAATCCTTGCCATTTGTGTCAGTTTTCATTATTCAATTGAGGCTTATTTAGGTACACAAATGAATTACTCTGCGGTAATAATTATCATTAATATTTATTGTGTACTTTTCAAGAGGATTATTTTCACGGTTTTGCAATTGAAACACAGTGTTTGTGCAAATATGCGACTAGGATAATTTGAAATTTTTTTCAATTGAATTTGCTTGGTCAACACGTTAATGAAGCTGGCAATAATTAACTGCTTGAGTTAACAAGAACAGCCCAGCCAGTGGAGCTAAATTTTACTGATTTATCCTTTTAACTACATATTATAATTTCCGCTCTACCAGTACTGCTTTGTTAACTGTCCACTATCTTAACCCGTTTAGTACAATATGATTTCAATTTATTTTTGTAAAATATCTCTACAATTAACGATTATTAAAGTATTGGGAACTGAATTTAACGTTGAGGGCGCTGCAAATGTAACGAATATGGTGGTTTAAATCGGTTTACATAAAGAAAATAAGTTCACAATAAGAACAAATTGCTGCGAAAGAGTTCAAATATTACCACAATCACTTTAAATATCACTCAAAACTACGATAAAAACATGCACAACTAAATAGCGCTTTTAGTTTAATCACACTTTAACCTCATGTATTACAGTTCTATAAACTGTTACATGGTGGTATTTTCTCATTTGGAGTTCCCAATAGAACTTAAAATATTTCAAATATACATAAGTTATTTGGATATTACGATTACTTTAAAGTTCTGAAATAGAGCGAAACACGTGGTACGGATTATATTTAAACAATTAATTTCATGTAAGTTTCATTTTAGTAACTTGTCATAGTTGTGACATAGTTGAGCGGCCTAAAGGCCGCACTGAAGCTTTTTCAGGTTGGTAACGAGAAAAGAAACCAATGAGAGATGAGCTATGAACAAGAAGATAAACAAAAGTGGTGTTTGTATGTCGCATTGATTTATTATTGGCTAAGTTGGGTGACCTAAAGGTCGCACTGAGGGACCATCTCATAAGCTCAATTTTTTACTTAATTTATTACGTATACTTTGTGAGAGCTGTAACTCCGAAAAAGATCGATTTACAAGAATAAAGTATGATCTGTTCTGTAGGAAATTTAGTTCGCTTTATGTTCTGTTACTTAATATTTTGCTCTAAAGTAAAACCTTTGATGTAAAACTAAGCCAAGATATTCATGAATATTTACAATAATGTATTTTTTCACCCGATTTATCCAATATGGCTCCCAAATCCGGAGTAAATAGACCGTACAAAATTAATATGTTTTTGGACCCTTGTTTTAACCCTTTTCAAACGCCTTTTCGACTGGCCTATTATGTTGCTCATTTATAAATTTATTTGTAGATATTTCTGATCAGAAATCATTAGTTTTATAGAATGACTTCAGATACGTCGGACGGGTCGCGTGATTAAATTGGAGACACGTCGGACAGTTGAACTTGTTTTAGTTGGTTTCTTCCAAAAAACATTTTTAATAACATAATATTTTATTTAGTTAAAATAAATAATAAAGTTAAATGAAACGTCGACAGTTTAATTTGTGTTTTATTATATTTGTCCAATATTTCAAAATCAGTGATTACTATAATCTATACATATTAAAAAATAGTAAAAAAAAGTTATAAATAAAAAGTACTAAATCCGCAATGCCAATAAATTTTTACTAATGATATTAAAAAAACTTCATTTAATTTAATTTATTTATTTCAATTAAATATTTATTTTACTTTCAACATCCAAAACATGATTTGGTAAGAAAAATAAATTCGGCGCTCCGATGTGTATCTAATTTAAATATCTCTGCTTATTTAAATTTTTTAAATTTAAATATCGCATATTTAAATTGAAATTTATTTGAACAATTTAATTAAGTTTATAATTCATGGATAAAAATGTATTTACATTACGAACTTGGTATTTAAATTTTAAAACCAAAATCTGTCGGATTTGAAGTCAAAGTTCGAATTTATAAAAAAGTTTGATTGTTTTTTCGTTTATTATAATTTAAAAAAAATTGAACTGATTAAAAATGTTTACAATAAAGCTAAATTCAACTCTCCGACGTGTCTTAAATTTAATTACGCGACCCGTCCGACGTGTCTCTAATTTAAGTAAGCGACACGTCCGACGAATTTTCGAGATTAAATGTTAATTTATGTTACTTCCAGCTTGAGATTCTCTTTTAAATAGTTTTATAAAATTACAACGAAAGAACAACTTAAGTTAAATTTAAATAATCAAATTTGACATAAAAACAATAGTTTCAAAGAGATTTTTTTTAATTTACACCTTCAACCTCGCTTACCACCATTTATATTCAACTAGCTAGTTATTGTCTCATTTCCTTTTCAATAATATATTCTTCCTGTTTTTTTTCTTATACATATATTCCAGATAATCTAAATAGAAAATTCTGTTGAAATCCTGGCAGCTTTTTCATTTAAAAAAAAATTTGCATTCACACTGCGGTTTCAAATTATTTACTTGATACTGAGTTTAATTTAGGCTTTTAATAAAACCACGTTGTTAAGCTTCTTGGTAATTTTATGTTCATCTCAAGTAGACCCTAGTTATCCTTGTTTAGTGCTTGCGAAAGGTCAAGCTTTATTACCATCAACGGGCTCCGAAATCTTATCAACAAACAAAACAATCTAAATGCTTTTCAATTTCATTAACATTTTATATAGCGCTCACCAAAATGTATATAAAGCCTGCAGATATTTATAATTTGATTATGTATTCAAAATTAGTACAGGTATTGTTAATTGTCTAATTAAATTGAAAGTAATGGGAATTTGAATGTAGGTATTGACACAAGGATTAATGTGTTTTAAAGGACTTTGCAAACTTAATGATTAATAAATGTTAAGGGACAGCTAATTTAAATTATCAAGGCGAGTATAAAACTTTATCTGGTTTGATAAGCTTCCATAAAGCAATTATATGTCAAAAGTTAAGGGTTCCTACAATGCGTACTAAGGGAGCCCAACGTTTTATTCTTTAACAAAATTACAAGTTTTAGATAAGCTAAATGGTTTATACCAGCACATAATTTTGTTTTTCAAGGATTTAAATTATCGCTTTTCCTTTATAGTTTCCTGTTTCAACTTTACATTGTTATGAATATCCCTCGTAAAAATGTAATCTAACTTTTAAGAAATTTGGAGGACGAAAATATAAAATGCTCATAAATCTATTCGTCTATTCGTGCGCGTCTTTAATTACATGGCTTAATTTTGGCGTCTATTATATTTTTTCTTACAAAATATAGGGCTTGCTCTGAAGTTAGAGGAAGTATGCGCAGGTGGGAGACCCGGTTATTTTAAAAGAAGGGACCTTGCAATCTCGTTTTAATTATTAAGGATCATAATAATATTAGTGTGGTGTTAGTAAAACACAATTTACTGTGTTATAATATTAAAAATTTAACGTTAATTATGTTTCTAGCAAAAACAGGCACAGTATAGTTGCGCGGTTGCGCCGTAGGCAATGTTTTATTAACTCCTTAATCAACCAAGCGTGGTTTTAATTACGTATTGAGTTAAAATAGCACAATTTACATAATTTATAACTAATTTATAAAAATTACGTGCAATAGGAGAATAATTGGTATCGATTTAAACTTTAATGGTACCTAAATTATTTTGGATTATCGCAAGAAAAATTTGATGTATTATTTCAAGAAGATGTAAAGTTCAGTGTTTAGTAGGATGTCGATGTTACTAAGTATTAAAGATGATAAGGGGTGACGTAACTACAGGACTTAAGGGAACTGAGAGTTGTCCATGTCAGTCTTCATTTTGACTGAAAGAGAGTTGATAGCGTCATCCAAACGAATATATCGGTAGCTATCGAACACGAACTCTTTTAATATCACTTCAAATAAAATGTTGTCTAAAAAACTATTTTCAATGGGCAATATTCGAAAATACTTTTAATTAAAATTTCTTCGCTTGGATTGAATCAACAAATAATTTTTTTGTTCATGTAAAAGTTTTGCCACAATTTTTTCTGTAATTCCTCTAACGCAGTTTGGTAATTACGCTACTCTTAACTTTAAGTTTACTGAATAAAAACCAAGATTCAGCGTGCGGTTTAATTAATAATTATACACATGTCTGAAACACACATTAAAACACAGCTGTAAAATTAATTATATAAAATTACAGTGGGTTCATAAAACTGGTAAGTAATAATATATTGTAGTAACGTGATTAGAATTTTATCTTAAACGGTTTGAATAGGTGTGATTGATGATGTTAATAACATACGTGAGGTGATATCAAAGGATTCTAATATAAATTTCAAATATTCTAATTTATTTTTATCTAAAACATTCAAATTTATGTAATCGAGTGACATTTCGTAATGGGCTATTTTGTTCTTCGATTAGGGGAGGTTTATCAATACGGTCAATATTTTATAATATTATTTCATCCTTCTGTTAATTTAATCTTGCAACTATAAGCTGCTGCAAATTTGGAGCTCAAGAGCGGGTATGATCTAAGTAACTAATTTGAATTTTTACACCTTTCTGTTACATAAACTTTGATAAACTGTGGTTTATAACTTAAATCTTCACCCTTTTTAAGTTTGTCTTGTCGAGCGTAGTAATTTGTAGACAAGTGTTTCCATCACACAAAATTTAAAAATCGATATCTCAAAAAGCTGTCAAGCGATTTTAACCATTTAATAAATTCTCAGATCTCAACATCTGTGAAATAAAACATACCAAATTTGAGATGGATAGAGTCAAAATTGCGACCAACAGATTGTTTTGATTAATTTTTCTACCGGTTAAAAAAAAGTTTTGCTCGCTCCGCTCGCGACGACTGAATAAATAACGCTATTTAGTTTGTTTATTCACAAAGCTTTCCAATAATTTGAAATATAATAAAATGCTATGTATACAAACGGAAGTTATACTATACCTATTTCATTTTTGGGTTGCAGCAAAAAAATTCTAATATAATAATTATATTATATTTATTTTACATTGCTGCAGAGTAAATAAAATTTACCATTAAAGAGATCAATCATATCGTCCTTTGTAAAGAAATACTTTGTAATTACCCATTGTACTCAATATCCTCCTCCGATTTAAAAATGTTTAAGGTTCGTTTAATAACGACGCTATGTAATGTGACCCTTTTTGTGCAACAGTCTGTATACGGATATTTCCGGGTGAAATTTTCGGGTTTTATTTTTCCACGTGTGTATTGATATTTCAATTTCTAATTAGGAAGAGGCAATTTTTAATTTTTGCATTTATTGTTCTGCGTTTCTGTAAATTTTCTTGTACCACGATTCGGATTCAACATTATTTTGTAAAGAGTACAAACCGTTCATTGATTTCCTCACTCAATAATAAATTATAATTAACTACATCGTCGTTCACCGCACTTGATGGTTTGTTCTGGTTTAGTGATTGCTTCTCGATAAAAAAAATGCTTTTAATGGCGTTTGTAAACCACAGAAGACTATGAAAATTACAGTTTGTGATAATTACATTTATTATGTTATGAAGTGCCCATAAGGATTTGAAAAACTTTTTGGTTTTTCAATTACTTTCAGTCATGTGTTCTACCCGTTCTCTACTCCGTTTTTTTGCTGATATAATTCCACTCAATAGCAAAGTTATTTTAAATTTAATTTATTGATTTATATCAAAATAAATACGTATTATATTATATTACTTGAAACAAAGCTGATGACGTCATCCTATCGTCATATAAAACCAGATTAGCAATCAGATTGCTGATTTGATCGCATCAACGGTCGCACGTGAATGGCTACCTTGAGCAATACTTATTACAATCGCCTACGATTACAATACAATTCCCAGGCCAGATCATCAATCAAAACATCGCTCGGCGATCAAATAACCGCTTGCAATCTGATTGCATTTCTATTGACTAGTAGATGTTTGGGAAATTTGGTGGGAAGCGACGAGATTGCCAATCCGATTGCTTCGAAGTTTGCACTTGAATTTGACTTGGCGAGTTCTTGTTGCTTTTTACCCCATCAATCCGATTTAGTTATTTATTTATTTAATTAGGTATACATGCCTACTTCATAGAAGTCTGACCAAAGAATAACCGCCACGAGACGGTCATTGGCTTAGTAGTTAGAGCGATCAACTACTGATTCTAAAGGCACTGGTTCGAATCCGGGAAGAGCTAATCTACTTTTTTCCTTCTATGACCGTCTCTACTACCAACCCACATTGGCCAGCATGGAAGGTATAGCTAAAAACACGTTCTTAAGAAAAGGAGTGCAGTACTGAGTAAAGATGGCTGGAAGTGATAGAAGTCTTTACGATTTATTTTACGAAGTTAATCACTCCTCGTCTTCTCATCTTCGTTGGTCTAAACTTTCGTATGTGTTTTGGTTTCATTCTTGCATTTACTCTTCCAATCCATCACTCCCATAGTCTTGCGGTCATTGTCTGGTTTTTTCCTTGTTACGTTTTCTAGTCATCTAACTCTCATTACTCTATAGTGTAATGTATGGCTGAGAACAATATGGAGCAAAGTAGGTGTGTATGCATCGGTTTTTTAACGTTCTACGTCTTCCGATTTCCCTCTCTGTGCTCGTTGCGTGTTGAAACTGTGTGACGAGCACAGAGGACCTACAGCTTAACGTGGATTCCGAACCACGGGGATAGACGATTTTTACATCGTCTACTCCAACCAGGGAAGTTTCTTGAGTCAGATATAATGTTACCTGTGGCCAGCAGATAGTCATTTGGTGAGCGAAAAATCCTTCTATAGATAGCACCTCACAAGATTTGAACCTTTGAATCTCGGCATGAGAAGCTAACACGCTAACCGCTCAGCCATTCGCCCACATTCGCAAAGTAGGTACTGTTCATTATAAAGACATCTCCAAGGGTCATATCCATATAAAAAAAATTCCAAAAATGTTGCTTTTTTACGTTTTTCATTTCAAAATTGATATTGACAACGCTTTGTAGTTTGAAAGAGTTGTCTGAGAAAGTTTAATACCATAAAAAGATGTTTAACTCAGAAACTTTAAAGAATCGTCTTCTAGAAATTTGTTTAGGTGGCTCTATAACACCAAGAACATCCAACCAGGAGTAGGTCATTTCATCCAGCTTTGTGGGCCATTTGTACGATTTCGATTACTTTTCCATAGCGTTAATCGTTCCAAGTTTTTCAATCGCAGCATCATTTGACTTTCTAGTAGGGGTGCGCATATAATCGATTAATCGATCACCGTAATTCGAATAATTGATTATTTCATAATCGATTATGATAATTTATAATAATCGATTAATCGATTATAGAAATAATCGATTGTGAAAATTGCGATTGTAAAAATAATCGTGTTTTAATAAATACAACTTTTTAAACTTAAACATAATCCCAACCCCAACAGCAATTAGAACGACCGAATTAATCGATTATTCGAATTACGGTGATCGATTAATCGATTATATGCTCATGCGCACCCTACTCATAATCGAGTTATGAGTTCATAATCGATTATAAACTCATAACTCGATTATGAATAATCGATTATTTCAATAATCGATTAATCGAAAAAAATCGATTATTTTTTATAATCGATTATCGATTATGAAATTTCATAATCGTGCACCCCTACTTTCTAGCCAATCTGTAAAAATTACTGCATCAAACTATGCAAACTGCTAGAATTATACAGACATCCTTTCGGTCCATTTTCTGCCTATTTCGTCCACATTTTGGTAGCTCGGTAAACCACATATGGTGGCAGAAGTTATCCAGCGGCATTCCCAGAAAACATGATGTTTTTGAGGCATTTCGGATAATTTCCGGGTATACTGACCTTTTTTGACAAGAACGCTTTTTTCCTGGATCATGGATGAGGTTATAATAAAGGTATAACATGTAAGGTAACATCCAGTCGTTACTACATAAGTTATTTTCAAATATTTTTACTGTTCTACATCGGCTTAAGTAGTTTTTTATAATGTGTCTCAATTCTCTTACGTTTACAGGGAACGCATATTCATCCAAAGAAATTATTATGCATTTAAAAAATTCGCTTTCTTCATCACTGATAAATAGGGATTGTTTTCCTAGTTTTCAAGGGTCCTTTTAATTTATTCAAAATCATACGCCTTGAAATCTTATTTTTTTTTAGCTTTTCTATGCGATATTTAGTCACTTTTAATTTCATTTAACACAAGAAAATGTATTTTAACCGGTAAGTAAAAACTATTTGCTCTGGAGAAAAATAACCCCCAATGTGTAAAAACCTGTAGATTACGACAAAAACAAAAATTTTTTTCTAGCAAATTTTTAGAGCAAAAAACACGTAAATTTCTGTGTACAACTTGGCCACGCCCAAAGAACTAATTAAATAAATTAGTTAGAAAACAGGTCATGGACCTATATTAAGAGGAAGAAGAAAAGAACAACAACAAAGTAACCCCTGAAGGTGCAAAATAACCTCAATTTGCTGTTCTCCAGTTCCATATTTCTTTTATTTCTTCTTCACTATCATTCTCTCGACCGTTCTCATCTTTCATCGTTTTAATCTTTATATTCCTTTTTCTTTTTTGGTGAATTGAATCTTTAACTTGTTGAAAATATAATAGTGAAATTATTCTTATAAAAATATTTACCAAGTTATTAAACGCTTGCCAAATTGAATGAAATAAGATTCAAAATAATAATATTTGTACAGAAGAGTAATCATTCAATTAGGTAAGTGTTTAATAAATAACTTAGTAATAATTTTAAAAAGAACAATTTTACAATCTTTCTTTTTGTTAACATTTTATTCATTTAGCCATTTGTTTTTGTATGCTTCTTTCTTTCTTCTCTTTGTATATATTCAGATCTTCTTGTTTTTTTATCTTCAACGAAGTCAATCTTGTTCTTCTCTTGCTGTCTGATTTCTCTTCGCATTCTTCATCAAACCATTTCTTGACTCTGGTCGTTTTCTGAATCTTACTGTTCTTTCGGCACTTATTTGCATTGTCATTTTAATATTTTTGCATTCTTTGTTTAAGTCTTCAGCAAATTTTTTCAGTTGCAATCTCTCCGATTTAGTTACTATTCTCAAAATCTCATGAACTGAACAAGATATTAGATGTGCTTTGCGGTGAGTTCCAAAATACCAATACCGATCTACGTAATAATAGGATGGTACGTAATAAAACTATTTTGTAAGTCAAAACCCATTAATAAAACGTTTTTGTTCTACTCCGGTAAATAAATGCTAAACAAGAGATAAACGTAACAAAACGAGTTTTCAAAAACATAACACCCGGGAACATAGTTTTGTTTCGACTTTACTTTGTAATTCACAAGTAATATTTTTTGTTTGTTGTAAGCGTTTAACATAAATGATTTTCTAAGTTAGAAAACTTGGGAGAAATTTATAACATTTTGAAGAGCTACTTTGGTAGCTGAAAGTTTCATCAATTTTATACACCTGGGAACCCTAATATAGGTTGCGCTTATTTCGATAAAAGTAATTAAAGAAATTCAAGTTTTTTTATTACATAACCTAAAAATTATTTAAGTTAGGGAATATTAACCGCCAAAAATAAAATTTTATTAAGGCTTTTATGTTATGTTGCAATCAGAAGAAAGCTTAATAATTTTATGCTCTGCACATAAACTTGCATCTTTATTGGCAATTAAGTGTTAAGAAAATTCTGTTCATTTTGTTAATAGCTGTTCAAAATTTACAACTCTGTACATATTAAAAATTTCATTAATATAATGAAAGAGAAATAAATTTTACTGACTATCCGTTCAGTAATTTCTGTCTTTTCGAAATTGTTACAAAATATTTGTTATATTATACCTTTCGTAGATACAAAACTTATTACTTAATGTTACGACAAACAATAATAAAGTCTTTTAATACTACATTTCATATACATACATACGTAGTATCTTCATTTGTAGAACCTTATAGAGACATTTAAACAGAAAGTTTGGTCATTATTTCAAGCATACACTTTGTTATAATGGAAACATTATACTACATTTCAGTTTAAATCTCCATGTTACTTTTGAAAAATAATATTTTAGTTATGATTTGTTAAAACTTAGTTTTACTTATAAGAGTAAGTAAATCTCAGTTCGTGTACCATCTGAAGTTTATCTTAACTAACGTTACATCCCAAGTCAAATCTCAACTTTGCTGAAAATTTCAGTTAAGTTTAAAACTAACTTCCAAGTAGCTACTTTGATTAATTGGACACAAAAGAATTTATTTGGTAAAGCATAATGATATGAATAAATAATAGCTTCTTATTATATCTACAAAATGTCACGCAATTTATTTCGAAAAGAAAAGCTTTATTGATAAAGTAGTCTTTTCTAAAATGAAATTAGCTGAAAGTCAAATAAAATCTTTTTGTTTGATAGAAAACCTCTGAATATGTAAACTTGGTCAACGATAAGATATTTACCATTCAACGCAAACTTTAGACTTTAATCCCGCCATCGTGTCAAAGTTTCGAGTGAGCCAGATGGGAAATACATGTAGGAAAACCTCGAACAAAACCAACAAGCTGTAAAAAAATAGAAAGGAATATTCGGCCCTTAACATAAAAGGTGATCTACAAGTTTTACTTTAGTCAAATTTTGTTACTATTTATAGACAAAGGTTTTAGCATAATTAAATTTACACATTTGGAAATGTGAGGTTATGAATCGATAAAATGGAACCCTTTAGTTTTGCATATGTCAATAAGTTTCTTGTTCCGGTTAAAGTGAGATACGCACGTGGCTTTTATAATTTATCACTAAAAAATACCATAGAAATATAGTAGTTTGCTTTTAAACAATGCTTATGTCACTAATGATGGATGGACTTATTCAAGTCATCCACCCATTATTGTGCCGATGACGGCAAAATCGATGAAGAAACTGCGCTAAATATACAAGTTCGTAATAGAATTCTACCATCAAAAAAGTTGTTGATATGACGCATATTTACTAACCTCAAATTCTAACAAAAGAAAAAATCTTCATTAAATTTGCCCCATAATTAAAAGTAATGTGAATAGATAAAAGTTAATTTCTATAAATGTTTCAGCGTTACTATGAAATGATACAAAAACATGAAATTTCTGCTGCCATAATACACTGACTCAGTAAGTTTTGTTTTGTTTGGTTTTAATTATATCTCAGTTTCCGTTTTAATTTCCTGTGTGTAGAAAGGTTTTAATATTTTTTCTGACCTGACTCTTTGTAATTATGTTTGCTTTTCAAACTACATTCAATAAAATGTGAAATCACATTTAATTGATGGAACAAAAATTGAAATTTGGGTGTAGTACAACACTTCATTAGGTTTGTTCTGGAATTTCATAATTTAAGTTCTCAACAGAATGTTTAGGTTTTTGTGAAAGTAATTATAGGACTTATAAATAATAAAGTCTTCTAATTAAAGAAATAGCATTTTCTTTGTATTTTCTTTATAATAGCTCGTTTACATTACGGTACAATGGAATTCAATTCAAATTAATGGCTAGCTGAAAATATAATCAGAAAACATAAAACGGAACCTGCTACATTTCGATGCAGAATATTGAAAATTCATTGTTTTAAATTTGAAAATAATCTACTCGTAGTCTTACTAGAATTAGTCCTTTTTCGAAAGACTATGCAAACCACTAAGCTACTCTACCATAAGCATCTTCTCAAAATGAATTTTATTATATTTCCCGTGTAAGTCCCCTGTTATGTATTTGTAAACATTTGAAATACATTAGGGGCAGCTCTTTTTAAAGGAATTTTTAAATCTCGAGACCTCTACTTTAGATTTTTCGGTTTTTTTTTAATATCGTGAAGTTTTCTACAAATTAAGTTGTAACTCTTGATTATCTACAATCGACGGTTTAAGAGTTATTGATTAAATTAAGGAAAGAAATATTAACAACTTCGCAATTAGATAATTTTTGTTTTCCTTGAAAACCAGTACCTGTAGTATAGTAAACGGTTTTTGAAAAATCAATGCAGTTCTCAGAAAAATTGAAATCGCGTTTTGATAATGTATGCAATTTACTACTGAATTCTCAGTTTTCACTCCATATTTGATCGATTCCTGTCGTTGAGACGTTAAAAGTTTAACATTTTAACATTAACCTTTGTGCAGTATAATTTACTACATGTTTATCCATTGATTTCAGTTTTTGTTCGAAATGGGTTGGTTTCTTAAAATATGTACAAACGAAAAGTTGTAGTCCGTTAAATTTTCATTTACTTTTTTTGTAAAACTGAAGTTTATTTGAAGTTTTTAACACATCGTTTCTTTACTTAATCCTTAACTCGGAAGTCATTGATTTTAGTTAATAAAGGGTTATAATCTAGTTTATAGATCTTTTCACGCTCTTTAAAAAAGCATACAACTATTAACACTAAAAATTGCCATTGTCTTGGTGCTGTGACCATTTGAAGGTAGCAATTAAAAATTGCTCTAAAGAGTGCTTAAAGACAACCATTTTAGGAACACCTTGTATATTGTTAACCGCGCATTTTTATTCTCTCTAAAAATTCTCTAATTATTATAAAAAATTTAAAAACGTTGGTTCTGTACAAATATTGTGTAACTCAGGATTATGTCAATTACTTTCTTCTAGAATTACACAAAAATTAAAATTTATACCAACATCAACATCATCAGTGTGGTAGTTATATTCCTGTTGTGCCGGATACACTGCTGTGATCTAAAGCCCAATATCGATCTGTAGGCTATAGACAAGGTAACGGAACACCACCCCTTTACGTATATTTACCTAACAAGTTCTCTTCTGGCTTCCACCAAGTTGATAATAGCCAACGACTGCGTATGTATGTACGTTTATTTCTTTTGCTATTATCTCGTAAACGGTTCCTCGCATTGAACAAATCAAAAGAACTTCTATTTTAGAAAATAAAACTTAAGCAAAAATTATGTTAACAAATATTTTTCTATATAAAGTTTTCGAAATCTCAATCCTCATCTCCACAGCTTTCGTTGTGTCTAAATAAATGGATTTATTCATAGTTGGAAAACTTCGGTACTTTGCACATGTATGTATATATGCACTTCTAAAGTTATTATAAACATGACACAGCATTCACAACATAACATAACATTCGTTCCAAAACAGCTTCAAGACATGCAACATAATTGTGGTGCAATTAAAATTTTGTGTTAAAAACTTTTCAATGTTAACCATAAAGTACCATAGACGAAATTTACCGGTGTGTCTGTAATCCAATGGTCTGTTCTCACCAGTGCGGCCTCCAGGCCGCACAACTAAGATAATCACGTGATAGTACTATTCCCGTGTTTGGTCTGGCACTTTTTTCGGTTTGAAGCTCCGTCGAACCTATTCTGATGGTTCGATTTAGAGCTTTTGCGCTCGTGCAAATGAAACTGTAAATGAACGCAGATAAAGCGTTTGAAAATGTGGAAAAGCAATACAAAATCAAAGACCAGAGTATTGCAATGTAACTTTTATGCTATTGATATCCAATGAAAAAGTTTTCAGTCCTGAAGAAAATTACAGATGCAGTTAATCGAAACGTCGGCCTAATATATAAAGTTTTATTTTCAAGTCCAATATCCCGATAGCTTTAGAAAATCGGAAAATTAGACAAGTTATTTTATTAAAAATATTAATGTAACAAAAAATATTGTATTGTTCTTTTAATAATTCAACAGATTGCCATGGCAGTTCGACCTAAGACCGCATTCAAACTTTGTAGGTGGGAGTGAAAACTTCTATTAAAACAAACCACACAGTAGATGAAAAGAAAGCTTTACTAGAAACTGCAATATAAACTGGACTTTATTTTTATTTTTTTATTTCTAATTTCAATATTAAGAATTTTACAGTTCAGCTAAAATCTCATAACACCTCTTCTTTCAATTTTTGGAGTTTCTACTGCACCAACAACTGGTGTAAATGGAAATTTATATATACTACATAATATTATGTATGTACTATGAACTTTATAGCTCAGCGTTATTTAAAGTGAATTCCGCGTATGAAAGCCAGAAATTTCCTGCCAGAAATATTAAAAATTTGAAATTATTAAATAATCTGTTTTTAAATATGTATTTTTGTAACGCCAAGGGTTCCCCAATGTCTTAAACGTTACAAAAGAGTACCGGGCTCAAAAAAATTTGGGAAACGCTGATATAGCCCATTATTCCGGCCCCGATTTCTTGTATGATTGACTAATTCATATTTTGGTTATATTTTTACTTTCCGAACCCCTAGGTAAGGAAAGTATTGTTATCAGTCAAAATTTGACCCCCCAATTTTTTGACAGATGTTCACGTTTTGAGGTCCCCTGAATCCATTTTTATCATTTTTGGAAGGATGTCTGTATGTATGTGTGTGTGTGAGGGTGTGTGTGTGTGTGTGTGTGTGTGTATGTACGTCTGTGAACACGATAGCGTCTAAACGAAGCAAGCAAATCATTCCAAATTTTGCATATAAGCTTTTTCCTGTCGTAGAACGAAGCCAGATGAAAATAATTTAAATCGTGTAACGGGAAAGGGGGGTTTACCTGGAGCTATTATGACATTATGCGTCATAACTTCGAAACGAAATTAAATATGTAAAAATATATTAATAACAAAAAATTAGCGCTATGGAATTTCCTACATTTTTTCTCCTACAAGTTTTTCTCTAAAATATACAGGGCGTTTCAAAAAATTTTGTATTTGTAAAAAAATTTTGTATTTGTAAATAAAATAGTAAACCGCATTCTACTAACGAAAATAAGATGAAAAGTTTCTAATAACATGGGTCCAAAAATGCTTCGTTTGCAAGATATAGGCATTCAAAAGTTTTTTTCTTCCTATTTTGGCAAAATATGAAATTTTTCATCGATTTACTGTTGAAATTATATAACCATTTTATTTAAAAATATAACATAAAAATTTGCGTCTGTTCGGAAAGTTATGCGATGGCCACATCAGATTTTTTATTCCTATTACCACGTGAATCAGATCTGTATAATAGTGCATAGTTTTGTTTCACCCCGTTTAGCTCAGCATTTTCACAATTCTGAAAATATTGAGAGTACCGAATTAATAAATCAGACAAACTTAATCCAATTCTGGTATGATTTAACTATATTATGATCACTACCAACACCATAGTTATTTTCTTTGAATAATTGGTTTCTTGAAGATACCATACGAAGTTTATGCACTGAATATTTCACTCAAATTTTCTACTTGCTAAAAAAGGGCTGAAATGGCTTACTTTCTTATTATTACTGATGCAATATATTTCAAGTTATAAATTTATAGTTTCAGGAATTGATACCAATCAAAATATTTACCGTCTGCACTACTTTGCAAGTGCAGCAAAATTATCTTTCTTTTACCTGATTGCCGTTGCGATTCACCTACATGTTGTGATGCACCCCATCTCACGGTGCTTTGTTAAAAATTTCATATAATAGGTAGCTTTTCAAATAGGGAAATGTATCGGGTATCTTTTTTTACATACTACATTATATTGGCATATAAAAACAGCACTTAATTATTATGATGAACATAGAAACATACCTAATTAAAATTGTGTTACTATTAATCTTTGTTTGTTATATACATACTTTAGTTGTTTAATTATAGTGAATTTCACACCATTGTTACCTTTAATATTTTATACTATGATTAATTGAATATGTTTATTGTTAATTTTCTTAATCTAGCAGGGTTAATAACGGTATTAACTGTTCTAGCACCCGTTCATGTTGTATAATATATTGGGTATTATACTATACATTGTATTAGTAATGTATTGACGAATAATAGAAAATGTATTAAGAAATAAACATTTTTTGAAAACAAAAAGTTGTATTTAGATTGCACATTTTGTAAATATAAAAAATATATTTAAATATATCTTAGCAAATAAATTATTTTTTCCACTACTAGTCATATAGGCTACCATTATAACTTATCCAAGTCACATGTGAAGTGACGCATTTTAGACATGCAGTAAATAATATTTTCATTATACAAATGAACCAATGAAATGATTTGACAGATTCATTATACACTTAAGTTAAAAAAATGAACCAATGAAATGATTTGACATACGTGATTTAAAATTTGTCAACAACTGTCAAATCAACAAAACAAAACTGTAATTTGAAATAAATATTTTAAATTTGAAAATTTTTTTATTAAAAAGAATTTAAAAAATGGTAATAAATCTAGTAGTGGAAAAAATAGTATATAAACCACGGTTGTGAAGACCATTATTGCCTCCGCGCGTTATATTGCTCGGTGCAAAGCACCTCGGAATATAATCTTGGCGCTAGGGCAATAATGACGGCCTTCACAACCTTGATATATAATGTACTATTACCAACTCAAAAATTATAAAAATCCCAATATAATAAAAACTAAATATAGAAATTCTATGAAAATTACAATTTACGAAGAACGGGGCTTGAAAATAATGAAAAATTAAAAAAAAGATGTTAAGTTTTGATCTAATTAGGCCCTCTTCAGGCCAACACAATCAATAAATAAAGGGCAATTAAAATTAAGATAAACTCGTAAAAATGTTTTATTAATAACTAGCTGGCACGGGCGGCATCCGCCGCCCTTAGCCATCTAGACCCAGAATAGATCCGAGTAGGCCATAGTTGTTCGGCCTTCGGCCTCACAGACCGGACCATAATAGATCCGTGAAGGCCAAAGTTGTTCGGCCTTCGGCCTCACAGGGCGGACAATAATAGATCCGTGAAGGCCATAGTTGTTCGCCCTTCGGCCTCACAGACCGGACCATAATAGATCCGTGAAGGCCATAGTTGTTCGGCCTTCGGCCTCACAGACCGGACCATAATAGATCCGTGAAGGCCATAGTTGTTCGGCCTTCGGCCTCACAGACCGGACCATAATAGATCCGTGAAGGCCATAGTTGTTCGGCCTTCGGCCTCACAGACCGGACCATAATAGATCCGTGAAGGCCATAGTTGTTCGGCCTTCGGCCTCACAGACCGGACCATAATAGATCCGTGAAGGCCATAGTTGTTCGGCCTTCGGCCTCACAGACCGGACCATAATAGATCCGTGAAGGTCAAAGTTGTTCGGCCTTCGGCCTCACAGACCGGACCATAATAGATCCGTGAAGGCCA
The DNA here is from genome assembly GCA_932274525.1 of Podabrus alpinus. Lineage (NCBI taxonomy): Eukaryota > Metazoa > Arthropoda > Insecta > Coleoptera > Cantharidae > Podabrus > Podabrus alpinus. Next base: position 160,395,788 of record OW026451.1, read on the forward strand.
TAGTTGTTCGGCCTTCGGCCTCACAGACCGGACCATAATAGATCCGTGAAGGCCATAGTTGTTCGGCCTTCGGCCTCACAGACCGGACCATAATAGATCCGTGAAGGCCAAAGTTGTTCAGCCTTCGGCCTTACAGACCGGACCATAATAGATCCGTGAAGGCCATAGTTGTTCGGCCTCACAGACCGGACCATAATAGATCCGTGAAGGCCATAGTTGTTCGGCCTTCGGCCTCACAGACCGGACCATAATAGATCCGTGAAGGCCATAGTTGTTCGGCCTTCGGCCTCACAGACCGGACCATAATAGATCCGTGAAGGTCAAAGTTGTTTGGCCTTCGGCCTCACAGACCGGACCATAATAGATCCGTGAAGGCCATAGTTGTTCGGCCTTCGGCCTCACAGACCGGACCATAATAGATCCGTGAAGGCCATAGTTGTTCGGCCTTCGGCCTCACAGACCGGACCATAATAGATCCGTGAAGGCCATAGTTGTTCGGCCTTCGGCCTCACAGACCGGACCATAATAGATCCGTGAAGGTCAAAGTTGTTCGGCCTTCGGCCTCACAGACCGGATCATAATAGATCCGTGAAGGCCATAGTTGTTCGGCCTTCGGCCTCACAGACCGGACCATAATAGATCCGTGAAGGCCATAGTTGTTCGGCCTTCGGCCTCACAGACCGAACCATAATAGATCCGTGAAAGCCATAGTTGTTCGTCCTTCGGCCTCACAGGGCGGACAATAATAGATCCGTGAAGGCCATAGTTGTTCGGCCTTTATCTGTCATCTGTCATCCGTCATCCGTCATCGGTCATCTGTCATCTGTCATCTGTCATCTGTCATCTGTCATCTGTCATCTGTCATCTGTCATCTGTCATCTGTCATCTGTCATCTGTCATCTGTCATCTGTCATCCGTCATCCGTCATCCGTCATCTGTCATCTGTCATCCGTCATCCGTCATCCGTCATCTGTCATCCGTCATCTGTCATCCGTCATCTGTCATCTGTCATCTGTCATCTGTCATACATACTGCTATGTCCTCCTCCTAATAAAATGTTAGGCACAGGAAGGTACACACATTATTGCCCCTTCTTACTAAGCTCGCGGGTTGAGTCGTTCAGGGAGTGGGTCCCTTGTGGTTCGAACTTAATTAGAGGCGACGTTGCTATGCTCATTGGCTCTCTCAGGATATTTAACTTTGCTTTCCTTTTTTGAGTAAAAAAGAAATAAAAAACTTTCATCAACTCCCATACAAATTTTATTATAGTAAAGAAAAGAAAAATTATCAAACTGTCTTTCATGAAAGAACATTAATACTAAATAAATCTTGGATTACAAATCCAAGGTGAATAAACCTTTTAATATAAAATAATCAAATTTAATACTAATTTGAAACAAAGAGGCTTCCACTCTTTATCCCAATGTTTTTGATTGTGAAACCAATCAAGTCTTTCACTTTTAAATTCACATAAACAAATTAAAATAAATTATGCACAGTACCTGTTTCCTGGACAAATCGCAGTTTTTATTTTTATTAAAAAGGATATCATTTAGTCGCTGTTTGTGTGCGCCCTGCTTTAATCTTTACTTGCAAAGATTCAACTTTATTCCACCGGTCATCACTTTGCTTGGTGTCATCTGAAGTGGTACTTTACTTTTTACTAGTGCTGAAATTTGTGCTCGTATTTGCATCCTTCCTATTGAGAATCTCCAAAAATATTGAGGTAAGTTGTTCCATTAATTTGCAATGATTTTCTTGTTATCCAGAAAATTTTTATATGAATAGATTTTTGTAAATTACAACATTTCCATTGCATTTGTTTATGTCCTTGACATCTATTTTTAGAATCGACGTTGGACAAACGACTTCTAACCTCTCCGAAGTCAAATGAATTTGTTTAACCTCCAAATTCAGGTAAATAATATTTTTCGGAGAGCATCGAAAAATGCATGCACGCAGCTGAGTTACCAGAGGTGAACTGATTTTTGATCGAAAATCGATACAATTGGTATTCTTGTTTGAATTTTGTGAGTCAAATCCATGTATTTTTGAATTTATTTCTCTCTAATAAATTATTTTTATTCTAGATTTTTCTTCTGCATCAACCTCGATTTCCTTTGGAACATCTTCCCGAGCAGTTTGATTGGTACATTCCATTTTTATCAATTTTATGGATTGTTGATTGACTCATTCTCGTCCATCTTGGTTGTTTGCAAGGCGTTACACAAATTTGACCCTTATTAACTAATTTGTTAATTTATCCTTTGAAAATATACACATTAAATGCATGAAACAATTACATAATTTTTGATATGCTTACATTTTTACAGAGAATGTTATTTGCAGAGTAAATTGGTTTACAAATTCTTAAATTTTTTAGGTTATCATGATTAATACATTTTTACAAATTTTGAGCTAATTAAGTTTTTTGTTTCATTTCTGATGTGACAATCATCAGTTTATTTAGATTTAGCAATCTTTGTCATGTTTCATTCATCCTGAGAGACTCAAATAAATTTAGAAAATTGAAATTTTGAAAAATAAAAAATTTCTCGTAGAGCAAATTTTTAAAGTGTCTTTCGACTTAGAATTTTGTGCTTGTTTCGAATATATGATTCATTTTAGCATCGGGAGCCTTTCTTATTCATTTTAACACACAGCAATACATACATATATACATAATCTTCACGTAAAGTTACATCTTCATGTAAAGTTAAATCTTCCGCAAAGAGGTGGATCTTCCACGTTCTGCGACCTATATAAAGTGCTCCGGTCTTATTCGCGGCATTCAGATTAATTTGTTAGTGGTTTTTTGTTAGTGGTTTGCATTTTTCGAATTAAAGCCGCCATCCCCGCCATCTGTTGACAGTATTTTCAGATTAATTTGTTAGTGGTTTTTTGTTAGTAGTTTTTTGTTAGTGGTTTGCATTTTTCGAATTTGATTTTCGAAAAAAGCGAATAACTTTTTTCCCCGCCACTGACTGTATGTCAGATTAATTACACAGCTCTACAAAACAAAAGTTTTTTTTTGTTGCTCTGGATATCAACGCAAATTTTTACGTTTTCAAGTGCCCAGATTACGAATATATTCATGAAAGTTCTCAATGTGCTCGTATTTTCATGATTTTTGCATATCTTATATTTTGAACAATTATCGGTTTGTTAAAAATAAAATTTAATTTTCCAGTCATGATTAGGCTTTTGCGCAACTTTTTCGCGCATACAAACATCACGTGATCCCCACTCTCAGACCCCTTGCTCCACAGGACAGCTGAGATCTCAGTTATTTTACAATATTGAAGTACGTACACGTGAATCTGGATAAGTTGTCATGGATCAATATTTTGTTTCAATTACTGAATGTCCATTCTAATATATTTGTCTTGTCTTCTAAAATATGAGTTCGTCACGAAGAAAGTGTAAATATTCTAGTGATTTATTTTGTTATATTTGCGGTGTTTATATACCAAAAAAACAAAAAAGAAATATCACAGACTTTGTCAAAGAGACTTATGTTGAATATTTCGGTTTAAAAATTGACAAATTAGGTAAACCATGGGTTCCTAATAAAGTTTGTAAGTCCTGTGTTGAGTCTGTACGGTTATGGAAAAAAGGAGAACGTTCTGGATTAGACTTTGGTATTCCTATGATCTGGATGGAGCCTATGAATCATTTAGATGATTGTTACTTTTGCGTAGTAGATGTTATAGGTTTTAATCGAAATCAAACGTGGAAATACCCAGACTTACAGTCTACGAAATGTCCGGTTCTACATAGTGAAAGTCTCCCTCGGCCTATTTACGTCTCAAAAGTAATTCGCACTCCCTCAGAAACAATGATGTTGCCAAATTCTCAGAAATCGGGACCGTCTACCAGTGGAAGTGAATGGGAGGGTGAAACATCTACGCCAAAATTATTTTCTCAAAATGAACTCAGTGATTTAATACGTGATCTCAATTTATCAAAACAAGGATCAGAACTATTAGCCTCAAGATTGAAAGAAAAAAATTTATTGGCACCAACAGTAACAATTACAACATACAGAACGCGAGAAAAAGGGTTATTAGAATTTTTTAGTGAAAATGAAGGATTGGTGTATTGTAATGATATCGCGAAGCTGCTTCTAGACATGGGTTTAAAAGAATACAAATCTACTGAGTGGCGCCTTTTTATTGACAGTTGCAAAAGAAGTTTAAAATGCGTCTTATTGCACAATGGAAATAAATTTGCATCAATTCCAATTGCCCATTAAACGAAACTCAAAGAAGAATATGAAAATGTAAAATTAGTTTTAGAGAAAATTAAATATTCGGAGCATCAATGGTCAATCTGTGTGGATTTAAAAATGGTTAATTTTTTACTTGGCCAACAAAGTGGATACACAAAATACCCTTGCTTTATTTGTATGTGGGACAGTAGAGCAAAGCAACTTCATTGGGAACAAGATGTTTGGCCTGTAAGAAATTCTTTAACTGTCGGTAAAGCCAATGTAATAAGGGAGCCGCTGGTGAGCAGAGACAAAATCATACTTCCACCATTACATATTAAGTTAGGTATGATAAAGCAATTTGTAAAAGCATTGAACAAGGACGGAGATTGTTTTAATTACATTTGCAGAAAATTACAAAGCTTAGTATGGAAAAATTGAAAGGTGGAATATTTGATGGTCCTCAAATACGGCAATTGATGAAAGACTCAGATTTTACCAAAGTTATGACTGTTCCGGAAAGTAAAGCTTGGAAAAGTTTTGTGTTGGTTGTCGAAAATTTCCTAGGTAACCATAAAGCAGCAAATTATGAAGAAATTGTGCAAAATATGCTGACAAACTTTCAGACTTTAGGAGCAAATATGAGTATTAAATTACACTATCTCCGCAATCATCTAGATAAATTTCCAGATAATTTAGGAAATTATAGTGAGGAACAGGGAGAGCGGTTTCACCAAGATCTAAAAGTGATGGAGGAAAGGTATCAGGGTCGATGGGATTGTCACATGATGGCAGATTACTGCTGGTCTTTGCAAAGAGATTGTCCCCTGAAAAACTATAAAAGAAAAGCTCATAAAAGGCGTTTTATGGAAATATAAAATATATTTTCGACATTTTCCTGTTTATTTGATTCTATGTATCCTAATTTCTCAAAACATTACTGACATTATAAATATATCTGTTATTTTATTTCTCGTTTTTTGATTTTTGTAATGTAAAATGAAAATAAAGATTTAAAAAAAAATCAGAGCAAATCTAACAAAATCATTGATAGTTTCATGAATTGTGTGCATAAATGGACCCAAAATCATTTTCATATCTAGGGCAACAAAACCACTGTAGACCAGTGTTATTTGACAAATTAAATTTTTTGTCAAACTTGTGATTTGATTTTCGAAAAAAGCGAATAACTTTTTTCCCCGAGCGAATTTCTTCTCCATTTTATAAAAAAAAACTGCGCCTGGAGCTACAAAATAACTGTGCAAAATTTGGTCGAGATCGGTCCACGGGTCTAGGAACGTATGGTGAACAAACAAACACGCAAACAAACAGATCTTCTCTTTTATATATTTATAGATATAGATATATTAATAAAAATTAGAAAAATAAAAATGCACATATTTTAGAGAAACACCACATTTTCATTAAAAGAAACTTCTATTTCAGGCCATGATTTATTACGTGTTAACAAAACTTAAATTAGTGTTTGGAAATTGAAAACTTGGTTTTCCAAGTTTATTTCACGTTTGTCCTCGCTGAAAAGTTAAAATAGTAGTATATGTTGTGCATTTTTAAAGGTAAAGGTCGTACTGCAAATATTCTAATGTGAGTTTAAATTGAAAATATACAAGTCAATAATTATTATACCATTAAAACATAGGTACTCTTTATTTACAAAACAAAATAAACAACAAGAAGTACCTAATGTAGATTTTACATTTTTGAACTTGTAATTTTCTATATTTGTATTTACTTGTAATGCTTTTTATTGGAAGTCGCACAATATAGCCGGAAAAACGCTCTGAATTAATTAACACATGGTGTCAGAAACAAGAGAGTTTCGAATACAATTTTTTTTAATTGTCTCATAACTTTTTACTCACTACTTCGTTTTTGTTATGGAAACAAATTTTCGTTATTGGAAGTAATATAAGTTTTGACTTTGTACAATTAAAATTTCTAATTAATTAGAGACCTTGTCATAGGAAATGATTGATAGTATCTAATTAAATTATCACTTCATTGTTTCACCAAGTTCTAAGGAAACAAAAGCACTTTTTTGTTTTATTTTACATGTAAATAAAAACTCTTCTTTCATATTTTGGTGGATAATTTTGGACTAACGGAATAGTGGTGGTATGAGTGCGGAATACACCAATTAACGTCGATTCAATTCTTAGGTTGTATTCATTACGATAAATACAAAACCGCGACGCAATAAAAATAACAAATATAGAGAATACTTTTAAATTTTTTACAAGTGTCAGAGTGAAATATGCGTGTGCAAATTTCCCCGAGGTGTAATTGTCAAGCATGCATTACTGGCTTATAATATACACGACCCCGTGTCGCTTTAACTTAATCCCACGATAGATAGCACCAAACCCGCTTTATTAATTTAATTTGTAGAAGTTGTTCACATTATGTGCCATAGGTAGTATTTATAAATTCATGTTACACGTTCACTTTTCCACTTGTTTTACATCTTCTACCCATGCGTTACCTATAAAATTAAAGTTTAATTTGCTCCATGTCGCAATGTCTTGACTAATCGAAGTTGAAATTAATTCAATAAACGGCCTTTATAAACTTCTTAGCAATTTTCGGCTTTTAACTTTATATTCTAAAAAAGTTTTCCTTCCTACTACGTATTATTTTCAAATTAAGCCGCTTATTTCGTTCTACCTACGAAGACGATTATTTAAAAATTTAAGAGATCCCTTTAAGTCTTAAGTTAAAGTTACTTTACAACTAAAATAAAAAAAACTCGAACAAACATTACACGACCTCTTCGGCTTTGTGAAATATTTTTCTTAGAAGTTTTACTCTTTAATATTTTAAGCCCACGTCAATTTTATTATAAATTAATATACGCAAACAAAAAGATTGTTTCCCAAATAAAAAGCGTTTATATATAACGCAGATGACGTCACCCTTCGAATTTATTCTCCCTAATACATAGTCGCTGGTTGCGGTGGTTCCTTGGAAGACATTCCTTAAGTGGTAATTTTATTATGATGAATAGAAGTGAGATCTCGCTATTTCTACTTATCATAAAATATAATAGAATATTTAGGAGATAGTATAGAACGGCGCTTCGCACCTCGATAATCTAGATCTTACTGCACACAATGAAGTGTTTTCAACTACTTTAGCTTGTTTGTTTGTTCGCTATGCATTCCTAGGTCCTTTGACCGATACGAACCACATTTGGGACAGTAATTCTGCAGGACCCTGTAGGTAGACCTACTATTTGTATGAAAATAGAATAGAATTTCATGAGGGAATATTTGGGAAGGAAGATTATAGGGATGACGCCCATGAATGGTGAATGGATTACCAAGATGCTACATGAAGTTATGTGTCCTAAATCATTTGAAGACCTTAGAACACTTGACGGTATTATTTACTTACTTGGAGTTCTAGACGATGATAGATAATCGATTGGACACTACTAATTCTCAAAGCAGTTAAGAATTATTCTGGAATGAAATCTAGATGATGACATCATCTAGATATACATTGTATAAGCACGGATTTGAGGCAGTCAACTAAACACCGCAGAAAAAAAACTTCTTCTTCTTCTTCCACTTTTACTAGGACAAGCCTGTTTTTCTTTAGACAATTCACCTCGGTGGTGTTTCTATGGATGACGATACTCAGCTCTCTCTCCATCGTTTTCGGGGCCTTCCTACTGGTCTTCTTCCGTGTGGGTTCCCCTCCCTTACGATTTTCGGTATGCGCTCCTCTCCCATTCTATCCACATGTGCATTCCACTCTTTCCTTCTTGCTTTAACAAACTTCACGATGTCTATTATTCCGCATTGCTGACGAATCTCTTTACTAGGAATTCTGTCCATCAGAGTTTTCCCCGCAATATTTCTTATTGTTCTCATTTCGGTAGTTCTCAGCAGTTGTTTGTTTTTGATGTTTCAGCGCGGGTTTCTGCGGCATATGTGGTCTCACTGCTGTCTTATATATTCGGATCTTATTCTCTACTGACATGTGTTTGTTTCTCCAGAAGATGTCCCGAAGGCATCCCGATATCATGGCTCTTTTATAGCCTGTTGTTTCACCTCTCCTTGTATATCACGCGTACTTGATAGGTTGGTTTGTCGTTTGCAACCATCCTGTATATAAAGTAAATTAAGCAAAAACGCATAATTGTAACAAACATACTTAAAAAGTGCTAATAAAGCAAAATTGCCCTCGTCGCACTTTTAGTAGGTCAAATTAAATTTATGCATGTAATTCATTGAACTTTAATTCATCATAATTGCACTTCCGTATATTAAGTAGGTAAAATTTAAATCATAGTCATCATCAAGTCCATAACTTTAATTTAAAATATAGCATTTAAAATGTGATAATTTAGCAATTAAGTTTTGTATAAATACAACCTACAATTTGAGTTGTTACTCACTTCACCGAAGTAGTAAGAAAGAGTGTTATGGACTTAAGTCTAATCCATAAATCTTTGTGAGACTGCAAAGAATAACATCTCTTATCTACTACTTTCGACATGGTCCTTCGAACCGGATTAGCAAGATAGAGTGTTATGGACTTAAGTCTAATCCATAAATCTTTGTGAGACTGCGAAGAATAACATCTCTGATCTTCTATTTTCGACATGTTCCTTCGAGCCTTAAGAAGATAAACCAGCAAGAGCAACAACAAATACAACGGTCCAAGCAAGAGATCAAACAGCAACACAAACAAATACAACGGTCCAAACAAGAGATCAAACAATCAAAATACAAAGGGTCCACAGCGACGCCACAAGCAAACAACGCAACGGTCCAATACAAAGGTCCAAACAATCAACAAACAAGGGTCCACAGCGACGCCACAAGCAAATACAACGGTCCAAACAAGAGATCAAACAATCAAAATACAAAGGGTCCACAGCGACGCCACAAGCAAACAACGGTCCAAACAAGAGATCAAACAATCAAAGCACACAAAGGTCCACAGCGACGCCAAAAAGAAGACAAGCACTTAAGAAGAGAACGAGTAATCATTCAGTAGAGAAAACATCAAAAAATAATAGAGATATGGATGCCCAAGCGATACGTTTAAGAAGACAACAAGTTAGATTGTTCTACCTGGGAACAGAAATGGATACCATAACAAATAAGTTATCACAAGATGATCAATACACGAAGGACATTACCTGTTCTAATGGTTTCCCTTCAATTTCTATTTTGCACCTTAGTGGTTCTTTGGATATTGTTAAGCATTTTGTTTTTTCTTCGGATATTATCTTCATGTTGTATATTTTTGCTGTCGTGACAAACTGATGTAACAGCCTTTGAAGGTCGTCTTCGTTATTAGCGATTAACGTCGCGTCGTCAGCATAACAGATTATGTTTACTTCTTTTCTACCAATTCTAAAGCCTTGTCTGGTTTTGACGGTGTTGATGATCTCGTCCATCACCAAGTTAAAGAGCATTGGACTAAGCGAATCCCCTTGTCTGACCCCGTTGATGTGGGTATTTCTTTGGTTGTGATGCCTCCAGTTCTTATTATCGTTTTAGTGTTCCGGTATAGTTATTATGTTGTTTATTAGCTTGATTAATAGCTTGGGAACGTTCTTCTCAGCTAATATTCTTGTCACGTCTGTCAATTTTACTCTGTCGAATGCCTTTGACAGGTCGACAAAACACATAAAGGCCGGAGTATTGTACTCTATGGACTTTTCGCACATCTGCCGTATAACAAATATACGTAGCATCTGTCGTAGATCTATTTCGTCGAAAACCAAACTGCTTTTCGTTATTTTATACCACGTCGTTGATCTTGGAGAGTATTATTTTGGTAGTTAGTTTTAATGCAGAGCTGAGCAGTGTGATTCCTCTGTAGTTTTCTGGTCTATTCTTATTTCCATTTTTGTGGATTGGGACAGTTAAACTAGTTCTGAACTATTCTGGGATGTTTTGAAGGTCAAAAACTTTTTAAATGAATATCACCATTGCGTCTGTTAGCGCTTCACCTCCGTATTTCAGGAGTTCATTGGGGATACCATCTGCTCCCGCTGCTTTTCTACCCTTCAGATTCTGTAGTGCCTTTGTTATCTCTATTTTATCTATTTTGATTGTTTCGGTCTGAGCTTCTTCGTGGAACAAATCGTTTTCGCTTGAGTTGTGATTCTGCTGATACATATTTTTGAAGTATTCGGTCCATTGTGCAGCGCTAATTTTATTTAAGTTGAGGTTTTCGTTCAGATCGGCTTTCCTTTTTCGAACCAACTTCCAGATCTATGTCTGTGCCCCCGTCAGATCACGCTTCATGTCCTTGGTGAACCTCTCCCAATAATCTTCCTTTATTTCCCTTATTATTTGGGCTACCTTATTCCTGGTTGCTTTATATTTCCTATAGTTTTCTGGTGATTGTGAAGACCTATATAATGCGTACATTTGCTTCTTTTCTTTACTGAGGATTTTCACCTCTTCTGTGAACCATGGCGTGTTATTAACGGGCCTTGATCAGACTTTTCTCGTACCACATGCTTCTTCAGCTGCTTGGATTATATTTGTTTTTAGTTTTCTCCATGATCTATCTAGTGAGTCGGTCGTAGCGATTCTGTTGGCTTTTATTTTTTGTACCAGTCTTTGTACGTACAACCATCTAGTGCTGTCGCATCTGAGGTTTTCTATGTTTAGCTTTTCCCTGTTAGGGGGCGTTGGACATTTCTTATACGTTAATGGATGGGTCAGTCTTAACTTGCATAGTACTAGACCATGGTCACTACCATCATTAGCCGAATTTAGAGTTCTTACATCTACGATTCTCGATGGCATTATGCTACGACTCGTTATTATGTAATCCAGTGTTGACGTTTGTCCTCTGGTGTTTTTCCAAGTGACCTTATATTTTTTATCATGGTCGAAGAAGGTGTTGTTGATTCTCAATTCGTTCTGTCAACAGAATTCCACCAACAGATCCCCATTATCATTTTCCACGTCTTCGTTAAACCGCTGTTTCACTCCTGGTACTATATACGATCCCACTCTTGCATTGAGATCTCCCATCAGTATTATGTCTTCATTATGTGGTATTAAATTTATTTCGTTTTGTAGATCTTCATAGAATGCTTCTCTCTCGTTTTTTGGTTTACTAATATCTGGAGCGTATACACTTATAAAGTTCGTATTTTTGCTGTTCAGTTTGACGGTGACCCTGATTATTATCTCGTTGGTGTATGTTATGATTTCGATTAATGTATGAAATTTTTTGCGTATCAGGAACGCCACTCCCTCTTTAGCTCGGCTCTCCTTTGTTTTCCCATTGTAGGCCAGTAGGTATAGTCGCCATACTTTCGGGTGCCTTTACCTTGCTTTTTTGTTTCTGACAATGCGCATATGTCGATTCGTTTTTCTGTAATCTCTATTATTATCTCTTGATCTCTTGAGTTCCATGACATTACATTCCATGTTGCTAATCTTATCGCGCTACCTTTCAAAAATCGTTTATTCCTTTTTCCTTGCGTCGTCTTATTCTGTTCAATCAGTCCAATTCCGAGGCTATATCCAGTTCTTTGAGCAGTATTCAATCTGGGATAGCTTGCTAGGCTGGTCTCAAATGGTCTGTTTGGTCCGCGGAAGGTATTTTATTTCCCTCCTACCCTGCCTTTTAGCCGAGCATTCCCCTATCAGCCACCTGGGGACGCGTTCTCTAGGAGTTACAGCCTCTCCCAGAGAGAAAAAAAACTTATAAACAAAAAATGTATTCAAGTGATTCCAAGATGCGCGATGATTGATGAAAACAAAGCCTGACTAAAATCATCATAGCTTTGCAAAGACGTCACAACAGCGAAGCTCACAACTTGTTACGAAAAATTTTCTCTTTTTCGCAACAACGTTGAATTTATTAAATTCAACTTATTTCATTTAGCGACAAATTTCGTAATGCCCGGTAAATGGAATGAATTTGACGGAGATTAGACTCGCGCATGCTATGATAAGGTCTTCTTGGGTTAGCGCTCGTACCGAGCGGTCGGTTTTGTGTTTTACTGTGAAGTGAATATAATTTTGGTTCCAATTTTGATAAAATATTGGTGGCGATTTTGTGAGGGGTCCCTTTCCGCATCATGAATTGTTTTGGATGATTTGCGCTCCAACCCATTATGGGGATTTTACATTCGTGTTTGCAGAATTGTGGATGTATTCCAGGTCGTTATCTTTTTGTCGGACCACCTTGTCCATATTTTCTGGAAGGATATTTTTTTACTCAGTTCGGTAAGTTCTTTAATTTGAGCTGATTGCTTCACAGGGAAATGCATTACTCGACTTGGCCAATTTTCCGCCGTACATCTGGTGTTCGATTACGTTTTAATTAACCCTTGGCTGTTTTTATATTTTTTATGTGTTATTTTATAACATAGGTTTTCATCGTCTTGCATATTTTTTTGTACGAATGTTGGCCGAGATAGTTGATACGCCGTAAGTTTTCGTTTTCTGCACGATGAGATATTCTATCTAATCTCACACGTTCGCATACGTTGGATGGAGTACCAAGTGTTTGCACTTTACTTTTTGATAATTATTTTAATTAATTATATTATTTAATTATGTATTATTATTTGGGTTACTTTTGTATTTTATTCCCACTAGAAAACATCAACCGGCGTTGGTCAAATGCAACGACTTTGAAAGTCCTAAGCGTTTGACATGGGTTCGAATTTCGTATTTGTAATTCTATGTTAAACATTTTTTCTTGTGTTTATTTTGCTTTATGTTTATTTTTTTATGAAAGGCTGCGATGTCCGACCCATATACAGGGTGCGGCATTTCATCGAGGTTGCGACCGTTTATTTTATCGTAGGGCGTTCGATATGGTTCCACCTTCTTGTGGGAATTTTATTTAACCATTCGAACGTGCCTTTGGTTTGTTTTTGGGAGTGATTCTCGGTGGCAGTGTCGTTGCCACTGTACCAATTCTAGTTGGCTAACACCTATTTACATCCGATATCGTTTATATCTTTTTTGCCTTCTGACAATTAACATCCAATTGTCCATTTTAATTGTGTTGTGTTAGCAAAGCTGTTTCCTTGATCTCTCCGGGGCGTTTCTTTCACACGATCCACGACTCTCGCCGCCGCAATAAACGAGCTAGTTTATATCGACCACCAGGGCCCCACGCAAAATTAAAGTAGATGGTTTATTCTTCTGCGTGGACATTATCTTTTCCAAACTGCTTCTCATTAGAGCAGTAAGGAAAGATTTTGTTTCAAACTAACATGAGATTGGTCCAAAATTTTCTCTGAGTATTTGCTCAACACAACGGCAAGAAAACAATAACTAAAACTGAAAAATCAAGCTCTCCGAAGTGCAAGAAAATCTGTCCTACTCTGAAGTCTCATCAATTGCGTGTATTCAAACTTGGAAGCAAATATTTTGAATTACAAATCAACAAATCTATTTAAGAAAATTCCTCCCCAGGATAAACGTATTAATTAAGACGAAGTGACAAGGTATTCTGTAGAATTTAAAAGTTAAATCTCCAATCCTGCTGTTAAAAAACTTAATGTAAGAGTAACATTAAATATTGGAATATTCGAGGTGCACATCAATCGAGTTCCAACTGATTCACGCACTAGATGGCTAAGGGCGGCCGATAAGCCGCGCGTGTCAGCTAGTAATATATAAAAATCTTTATTGGCCAATTCGCCAAAAAGAAGTAAATAATTTAATCGTAGAAAAAAATAAACTGGTCAAAGAAAGTGATTGAGCAGCATCAAAGAACCAATACATATCTTCAGTCAAATTAACAGTCAGTTGAAAAGTTTTCAACTGGGACATAAAGGATGTTTAAAAGCAGCAGTCGTTACAAAATTCTTGAAATACCTACATACATTAAATACTAAAAAACATTTAAACAGTTAAAAATGAACTACATATTTAAAAAAATTTGCAATGTAACAAATTTAATATTCAAGTACACTAACAAATTCATTTGGATTAATGAACGTATGGGATTCCAATTACGGAAAATCAATCACCAAGCAGCAAAAAGCTTTTTTAATTCGATTAAAAATTACAAACAAAGAGAATAATTTATTTTTTAATAAAATATAACTTTTTTAATTGGGCAAAAATCTAAATAATTAATTAAATTACTTAGTAAAAATACTAAAACTAATCAGAATCACACGCGTATTATTAAACATTCTTGGTTTGAAATTTTTCTTTTATCAGCATTTTTGCTAGCTGTCACAGCTGGCATAGCTGTGAATATATAGCTGTCAGTCAGCTGTCAGCTATCGACCAGCCTCAAAATGCTACTTAGGCATATTTTTGTACGTTGGTAGCATGCGTTTAGTTAAAGCAGCATACTTTAAACAGAACGTTAAAAAGAGAATTAAGATAAAATATTAATATCTTTAAAAAAGTAAATGGGGATCAATATTAAGCAGCAGAAGATATTTAAAGAAAACAGATACACATCTTAAAATAAATTTCATGACACTCAGCGAACATATCATGACACGTTAAAAGGATTGAATTGAAAAATAGCTTCCCCAGATGATTAAATAGCCAAATAACCAATATTGAATATTTTCGTAGAACAACTGGATCAAGGTAGTTGTTACAAAAAAGTGTTATGTAAATTCCCTTCAAGATATTAATTCCGCTTACAAAACTACAACAGTGTAAATTAAATAATGCGAATTGTAAATATAGAGAAAACGTGTTCACCCAATCATCCACGTTGCAAAAGTAGGGTAATGGATCTCAATTAAAGTAAATCTGATTATACTGAACTATATCAACTACACAAAAAGTTGTTGATAGCTTACTTTACACAAACGCCAAGAAAATATTATTGAAATAAAACACTGCTCTGGTTCTGTTTTGTTTATCATGAAATTAACTTGCAGTTGAATCTCAATCAATAAGAATATTAAATGGGATGCAAATTTAATCTCACAAAGTCGGATTTATGAAAAGATGTTTACTAAATTTCTCGATAAACAATAAACAGGTAAATTTCAATAATGTCCAGCCAATTAATAATATTTAACAACAAAAGCACGTATTTTGAAATAAATTACATTCCACGCCACTGCACATTTTGCACATAGGGGGTTCAAAGTTACACTTCGATTCCCTTGTATCATTCAATTCCTTATGCTGATACTGTAGCGATTCATGTCTTGAATGACTTGAAGAATTTTGAGCACCATTGCAGCTATAAAATTCAACTTTACAATTGATGACAGTCTCATATGAGCTGTAGTATTAGTAAGGTGTCAATAAATATTGCAATGGTTAGTAGTCTTTGTTGGTTACTATCAATTAAGTAAAATATCAATGCAATTTAAAAGGAAACAAAATGGTACAAAACAGTAAATATGGTCGTAGTTTAATGGTACTGCATTTGACTGTTAATTCATTGTTTGGTCCCTACGGGTGATTCAACAGTCAAATAATATTGGACAATAACGTTGAAAAGCTAACTGAAGATCTTAATCTCAAAAAATTGTTATTTAAATATCTCTTTCTACGTCCATCCAGTAAAATTAGCTATTTCTGATCATCTTTTAGACTAGTAAGTAGTTCTTCACAAAACTAGGGCGGAAAAGTGATACAAGTATGTAGGGTGGTCGACAGTGGATCACCAATTTTTCAAACCCATATATCTTGGAAAATAATACATGAAGTTTATTGAAATTTTGGGTAGAGTAATATGGACTATAATCTTATCGAAATATTCTAATTTAAACTGAGTTGTATTACAAGCAAACTATGAAAAAAATATTTAATTTTAAATGCATAATGATTCAGTGTTGACCAGGGGTGGTCCACATTGGATCGGCCTACGGTTAACAGTGGATCAGCCACCACGATTATTCCACATATTTTAAAATGGAAAAACTAACAGATTTTCAAACTAAAAATATAGAAAAACAATATATTTTCGAAAAATATATTATAGAGAAACAGAAAAAATACATTTTCGAGATAAAAATATAGGAAAATAAAAAAATTAGCACATTTTCAATAGAGAAAGATCAACTGAGAACTTATAATAAGACCGTCGCCTAGCGGTACCGCTAATTATTGGATTCGGAAGGATATGAATCTTACATCCTGTTCTTTGACCATGTTTTGGTTAACCATGTAGCACTGATCCACTATATACCAACCCACCATTTAATTTTCAAACCGTGGTTTTGACAACACAAAATGAGTAAAACCTGTTATTCAAGTGTCCTCACGTGCGTTAATTATTTCTTAAAACAATGAAAACATCCAGAACTCTATCATAGAAGATCTGATCAAATTACACAAAAAGTTCAACTTACCTGATAATAACAAATGGAGGCTTTAAACCACAAATGTAACTGGTGAACATGCGACCATCAACGGAACCGCTCAGTTGTGAAATGAGTCAATGAGGGATCACATTGGCTACCACGTACATCTCGCGGAAGCGCATGCATACAATGGTTTAACTAATAAATGAATGATTCACTGTGTACCAACGATCCACTGTTGACCACCCTACCCTACACTTTACCGATCTCTACTATAAAATAAATTGGAAGAGTCAGTAAAACGTATCTACGACTTTTCCATGATATTGATAATTTCTTTTTGTATTGTACAGTAAAACACCCGCCATTACGCAGTGTGCCAAATTATGTAATCATGGCTATGATACAAAATTATTAACTTCCATTTTTTTTATTTGTGCTTTTAATTTTTGTCCTGCCCTTTGTTCTTATATTTAAAATCAAAATTTAATAACTTCACTTTCGTCAAAGAGTATTGAAGAAAAGTTTTGAAGTTGAAGTTTTAATTTCAATTTGTTTTGTGATCAGCTGTGATTGAAATGAACATAACTGAAAGTTCGCAGATCTTGTGATGCATTTTATTTGCGAAACTTTAATTCTAAAACAATTCTTTTAGTTTGTTTTATTCCGCTAATTATTTCCTTGCCGTTTTTTATATGGTTGTAATTTTCAACTCCGTTAATTTCGTTGTGGAAATATTTTAGAATTTGTCCACCAGTGACGCGTGTACCTATATGGATTAACCGGAATCGAAATTATTCAAAATGTGAACGCTAACCTAACCACTGAAGGTCATAAGGAGGGGTCGAATTGATTTAACAATTTTTCAGCAGCTTAATTTTTTTTTACAATATACATGTCGATGATTTAAAATTAAATTTTTCACTTTTTGGAATGTATGTGGTTTCCATTATAATATATTTTTCAATAGTCATTTCAATTAAAAACAATTACTTAACGCAAAATTTAAAAAAGAAAGATGAACAATAATTTTGAGCTTTAAAAGTTTTTCTTTTTTTAATTTAAGTAGACGCGAAATTTTAATTTTGGAAACTCCTCCCTCTTCCATATGGCACTGTTCTTACTCCCCCCTCCACTATTCTTAGAGTTAACTGTGACGAATCTAATTTTCGATCATTAGGTATCTCGTTAATCGATTCATGTGCTTCACTGGTAGACAAAAATGTTGGAGAATCTCGTTAATCTATACATATGCGTGTTGTAGATAGACGAAAGATTTTGTTTAACACGTTGGCTCCCATATGTCTCGTATCACCGGTTGCTTCATTAAATTTGATTAATTATGTACCACGCAGTTATACGTACAGAATTAAAGTGTTCTGTATTGTACCAAAACTTTGCCCACTTAAAATTTAGTAACTATGGTTCATTGGAATACCATCCATGTAGTTTATTCGATCTTTTTCCAATACCAGTCTGTTTTACTGAGTTCTTAATTTACACTTGCAAGATATCACGGGTGATACATAATGTTCATATGTGAACCAATAAGTATTATCACCGGTGATACATATCGTCACCCTAATTCTAAAACCTCATAAATCCAAATTTATACGATTTTGAGATTTTAATTGTATGATATAGAGAAATCCAAAATACATCGTTCTAAAACCTCGTAATAAATAAATTATACTTATTGTGACATCTATAAAACTATTAAGTGTGAAAAATCAAGTCAATACTAATAATATATTTCTTACAATTCACTTTTTTCAGCCTCCTGTAAAATTTGATTTACTAGACTTACGAGGTTTTAGAATTAGGGTGACGATATGGTACCTCATGGCAGATTTCTCAAAACCACCCTTGGGGGCCAACGTGCATATTTTTATTTGGGAAAACGCATGTGTATTATCTGTGATGTTAAAACAGCAAATGTATTTGTGTCGACCCGCTTGGAAGATTTAAATATGCAATGTATTTTTACTCACGTTCTCTGATTTTCGTAGTAATTCGATGCGCATTTTTCAACATCAATATGGTTATAACGATAACATATTCGATAACATGGTGTTATCTTCGATCTTGCACATCTGTCTTAAAAATACGTCGATTAACTAATCAATCTTGGAAGCACTAACAAAGTCTTTTTATTAGACTTATTAGATATTAGAAAATTGGATTATTGTATTATATTACTACCTCGAATCCAGGGGTACGCCAGAGCAGGGTGAGCTATACCTGGCCAAAATCTGCTTTTCTTCTATTCGGTAATTTTGTACCTTCAAATTGAATTCATTTTTCAAAGAAGTTTATTCGACGATCGACTACAGTTGTAGTCCACTCAAGACGTGATTAAATGGAGTAAAATCAGGAAGAAAGAATGGAATAACCATGTGGAACGAATGAATAGTGGAAGACTGGCACAATATTGTAAAAATGGACTGCCGAAGGGCAAGAGACTACCGGGACGACCGCCCAAGAGATGAGCCCAAAGCTGCTTTTCCTCATCGGTTGAAGTCCGATCCTAGTCCAAAGTAGAAGAAGAAAGATTTAGAAGAACACAAAAGATATTAAATCAAATATTTAAACATTTCCTTACTTAGTTTAATCAATAACTCGAAAACTGTTGATTTTAGATAATCAAGTAGTGTTATAATCTATTTTGTACATAATTCAACGCTCTTTAGACAATAACTAAACTATTAACACTAAAAAAAATCAATAGTTTCGGTGCTACGATCATTTGAAAGTAAATATTAGAAAATTGCATTAAAGCGGATTAAATCCCAAAATGTGTGTATTTGGAAAATTTTTCTTTTAAAATGTCTTCTAACGTTACCTAACAACGTTCCATTGGTCACGTGAACACCCTCTATGTAATTACATTTTATGTAAGTACGGACAAAATGCTCTTTGTGTAGATATAAATTTGGAAAATTTCATAGCCAATTTTGAAATGTTTTGAGTCTGCCCTTTTGGGCAGTCACAATTAAGGGCTTAAGGTCACAATTTGAATAGGACCCTGTGTAGTACTGTAAGATTATGTACATGTTGGGTTTCACAAAGGTAATTTCTGAAACAAGAATAATTACAAACGTCCCGAACATGAAAAATTAAATTGAAACTAAAAGGGACCGAGGAATGTAATTAATGAAAATTCGAAATCCTAACTTACGACATGTGCCGATCTTATTAGAATTTCCTCAGGTAAGAAGAGTCAACAAATAAAAGTCAATTAAAAGTTGAAACTAATTTTTAAAATACAAAATTTAATGAAGAGAACGCGGTAAGAAATTAAAATATAATTACAAAATAAATATAATCGAAAATATGATTAAAAACTTTTGACTGTACAAAACGAAGTGAAATTCGGACCAAGTTACTTAAAATAGCGGTGGAAATTTAACATTACAAAATGTAAAACGATTTTCTCTTAGTTACCTATGAAAATTATGATGAAAAGCTTGAAATACGGACATGTGGATAACTAAATTTTGGTTTTGGCTTAAAAAGATTCGATTATTTGTTACGGTTGGAAAACCCTCGGCCATACAATGGTCCTAACGGGGCTTTTAGGCCGTTGTATGGGCTCAGGGTTTAGAAACTGTTTGTAACAGATAATATAAACAGATAATTTTTGCTTATTTTTGAATTTTTGTTGTAAATTTTTATAAAATAGATACGAACCAAATTAAATTTTTAAAAATTAACAAGCTAAGTCATTATTAAAATGGATTATTTTAACCGACCAAATTAAGTGACGTATCATATCGTGCAACAATATATTACGAACCAATTAAGAATTATGGAACGATTGAACATTTTCGCAGTTTCATAAAATACTTTATTGAAGAAGTATCATAGCAACTTATCAAAACTAATTTACTCTTTATGTCGAATTACTGGACCAAGAAGACTCATAAAGGACAACCGATGACAACAGACTGAC
The DNA here is from genome assembly GCA_932274525.1 of Podabrus alpinus. Taxonomy (NCBI): domain Eukaryota; kingdom Metazoa; phylum Arthropoda; class Insecta; order Coleoptera; family Cantharidae; genus Podabrus; species Podabrus alpinus. The sequence goes on from OW026451.1 coordinate 160,416,209, forward strand.
GTCAATTAACAGCACTACGTATAGGCTTGGAGCCAAAGCCTTTGATAACATTTATTATTAATTTAAATAGAACAATTTAAGTTGTACAAAATATTATTAATTAAATATTTGTTATATTTTCAAAGGAATTTGAATTAAAAGTTTGAGAGTCTAATATAAAATGTTTGAAATTGAAGAAAGCTTTTTAAAAGTTTCTCCTTCGCTCTCTTGATTTTCAACATTTTCTTGATAAGTCAATCGATAATGTTTTCTAGAGGCAAACCTAAAGTAGTTAAAAAGAATGACAATCGCAAAATTCTGAATGTTGTGCGACGGTAAACTATTATCTTCGGGCGCATTCTATTAGCATATAACAAATGTATATCCGGATCCCATATCCTTATTTCGCTCATAACCAGGCTCCTCACGTGCATCTCGGTTACACATTTCCTTTGCCATATGTAAGTGACTGACGTTTTACTCACTATACACTGAATTTCGGGTTTCGGTAATATTAAATCGAACGCAATCTGGCCTACAGCTTACACTACATTATTCTGTTTTGTGAGCTTCTTGCTTTTTACTAAAATTTACTTCTTTCAAATATCAAAATTCTTAGGATTATTGAACAACTAAATGAAACTCTAAAAAGCAGTATATGATGTCATCTTTCGTTTCATTCCTAATATTTTATATTATAATAACTTGGTAAAAATTTTATTACTCTAATTATTATACATGCCACTGCGGATAAAAAGGAGCCCAGCATAAAATCCTGCAAAATTAATATTAATAAAACTTTGAAAGTGCATCGCTGCTTAAACAATTTTCTTGAAAACTAATCTTTTAAGAGTAAATAAAACTGAAAGGAATAAAACCATGCAATATCTACTTTTGATATTTTAAAAACTAGAAACTCACAAAGTTCGTCTTCACTCAAGTGTGGAGTTATTGTGTCATCATAGTTGCAAAGATAGCATTCATTGTTGTATGCTTTTGTACATGAGGTGCTTCTTAAGAACTTTAGAGTTATTCTATACTTATCTTTATTGTTACTGTTATAAAATTATACACTTTAGCATGAGCTGTTTTTAGAAAAAAAATTTTTAAGACTGATATAAAAAATAATATTTAGATTTTAATTTTAGATTTAAATTGTAATTTGGAAACATTAAAACGTGACGTTTGAAAAAAAAACAGGAATTCTTAATTAAACGAACCCTAATATTTCACTTTCGAAATGTTTCCCTTAGCGAAAGAGACACTAAGCAAAACTTTATAAATTTAGCTAGAAATGTTTGAAATTTAAATGAATTTTAAACTCTGCATAATTACTTAATTTCTAGTAAGGAATAATGCTGAAGTCGCCTGCTAGAAAACTTATTCTGCTTTCAATTTTCCAAAGAATTTTCGAGACTAAGTGAATTGTTATAAATGTTATTAATCCGCATTAGAAAGTAAATTAGTCGATGGGTGATGAACGGAAATGTGGCCGCAAGGATTTTAATCTCTGAAAGGTTAATAGTTGATCATCAACTAAAGGATTTTCGGACCACCAATGGTGGATTAATAATAGAATTCAGCTATATCCTACTTTAGACATTAAGTTAAATTAAATCAAAATCATTTTTACGATTATTGATTTCTCATTTTATAGCTTCACTTAATAATGACCTAGGCAATAAAGCATTAATGTTGTTTCCACTAATTAATTTTTAATTAAATAGACAGAAGGATAATTAGTAAACAGATGAAATCATAAACAAACAAATTATTCATTTACTGAACATGCCCACGGAATAATTCTAATTATCGAAAACGTTTTCATATACAAATCCCCATTTTCGTATCACTTAGCGGTATATTTTAAAAGCAATAAATTTTAACGCATAAAAAATAAAGTTTATACGAAATTTATCTGAAATTTTTATTCAGATGAGCATTGTTATGTAAAAAAATTCTTAAAATATATAAAAACTTTCTTTTCAAATTCGAATCAATTCTAAATAAATAAAGTTGCAGAGTGAAAGAAGAACTTGAAAAAATAACTTTTTCGAAAAAGAAATTATGGTACTTTACAATTTAAAACGTTTTCGAGCTTTGTTAGACGAGTCTCCCGAGTACAAAACTAAGTCAAGTCGGAAAAAACAAGTGTAAATATTATAAAAATAAGTTTTACACCGCATAAACATAACAACTTAACTAAATTCAAAACTCCATTGTTTTAATCGCTAAAGAATAAGAAAGCGAAAATCTACCTTGATAGGTTTAAATCATTTTTAATTAAAAACAATCATCAGTAAACATATGCAAAATCTTTCGCCAGAAAGTTTATACAGTTACAGGTAAATATCTTCTTTTCGTTTAATAAATTATCATTTATTATCATTCTAAGAACGCGAATAAAATATTTCCTGAAAATCCTGAAAAATCAATTTCTATAAAAAAATATTAAAATAAAGCCAAAATAAGATTAGTACAATTTCGCAAAATTTAATATTGAAAGAAGTTAATTTGTTTTCCACTTCACATAGCATCTTCAACTTTGAACATCAAAATTTTGGTGGACACTAATTTGACAGTAATATTACATACACAAAACCCGGTGCTTGATTAACATCGACGAGAATAACCCATACAGGATTATATTACGGTTTTTTAAATTGATATGAGTAAAAAAATGAACAGGAAATTGTATTAGTAGATACCAAAGAAATTGAAGGAAATCGAATTTTGTTTTTTAATATTAAAAATACTCTGAAATTGTAATTGAAAATATATATTATTTAAAAAAATGTACACTGAAAGAATTGGTTATAACAAAAACGGCGAGAACCGCAAACTGATACAATATTGCATATTTACCATTTTTAAATATTCGACGCAAAATACTGAAAATTAGTACTACCTATTAAGTTAAATTAATTAAGCATACTAAAATTATTTCATAGCTTTCAGCAATATGTCCATAATCTACTTAAATTTGTAAACATGGAATTAATATTTAAAACATGAAAATAGGAAATCAAATGGAATCAAAGGAATTTTCGAACAGGATAATCCTTTCCGCGGTTCTTTTACCCTAATGAGGGTTTGGTGACCTAAAGTTATCTTGTAAAGTTACCTTATCTTTCGTGTTATTTCAAAATAAGTCTTTTAAATAATAATGTTTATCCGTTGTGGAAACACCCTGATCATTTTCTACTCAGAAACAGGATAAGGCACTAAGATGTGGTTTGCAGTGAATTTCAAAGGATCAACTGGCGCTTAGCTTTGGAAATGTAGTTATGATTAAAATTTACTTTTGCATTCCCCGATACCCTAACTTTTTATTTTTTATTTTATAATACGGTCATTCAGCAGGCCATCTGCTGGATACCTTAAATTAAAGGTGTTTTCGAATTATTAAAATAATTATAATATTAGCTTTTATAAATCAATCTAACCAATGCAATTCAATTTAAATTACCTCATAAGCTTTCAGCAATCGGTTGTTACGTTTATCAGATGTTTAATTTGTAAATTTAGTTTAATTCAATTTGTAATAACAGATTGCTGACAGCTTATGGGGTAATTTGAATTTTATTGTATTTGGCTAACGCAATAATTTTTAAAATAACTGTAATTCAATGTTCTTATAGTATTTATGCCTTAAATTCAAATTTATAACCGATTCTGCAATAAAATCTGGTTGAAACATAATTGGCTATTATATTGTATAGTGAAATATCATTTAATAAATTTCTACTAGACCTTTCTCGAATAAGTAATTGATAAAATATAAATTAAAAACAGTTTTTTCAAAACCCAATTATAAATTAATTTTATTGTATTTGGCTAACGCAATAATTTTCAAAATAACGGTAATTCAATGTTCTTAAATTCAAATTTATAACCGAGTTTGCAATAAAATCTGTTTGACACATAATTGGCTATTATATTTTGTAGTAAAATAGCATTTAATAAATTTCTACTAGACCTTTTTTGAATAAGTAATTGACAAAAAAAATTAAAATGAGTTTTTCCAAAACCCAATTGACTGAAAGCAGTGAAATAACTTACAAAAACAGCAATATTTAAAATCATTATTTAGGAATAACAACGACAGCATTAATTTTCAAGAACCTTACCGCAAACCGCATCTTAATATTATTATTAGTTCCCGAAATATTATTAAAAAACTTTTCGAACTAACACAAAAATCACATTCCCTCAGAGGTTTACTTTAAATTTAAGCTATAACAAAGGGTAGGGTGCGGTTTAAGATTACAAAGTTGAAGTGATTGGGGGTGAAAAGATAAACATAAAATCTGAATAGCTACAAAGACTTCTATCGCCCCTCTAAAATTGGTTCATTTGTTTATTTGCAATATTAAGGGTGGATCGTTTATCGTTTTTAAATGGGTGCATAGTTTATACCGGGTCTGAAGCCGTGAAAGGTTAGCAAATCACATGCACCTAGGAGTACACGTACCTGTGGGAATGCGCGAAGCAATTTGCAGAATTACGGAAACTGTGTTCGATGTTGTATGGTTCTGTGTATAATTTTATGTTCCCAATTATTATTAACAAAATAAGTCTCGTAACCAATCTAATTTAGAAGGGCTTCTTATTCTTCAGCTTACCAACATTGACCTGCGGGTAAGAGGTCAAGTAATTATGCGAAACTAAATTGAAATTCATGTTGAGCAAAATTTAGTGTAGTTACAATTTGCTTGCATATTACAGACAATGGATGGGTAGACTGAGGTGTCCACCTTAAAAAATTTACCGCCGCCTTATTGCCTTACTCTGGAAGAAAAAAAAATCTTAGGTTTCTAATGTTTCTGGTTATACATAATATTTCTTTGTTTATTTGCAACAGAATCAACGAAGAATTATAACATTTATTTATATGGTCTGGGAGTCCCACCTGTAGCCCAGTTCTAGGAACCAGTTGGTGTGGAGGGTATGGAATACCCCCAGTTACGTCTAAATGCTTAAGGAAAAATTTAAAACATTATATTCCATCAAGTTATGACGTGAAAATTGCAACAACGTGCACCACGTTAGGCCACCCAATTGAGGTGCTTACTTTTGTCTTTGTACAAACGGGGATGCAAGCGTTTGCGAGAAAATACCATAATTGAATTTTTTTAAATATTAGTTCGTTATCTCAGTTTTGTCGTAATTAATTTTTATTCGTATTTAAACGTTTGTCAAAAAAATCACACCATAATAATTATGCACATTTTTTCAATGTAAATTTTACATCTGAGCGCTAGCTTTCCCTTGAAATTTTTTAAAATTCCTTATCTATTTTCATATTATTCAATTAAATTAGGTGCCTTCTTGTACTGCTTCTAAATTTTACAAAGATCACCTGTTTGACTTTCGGATTCAATAAAAAAATACACTACTTAGACAAAATTGAATTATTCTTTATTTTAAATTCCTTTATCTTTAAAAATTTTCCTTCCTTTTCAAAAATTCGCCCCGTTTCCTCTTGTGTTCAACGCTAAATTCCCACTACACCGCGTTTTATGGACACATAAATAAATTATAACGGAAATATTTGAAACTTTATAGTCCGCAGTATGAAATGATTAAGAAAAATTTTTTTTAAACAATGCGAAAAAAGAAGATCAAGCACACATGTGCTTGGGGGTATTCTATACTCTCAATTCCGCCCCCCCCCCCCCCCACCCGGTTTAAATCCTGGTTTTGTCACAGTCGGGTGCATTGTAATATGTCTGGCTTTATCTGCATAGCGAAAAAAATAATCGCAGATAATAATAGTAAATAACCTGTAGACTCCAATTCCACAGACCAGGCGGTAGGGCATGGAATATAAGAAGTATGTATAAATTATAAAAAAAATTTAGAACCTAATCGTGCGCAGTATTATAGTAGAGTCCACGGAGGCTGAAATTGTTATTTTCGTTTGCACTTTGAGATTAAAAGCTAAAACCAATTTTAGATGATTCCCCGCCATTAGAAGTATGAAAAACCCGAAGGCGTCAAAAAAAGTCCTGTACGGGGAGGCTGTAGGGGGTGAAATGTGAAAATCACCCCAAAAATGATTTTTGGATATGTGGATCTAAAAAACAAGCTGAATAGTTATACATAAGTAAGATTTGCCTCAGAACATTGGAAATATCGAAAAATAATTATTGAAAATTCCATAAAACCCGTAGTTAAATGGGTGATCTTAAGATTTAAAGCGCTCTAATGAAAAGTGTCTAAATATTTCGCGCGTACTCTACATCTAACCTGCCGTAACGTTTTTATATGTGATCCAATCAAAAAATACCTTTGAATAACATTGTAGAGCACAGTTTCCTGAGTATGTAGGGTATTTCATATTTTCATTTGGATGATTTGTAATTTTTTTACGAATTTTTGTTCGAGCGCGCGCACGGGGTCGACTACGGTCGACTATCGCTTGCGTTACACACAGCGGCAGCTATACTATGGTTGAATGTCGCTTATTTCTCTCTTGTACATAGATTAGATCTGTTCTTGCGGAAGTTTCTGATGGTTGGAAACTATTTTTTACATGCGGACAGTTTCTAACCATTCCGGACTGCTTGTATTGCAAGAACAGACTTATTAAAATCATGTAATTGTTGAAATCAGTAACGTTACTGTACATGAAAAACTAACAGGTTCCACAAATACAGTTTACTTAAATACATATAATAGGTATAAACATCGTGAAAAACATGACCATTAATCGGATTCCAATTCCGCCGATATGTCCTCTGGCGTGCCAGAAACTTTACGTTGGAGATTGTTGTTGTTTAAATTTTGGCAAGTGGGTATTTGTCCCATAAATTTGCAGGATCCAATACAAGATAGCTTCTTTTTCGAGCAAGAACATTTAAATCTGGAACAGCCTGAGAAAGACAGTATAATATAGTGGGAGACAAAATCGAGTATTAAAAACAAACCTATTTTGGACTATTTAACAAGGACAAGATTACCTTCAAAAAGTAGTAGTTGCCAAAGAGATGGGTCGGGACATCCAGTATCGAGAAATTTTCGAGTACGAATTGACGCCTTATCCTATGACATTAGCTCCTATAGGAATCCTGAATACACCGACTAATAAAATTGCCTTGGGGCATATTGTTGAGTCTTACACCAATAGTTACAAAGAATTACCTCCAAGTCACAGAAAACTTATACATATAATTGATGGCATGTCACTTGTACAGGCAATTGGTAAACCGACCAATGCAAAGACTTTTGGTGACTACGCAGATATTTTAAACGCGATAGTTTTTAAAAATCCATTTAATGCTGGAAGAGTTGACGTAGTCATGGACCACTATCATGAAATGTCTATCAAAGATTGCACTAGAACAAAGAGAGCCTTGCGAAAGGACACCGTAAATCGTATCATAGACAATCGCTCTACAATTTTGCCGCAGCAGTGGCACTTGTTCATCCATTCCGTGTTTAACAAGCAGCAATTAACCGATTTTCTGTCCCGTCAGTTCTACGAGTTTTCCAAAGCTTCCAGTTTGAAATTTGTTACCAGTGGGGGATTCAGAAATATTAAGGACTATAAAGCGAATTATTTACTTAACACCGATTTACTTGCCTCTACTCACGAAGAAGCCGACACTAGAATTATGCTACACATCCTGGCAGCAAAACTCGAAGGATATTCAAGGTGTGTCATAGACTGCAAAGATACGGACGTTCTCGTATTACTTGCTCACTTCAAGGATCGACTTACTGATGAAATCTGGCTAAAAGTTGGGACAACAAACAACGTACGTTTTATAGCAGTACATGAAATACAAATCGCTCCACATCTGCTGACAAACTTACCTGCATTTCATGCCATTACTGGGTGCGATCGCACAAGTCAATTTGTCGGCCTCGGAAAAACAACATGTTGGAAAATATATTTATTGTACCATGATTTTCTAAGTACTGTTGGGGCTTTGAAATTTAATGAAGATATTTTCAACAATATACTTCAATTTGTTGTAAAATTATATACAACTTCAGATACCAGCTGTATAAATCATTTGCGCAGCATCATGGCTTGTTCAAAACCAATACACAAACTACCTCCCACTGAAGATAGTCTTTATCAGCACTGTCTACGCGTGAACTACCAAACATACATTTGGGGTAATATAGCATCCATCCAACGCCTTATCTACCAGATCCTACATACATTTGGGGTAATATAGCCTCCATCCAACGCCTTATCTACCAGATCCTCTGGAAAATGTCTGGAAACGTGTTCAAAATGCCCTTGTTCCAATTCTCAGTACGAAACCCGCTATGCCTAGTGATACATCGATACTGGCTACATGTAATTGTAAAATAGGTTTGTTTTTAATACTCGATTTTGTCTCCCACTATATTATACTGTCTTTCTCAGGCTGTTCCAGATTTAAATGTTCTTGCTCGAAAAAGAAGTTATCTTGTATTGGATCCTGCAAATGTATGGGACAAATACCCACTTGCAAAAATTTAAACAACAACAATCTCCAACGTAAAGTTTCTGGCACGCCAGAGGACATATCGGCGGAATTGGAATCCGATTAATGGTCATGTTTTTCACGATGTTTATACCTATTATATGTATTTAAGTAAACTGTATTTGTGGAACCTGTTAGTTTTTCATGTACAGTAACGTTACTGATTTCAACAATTACATGATTTTAATAAGTCTGTTCTTGCAATACAAGCAGTCCGGAATGGTTAGAAACTGTCCGCATGTAAAAAATAGTTTCCAACCATCAGAAACTTCCGCAAGAACAAATCTAATCTATGTACAAGAGAGAAATAAGCGACATTCAACCATAGTATAGCTGCCGCTGTGTGTAACGCAAGCGATAGTCGACCGTAGTCGACCCCGTGCGCGCGCTCGAACAAAAATTCGTAAAAAAATTACAAATCATCCAAATGAAAATATGAAATACCCTACATACTCAGGAAACTGTGCTCTACAATGTTATTCAAAGGTATTTTTTGATTGGATCACATATAAAAACGTTACGGCAGGTTAGATGTAGAGTACGCGCGAAATATTTAGACACTTTTCACTAGAGCGCTTTAAATCTTAAGATCACCCATTTAACTACGTGTTTCATGAAATATTCAATAATTTTTTTAAAATATTTTCTGTATTCTGAGGCAAATCTTACTTATGCGTAACTATTCAGCTGTTTTGTTAGATCCAAATATCAAAAAATCATTTTTGGGGTGAATTTCACATTTCACCCTCTACACCCGCCCCGTACAGGACTTTTTTTGACGCCTTCGGGGTTTTTATAGTTCTAATGGTGGGTAATTATCTAAAATTGGTTTTAGCTTTTAATCTCAAAGTGCAAACGAAAATCATTTCTAGACGACTTCGATAGGCTCGTGGACTCTACTATTAATCGATCAAGCGAAAAATATTTTGAAACAAATCAATAAAAGATTTCAATATAATCAGCGAAGAATCAAACATGTGTACTGCCCTCATAACTCAAAACGCCGTATCTGCAAAAAACGCGAAAATGAGTTATTGGCATCTAGCTACGTAAGATACCTTAATCTTGATATTTACTAAATAAAAATAATATATTTCTAGCTAGATTAAGAAATAATTAACATTGACATAGCCGTATTTGCATGAAAAGTACGTTCTTGATAAACAAAATCGCAGTACCTATCCAACAAATACTTAATACAACTGCCGTATCTATAATGTAATTACTGCATTTTTCTTTAGCAAGTTGCAGATGCCCCAATTTTCCTTAGTACAACTCCTAATTTGCGTGGTTTTGCAGATTATTCCTAATAACCCTAATTTTTTCCTAATTTTTGGAGTAATCTGCCATCAGGTGAATAACTTTATATTGTTAAATTACAGAAGTAATTATTTTATTAGCTTAGTTTTTTTATGTTTTTTATGAAATATTTGTAATATTTACTTTTATATCTTTGATTCTCGAATAAATAAGAAATACTTGCAGATACGGTGTTTTTTTAAAAACCTTGTCTTCGTGCTGACTAAATTTACTTAAGTAAAAATGCAGTATATGCATTTTTTTGTGTGTTTTAGAAAATATTTAAAAAAATAAATGTCATTTCTAAAATCAGCATACTCAAATTAGTTAATATCAATAAAAACATTAATTAATTAATGAGTAGTTTTGTAGGGCTGTTAAAAATACTTTCAATCACGAATAACTCGAAACAAGAAAAATGTAGATACGACGTTTAGAGTTATGAGGGCAGTAGTACCTGGAGGGTATTCCATACCCCCAAACCCCCCGGTTTCAAATTATGTTTTCTACAAAGTGCACTTCACTGGATGATAACTTTTATTTTAAATTCCTTACTGTAAGCAATTTTCTTATTCTATTTATAGAACAGTCGGCAAGAGTTTTATTATGACAATTACAAAATTAATAAATAAATCTGTAAAAAATAAAGCATAGAAAGTTTCGTACATTACTTTGAAATGTCTTAGATATCGTTGGAATTCATTTAAAATCACTGGGAATTAGTTGCAATTTTTTTGAAATCCTGAAAATCTTTGAATTAATTCGTTGAAACAGAAGGTTGTACATTTTTCTTATATAATATTTTTCTTTCAGGTGTGACTTGAAGAATAAAAACATTGGAAATCCTTAGAATTCCTTGCATATCCCTACAATTCTTTAACACCCATACAATTCCTTGATTCTTTGAAAATTCGTATACAATTAGCTAGAATTCGTTCAAAAAAAATTTCAGAGTTCTTTAAAATCCATGGAATTCTTGGAAATCCTTGAAATTTCGTGAAATTCCGCGTCTTGTACATACAAATGTTTCAGGATTTTACTCATTGGTAAATGCATAACGAATTTAGTAAGTACTTATTAACAAGAAATTAAAACGTGTTTAAGGTGTTTTCTGTAGACAATTGAGTTATCTTTAATTTTAATTGTTTGAAAATTTGCTCTCAAATGAACCTAAACCGAGATATTCACGAATATTTATAAGAATGTCTGTATGCGCGCTGTGCGTTTTTCAAATATGGCAGCTACATCCGGACCATACATTTTTTATAAAATTATAAAATTTATTCAAGCCTTGTCGGTTGGCCTAATTTTGGAAATCTATTAGCAATTTTTTGTTCAAATAGATCAAAAATAATATGACCACGCCTCTTTTCTTAAAGCAACTACTTCTCTTCGCACCATCACACAAACTATTTTCTTTGCCCAAATCTGCCCACCCTCTAAAATGAACCTAGCACCGGCACTGATTACAGGTAATCGAAACACGTGCCCTTCGTGTTATCTTGTTTGCAAATACCAACAAAGGTTCTGACCGAAAGATGTTCGTAACGTCTGTTGTGATGGCTTCTGCAAACTTCAAGAATTGTTTTTTTATCGCTTCATATTGTTATAATGTGAAAACGCTTTTAAGAGAAAACCTGACATGTAACAGATTTTACCTCATTTAAGAGTGCGAAAAATGGAAAAACATTGACATAGAAATAGCTCAACAACAACGGTTCAATAACACTGCTGACGACGTAGGTCACTTCACTTAGTCTAAATCTACAATCTCGATTTAACAATCTTGCCGGAATAATTGGGATAGTGACTTTGACGTTAGTTTATTTATTTTTCGATAAACATTTTTGCAACATTCATAAATCTATTGCAAATACATTAATATCCACGACGTAATCCATGGAAGCTAAAAACTAAACTTTTTTCATTTCCTTTTTAGCTTAACGTTTTGCGTAACTCCGCAATTCAAACCCGGACTAGCGATCACACCAAGCTACTGCTCTAGTCAAAATTCATCAAACTGGGAATGAAAACGGACCCAAGCGCAATTCAACAGTACGAGTATTAACTCTATGTATTAACCCTTCGCAAAATGAAGTATAGTAAACTGACCGTGGTTAGGAGGCCACATTAAACATTAGGTCCCCTATATGTATTTAAAAATATTTCATCCGTATATCACAGATATGTAGCGATCAACCGGCCGGGGCATAACGGCCACGTACAAACATTCCGTGTCTGCCTCATGAAACATTGAAAGTTTTAAATAAAATTTAAAATAATTTCGCATCTGAATTTAAGATGTTGAATAATAAAGATTCATGTTTATCACTTCCTTGCTTGTATTCTACTGCTGCCTAAATTTTTCCTTTCCGGCTAAACTTGATATAAAACGACGCTACAACAATGTAATTATTTTGTAACAAATTATTAAATGTAACAATTTTCTTTAGAATTATATAACAGCAGTATATTTTGATACAACTACCCACGTACTTAAGTTGTTTTATAGAAGAAACAAAAAAAATTCATTGAAAACGTGATCATTTATTTAAAAATTAGTGACGTATATAGTATTTAGGATCGGTTTTATAGGCTTTTAACTGCTTTGTCAAGTGTAGATGATGGCTTAGTATAAAATCCCCGTTTTCGGTTCATGATTTATTAGTCAGAAGTAGACGTCACATGCTTTTTGATGATCATTTGCGTAGACCCAAATCAATATTGCGTCATTTTGTATTCATAGATATTTCAACACCACCAGCACCACAAACGTGACGTATTTAAAAATTAAAATATAATTAGTATATCAAAATGGATGCTTTTTAAAAATTCCATCATGCAAAATATTTGATATATTAACTGTCCAAAGAGTTTTCCAGTTTGTCTTTGACAAAGTAATCGAAGTTAATTTACGAATTCATCAACTATGTAGAAAATCAATATAAGATGGTAGATGTAAGACAAATCCTTTCTTGCTGTCAGATGATACTCACGTATCCCTTGACAATCTCTATCAATTTATTTTATGTCGTAACACCATTTTTATCCTGTCACCTCATCATCAGGAATACTTCACAATGGTCGTAATATATTTTCCTTATTTTCAGATTTATAAAAAAACTTGACTTAATATTTTAAATTTTAAAATTGAGCCACGCATCTAAAACAACACAGCGTATCAAAGGAAAACAATTGGAAATTATTTCAAAATTTTATTTTGCTTCAGTGTTTTCAGAATCGGATGCAATAAGTTACTGAAATTGGTGTTTATCTGTCAAAAGCTAATTCAAATCCAATATTCGCCACACGCGGTGTTCGATACTCTAAAAACCAGCAAAAAGAAAAATTTCCTTTTTAATGATTAATGAAATCCGCGCCACGTATGGTTGGTTTATTTTATATTTTCGCAGCCTCTCTTCAACGAGAGCAGCTTCTATCATGGTAATAATTTAAAAAAAACATGAACACCGCTAAATTATTTTTCAAAACATTCCTTTTAGAAATAACCTCTCACTTTAACTCGTAATTAAAATTTTAGAATTTTTCAAATATTTTTTCGCTGAAATAAAATGTTTATCAAATATATGCAAGTTAACTCTATCGATTACATCAACAACATCTACGTACCAGTAACATCTGCAAACTATTGTTACATTTGCATTTACATTTGAACTTATATGCGTACATGCTCAAACATCCAATTAAGGAAAATCAATCTTAGTAAATTTCGGGGTTCATTAAATAAAACCAAAGCTATTACCTACTATAAATTTAATAGTCGAACATAAAACAGAACCGTCTTAAAAAATCATGTACCTGTTCTAAATAATATGAAGATTTTATTGCATAATTTTCCAATCCTCTTTTCTCGTATTTTTTGTTAAACCAAAAACTTGGTAGAACTTGCCTGACAAATTAAATTCCTTTTACAGCTACCATAAACGTATTACTTCCAATCGATTGCTATCTGTCGTTTGTACAGAAGTCTATTATCAAGCAATATATAAGTGTTGTAAGCAAGAATTTTCGTGTTTAAAAATTCATTAATTCGCATTACATTTATTGAACTTTAAAGTCAATAATTGTGAGTAATAACAGAAAATTACAGCAGGTTTTTTCATGAAATATTTAGGCGCAACTTGCTCGGAGAATATTCAGTTACATTACATTCTGAAGTGGGCAAACAAAATTTTTTAACATACCTTCAGCTGATTAATATCTGATTACACAAATACATTCACGTGCAAAGGCGAAAATAAAACTGCAAGCTAAATGAACGATAATTTTATAAAATTAATTTTCATCTTTCTTTAAGTGTTACAATGCGCTATGATTATATGCCATGTAAACACACCAACATCAGAGTTAATTGCCATTATCTTAATTTAAATTAATTTGAACTTTATAGCCTCGTAAATGCGTCGTTACTTTTTAATAAAAAATGTAATAATTGGTTAAAAGCGGCTTAAGTTTTTATTACCACTGTTAAGAAATACACATTTTTTAAGATGAATTCCAAGCCTTTAAAACTTACAGTTAACAAATTTAATACGGTTGGTACTCTTAATAAATTAGTAATTCCCTTGCAGAGCAGATACTTTAAGTTAGAGGTCTGCTTAAAGCAGTAAACCAGGAAAGTTTCAAATGAAACAACTGTATTAAATCAGTTTACAATCGTTTGGCCTAGGGTACTTTTCTACTCTTAATCTCTAAGGCCTGCTTTTGACTAAAAGCTTGTATTTGCAAAAGACTAATAAAATAAACTCCATTCAGCAAATTCCTACTCGAGAAATATAATTTTGTTTTCTTTGCAAGGGAACATGTGCTACACCAATCTCAGCCCACTGCAGTTGTGTAGTTCAACTGGAAGCTTTGTTTCAATCCCAATTAAACAAACAACGATTTGTATGAAATAACAACTTAAACCTAACCAAAAAATTAAATTAAACTTTCTGAATCTCTAATAGTAGCGTTAAACTAAAATTGTAGGTTCTCTGCTTGGTAACCTCTCATTATGATAAAAAATATTTAAAGTATTTTTAAATCAATGCTAATTGGGATGGGAAAATAAATTAATTTCTTGACTTCTTGAATAAACGGTAAAAGTTTTATAGTACTATGTAGATTGCGTATAAAATAATAATAAGTATGGATTAAATTCTTAATAAAAACAGATATATTTCAGTCAATATTTAACTGCAATTAAAAATACATTTACAATGTATAGGTATATCTAATATCATTTATAATAGGTAATTATACCTCATTATCTACCCTAAATTTTATCCAACTAAAAAAGCAGTTTTACGTAACGAATTAAAAGTTTATACCAAATTCCGAAAGCAATTAAAATTGACTCTACAATACAATTTCGAATTATTATTTTAAAAGCAACGTTGTGGTCGTGTTTTGAGATATTTTTCTGGTTTACGTTGCCTAATAAAGGAGAGAGGTCGCCTACGTTCAGGGAACCGAATATGGCACATGAAGAAGAAGAATAAATTTAAAAATGGAGTGTAAATGCAGCTAACCTAATCTAACTTAACCCTAACGACTAACCCTTAATAATCTTTAAGTGAAAAGGTAGGTTGTCTAAAAAATTTCTAACTAATTTCTAGTAGACTTTTCAAAATAACAACACAACCTACCACAAGAAGCAGAAGTATTAAATTTTGTGCACCCCCCCCCTTCACCGGAGATTAATTACTACACCTTTAAATGTTCTGAAAACACAACGCTGGGTACAGTGTGAATTTTAATACTCTGAGTTCCCAGGATTACTTCTAAGTGTTGGAAATTGTCAAGATTAAAAGGAAAAACCTTGTAGAGAAAACCAATCTAACTAAAATACTTTACCAAACTTAATGATTGTACCAATTCTACTATGCAGTTTTCTGCACAAAATAGTTCTACTTAAAAATAAACTTTTGTGCTGAAGTTTACGAAGGTTTTTTGTACATTTCAGTTGCACTCAAGTATTTTCTAAAGTTTAAAATTTCAAATATAAATGCATCATGCGGTTAGAATATAAAATTACAGTTCAGAGTAAGCTCATAGACAGATTCTTCTAATGCATTTGAATTCACCATTTCGCATTCACTTGTGGCTGCATTCTCGTTCTGCAACATTAATAAAGGTAACCCCTATTTAAAATATGGTCGCATTTGTAAAGTTGCTGCTGGAGAATATTTGCATTAAGCTCTATTTGCATATTTAATAGTGAACGACTTTCTACTTTAAACGTCTCTAAGTAAATTTAAAACTGCTAAATTAAACATAATTTTTTGTAAAAATGGAAAGACCTTTGCACAGTTTAATTAAAATCCCATGGTCCATTGGGCTGATAACCACATCTTTAACAATAACATCAAACTAATATTTACAATTTTAAATTGATTTTTAATTTTTAACAAACTGGGGCGTCCACGTCAACGACAGCGTCAAGGATTAAACTACAAATCGAGGTTAAAACTTGACTTCCAATTTGTGCTCTTAAATCAGTATAGGTACTAATTTAACTAAACCCGTATAATTTGAGCATTATTATGCTAACTTATTTTATCAAAAAAGTCTCGGAACTGTTTATTTTCAATACAGAATTTTCAGGATTATTTATTTCTCATTATTAACTTAGTTATTGGAAGAGAATTAAAAGCAGAGCGCTTTCAAGAAATGTAATATTAAGCTGAAAATATTACAAAGCAATTGGTTTGTTTCCGAAGTGAAAAAAAAGTAATGAATAATCTACTAACAGAGCAGCTTCGTTAACGCTAAAGAACGAATTTTTGAGTTTATAATGATTAAATTTAACAACGGAATCTTGTAATATGAACTACCTACGTAGTACGTACCTGGAATTAGTTCAAGAACAAAAAAAAATTTAAACGTAAAGCTGTAATAATTTACTCATTTGGTAATAAATTGTTTAATTATGGTAAACAAATCATACGACCTGGATATCTTAGGTTCTAATCTTAAACGAGATAATACTTTTTTTTATTAATAGTGTGGTTTTAACATGATTTTAAAATTTTAAAAATAAAATTATATGATAGGTATAATTAAGTATTTTTAGGTCAAAATTTTTTAGCTAAAGGAAGTTCCTGTTTTACCCTCTGTATATTTGTATAGCTACTTTTTCTGCTCGATTAATGATAATCACAATGCTAATGGTTTATTCAACGCTTAATTATACTGATAAAACGTTAATCAAACTTGCCTTTAAAATAATTTTGTAAATCGCTAAAATCTTCAATAATATCTGAATTTCCATTTTAATTATTTTAATTTAATTATACATCACAACAGAACATAGTTAATTTCAGTTTCTAAAATTAACTATTCCTATAAGAACAAAGAAGTAATCATAAAACTGGAGTTGTGGAAATTTTAGTTACAAAAGCGATTAAAGTTTGTTCTAGTAACTAAATGTGACGCAGCCGAAATGCTAATGGTACGTGTTAAATAATATAGAGCTAATGTCGTGGAGTGGACTTGGCAGGGTATAGATTGTGACATTTTGAGTACGGTTCAACAGCTTAGAATGTTTTCCTTTGTAATGTTTTGTATTCATGTTACATACGAATATTATTAATTATTGTGTTTTGGATTACACAATTCGGGCTTTCTTTAACGGCATCATCACATTTTTATATTCCCAGTTATCTTATATGTTCTAAATTTTCGACCCACCTTGTATACATGTCCACGTTTATGCTTACTTCATCCTCAGCGAAAGTTCTTTCTTGCAGCAATGCATATTACATAAATATGGACGTATGCACTCAATCATCCCAAACTATCTGTGTTTGTTTACTCTTGGTTGGGTAACATCCCCTTACGTATTTACTAGCTCTGCAAAGACTTACAGGACTTACAGTTCGGTCTTTCACCGCCGCTTGCAGTTTAGCCTGTGGCTTCGTCTTGAAAACCGTGGTTTTGTGTCTGAGAGTGACTTGACGTTTAAATTCACATTGAGAACATGGGACAGATAATCGGTTATTTCAATATTTATATCATTATTAATTCACTCCGAGAAGTGTCAAGGGTCTATAAACTAACATAATTATGACACCATAACAATTTAACTTAGGTTTGTTTCTTGTCAGCAACGGATAAGCTTCCAGTCTATTGATATTACAAAGCATTTCAAGAAAAACTGTAGTCCCTGCCTTAACTCTCGCTTCAAAAGGATTCAAGCAAAAGGATTCGGGAACGGACTGAAAGCAAATTGCAGTTTCCGATTTCAAATTAATTAATTTTAGAAATCAAATACCGAATTACAAATTGAACCAATTTGATATGTTAGATATTATGTTCATTTTGTCAAGTTTTGGTATACATGGCGTTAGATAATTATCTCTATAATCGTTACACTTCTACTTTATTTTTGTATGCTAGCTTAAAGCAGATCTTTCATTGCTAAAACGCTAAAATATTTGAATTTTAATTGAAAGTAGAGACACGTAGATATTTTATTCAAAAAACACCTTTAAAAGATTTATTTACCACTTTCTGACAGGTAGTCCAGTCATATTAGTCTTCTCAGGTTGAAAGAAAGAAAGATGAATTTGTTTCGTTTAAGTTTCTGTTTCTGATTCGAAAAATTATTATTAACAATATAGTTTTTCTTATAGTATATCTTTAAAACTAAGCAAGATAGAGTAATAAACTATCCTTGGGTTTGTGGAGAGAGTTAAATTATCTATAATAATGATTTCATTAACATTTATCGTTAAGTCAGTCGTTTAGCATGCACGCGCCGTCAAACTCAGAAACTCGGTATCCGAAAACCGTAATTTTTTGATATTGTGCCGGTATTTGTTTTCGGCCATCTAAAATAGAGTTAGAAATCAAACATATTCACCCATTATTTAAAAACTTTTAAAAATATTTCTCATAGTGCAATCGATTTTTAGACCCTTATTTTTCTTTGTACCATAGTTTTAATGTATTTTATAACAAAATTATTAGACTATTTGGAGTAATCTTGGTATTTTGCTGTTTTTAGGTCTTAAAATTAAATTTACTGGAATCTTATTAGGTATGTGTAATCTTGTATTGAAGATAAAATGTTATTAGATATTAGAATTGATATTAATATTATATAGCTTTGCATGTCAAAAAAATTCTACATTTGCTGCATGAAAACCCCAAGAGTCTTTTTTGTTTAAAATTTTGTCCGCAATAAGATCCATGTTAAATCGACTCTTAGGCTTCCTACAGACTGATCAAGCAAAAACGTTGTACGACAAAACGTTTTTGTTTGATTGGTTCAAATCAAACAAAATCAAATTTGATTGGTTCAAATCAAACAAAATCAAATTTGATTGGATCAAACAAAAAAGTTTTGTCGCACAACGTTTTTGTTTGATTGTGTTGAAAACTGTATTTTACATTTTTTTACTGTTGTTTGATCAGTGTGTGTTGGATCATATCTAATACATGTAAAAAACAGGTTTCAACACAATCAAACAAAAACGTTTTGTCGCACAACGTTTTTGCTTGATCAGTCTGTAGGCAGCCTTAGACCTGAAAACAGCAAACAACTAAGGGCCGATTTATTCACCTCTCAGTAAAGTGTTCAGTAGCGCTACTGATAAGATTGTTATCGGTAAACGTTTATTCACCTTCCAGTAGTGGCAACCTGTCAGTAAATTGAGGTTACCGAACAGATAAATTTACAGATCAGTTTTTACAAATATAAGTCGTTACAGAGAAGATCCTAACCTCAAATTAGCAGTTGATGCATGTAAATAAACAAGCAAAATAAATAATATTTAACAATTATTTACGTATTTCTCCATTTTACAAATAATAATAATTAATTTCTTGAATAAAATACGTTTATTGAAGAAATTAATATAACAAGTTGGAGTAGTTGTTAGTAGTTTTTGTGTATCAAGTGTATCAATCTTATTTAAAAATCGATCAAAATTGATTTTATTGATATTAACCTTGTACTTGACGATATTGACGACAATTTTGTAAATCGTAAATTTTGTAAAAATTGTAAATCCTTATAACAGCCACAATCGATATCAACAATGCGATAATTTAAATCGTTGGGATGATTTGGAGTTTTTTCAGAGGTTTCGTTTAACAAAAACCTCAGCATTGGAAAATTACAAGCAGTAACACAAAATTAGAAAAATAATTAAATTATAATAATAATTATTAGAGAAAATCAACTTCGTATAACAAAATAATTTTACAAAAACAATAATCAGCTGTTGTCACTAAACTTGGGCCACAATTAGGTAAAAACTCGTCCACGTCTATCTTTGTCTTTCTTGGGCATTTATAGCTTTGTCTTTTTCAACCCTACTGTACTAACCGTTTAAAAACACGGTAAATTTTAAGTAACTACGGAATACATAAAATAACATGAATATACCCAAAATTCTTACAGGTGACATGTAAGTTTACTGAGCACGTAACTAACGGAGACTTTACTGAACAGATGAATAAATCGGCCCTAAGACTAACTATTCTAAAAAGCCAACTCTTTTTGTTGACATGGCTACAAAATTAACAAAAAAATTGGTTGTACCATGGAAAATAATCTACGAAGTTCTCCTAATATTGTGTTACTTTAAAGAAAAATTTAATTTATTTTATATGGGTGAAAAAATTAACAGCATATAACATCAAAGAAACGACGAAATCGTCGATTTTCAGAACTCGAATTCACGAGTTTCACGGCGCGTGCAAGCTAAACTACGGAGTTTATGATAAATTTTGTTCGAATTATGGTTGTAGATAATTTAACGCTGTACAAAAGGGTATGTTTAGTTTGTAAGCATTTATATTGCTTACTTTAGAGATATTTTGAGAAAAACGAACAACTTTCTTTGTGTAAGTGCCATTTCCAAAGAAGTTAATATTTTCATTAATTACAATATTGGATAGAATTATAGCCATTCTATCTAATTTCCTGTTTATTTTGAGATAACATTGCTCATGAAAAAATTATATTTATGAAATTTGAATATAATTTTTCACCGACACTTGTTAACTGTTCCTAGAATTTGAAACAAGAAATTTCTGTTTAAATTTTGTCTAAAACTGGCAGAATTGTATTGAACACAATTTATTATAGAAACCTTATAATCTAAATAATGTTTAATTCTAAATAAGTTAGGGGAAAATCGTAAAATATATCAATTAATTTAATGTTTTGTGTAGTGTCCTTTTGCCTTAATTTTGCATATCATTTTGGCAATGATTCTATATTAATTTCTTAACAGTATCAATGGACAATGTTTCCCAACTCATTTCAATAGCTGTGAAGAGATCGTTTAAACTTTTCTATACACTATTTTCCACAACTTTTCAGCAGGATTTATGTCAGGTAATTGCGATAGGCAAGGTGAAACTTTTACATATTCTCAAGCTAACCGCTTATTCGATTTTCGGTGTCTTCTCTTCAAAGGAGGTTGAAGATAATTATTGAAAACTCTTCTCTATCTTCTGTTGTTCTTATCAAACCTTCAACACTCAATCCCTTCCACTCTCTAATGTTTTTCATAAAATATATTTATCTTCCTACTGGTCCGCGTTTCCCCTCTATAATATTTAATTATAAGTTGAGTCAGCTCGTAATTGTTGTTTTTCCTTTTTTTTTATTGCAAGGCAGAGGAAACGTAGCATTTTACCATTCGATATCGAACCTCCAACTCAAGGTACGACTACTCAGAAATTGTTTCATGTTCTGCAAGACTGCTGTAGCGTGCTCTATTCTTATCTCAATCTCCAGATTGAGATTGTTCGTGGTCCAACTGCCCAGATAACTGAACCTTTCATCTTGTTGAATATTTCGTCCGTTTATACTTATATAATTATTTTAATTTTGGCCCAGTTTCGTTATTACCATTATTTTTGTTTTTTTTTAATATTAATTTTTAGTCCGTATTCTCTTCCCCCCTTTCCACAAGTCAATCAAGCATGAATTGCAGATCTTCCTTGCTGTCCGGATTATCACTGTGTTGTCTGGATATCTTCTGTTGTTAATTCGGTCCACATAAATTTTGACACCTTTTTCAATCCCCCAAAGTGATTTAAGAAATGTTTCTTCTCTATATAGATTAAATAGAAGTGGAGAAAGCACGTACCACTGTCTTGCCCTTCTTTGTATTTAGTGCCCTGAATCGGCTTCCTGATTCCATTACAAGAATATCGTTTTCGTCTAGACATCTTCTCATTAGACTTTCTAACAAAATGCTTAATTTTATCTAAGGCCTTTTCATAATTTTGGCGTTAGTCTCGACAGTTTTGCATAAGTAAAGCACTGGTACCAAAAGAAACCAAACTGATGACATCTCATATCTGTCTCGCATTTCTTGGAAATTCTACCGTGAATCACTCTTAAAAACAATTTGAGCACATACTATGTAAATATGACATCAAGCTGATGAGCCTGTAGTCGTCGCAACATTTGAAATTTTTTGCCTCGGGCAAGAGAAAAAATACGGAGTTGAGCCAATCAGGTGGAATTTCAGAAGTTATTTTTTGATTTTTCTATATTTTGTAAAATTAATGAAATGGTTGAAATTTTAGTTGTAAAAAGAAATAACATTTATATGAATTGTATCAATTGGAATATAACGAAAATAATGATTTTGATGAGTAGTTAGTTAACATGATTAAGGATAATAAGAAGTTTATGATTTCCAAAGGGGATGATCATGTGCTTTTTAGCCCAAAATTTGTATTTAACAAAAAATAAGAAACGTTCTATTTAATTGTACAATTTAAAATTTGAATGAAGCGCCAATGACTATGAAAAGAAGAGAGAATAGGAGAAAAAGAACTAACGCCGCGGCCATGTAACTTAATGGACATGAGTCAAATATAATTTGTACGAGTAATTTTGATTTAATTTATAAAAAGAAATTGAATTGATACGATGTCATTACAGATTAATGTTAAAGTAATGTAGTAGCCCCATGCCGAAGCAGAAAACGAGCCCCATACAATAACAGATCCTCCTTCATTGTTTACTGATGGGAAAACATATTTATGGTCCAATATTTTTTGGAGAGGTTATATTTTAATAAAATGTACAATCTTTGAAAATGCAGCGAAAATACTCGAAATACTAAAGAACATAAAAGAGTTACTCGACCCATCACAACGCAAAAACTGAAGTCGAACCCTGCAATTCCTTGGAGCTGTAGAAGTTATTAAGTTTTAACTTCAATTTGATAAGAAGAAACTAATTTTTTTCTATAGATAATCATTATGACGACGGTCATTGCCTGAATGTTAGCGAGATCAACAAACTGCTATTGCAAGGCTCTCCGGTTTGACTCTGAGTACAGTGTAAAATTTTTTGGCCGTCTTTCGTACTTCGGAGGGTACGTAAAGCCGTCGGTCTCCCTGTGTTAATGATTTTCCATCATAACAATAAAAACCAGGATGCAGGCACATCGAAAGGCAAGCCTAGCAAAAGCAGCCTGAGATGTAAAAACAAAGAATGCTCATAACATTAATTACATAAATTAGTAAGCAACATTAAGGGGAAGACTCCTTAATAAAAGTACAAGAATAAGGTGTTAATAGCCAATGAAACTGAAATATAAATTAATAAATTTTAATTAAAAAAAAAATTAATTTTTTTTTTAAGTTTTATTTTTTTTTTTTTCGTTTCGTTTTCGCAAGTTTTATTCCGAGTTGCTAAAATCTTGGTAAATTACAGAAAGGGTGCCTGCTCTGAAGTCTTTAAAGTTGTTTTTTCCAATTCTTCTAGTCATTTTCTGGAATTTTATATTGCAGCCACATCTTGTCTCGAACTGAAAACAATAATAGTAATTCTCGATATGATTAATTTATTCAAACCCAAAAATTTTGGCATATCAATTTGTGTTACACCATCAAGGTTAATTTAAACTATACGTTTTCATGAATTAAGAGGTATTGTTTTACCGCGATCGATTTTAAAAAGTATTCTTTTATTATACAAAGTGACTGCACTCTATGAAATCCTATTAAAAACGGAATAACTCAATACACCAGTTGCTATAATTACGTCCAATGAATTCTAAAAAGGTGCCAATCCACAATGAGAATATCTCATGAAATTTTTGTCTCATGAAATAAAAATGTCATGAAAAATGTAATTTCATTGTGGAAGCAGACCTGAGATTCTGAGATTCATTGTTTCACGAGAGTATCTCTAGTATATCACGTATCTCAGGTCTGTTTCCACAATGAAATTACATTTTTCATGACATTTTTATTTCATGAGACAAAAATTTCATGAGATATTCTCATTGTGGATTGGCACCTTAAGAGTTTTAGACAAATTTTAATTACAAATTTTTGTATTTAAAATTTTTGGAATTTTGCATACCATGAACAGATAACAAGTGTCGAGGTATTTACATTTAAATTTTTTAAATATAACGTTTTCATAAGCAATGTAATTTCACGATATTCAGGAAGATAGATAGAGTTGCTATAGTAATGTCCACTACTGTATATTATGTTTATGTGTGTAATATAACAAAAAAATATATTTAACTATATTTTATGGTCTTTCCCAAAAAAATACGATTTTTACCCCTTCCTCATATATTGTCCTTTTTAGAAATTTTTAAAAATGCTGTTTTAATAAAATCCTTGCAGAATTTACAATTAAAATTTAAATATTTTAGCCTTTAGTAAACTTTCTGTTAAAATTTTACAACACATACGAGTAGGTACTATAATTACCACACCTTTACTTGGAATTCGTTTTTTAAGTTAATTCAAAAAATTATAGTTTCTAGCACATATTTTCTATTAAATTATTACAATTGGCGTTGCGGGTATATTAACATCACGAAACATACAATCATCGTGCAATGCACTATTATAATACTGAGCTAAAATATTCTTGGAAGCATTGTTTAGTTTTTGAATTGCTGAACATTTTTGCAATGTATTTTTTGAAATTAGAATCTGTTTGAAGAAGAACAATGTTAGAATCTAGAACACGAGTTCGTCCTTTTAGATCCACAGTACAAAATTTAAAATTTTGATTTTGGCATTCATTTTGTTATCTTTTGTCTTTTAAAATTATACAATAATAAAACTCGAATTAAAAAATTCTACTTGAAATAACAATTGAAAATGTTACAGTTTATTCTTAATTTGAAAATATAACAAGAACAACCAACCATATAAAAATAAATCCAAAAATACAGTTGTGATTGTATTACATTTTAGAAAAAACACTGAATTATTGTTTTGTATTTTCTTTTAAAAATGTTTATTGTTAGATACTGAATAAAATTCAAGCTATTTTATAAGCTTTCGGCAATGTCTTCGTCGGATTTTCAGTTTAGCTGAATTAATATGTACTCTGTGCGTGACAGCTAAATCAACTAGATCATTGGAAAAAATATTAATTTTTAAACATCAGCGGTCTCATAATTTAAATCATTGCATTGAATTCTATTGTTACTGACATAATTTAAATATTGACACAATAGCAATTTAATTGTGTAATCTGATAGAAATATCAAATGTTTAAAATCGATAGTTAAATCACAAAAGCACATAGAAGTAAACTTTGCTTTCATATTATACTGCCAGTCAATAATTAAAGCCCTATTAATTCCTAATCTAATTTATTATCGATACCATAAAAATTCCCCAAACGGCAAGATTAAGAATTAATTAATGTTAAAACAAATTCCATTACGAGATTTAACTTTGAGTTGAACTCACTTAAAAATTATGTGAAATAATTAATAAAGCCTGTAACATTTAAACCCTTAACATTTATTTATCAGTCCGCCATGCATGACATTTTGATTGAATATTCTAAATAATTATGTAAAATTAAGCTAAATTATTTATTATTATTATAATGTGATGCTTTATTTGGAATATATTATAACCTCATAATTTCATTTCTTTTTAATATTCAGGTCGTATCCATTATCATATTTATCTGAAAATCTAAGAAATTCTTGCATTATTTAGTCTATTATTCGAAATGAAAAACATTTTTTTTCGTTTTTCCGGAAAATATGAATTCCTGATGCTGATAGGACTAACATGATTAACCTTGTTTCGTTATGCTGCTGAAAGCTTTTACGATTAACAACTTTGCACGAGTAACTGCTATTGCAAATGCATTTCCGTTTTTTTGCCTTGATGTAAATAAACGTCAAGTAGCCGAAAACTTTACTTTTTCGATTTAGAAAATGAAAAGTACACTAGTTGAAAAATAATTCTCAGTATCACCGCCGTTCTGTGAGATACAACTATTCTCTTTCAGTTCAGTAGATAGTTCGAAAATTTTATTTAACCTTTTGTATGCATGTATTTTACGTATTCATGTTGCAGTTTGTTTATCTAATAAAAGAGTGTATTATTATACAGGATACACAAAGGAATAGTGAAAACATTGGTTGATATTTTAAAACAATTCTAGTTTAAAAATAAAAATATTAAAATTGAATATGAAGCTTAATCAGCTTTTGATCTCCAAAGGCATGAAAAGAACCTATTTATTTACTATGGAAGCCTATTACTTTTCAGCAACACCGATATAATTACATTCAGTGGCGTTTTAAATTCAATAGGTAAAATGAAACTATTTTACTAAATTTCTAATTAAAAAATTTATATTAAAAGAATGAGCAATGCCTTTACAACGAAAAAGGACGCTTTAAAAGTTTTTTAAAATTTTTAATTTAAAGACACTTTTATTTCCAGCTTTTTATTTATAAGTACAATTTACTTTATAATTGTGGTGGAGGTTATAACGAACTGAATATAAATTGCTACGTTTCGTGAATTAAATATAATCTTTTACATAATACGTTTAAGCCTATTTTAAACCCTGCGTATTGGATCAAATACGTTTGTTTATTCGTTCTATGCTATATAATTTAATTTACTGTGTATACCATAAAATCGTTCCAAAAAGTTTGATTTTCCGAGACAATTCAAATGAAAACGTCAATTCGGAATGACAAAGCTATTCACTTACCAGTTTCAGAAAAGGGAAATTTAACGGTGCCCTTACCTGTAACAAAAAAAAATCGTTAAATCTATTAAACTTTGTGGCTTTTGTTAAAATAATGTTCATTCTGTTTATTAATGTTTTGAACAAAATCAAACATCTAGGCAATATCTACGCTGCTTATAATCTAAAGGATTTGAGGCCTTTACATTTGAATGGGAATCTAACGTTTTATCAGCTTGTGTAACAGCGAAATAGCAAAAATAAATTCCCTTCGGTCCATTACCAATCTCACCATCGTCTTTTATGACGTACACTTTTGTATTGTTTAGATAAAAAAAAATATTAAAGCTGCTGAAGTAAGAAATTGAACATTTTTCACTTTTCTTTAAAACAACAAATTTTAAATAATAAATTATTACATATTGAAACCATGTACCTTTCACGATAACCCTAAGCTAAGCAGAAAGACAAAGAAAACCTATTGAAAAAAATATAAATCAAAAAATAAAAGCAGTTAATTTGATTTAATGTGGAAATCTGCATTTTCAAGATACGCCTTTCGATCAAGAAATTACTGCTTAACAAATTTTTGGAACCGATTTATGTTTGACTGCTGGTTCTCAAATAATTCATTGTTACAGGTAGAGTAACTCCGAAGGTACTTTGGTTTGAATAGTAATGTGATTAGCAGTAGATGGAAAGTTACATGTCCGATATAGCTATCAGAAAACTATTTATGGCAATACTACATCAAGTGATAGAAGGGCGGATCATGGAATACCCCTAATTAATGAATGACAATGGTTTGGATGTCAGAAAGTCCAAATAACATTTATTTAGCGGGCAACAATTGAGAAGCTTTGAAAAGATCACAAAAATATCTAGAAATGTCTGTCAGAGGAGAAATGTAGAGAAGATCAAGAACAGATTCTGAAAAATTTTGGAAATGATTGATTAGATGCCCCCACCCCCATTTTATCCGTCTTTGAACATCGAGTGACTACAAATACTGTAAGTAGGACTATGAGGATAATACTTAACAGGAACAAAAAAATATAGCTGGGAGAAGAATTTGTTTAATATCACGAATGGCTGAAATTGTTATCATTAGCAGAGTTCCAGGTATTAGTATTTATATTTAAGGTGATTCTGAAATTGATGCCAAAATATTCTGATGAGGAAATGTTCTATGCAACATATTATCCACCTTGTACGCTATATTGAATAACATTGCATGTCAACGCCCGAGTCTTTGTTTGTTTATAATTTTATCTCCAATAAGATGATTATAATGAGATTCCTTTCCAATGATTTCTAAGACCTGAGAACAACACAAATCGCAGACTACTCCAAAAAAGTAAAATCTTTGTGTTTACATAATACAGATATACATGGTGTCCCCGTGACCGTGGAGAACCTATGAGGTGGTGATAAAGGACACTTTTCTAAGACAAATTTTCAAATAAAATTTTTGCCCAAGTCCAAACCCTTGGGGGGTACCTCCCTTTAAAGCAATTTTTTGAATTTCTAATTTCAAACGGCCATAGCTCCGATATTATTGATTTTTTAAGGTTAATGGATTAGAAATTTTTTAAATATCATTCGCTTGTCTACAAATTAGGTTATAACCCCTTATCGTCTAGAATCAACGGATTTCGAGTTATAAATTAAATTAAGGGAAAAAATGTTTAAAAAATTCAGATTTTTTTAAAATTTTCTTGCGAACCCCGTATCTCTTAAACGAAACGTCTAAGAGAAAAACTAACGGCCTAAATAGGGAATTTAACGGGCTACAACTTTTGTCAAATAAATTTTTTTGGACAACCAACCGTTTTCACAGAAACTCTGAAAATAATGAACAAGGTGTAGGTAAATAATAAATAAACAATATAAATTAACAAAGTAATTGCCGATAAACTAATGCGCTTTATAACAATGTCGCTCAAACGTCAAACTTCAAACACTACAATACGTTTTAACAATGTTTTAACATTAAAACAAATGCTATAAATCAAATTGAGATTTTTAGTAATTTATGTGAATTTATATTTTTTACCTACACCTTGTTCATTATTTTCAGAGTTTCTTGTTTCAGAGTTTCTTGTTTCGCGTTTTTTGTTTCTAACATTGCCGTTCCACCATTAGACCATTTCTATCAAATCCAGTTTCTAAATGAAGCAGTTTGTTGATGGTACTAAAATTTTAGTCAATATTTGTAATATTACTATCAGTTCGCGTGAATTTAAAGTTGAAAATTTCTCGCATCCAAATGAAATGAAAACATAGGAAACAGAATGAGATAATTTATATAGACTACATTATGGAGAAATTGCATGAATACACAAACACAGTCAAAGATATGCAAATTGTGCAATAATAAATCTACAAGGCTACACATCAGGACTTCAACAATCTGATCAATTAAAAAATCTCTTTTAAAGTCAACTAACCATATACTCAAAATAATCGCAAAATCGTGTAGATTTTGCGATGACAACATGGTGAGGTTATATTAAACCAAAATACTCAATAATAATTAATCTAATACTAAATTATTCAATCAACTGCGTTTGACAAAATCAAGATGAAAAACTTGACGTTAAACAATAAATTAGAATAAAGAAATTGGAAATGTTAATTGATTGATGATCTATGATATTTAAACAGCTACGGTCTTTAGGGTAAACTCACCCTTTTAATAGAGCTTTTAAATTTAGAACCATTAGAGAAGCGTTATTATTATAAAAGTGGAAACGAGAGCGTGTTTTATCCTGAAAATTTTCAAAAAAACTTGCCTGCAGCTTTCTTTTTACTGTAGCAATCAAAAAAACCCATTTTCCAATAAAAAAATATAATCTTTGATGGTAGTAGCGTAGTAGGGTATATAAAATGTTCCTACTTTATTTACATTATTTACAGAATACATTTTTTTATTTTACAAATAGGACTTTTTTTATTAAGTCTTAATCTACAATAAAATTTTATATTTTTTATATCAAAATAAACATTTTTAACGGAATTAAAATGATTAAACTTTGCAATATTAAAGTTTTGAAAGCAAAACTTTGTCGCATTTATGAAATGGGTTTTTCACTACTTTAAATTCTGTAAAATCTCAATAGTTGTTTTAACTAAAGTAAATGCAAAAACTTTTCACATTCCAGATTACGACACCTTTCAAATTAATGAAAATTATAAACAACACAAATCGAGCATGCAATTTTGTTGAAATATTAAAACAATTTGGTTTCGTTAAATTCTTAAGTTTTTTAAACCGTAGCAGCGAAACTTGCATAATATTATACATATTTTTTTTAAATGTAGTTCGAAGAATGTGTAATCTAAAAAGTGAAATACGTATAGAGCCTCAGCTGTGCAGAACAACGTAGGTAAATAATAAATGCAAACATTTATTATGCATTGAAATTTATGCTTCATTTATTACTATAGCGTCGTTTTTAAGCGATGAATACTTACAGAAGAAGCAAAAAACTAATAACCGAATGTTGCAAAAAGAAACATTGCCTAAATTTATTTTTATATATTCCGAAAACCTATTCTCTTTTTGAACAAAATAATTAAGCTTTACTTATAAAACTTTGTTTTAATAACTTAGTTTAAAAATTAATTAAAAATCTCAACGTCGCAAGACAGAATTGTCTTTTTACAAAAAAATTAAAAAATTTCTTTATGGCATACGTAAATTGCTTAAAAATCTTTATTGGATGTCGTCGTGTAATATTATAAAGTTAGCTTTTTATTTAATTTATTTAAATTCGGGGAACCATTTTAATATTCATTAAGAATAATTAAATCTATAATTAGTTAATTTGTCATTGTTAAGAAATTTTATTAAAAATAATGTAGCAAAATATGTTTTCATTAAAAAAGCAATTTTAATACACCCTATATTCTCCAAATTATACTAAAAACGGCAACAAAAAATTTGACAAATTACTCACTCATTAATACAGATTTTTGTAAAAATGTAATTAAAGTTTTTTTTATCAAATTCGCCACGTTCGTTTACTATGCTCATCGCGGGCTTTTTAGGGTTGAAATAAAGTCGTTTTTACTTAACAACGCTATTTAACGTACAAATAGGGTTGGAAAGATATTAGAACTAATGAGAACTTTCCAGCCCGTTTAGGGTTAATAATAATCAATAATTTAACCGTCGCTTTTTTATTAATATTTTATTAACTATATTGTAAGGCATAATTGAATTACACGATATCAATTTTTAGATGAGGTTGAATAAAACGAGACCTATTTAGTTAGGTACCTACATTGCTTATCAAAATATTATCTTTTATGCTATTGTTCCACATTTATTTTCTGTATTGCGTAATAAATTATTCGTAATAATCATCAATGATTGATGAGTGCTTTGTTAATAAATTTTATTAAACAAATTTGACTCTAAGCCTTAAAATGCTACATCATTTCCTCCTAAATTAGACCTAATAGTTACAAAAATATATTTTATTACCGAGTTGGTAATTCGATATTTAGTAACATTGGTAATAATTAGATTTGGTGAGTTTACAAGAGGATGTGTAAATAATTATATTACTGAACCTTTGTTTCGATAAACAAAATGCAATGCATGGAGCCAAAGGCAAATGTTATTTATTGTTATTTCAATAATTTAATAAATTTCTTCAATAGCAATTGAAGCTACTAATAGGAGTAATATTATATTACCTATATTGCTATACAAATTACATAAATTTTCATATTACCTTATATTATAACAAGAAATCAGTAGTTTGTTTGTAGTCAGTCTTTATTTGAGGTTTTTAAGTTAGACATATAATTTTAATAATAGCAAATGCAGAATTTACATTCTGAAACATGTGGATGCATCCAAACTTTTAAGAAGTATTTTTCTTCATGTAAATAAGTTAACCATTTCTGCTAATTTTGTCCAAATCATTGTACATATAATTTAGTTAATTTTATATCGATCCCCTTATTATTTTTTTGCTTATTATTTTGAAGTTATTATTACCTTTAAGTGTGTTTTTATTTATTTGTGTTATTAGAAGTTTCAGATGTGGAGCAGAGTTGTTCACTCCTCTCAGCTTGAATCGAAGATAAATTTACCATGAAGGTAGGTCTTTGTAGTCTGTTATCTGCAGGACCATTTATATATTTTCGACTTATCGATGCCACACGCACATTTCATTTCAAGTTTGAACCAACCCTTCCGCTGCAGCGAGGTCGGCACTTTGTTTATACGGGAGTGTGCGTGTTCGAGGTGTTTTAGCCCGTAACAAACTACCAATTTGATCCAAGTAAATATTTATTCTTCTTTCGTCGGTTTTGCTCGAACGCCACTGCTGCCTTATACAGGAGACTTGTACGACGGGTTTAGAAGATTCGGGGTTAAAGGTTGTTGTTCAATAAAGTACAAGATTTCGGAAATAGAAGTATTCGGAAATAAAAAAAAAAAGCTGTGCCAGTTAAACTGAAGTGGAATTGAATCATACACAGGAGAAACTCAAACTAAGTACGGCCAAATGATACGGAATGGTAATACGTGGGAACAAACTTTTTCAAAGCTTCTCGTTAAATGGAGTCAGTTTCTCAAAGCTTTCGGTTCTGTTTAGTGCAAATCTAAGTAATCTCAGAGATAAACACCGCATAATACACTGCTCTGAGCAACCTCCAACGATCGCTCCCAGCAACCTTGCGGTCGTCAATTCCACTACAATTTATTTCGAGTTTCGTTATAATATCGTCCCCTTAATACTATAACTAGGCAGTGGCGTAGCTAGCATGGGAGACACCCGGGGCGGATTTCATGGGTGTCACCCCCACCTAGGCTGATGACTTTTTTTTAGAGGTTGAGCCCAGGGAAAAAACTATGGGGCCAAAACAACTAACCAATAGGATTTACCATTTTGTCAATTTGCCATAGGCGGTTTACTCGTTCGAAAGGTGTCACCCCTAAAATCCAAAAAGGTCACTTGTTTTGGTTTTAAAACCAAGAAACTAGGTAATTTTAGTCAGGAAATTTAAATAATTTAGCTACGCCACTGTAACTAGGTAACTTGAAATTACTGATATTGAGTAAATGGAGTTTAAAGTTTACATTAGCAAAAAAAAAGTATTAAACTTCAAAATTATTTTTGTTTTAACGTTTAAAACTTTAGCTACTTATGTAAGTTAAATGTATTTAATACCCTCACAGTCTAATGTTTTATATTTTAGGAAATTTTTAATTAGAAGTAAGATATCTACATAGTTATAGCACTGATAAAAATGTGAAAAATCAGACTTATCTAATTCTTTTATTTTATTTTAACTTTGTATGTTTCAAAATAAGTTTTATTCATAACGACTGATAAATAGTAATACATAATACAAAAGTAGATCGAGAAAATACATACTTATTATAAAGAATAAAACTATAAAACTTCACAATTGCATAAATAGATATCTCAACTGTCTTGCGAAGGTCGCGGACGTACTATACGTTGCTATACGTAACGTTCGGAATTTGCACAACTAGGTATCTCAAATTATGCACTTATAGCATAACAGCATTGAAGGAATCTGGGACTTATCTACTTTTAGCAAGTGGATATTTGATATTTAGAAACATAATAGAACATTTTTAGTTGTAGCACTAATAAAGTGGGTAAAATTAGGTGCTTACATGTAGCTAACTCAAAATAGCCAAAATTCGAGTTACGTATTAAGGGGACGATATGAAGAAAACCTATGCATATAATATATAAGCAAAAGTTGCTAAAAAATAATTAATTGTTTTAACTTTTGTAAATTACAGCTGTCTTCAAAACTTTAAAACTTAGCTAACAATAACAATGCAAACCTTGAAGTTTCAAATAATTTTAAATTATTTAAATTGTGTTAACAGAATTTCCAGGATAATTTAGACTAGCGATCATTGCTTTAACCGCTTAAGCTGATGACCGCCTCAAAATAAATAATTAGGTAACTAAAACTAATTCTCTTGGTTGATGCCAATTCGACAAAAATTGTTTGATAAAATTACCAATATTTAAAAACGACGAGTAAATCAGCCACATCGATTTCTGATTCACTGACTTACTTATTTGCGCTACATTAACATGTTGTACTTATATTTTTAAAACTTACCTTACAAACTTTGTAATAAATGTAAAAAGTTTTAGTGAAAAATGCAATAAATATCTCAAGTAAGCCGAGTTAAAAAATTACATGACAATAAATTTAACTTTGCTTGTTATCAAAATATTAAAAATGTAAATAAAGCACATCATACATTTGACTATACTTAAACCGTAACTTCCATAACTGAGATAAGTTTGGGTACTTTATAAAAATTACGAGATTTTGAATACGACACGATACTTACTAAGTTATTCAAGCGACAATTTTGAAAATAGATGCACAATTTAAAAATTAAAGTGAAGCAAATTTTTTGTATCTAATTGAGTGATTAACGCCTCAAAAAACCACTCTAAGGCGAGGGTTCAAGTTTCCCTAGTACCACATTAAAAACTCCACTTTAATCGGCGTCTTTAAACAGTTATCTCAAATTATTAAAAAGTTAATTAGAGTTCAGTAAATATTATATTTTATTTTCACCCTAGCTAGAAATTTTGAAATAATTGTGTTTTATAAAGTAACGCACTATACACAAGAAATACCGGCTAAATGAAAATTGGAAAAATTATCGCGTCTCATTTCGCTACATTTAATTTTGCAGCTTGCAAACTCTACTTATAAAACGGTTAAACTTCAAATGTTAAGAGTATTAGAATTAAATATAAAGGATAGAACAAAGAAAACAGAGGCGAGCTTAATGTTATCGAGAACAATAAAAATAGTCTTCGAGTTAAATGAAAATTTTAGTACAAGTTAAATCAACGCGTCCCACAACTACATAATAAAATTTCCCAACTACTTACAACTACTTAACCACGTTGTTTCGCGACAAATTTTAATCTGATATGAATTATGCAAAATCAAGTTCTTTTTAGTTTTGTGTAACAAGTAAAATAAAGATACTTATTCTTAACTTGAAAAATTCACCAAGAACTTTCTAAGTAGTAATTTAAGGTTATTACTATGTATATTAAGCTAACAACAGCGACAAGGTGTGTAAATAGCAAAAGTTAAGTTATAAAACTAAAGTAACTAACTACGTTGAGTTTATCGCAAGCTTTAAGTTCTCTTTCTGTTTAATGCTTTCTTCTTTCTTTTTATAATAAATTGTTGCCTATCTTTAAACTTGTAGACGTAGTTTATATTATGTAACCCAATTTGTTTAAAATGAGAAAATGGGATGACTAGTCTGTCAAATATATCATGCAAACATCAGATTAGATTTAACTTAATTTAATAATAATTCGAAAAACTTAATAATTTATAGTTATACATTGCTAGTTTCGATGGAAAATTAGGCATGCGACGAAATAAAAGGATGATTACCTTGATAAATATTTGATTACATTTGAACTTTCATCAAAATATAACATAAGCACACAATACTCCTATCAATATGACCTGTTAAATTTAAATGTATTTGGTAGGTAATAATACCAAATATGTACCAAATTACCATATAAATGGTAATTCGTATCATTATTACCTAACTTACTTTTAAACATTTCAATTCTTCTATAATTTTATAAAATCAAATCACTGTTTCAAATACCTACATAATGATAAAGTATATAATTTTCATTATATTAATGTTAAATGGATGTACACCTCATATTTGTTCATATACAAATTATAAGTTTTCCGAGTTATTTTCAATCACTCTATTATTCGTTTAGATTTAATTTTTTACTTATTTTCCAGAATTTAATATAGCATAGAATTAAAATTACAATTAAAAATTCAACAATATTTGGTATTACATCCGAATAAGTGAATTTAAAACTAGCAGTTAAAGTTGATCAAAAATAGGCTCCACACACGTCGGACGTGTCGAGTATTTAAATTAGAGACACGTCGGACGGATCGCGTAGTTAAATTGGAGAGACGTCGATTAATTTTAATTATTTCTCCGAGTTCCGTTTAATCATAGCTGTTTATTTTATTTTTTGAAATATCTTCGTAAGATTGTGCACAACCGAGGTGCCACAATTAGAATAAAGTAATTAGCTTTAAGAGATGATAAGCTTGGCATTAAGGTTATACTAATAACTTAATGAAATTATATTCTGGACACTTCTTTATAAAATAACTTACTACAATCCTATTAACTTGTTAGAAGATCATATACCCTAGTATGTTGTGTTTGTGTTGTGTTTGTGGTCGTCGTACGGCCTGAAGGCCGCATTGCAAATTTTAATTTCGTAACTCATGGAGCATAGCGAATGAACTAATTTGGATTTGTTATTTGATGAAATTATCTTTTTTTTATATTAATCAATAAATTACTGACGACTATCTTTTAACATCTTGTCTTTCCACGTGATTTATGTAATTATTATGACTATTGCACAGATGTGTCACGTGACTAACATCAACCAATGATATTTAGGGATCCGATCAATTCTAACCAATGGCGTTAGAATTACGCGATAATTGTTCAAGTTGCTTTGATAATTGCTCAAGTTGCTTTGATAATTACACATATGCTTCTTTTTGATAATTGTGTACGTTTACTTTATATCATGTGATACATTTTTTATATGAAATAAAAATTCGCCGTCGGGAAGATTCGAACCTCTGATATTCTCATTGCTAATCATGTACTAAAGTTGGGACCAAATAAATTGAGACTTGCGTCATTACTTAAAACAGTACGAATTAATATTAAAATCGCTAGTCAAATGAGTGCATTTTAAGATGCATCTGCCCTTTTAATTTTAATATAGCTTTCTTTCTCTTTCCTGTAATAATTTAAATTATCTTTCTGTCAATGTCATATAACTAAAGTTGGGTTATGTAATAAATATGTTTCCCATAAACACCTTTTCATAGAATTGCAATTTACTGATTATAAATAAAACTTGAATTTTATGGTTTTCTTTGAAAATGCTTAAATTTTTAATAAAAGCAAGATTCCGGAATTACCAAATTTGAAATAATTGTATTATTTTTAAAGAAATATTTTTGAAAAACTGTTTAAATTTTTTCCATGAATTCGTCGTCAAAATAAACGGGTTAATAAATACCTAAAACGTACAGAGGAACTGCTCATTTTTATTCATCGGAGTCGTTGTCACTACCAGTATCGGAGTCATTGGTTAATTGTATGACGAGTTCTTCTACGGTGACATCTAAAAGTTTTTCCCGTTCATACCAATTTGTTATCACATTTTCGGTGTGACGAATGCAATTTTTCCAAATTTCAGATGTACAATTATCCAATGCTTCATTCCACATCGAAATTACTTTTTCATCCCCATAACCATCTCTTCCGATATGCTTATTGTAATAAGTTTTACAATTCGCCCATATAAGTTCAATCGCATTAAACTCGCAGTGGTAGGGGGGTAAGCGTAAAACTTCATGGCCATGGTTTCGTAACAGCTCATCCACTTCATACCGTTTATCTTTTCTGTTCAATTTTGCCAATTCTAACAAATCTACTTTAAACAATCGTTCACTAAAACAAATGTTGTTTGCAGACAACCAAGCTGCAATATCTGCTTTCTTCCACGCCGACGTAGGCTGTTTTTCAACTAACGTAGAATGGTAAGATGCATTGTCCAATATTATTAAACTTGGTTCTTCCAAGTTGCATATAAGTTTCTCAGTAACCCATTTTTTAAATAAGTCACCATTCATTTCTCCATGGTAATCTTCTTTTTGAGATTTTGATGCAAAGACTAATGATGCATTATCTATAAATCCAGACTCCGAACCTGCATGAAGAACAATGAAGCGTTTCCCATCATAACCTTCTGGTTTTCTAACACTTTTTACTGAATTATCTTGCCAAGACTTTCCAGGGTTACCTTTCGAAAAAATCCATGTCTCATCCAAAAACACAACTTGACGTTTAAATTCGGAATTTATATTGTTTATAGGATGGCTTTTCATGAAATGTACTCGATTAAAAGCAATATTGTGTTTTTCCACTAATGCTCTACGATTACTTTCTTTACAAAATTTAAAACCAATTTCGTGGAGAGTTCGTTTTAAGCTAGTGTTGCTTAAAATAATATGCAGTTTTTGAAGTTTCTTGTTTAATGTAGCAACAGTTAAATGTTCTTCTGAAAAAAATACCAAAATTTTTTGAAAACCTATATTTCTTGTTCATTACTTAAAAAAATAATCCAGAAATATCTAATATTTTAAAACTTACTTTTTCTGTACATTTCGTAGATGGATTCCCTTATATTCATTTTTGACGATTCTGGCAAATCTTTTGATTTCTTACTCTGCTTTGATCTGGTTTTTCCCGGGCTTTTTTAAATTGGATTTTCAGTGATAGTACTCAGTTTCTTAATTCGTTTGACTGAATTAATAGAAACACCCAAAGCGTCCGAAACACGCTACAATTTCCATTATTATAAAATATCAAGTTAATATTACAAAAAATAACTTACTTCTTGAATAGCAGCTAATGGAATTAATGGTCCATCATTAACTAGCTCACGTTGAAAATAATTTAACAAGTTTAAAATCAATTGTCGGGATTGAGATTTTATGGTGCGACCACTTATAGGCATTGCAGACATTTTGATAAATACAAAATATTGTAATTTAATGTTAAATAAATAATTTATCAAAATTTAACATGAAAATGACATAAACAAATTATATCCGTAGTTACCTACTCATTGTTGATTTCAATTTCAATACGCGAGTCAATTCAATTTTTATTGCTTTTATTTTTAAGTTCAGACATACTAATTTTATATAGTATTTATTATTAATGTAAAATGTTGATAACGTACGTCTTTTCTTAGTTTTTGCCAGAAAGACTTTCAAATATGTTTTTTCTCTTTTTAATAAACCTAAACGACGTCCTAAATTATATTCAGGATGTCTTTTCTTAATCAGAAATTTGTGACGCAGATCTCAATTTATTTGGTCCCAACTTTATCACCATTACGCGACAGGACGTGACATACAAAGTAATGCTTTAAATTACCATAATTAAACCATAGAAACATAGAAACAAGTTTTCATAGCAACGTAGTCAAATTGTTACCGATAATCAAAAATGTACTTAATATTATATTATAAGTGATAATTTGTAAAAATATCTGGAACTCCTTAACGCTCAAATTCATAGTCGTTACTTAAAGGCAAGTCTGTACTTAAGGGTCAAATTTTCGGGGAAAACCATTTGGAAGTTCAGAAATTGATTGATATTTTGATTGAAATTGTATTTCAAATACAATTGTAAGTGTAAATAATACTTTGTTTATGAATATATCGTATTATTTTAACCATTAAATTTATCGAAAACTTTCAAGACAATATAAGTGGGAAATTTTAAAATTGATACCATCTGCTATCTCATAAACCGAATTAATTTGTTTTTACTGTAATGAATTAAAGTAAAATTTAATAAATTAAAGTAAAATTTACTAATGAAAGGAAAATTTAATAACTTAAAATAGTAAATGAAAAAAATGAAAAAAAAATTAAGTATCGCCATCGTTCAAGATTCAGGATTCTCGGATTGCAATTCCTTCTGGGAATTTACAACAAAAACACTGAAAATATTTAGAACATTTCCAAAATTCTTTGTCCACTTTAAAGTAAAACATCTGGTAGAATTAAAAAAATTATTAAAAAATATAGTTACTCCCTAAATAAGTTGTTAGATTAGGTTAAGAGGGTATTGTGCCTTTTGCTGTGAAATTCAGAGAAAAATAACTTAAAAACCCAAAATAAGGCGAACAATTAAGGATTCAAAATTGTGAATATTTAGAAAAATGTAATAGTTATTTCTAAATACAATTTTTTTTAAATATTTGCATTCCCTCGAAATATAATTAAACAAATCGCGTTTAAACAACATTGAAAATATATTTTATCAATTATATTAAACTTTCAGTAGTCTACTTTCTGTAAATGATTGATCAAACATATGACGATAGTAGTATGCACTACTGAAAGCTTATGTATGATTTGTAAATTAATGAGGAATATTTTGATTAAATTTTCTAAATGAAAATATTGAGACCACCGGTGATGCTAATGACACCTAAGCTATCAGTAATGTATATCGTATTAGTAAACATGCTCAATTCAATTCTATCAATAATCATCAATGCTTCTAATAATTTTTGTGGTACGGCTTACCAATTAAGCATTCGGGGTTGTTTTTCGAGAGCGATGAAAAATAAATTTCGATTAAATATTCTGAAACTTTGTATATAGTCGTAGACTAAAATAAAACTTCAAAATACACTAAAAATAGTACAAAATTTCTAAGCACTACGGGGTTGCTTTTAGAAAGGGATCAAAAATAGATTTTGTTAAAATGTTGATTGATATTAGATTTCTTCCCAGGTCAAAATGAGAGAATAGGATGTTGGGATAGAGGAGACCAAATAAAACTAAAAGTTTGCTATAGCCAACGTTTCGGCGTTATTAACGCTATAGCAAACTTTTAGTTTTATTTGGTCTCCTCTATCCCAACATCCTATTCTCTCATTTTGTTAAAATATTCTGAAAACTTATTAAATCTCCCAATGCTTCAAAATTAATAGAAAATTTTAAACAATAGGAGCTTGCTTTTAGAGAGGGATGAAAAATAATTTTATTGAAAAATTTTGTAACTTTGAATGCACCCAAATTAGCAAAAATTCTAAGCACCAAAAAGTATTTTGATATGATGAGGCTGTCAAGCTAAACCGATTAGAATTTTTTTACTATTTTTGGTGTATTCACATGTTTAATAAATATGTATAAGTAGTATATTTACAGTTTCTAAAAGTTCTAAATATAAAAGTTTCTAAATTTTTAAGCAAAATTTATATTTCAATCCTGCCTGAAAACAACCCCAATACTGATTTTTTTTTACTCTTTTGATATAATATGCGAAGGTTGTAACCACTTTACTTAAATAATTTAACTAAGGGTAACCACTTCCTCGTTAGTTGTTACAAAGTCCACTTTGATAACCGTAGATGTTGAACAGGTTGGCTAGCTCTTGGTTTTTTATGCCTTAGTCGTAGAGCAAGGGTTACTCTGATGTAATTCGAGTGTTCGGGGTTCGGTATTCTCTTGCTGCTGATACTAAATGCTCGGGGCGCCAAAAGGGTTAATAAACAAACACCGATGCTTAATTGTTCAATAACCATTTAATAATAAAACATAAAAATAAAACTCTTGAGTGAACAGAAAATAACGTACACTTTGTGTAACTTAAAATGACAATATTTGAACTAAACGAAATCTCTTGGTACAATATGAAAAACTTATTACTACAATAATTAAAATATTTACAAATAATTGAGTGTTCGTCTGAAAAGATCGTAGCCTCGTCTTGACGAAGTCGTGACGATTCACTAAAATGAATTGATACACAGATCATATATTATTTAACTGAGCCACCAATAACCAAAGCAAAAATGTTAATGGAAGCAATAGTACAAGTTGTTAGCAAACTACCAGAAATAAAGGTTATTAACACAAAGCAAACCAAATTTATATTGTGAGTAATGCAATTACTCACGTTTACGTTGGATACAAATTGCACGTAGTTGGAATCCACAGATCTGTAGGTTCCCCTCTCGGTACATTCAATTTCTGAATAAGGTTCTAAAAGAATACAACACATATACAAATCGATAAGCCAATTGTTAACAAGCAAACATTGAACTTTATAGTTCTTATCTGAAATTTGAATAAAAAATAATAAAATATGATACTATGTGTCTTCGGGATGTTTTCTCCAAGTTGGCAGATAAGTGAAAATAGTTTTGGCTTCAGTAGATTGAAATTGATCGTCGTCAACGTCTCTCTGAGTTTTTAAATTCCAAAAGTTTGTTGTGATTTTTATTTGAAAGGCCACCATTAATTCGACTGCGCGTAGCCAGGATAATTCCGTTTACTACTGCGTCTATCGATGAAAATTTTTGATGGCGTCTTTGTTGATTTCCAATTTTTATAAATCGATATTTCGATTATTAAAAAAAACCACTGGTTCGAAATAATTTACTCGAATTGTCACTTGACATTCGGTGAACGTAATAACACAAAAAACTGGTAGTAATTATTACTAATTACTTTAATTTTATCAAAAACTAGGAGTACAAAATAGTGCGTGTAATTTGTTCGACTCGCTAAACGCTAACTTGATTCGGCATAAAATCCACCGACGAGTAACTTCGACGTATTAATACGCCGTGAAAAGTAGTACGAATATAAAATTGGTGGCATTTGATTTTATCGATCTTTTCATACTAAATAATAATTATATACATGTTAGGAAAACTAAAGAAAGGTCTTTCGACAAAAATAGTTAAATAAAAATGCAAAATTCGAAAATAAATTTGATCGAGTTGTAATTGATCATTAAATTGACGGCAGGACCGGCATTAGTAACATTTGGAATGTTACAAGGTGTAATATTAGTTTATTTACTCAGTTACAGAATTTTTACCCAAAATTTACTTTTTAGCCTTCCCTAAAAATAACCTTCCCGTGTGCTTATAATTTTTTACTACTTTTTATGTATTTGCAGGGTTAATATTAGTATATTTACAAGGTTTCAAAATTTTACCTACAAAAGATTTTGTAGTTCTTGTAATTTTTTCTACAACTTTTAATGTAAATGCGGATTTAATATTAATATATTTACCAAGCTTTAAAAACAACCCCGAGTGGATACAATTTTTTTGTATAATTCTGTATAATTAAATAACTGCAAAGCATAATTTTTTGTAACCCTTTCTGTAAAGTCAAAATTTTATATTTATTATGAATACTTTTAATTAACATCTTTTAGTTAGCATTACCGGTGAACTTTGTGTTGAAATAAGTAAAAAAATTATTAATTAATTATTAATTCCAGGAGTAAAAATGTATGTACGAACTTCAGACTATATTTATTTAAACAAAATTTGTTGAATGACAAGTCCAAGTTCAAATTAATAGAAAAAAATTAATTTAAATCTGGTTATTTTATTTAATTATTTCTTTTTAATTAAAAATGTTTTTTGAATATCCGATGTGTTTCCAATTTAACGACGCGACCCGTCCGACGTGTCTTTATTTTAAATACTCGGCACGTCCGACATGTCTGGAGTCCTTCCCTAAAATGTTTATTAAACTGAGTTTAACCCTAAAAATATGACAATATAAATTAATTTACTATTATAAATAAGTTTTAATTTTAAATATCTATCGAACATACACTTTGGCAGTAACATTAATTAGGTTGGGGGGCAATTTTTTAATAAAGTGATGTTCTCGTATTGTAGAAAAGTTATAATAGGTTTATACGCAAGAATTTTCCAAAAAATTACTAGTAAAAATACAATTTTTATTACTTTGAACCTTCGATGTTTGAACAAAGAACACATCGATATCTGCAAATATAATCATAATTTTGTTCTAAAACAAATTGTTTGCTGTCAATAATAAAGCAAACGCTATCTCATTACATAACCCCAATTAACTGTAGTTTTAGGTCAGTGTAAAAGTAAATATTTGCTTTTTGATACCTATGTTTTTCATGAAGAACTATTGCTCAACTACTATATAACCACACTTAGCTATGCTATAACACATCTCGAATGAATAATTAAGGTTTCATGAGGGTGTGTTTTTAAACACAACATACATGTGTATATGTACGTACGTACATATATTAGAAAAAGTTTTGTTTATTTATGTCAGTTGATAATTATAATAATTATACGCTTGTTTGACAAATTACACTTATACAATTTCTATTAGAATTACTATATTATTAAGTATCGAAAAATCCGATTATAATTTATTATTACATTATATTAATTTTATATTATGCGTGGTATATGTTAAATTTCATTTTATTGTTTCACACCAAGGTTGGCGAACTTGTTTGAGCCCATGTGTGCATACATGTAAAATTCTAGTTCGAAAAAGTGCCACGTATTCAAGATAATTTTTTATAGTTATATCAATTTTTCCAAAGGGAACGAGTATGGAGTTTGCAGGCTGAGGCGAAGGCTAGGTCTGCAACCACGAGTGCTATAAAGACAGTTTGGAAATAAAGTATACAAG
This sequence comes from Podabrus alpinus, assembly GCA_932274525.1. Lineage (NCBI taxonomy): Eukaryota > Metazoa > Arthropoda > Insecta > Coleoptera > Cantharidae > Podabrus > Podabrus alpinus. The sequence goes on from OW026451.1 coordinate 160,460,093, forward strand.
TATACTATTTCCTCTAAAATCGTGTGAAAATAGACTATTTTCTTCAAACAAATTTCAAAATCATAATAATTATGTTTTATATATAAAATTTACAAAATTTGAAATATTATTTGGAATTCAAATTTATGTTTGGGGATTTTATATTTTTGTTGGCACTATGTTTTCACGGCGATTTCGGCAGCAGAGTCGAACGCTAGTGGGTTTTTGAACCTTACTGAGGCAGGTACGCAAAAATTTGTAAAGGATTGATTTTTAAGCCTTGTTTAAGCAGACATGTTTTTAAATTTGTATGGGAGTGTGTAAAGTAAAGGATTCAATTTTTTGAAGAAATAAGAGGAGACATGAAAGACGTTTTTAATGAGACCAGTGATGAAATGAGAAGACTAAAGGACGAGATGAGAGAAATACAAGGGGATCTGATAGTTAAGGAGGAGGGATGAAATAGGGAGGGGCAGGAGCTATTTGCAAGAATGGAGAACTTGGAAAACGCAATTGAGAACCAGGAGAGAGCAAGAAAGAGAAATAATATAGTAATTAAAAGAGTCAATAATGAAAACTGAAAAGAAAAAATATGGATCCTTATCAAGGATGAAATAGGTGTAGATGTAAATATAACATAAACCTTTAAAATCGGAAAAAATGAAGAACTCAAGGCTTTTGTGGTAATATTCTGTCAGGAAAGGAATTCTGAAGAAGAAACGAAACTTAGGATTGAAGGTCATTACGAACCATAAAAGTCGTCATAAAATGATAATTTCCGACAGAGGATTGCATAAATTAGTATTATTAAACATCACAACAGAGATATATTATTAATATTTATTATTTTTTATAATACACTATTTTTTATTATTAAAAGTTACGGTAGATTAATTGATTTTTAAATTTTACTGAAATAAATATATTATTATTTGTATATACGTCTTTGACGTTTTTTAACCAAACACTGTCCAGTTTTCCCACTTATATGACGTTGATATTACGGTGACTGGATTGTACACTCTAAAGGGTCATCTTCACAATATGTCCCTGTTGTAGCATTATAATCTACTGTTTATTGTGTCTATTGTATTGTGTTTAGTTCTAAAGTAGTACTATCCGTTAATCATTCTTATTATTTGTATGTGTTTAGTATAATATCTTCTCTTAACAGCAATTTTAGGATTCAAATAAAAATCTGGAAAGTAAATAAAAAATAAAGAGATTGCACTGAGTCCATATCAGGCCATATCAAAAAATGAGACTGTGAATCCTTTTTATTATGCGCAATTATTCACACAATGTTTAGTTTCATATCACAACAATAAATTATTGCACAAAATGCAGAATTCCGACAGTACAAAAAAACATGCAATGAAATATTAATAAAACAAATAAAAATAAAATTAAAAATTTATCTACGGAGTTCTGTCGCATACGATAAATTCAACGCTTAGGGCTGCATACAAAAACCTCTTTCAACTGACTTTCAATTAACTTTTTGTAAAACTAAGTAAATAAGCAGAGAAATCTAAATTCGATGTGAGTCTATCGCCCCATATTGCACTAAACGCCCGATCGAACTTGAAATGTTTAACACGAAATTAAGCAGAAAATTGAATTCAATATCACCAAATCAAATTAAATAATTGAAAAGAAACTTAAAATAGATTTACCTATAAAACAAACTAGATTGGATTGATAAAATAATACATGATTACCAACCAATGGTAGAAATCAGCGAGAAACAGCCCCTAGAAGAAATGTGAGACTTTTATTTGAATATTTCTCGTGGGGTATATCAAAAAATTTTCCCCAAGTGCCTTCTGCTTTTGAACATTGCCCTCGTGCTGAACTATCGTGTAATCTTTGTCACAAAATACAGTCATGCCAGTTAATCAAATTTATCGACATTGCTATATAATATGCGTTTACTATAATGGCTACCACCGTTATGTAATAAACAATTATAGAGCATTTGCTGTTTGTGTATGGATTATTGGTTGTTTCTATAATATATTTATCAATTACTGATTATTTGGTTGTTTTCACAAAAAAAAACTTGAAACATTAAAAAAACTTCTATACTAAAAATTCGTACAATTTCCATCCTTTTATTTAAGATACATTCAACATCCTAATTACATTGGAGTTTTACTTAGTCATCAGCTTTAGAACGACCGACCTACCTTAAACTAATTTCGGCAGAACGCTGAAAGATTTAATCGACTATAAATTTAACGTTGACGTAAATCAAAAATTTTGTTCAAGTTATAAATTATTCGAAATTGCCAATATTCAAATTTTTAAAACAACTCAAAACGATATAATTAATAAAACTGCTTTTACTTGTTCAACTTGACATTTTAAAAGCACATAATTAAAGTACTCAACTGAAAGCTTAAATACTTTAAATGGTATAGAAATAAACAAAATTTTAGTTTACAAATTGTGTGTTGCTCCTTAATTTTGTTTAACTGTTTTAATTACTGATTAATTTGCTGCACATGAAACCTAAAAGTACCTAATTCAGATTTATAAGCGGAGCGGAGCAGCACTAAGTAGACCACCAAGATTAATTTCCCTACATATAATTTTAAGAGAAAATTTCTAGGAAATAGAAATAAACAAATTGTGCTTTACTGGTTTTCTTAGACTGTTTGGAGTTCTATTGTTGGATGAAAAAGTTGGTTTTATCCGCTAGCATTCAAGGTTTAGTATACAATTTTTCCTAGCCTCGATTAAAACATCACCCTTAACTTCGCTCCTTTTCAGGTATTTAAATAACGTTAGTATTTAAATTACCTCTATAAATATTTTAATTATGTTTTGTTTAAGATTATTTTGCTAGTAAATGTAGACCTGCCAAGAATACCAGGATAACTTAAACAATTTATTTTGAAAGCATTGTAAAAGCACCTTAAGTTGTTGATGACGCTCATCATTTTAGTGTGACATCTTAGTGCTTCTTATTGTTGACCTACAGGGTTTTCATAGAAAAGAGTTTTCACAGAGCATAACAATTTTAGTTGTCTTGACTTCGCTATTTCGACGGTAGATTATATTAATAAATTTTTGTATATAGTGTAATAACGCTCCCATGAAAATAAGGAAATGAAAGCAAAGTAAACTCATACGTTTGCTAAAACCAATTAATAATAATAGCTTAAAATTAAATTGAATTACAATAAACGACGGTCACGGCTTCAATGTTAGGAAAATCACCTGTTAACGCAAGGACTCCAGGTATAGTCTAAAATTTCTTAACCGTCTTCCGTGCTTCGTAGGCCACGTAAAGCCGTCGGTCCCTCGTGTTAATGATTTGGCATCGTAACAATAACAATACTAATATTAAGACTTACATTAAGAGGAAGAACAATTCCGATTAATTATAAATATTATATGGTTGATACTGACTACAATAAATATTAATATTAACAAATTAATTTTATTTTATAGCTCAGGTTGCTGTTAGCTTATTATATTTTATACACCTGCTTTATAAACTTTAAGATATTTTCTTTTTTGTATTTATCAAACCACAGTCTGATGTAAACTCGTTTATTAGTACGTAGATCTGAGACGCTATTTTAAATTGAAAGCTGCTTGTTACATTGAAACTTGTTCAAAGAAGTACACCTTTTAATAAAATTTTAAAATGTTAATTTAATTAAAATTTTAAATTTCTATAGAAAATTATATTTAATGAACTTTACGAAAAACAGTGTTTTCACTTATTCGGTGTTTTAATGGTTTTTTTTTGTAAAATTTTTATAAAGAATTTGAAAAGAGAAGCTAATTCAAACTAAAAGAATTTATTGAAATATCAAATTTTTAAAAAAAAAGTTACGGTATAAAAGGAACGAATCCTTAAAAAGAAAAGTTGAGGCTTTCCTTAGTGGTTTCTGAGATACCCTCTCATTATTTATTTTTTTCATATTATGACCATCAAGATACTTTAAGAATGATGTTGATAAATATTTTTATTTTTCATTTACTCGCTAATAACAATTTTTAGTGCTACTTTTAAACTTTCTTCACAATTTAATTTTACTGTTAGACTACCACACAAAAGTCTTCTTGAAACATTTTTAATTCGCTCCATTGCACACTTTACGGTAGTCAAATTTGTTTAACTCAACTTTATATTTTAAATGATCAAAGACTTTCCCACATAACTAAAAATTATTTGGTATTCTCAAGCGTAAATCTGTAGAATTTCCTGATGTACTTACAATGCGACTTTTTTAATCCGAAAAATAAACTTCAAGAAAATTCGAATTTCGAATTTCAGTAGTATTTTCTTTCTACTAAATAAAATTATATTAAAAGTTTTTTATCGAAACTTGTTTTGTTGACTGTACTTTTTATGCAAAGTAGCTACCTATTATAGTTGATAAAGAATTAAATAATGATGTAGAAGTTTTGTAACAAAATAATTTTTGTTGTGTGCTATAATTGAAATAGTCCTTTTTTAAATGAAATATTCTATGGGAGCGTCCATTAAATAAGTAAGGATGATTTTTGAACATTCAACGTATAGTTTGTTTCAGAATAATTGAAATTAAAAAAAGTCATCGCATCAAATTACGTTGATATAAAGACGACACATAATACAGAGATAAGATTGTCGGGTCAACCAAGAGAACATAATATGCATTGCTAAAGGCTGGCGCGAGATTAAAATAATTAACCTTATCTCTATTATTATGTTGTTTTGTTTATAGTTTGTACGTTTTTATATCAACGTAATTTGATGCTATGACTTTTTTTAATTCCAATTATTCTGAAACAAACTATACTTACTTACATGTATCTACTTCTTTGAATATTATTTATCTTATACAAAATATAATATGATTTTAAATTATGCTCGAGAGGCCATAATATGAGACACAGTAATAAATGGTACGATCATCGTCAGGGGCAATATTACCACATGAAAGTGTAGGATGTCCTTCGTTATCGATCCACTAATGACGCGCATGAATAGATTAAAGAAATTCTCTTCCGTTGTCTTGTTTTACGCTAATCTTAAGAAACGCAATCCATGAAAATTTCTACGGCGGCGTACAATAATACATCGGCAGTTTCTGGTGTCACCGAGGTAGGATGTTGCAATGGGTAGCAATCCCACACTACCATCGAGCACGAGCTGGTGGTGTCTTTGAAAATATTTCCGTCAACCGTCAACAGAATGCGTGAGGTACTCCGCCGCAAATCGAATGCGGGCTTCTGATTGGTTGGCTCTCGAAAATTAACAATTTTCAATCTACTTCAAGGGTCGTTTTTGAGGGTTAAATATGAATATTCCACACATTTTTTTAAAAATCTGCTATATAAACCTTCAGCTTTCCGAATATTTATGGAAGATTTTTAAAATCGAGATATTATTTTGTATAATAACTTAAAAATTGTGATTTAATTACAATAATGATTTTTACAATAAAGTATATTATGTATACTTGGTACCATTGATCTTATATTTATTAGATAGGACATGACGTATTAGGTATATTGTGAACGATTGTGAGGTCAACAATAACAGGTATAAGTTTGTTTTTCTTTTTGGATGCAGCACAGGTTGCACATTAGTAATGTGACACACAGAGTAAACATGAAATTTCAAAACATTAAGATTGATGTTATTAAAACTCCAGTTGCTTTATAAAAATAAAAGTTTTATGAAGTTTCAGAAAAATAATAGTGTTTTATTCCAAGACCGATAGGTACGATTTTCTCACCAATCATGAATATCTTGAAATCGCATGTTTTACATATTCTTCATGTTACGTATATCTTGAATTGCAATTCGTGCCTGATGAGTAAATTGCCACCGGTCAAGTATAGTTAAAGTAGTTTGTTCACTACATTCAAATAAACTAACAAACTTGGGCACGGGTGCTTCAACGAGTACCTCCATCGCTTCAAGATACTGGACGACCCAACCTGCTGCAATTGCGACGAAGAAGACACTGCGTGCCACACCATCTTCAGATGCATTAGATGGGAGCGTGAGCGAGTGTCGGCATCGCTGTACTTCGGGGAATCCCTCGCCCCGGAGAACTTGGTCCTCAAGATGTTGGAGAACCAAGAAGGCTGGAAAGTTATCACGGCCTTCGTGACTTCCATCATGAGGACGAAAGAACAGCTCGAGAGGAAAATGCAACAAGGACGATGAAACGCGCAATAGCCGCGACTCCCGAAGTAATGCCCAGACGGCGAAACCGGGAGTCGAGGATAGGGGTGAGGTTTTAGTCAGTGCGAGTCTGACACTACCGGCTTAGATTAAGCCGGTGTCTCGCACGAGATTTCCTCATCCCGGCGCAAAGCTAAAAAAGAAAAACTAACAAACTTCTCTCTAGAAAACAAGATGCATTTACATCCCTGATGAGTAGAGAAATAAGAAACGGACTGAACATCAACTGAATGCCAACAAATTTTTAATTCATCACAATTTATTATATCGTATAATTAATTTTATTTCGTACCGCCGACGCCATCTCTTACTAGGCGCTCGAACGGTTAAGATAATTTAAATCTAGGTTTTGGCACCTCTGGAAGCACGCGCACCAAGGAGTTACCCTGAGGCAGTGAAACGAAGAAGGTGTGTTGTTGCATCTGACGATAGATTTGTTGTTTGAGAATCTAATGCAGTTTTGAGTTTCCTTGCGTCATTCGTGCCATCGCTTATTGCGACTTTCTTAAAGTAACAAAATAGCTAATTTGTTTTTCCAGCGCATTTTGTTTGTCATGTGGTTATTACGGCATTTGGGTGATAAGACAATTTTAAGATAACCATTAAAAGCGCGCGCAAGTGGGTAGATGGTGATAATTATTTCCAACCGAGTTCTGATTTTGTTAAATGTCACCGAAACATTTGAGAGAGGATCTGCGGCCCTCGCTCGCCGCTGGAGACGAGCTAGTTGATCCGACTATCAGGGTTTTGCTCGCGCAAGTAAAGTAGAAATTGATTTTTCTGCGTGGGCGAGATTTAGCCAAGTTTGTCTTCTCATTAGAGAAAGGGTGGGCAAATTTCCTATCATATTTACTTGTTAGGTAATGAACAAATAAAATTAACACCATCAATATTCTCATGAATAGCAGAATATACTCCCTCGTTGGGTGGTTTAAGCCAATGGGGAAACAGGAAAAAAAACACAATCATGACATAACATAAATAATTCAGTTGAAACCGTTTCAGTGGCTACGTAAAAGGAAACATTCCCCTCATACCCCCACCATCATACGTACATCTATGCTTCACAATAACCTGCTTGTAGTATATATGGTTATGTCTTATCTAGTAAATATGGTATCGATGCTTGGTACAGACATTCCAGAAAATGAAAAATTGAAATAACTGAGAAAAATATTATAAAAACCAATTAACTAGCTGAATATTATTAAATTAATAATTATAGTTTGCCCCTCTCCCTTATGATCGTCTCTGATTAGGTTAGTTTTCACATTTTGTATGATTTGGTATATCGTTAATCCATACATGCTGTCACTGCACAGCAATGGAGGAGATCCCAAGTTCTCCTTTAAACAAATTAAACAAAATTAAAAAGAAGAAACTTACGTAAGGAACGCCTTGTCTCACACCTTCCTTAAGGATTCGTAAGATTTCTCTGGACCCCCCCCCCTTAACCTTTGATTAAAAATTATAAAATAATTCTAAAAATATTACATCATTCCAGAAATATAAAACCAATTAAAAATAGGAAGACGATTTCTGAAATTAACGAAAATTTGAAAACGGTAGCTTAATGCAGTTATAGAATTGTTTCAATCTTATTGAAACTCGTCAGGCAAGCTTATTCACCGAAACTTGATAAGTACAAGGCGAATTGAAGGTCAAAATCAAAATAATTATTTAAAATAGCAACTATCATAAAAATCTAAAAACGAATAAATTAAAATAGTGCTGAATAATAAATACACTGTAAAATTAACAAATTAAGCAGAAAAACTTCTTACCTAAAAATGTTTTGTAATTGTTAAGACATGACTTGCACTTGGAATAACTAACTGACTGTAACGATTAAAACTTTTAATTAATTTATAATATTACAGTATATTCATTTTCAAATTGCCTTTTATATAATCAAATTTCTCTGATTACACTTTCCTGATGAGATCCCGTGTAGATTGAAACAATTTTATAAAATGATTATTTTTTGTTATTCCGTCGTTCTTAATTAACTTTTTACTTCTTGCATTTTTTATATTTATGAAAAACCCTGTTTATATTATGTATACAATTTGTATCACGAATGTGGTTATTATTTGGCGAGGCGCTAGCCGAATCAAATGACAACATAAATTATAAAAAAATATATTTGAAGATATGTACATTGTCATTCGAGTCATAGGTATCAACCAAAGATATTTGCGATTAGAGTTGCATACACCATAATTATAGTAAAGTAGAACTTTAGTGTCGATTTTATAGGGTTTCACGGGCACATGAAGAGAGTCCGACAACTACAGACGAGTCACTAAAACTTTTTTTACTTCGAATAAAATATGCTATTTTTCTTTCAGCGTTGAAAATCGATTAGAAGTCAAAAAGTAAAAACTTATTATAATATATAATAATCGCCGAAGATTAATATATAATAATTATTATATTAGTATTTTGGCGAATTTGATTACTAAAAATAATTGGTAGTTATGCATAATCGCCGCTACCTATTGACTAAAATGATTGATATAACGAAATTACTTCATAATTATTATGTTGGTGCTATATCATTATGCGTACTACATTATTTATATAACCAAATAGAAACTACGTTGTACGTAAATAAAATAAACTTGAAATCCAATAGGTTGATTTTAATTTTTTTTAGCCCATAAATTAGATATCATTTTATTATAGCTTTTATTTTATCTATCACACACAACAATTAGGGTAGCATTTAAGATTGTCAAGTTTAGTTATTAAGAGAGATATAGGGCATGAAACGTAAAAGTTACAAAAAATACGTGTTCTTATCAGTTACCGTGTTTTTTTCTGTTATTAACATCTCTTTTGATATTCTAAATATTAAGGGTGGAAACCGGTGTAACGTTTCTGGTATTAAACTTACTACGACTTGTAATATTGACTTCGCAAAGTTAACATTTTGAAGGGTAGGAATTAAGTTTACAGCATGAAAACGTATTGTACATTATCAAATTAACTATCTAGGAACGGAATATACATAATAACCGGCGAATTTGATAAATTCGCAAATTTTAATCATATTCGCCAACAATCTATCATTATAATTGCTGGATATTTTGCATAATCTCTTATTAATCAAATTCTCCCTAATTTATGACATACAGTAGGTTACATTTTTAATTTTATTAATTTCCGCTTAAATATGCAAATATGCCTTAGAGTTTGAAACTTTTTCTAATGTTGCTAACCTGTTTAACTGTGTTTCGCACTGTAGTGAAAAAGATACGCATCTCTCCCGAATGTTTTCGGGGAAATATGCACCCAAGAACGAATGAGTGAGACAAACACTTTTAGGTGGTGCTATTTAATTTCGATCCCCTCCACTGAAGAGGTTAAGATGCATCTATTTAATCGATAGATGCTCGTAATTACTTTTTTTTAATTTATTTTCTTACTAGACAAACATCTAACAATGTTATACAAGAAGTGATAAACGTGTGCTAGTTATAACAGAAAGTTAAAAGTTTGGAATCGGTAGGCATCCTGCAGGTGGGTTTGTTCTTTATCGAAGAATTTTGTTTTGAACTATGGATTTTTTCAAATGTGTTTGTGATGCATTCATCCATGCTGGGCAGCCGTACGTAAGAATCGGTCTCAAAACGGTTTTGTATAAAATATAAGAAATGCGTTTTTGATTTTCCCGAATTGAAATTGAGGAATCGTGTGTTTTTTATTGTAAGTATTTGTTAAGAAAACTAAAATTGTTCCGAAGACCTTGGATAAAGTAGGCAGTAGACTAATGGGTCTATAGCTCTTTACTTCTTTCGCTGGCTTACCAGGTTTATAAAACTCCATGTCTTGCCCTTGCTTTCAACTTTCGGGAAAGTAACCAATTCGGTGGCAGGTATTGTAAAAAGTGGCCAAGAATTAGTGATTTATCTGTAAGCTGCTTATTAATTTAATTTTTGATTATGACTTGTCCTGGTGATTTCTTAATTTTGGGAGTGATTGGGTTCAATAGATTATCAGTCGGCTGGACTTCTGTGGGTGCTTCATCTAAAGTGATTGTATTTTGAGTGAATATAGTGTATAGATGTTTTGAGAATGCTTGGGATTTTCATTAATTCTGGTACTACTCGTCATAAGCTATTATTTGTGGATTAAATTCTTCGATGAACTTTTGGTAGGAATTTATGGAATAACAATCAAGTAGTCGCTTAATTTCGTGAGTCATTTGATTTAATCTTGTTTTCGGTATGGGATTCTGGATTACATGTGAAAGACAAACACTTCGGGCCACCAAATCGGGCCTATGCTACCTTTGTTTGATGACATCCGTCCCGCTACTCTCCAAGCCACCCCAACCATAGGACAAACTAGAGAATTTTAGAGGATGAAATGTTACTAATACTGACCACGTTAGGCCGGACATTCCCTAACATAGATCCCCCAATCGATGTTAGAACAGCCCCTAGCATGAATGCTTATTATATCTGCACCTCCAAAATTCATCTCGAGAGTACTGCATTCCAATATAAAGTTGATCCATCTTACGATGGTGCCGGGAACATCGCGACCCTTTAGGAAAGCGCTTATGCTTTCGAAAGTGGCCTTATCAAAGCCACTATTCAATGTCAATAAACACTCTTGGGATGCATTCTTTGAAATGCAGCGATCTTTCTATCCGTTGTACAACTATGTGAAGTGTGGACTCGGTGGATCTCCTTGGTGGTGCAATTTTCGTTCTGTGCTGTTTGGTTTCAATTTTAATTGATGCTTCAATCGCGCTGTTTTATACTCGTACATATTGTATTTATTGTAACTTTTTCCTAACTGCTTTTGCTAACCTATTAAAATGTGTTTTGTACCGTACTGAAAAAGATAGCCATCTCTTCCGAATGTCAAGCTGCATCTATTTGTTCGAGAGATGCTCGTAATTGTAAATAAAACATAAAACAGCTGTATTTAAAAATGTGCAAACCGTGAAAATACGTGCCAAATAAAATGTTTTGATAAATAATTGAATAAAAATTTGTAAAAAGTGTGTTATATTTATTTTAAGAAATCAGAAACTGTTAGCTGTATGCACGTCTCGTCCGCAGTGTAATAAAAAGAATAATATTTTCCAATGCTTCTTGCTTAACTGGATATATGATATTTTCGAGTTTGTCGCTGCTGGGTGTTGTTAAAAATTGAAAGGTAAGGGAATATTTGAAATGGAAATCGTAACGGGTTTAAGCTCAAGACGGAAGTTTTCTTCCGAATAGATGGATCTATAGAAAAAAATACACAATTCTAGCGACTACTTAAACATTCATGAAACCACTTTACTTTTAACTCGACTTTACCATTGTGTGTGTTTATACAATTTTTACCAGACGCTTACAATTTTGTATGCATTTCAATAAGAATTGGTATTAAATTTTTTAGAAATGCTTATGCGACAACTTTTATATTTCTGTTTGCCCATAAAGCGCGGAATAAAATTTAAATTGGCTCGGTTTAATTTGGACGCTTGCGTTTCAACTAATTATTATTAGTTTATCGCTATTAGTTGCAGGCAATCTTAATTCAGATCGATAAACGTATACCTACACATTGGGTGTTAATGTTAACAAACTAAAATACGTTATCGAGTAAACTCATAGCAAAATTTGAAATCCAATAAATTTTAACTAACCTAAAAGCAATTCCCTAACTCCTCGTATATCTAAAGTACTTTGGATTGCTTCCAATCTGATCATGAACAATGTCGCAAAAACCGCAATATGAAGAACACATCACATTAATGCTAACTTTACCCGCTAGGTGTAAAAAAGGGTAAATATAATTAGGCCGATTATTTTCCCGGCGGTACGCTCGTCCGGATGGTGTCTTCAAATAACTGAAGGTATTGCAGACTTTTGTTTGTTACAAAGTTTAACCCTTACATTGAATAATATATGGGTTGAATTTCGAAATTAGTCAAGTATTTGGTTGTACTAATTGAGATCGGGACATTTTGAAACATGTCGGAAAAGCTAAATTTAAATAAATTGTATTGTTGGATAACTCAAAGTTGAATGAAAGTTTTGCCATTAAAAGTATTGCCTAATAACCGTTCCGGAATATACATATATTCCTCTTTTGTAACAAATATTCAAACAAATAAAAGTTTTGTGCATTTTCATTCTTACACATGAATTTTTTATGTACTTGTAGTACCGCCATTTTACTACCGAGTACAGTTTTATCTAGATCTCATAGTATGTAAATTATTCATAAAGGAAATGACATCATAAAAAGCGGAAACTAAGCGTACACTTTTCATTGCGTTTTCTTTAACTTCATAATTTAGTAACGTGTGTGTAGCATGCATACTTAAAAAAGTTTCCATTGTACAAACACAATTAAAAATTATATCTAAATTATTTTTTTGTAAATGCGGTTTTAATTAAATTAATGATATTTAAAGTTCGTAGATATGTATTACTGTAATCTGTGTAATTGAATTAAGGAACCAACACAAAGCATACATAATCTAATCGATAAACATTGTTACGATACCTTGATTTCTTGATAGACGCTTTGTAAACACTACTGCTATTGACCTTTCTTGTCAACACTCGAAGTTTACACATTCCGTTTTACTTTGAAACTTTTCACACCTTTCTTTCTATGTTAATAATATTTAACATACAAATAAAACATCTAGCGAATTAAATCTTTATGATTGGCATTGAGCGCTTAGACATTAATATTTTTTTTTGAAAATTTGCGAGTAAGATAAGAATTAATTGTTCTTCTAAAGTAAATTTTTGTTTGCAGCCCTAGGGGCCTTCTATCTGTAATAATTTTTTGTACTGTTACTTAGGACGCTGAGAATACGGGTAGACACCCGGTATTTTTTGCTGTAGGAGAAACTTTCAGGCAAACTTAATATACATTAAGTCGGCCAAAAAACAACGATAATGAAAAAAATTCTAATTCTTGCTTTTATAAAATCAACTTATTTATTTTATTTCATTTGTACAATATTTTATCCGAAGAAAATTTTATTATATTAAGAAACTCATATTTCCTTAAATATTGTCAATTACGTAATGCCATTTTATTATGAAATTCTTTAGAGATCATATATTTTCTTGAAGTTAATTGCGAAGAACTCTATATTTCGTATTTAAAATATTAAATAGGGTCTAGTCTTTGAATAAACAATTTTGTTATATTTTATCAAATTTATCTTCTATAAACAAAATTATAAGATCCTTTTTAAATTCAGGTGTATTTATAAATATGGGATGTAGCAAACGAGGGTCTCACCTTTTCTACTGAAAAGTTCTACTAATTGTTAATTTTACTATTCTTTTAGTTCTTTCGATGTGCCTGCACCATGTATTATTGTTATGATAGCAAATTATTAACACAGGGAATCGACGGCTTTACGTGCATACAGAAAAACGAAAGACGTCAAGAAATTTTTAGACTGTATCCAGAGTCGAGCCGGGGAACCTTTATCTTGCCAACACCCAGGCCGTGACCGTCGTAATTTTCGTTCAAATCTTTTAAATGAATTCTTTACTATAAGATTTTTATTTTGTCATTTACTGAAAATGGGGTCTACATGCGGAAGTGCCCTATGTTTTTGAGATCAGCCTTAGATCGTAAAAGTGTCAAATTTGAAGAAAGTATCAAAAATCTTTCCATTTTGGTCGAATATAACATAGATTTTAAATTTTGCTATAGACTTTCCTTCATATTCAAATTAGTAGAAATAAACTGAATTCTCTGTAACTATCTGCATAAAACAAATTTTTAGCCCCTATTTTCCAATTTGATCATTTTTTGCCCATTTTTGAACGAGTTTTTCATATTATCAGGTTTTCGAAATTTACTCGGATTTGGTGCATCCACCCACAACAAAAGTTGAATGAGTTAAGATTTGAAGTAGTAAGTAAAACTCTGCATAAGGCTGAAAAAATACTGTTTAGTCAAGTGGAAAATACTTTTTTTTTTGTAAATATGGTATAAATTATGCAGAATTAAGTTATTGACAACTTTTATTTCAAACTTTTATACCTAGGTTTCCCAAGAAACAAATTTTTCTAAAAAAAATTAAATTTCACAATTTTCAGCAAAAATTTACTGAACATTTGAGTTCTTTGGATATCCCCTAATCTATTCGCGTTATAAAATTTGTTATTTAATTTACAGTTTAATGAGGTTTAATTTGCACTACAAGCGCACTGAAATTCATCTATTTGAAAATGCACTCCAGATATGTCGGACGTTTCGCGTATTTAAATTAGAGACACATCGGATGTGATATTTATCATAAACTAAACTTAAAAAATAAAATAGTTAATCAAACGTGAAAATATTTTTTATTTTAACATGAGCTTTCAGTACGTAGTATCATAAAAATATTTTCACGTTTTTAACTATTTGATTTTTAAAGTTTAATTTATTTCTCAGCGATTAAAGAATTAAATATTTAAAGAACTTATTTATCTTTAAAATTTTTTGTAGAAGTTCCAGAAAATTTCTTTAGAACTGAAAATTTTTTTTCATTAAAATAAATAAAAATATATTAAATTTTTTTTTAATATTTGAACTTAGACTTCACATCAAACAGATTTTGTTTCAAAATACCAAGTCCATAAGGTAAATATGCTTGAACTGAAAGAATTAAACAACTTTTTTTATTAATTTTTATTTTACAAGTAAAATTACATTTATATAGTACGATCTTGGAATTTGAAACGAATCTGTTGGATTTGAGGTCAAGGTGCAAATAAAAATAAAGTTTAAATTATTTGAATTTAGTTTTATTTATTTTAACCCTAATAGAACCGTATCTAGTCCCACTTTGATTTTTAAAATAGGAAAATTGTTGATCTACCAATTCGATTTTTATGAGCTTTGGTGACATCTCTACAAAGACTGTTATATTTATCATAATCTGTTTGATTTTCAACAGGCGAATCCAATTGTAGAAAGTATAACTCGGGAATATCCCATTTGTGCCAATTTTTCTCATATGTTTTTAATATTTAATATAAATTCTTAGAACTAAAAGCTTAACATGGAATCCAACGCTCTTTTAAGTCCTACTTTGCCTTTTTTTTGGGTCATATAAATCCATTGCTATAGTAGTACAGCCGTAGCTGGCGTACTTATAATGCGCTCTGGACAAAGAAAAAAAAATTAAACCCCAACGAAGTCCCAGTAAGTTAGTTACCTTTTTATGAGAGGAAACTCTATTTATTTATGCAACTAAAAGTTAGATTTTACAGTCGTATGTGGATGTGTCTGTAACGCTAAATACCCCCCCCCCTCAATACGGTCTTTAGGTCATACAACTAAAGCAACAACGTACCAGTTGGCTAAAGACTTCTGGGTAGCGCTTCAATAACCTGAATTTATCTATAAGGATTGGGTTTATAATAGACATCTTAGGATTGCTATAATTTTCTTTCAATGGAAAAACAAGAAAACATTCAAAATTACAGATAAAATTATGTATTGGAGAAGTTTTGAAATTTAAGTATCATTTTTGTGATAATTGTTTATATTATTGAGTGGATGGCCCTTATAGAAATGACAAAATTGAGTGAAAACCCAAAGGGTCGTAAAAGCATCCGGCCGGTGTTCATAATACTACCACTCACTCGTAGGGGATACCACACGGTTTTAAGGTGTTATAAGAGGCATTGGAATATCGCTGCTCACAACAATTATTAATTTAATATTTGATGTTCTAAATTTACAATTGTTCATATTTTGAAATTTTAAAGCAAAAAAAGTTTATGATGTTGGTTCTCGTCTACCAACTTAAATAGACCATGGAAAAAATTCCGAATAAAGGTAATTTGATTCTTTTTCAAGGTCATTATCATTATCATGACAATACTGCTAAATTTCTCCAATCAGGGCGCTGCTTCTTTTTCCGCACATTTCCTGTAGCCTGAATTGTCATGAAGATCTAAACCGAAAGCTGCACCGCATCTTTCCCCACACACTCTCAAAACTACATAAGAAAAACGAGTAGATATTTTCAAATTCGATTCATACAACATAAAATATGCGATCATACTGATTAAACGACGGAAAATCCACCTTGGCGAAACAATTATTATAAAAGTCATCACAAAAAAAGGTTGTAATTTCTCCGCAGCGAGTCAAAACTTAAAAAGGTGGAATTTTTGGAAGCTTTAGATATTATAGAATCAAATATTTGCTCACATTATTAAGTAGTCAATTTGACTTCAGTAATTATTAAACAATAATTATTAAACAGGAAACCCTAACCTCCCCCCCCCCTCTCCAACACTACTACTATAACCGAATTTTCTAGTAATATTTATATAAGACATCTCATCACTTTCCATTTAAGCCTGAAGATGGTGTCATATTGCGAACTGGACTTACGGTATAGTTTCCTTGTGAAAATTTGTGCTCTCATTTACATCTTATTGGTTCTTGAATACCCTTATTTTCCAATGGCGGATTTTGGAGGAAATCCGTCACACGCCCAAAATATATGAATTATTTTTATACCAAATGCACTCAAAAAAAATTAAAAATACTGAACGCTTAACTTGACTTCTATTTTCCAATAACACAAAAAAATAATAGCGAAGCTCCGCCATTCTTTTCGTGTGAGTGAGTGGAATGTACCTACGTCATAATTTGATATGACATAATGAAGTGAAATGAAAAACAAGGCATAGTATTCATCCCAACTCCTTTGCCTCGAAGTTTGGCAAATATAGAAGTCTGCGAATGCGAATGTCCCACTTAACATTTTCGAATGCAGACCCACAACGTGGATTTGCTAACATTTATTCCTAAATAGGAAGAGAAATGTGATATTCTTCCCCTATTAAGCATTTTTCGATTTGCCGCCACATATCAACCTGTAGAGAAATCCACGAATCAACCATTTCTAGCTCCAGAATCTTCGTGATTTTCCAAGGCCGCCGATGTATGAGCCAAAAATCACGTATGGAATAGGTGGTAATTGGAGCTTTTCTGAATCCAATTTAATAAGATATAAGATAAACTCTTTAATGTAGAAAAGTTCCCTACTTAAATATGGGAACTACTCGACGGCTTTACGAAGCACGAAGATGGCCAAGAAAATTTTAGACTCTATCCGGAATCGAACCGGTCCACCTTGTATCATCAGTTGAATTTGTTAACTTCCAGGCCATGACCGTCGTCAGTTAATTTTCAAAATTATTATTGAAATTGATTACGCTATGGGCCTTATCAAAAATCGCATAATCTGATTCCACAGTATCGCTGTTAACTATTTTCCATATAGTTTTGATTTATTGTCCCCATTGTTGGTCATTGCACCATTTATCTTGATCGAAGTTTCTGGCTACCGGGACGACCATTTATAATGTTTCCTGGAGCCAGCAGGTGTAGACATTTGATGAGTAAAAGATATGGTACGCCACGAGAATATTTCCGCTTTGCAATTTACCTTTTTATAACAATCGTAACTTTCTTTCAACTCTCCCGTTCCCTGTAAATATCATATTATATAAAATTCAAAGTTTCCTTGATGTTATTGACATTCTCAAAGTACACCGCCTTCCTTCCATTTATTCCTGGTTGCTGAGCAGGAAAGGCAATGTCTTTGTTAAGACAGGGGACCTATAGAAATCGAATTTGTCATTGGGGGTACTCTGAAGCGAAACATGTGATCAACATCTATAAGCATGAGACTCACAGAAACCTCCCCATATATCGTACATCTTTTACTCCACAATTTATAAAGTAGAAAGGCTGCTTAGCTGGATGTCGAACCCCCTAATGGAACAACTACAACATACATGAAAACATCGATGTAAAAATTTAATATGGCATTTGTGGATTTAAAATATTTTACGTCAGAACGCGGTGGTTAAGAGTCGGTGATATAGAAAAGCGGGATAAAATCGTCTGTACAGAAAATGAAATTTTGTTCACTCATATCGTATTTTATGAAACTTTTCTGTATTATTGTGCTAACCCACCTCTACCTGGCTTAGATAAAGGTAACACAATAATCCTTGCCGTGATTCCCAAAGAACACCTAAAAAATTCGGACAGTAAAATCAATAATATCTTTCGCATTTTATTAAATATTTTTAAAATATTAAATATAAATACATTGTACAACAAAAGTGATAACTACTATCTATAGAAACGTGACACAATTGCCATTAAACGCAAAGTCTCAAGTATGCGACAAAAAGCGCGAGTTAAAAATCATTCAACATGGAAATAGAGTGAACTTGAATGCATAAGTATTCTCAATAAAAACAAAGAGTTCTTCAGTGATGAAGGTAAAGAAGCGTAGCATGAACGTATCGAGTGGGACAAGAACAAAAGACAATACTGGTAAATAAATGCTAATGCAGAAGAAATTGCCGAATGAGTCAAATATAAAAAACACGAAAGACAATTTTACACATGACAATTTTCTATTAAGGTTAAAAGGATTTTTGTAAGATATTTTCATTATAAATCAAAAAAATTGGTTATCTATCTTCGTCCATTTCAACTTGATCAGTTGCATTCTCGGGCGTCATTGACGTTCTTTTTAGATGAAAAACATTTATTGTGAATTAAATAGTGCATATACTTCGGTGAAAATCTTTATTAAACGTTTCACACTTGAGACATGTGCTGTAATAAAGGATTTTCCATATCAAAATGTAATAAAATATGCTCTTGGTAGAAAAAGTTCGATGAAGTTTAAATTTCCTTTTTGCATTATTGATGTTCATTTATTTATGATCCTCGTTGATATTCACAATTAAGCTTTAATTCTCGTTCTTTAGTCGTGATTAGATGTTCAAATATTTTAACAGGATTGGAAAAACTATTAAGTTTTTTTCCCACTAATTGAATAGAAATAAACATGCAAGTTATCTTTACTTAAGAAATCGATACGAAATTGGAATAAATACATAAATCTTGATAATATTTGTAACGTTTAAAAAAGTTAAAATGCTTTTTAATGGACATTTCTTGTATATTAAGGTTTTATAAAATCAAGTCAGTTAATGGGCTTCCGAATGTCAGGTTGGTCCATTTAAGTCTCACCAATCACTGTCAACTTTAAAATCCGACTAACAGATGGTACCATGTTACATTTACACCGTTTTTAATGGCGGAAGAGCAATATATATTATAATTAATGTTCATTTTTGCATATTCATGAATTGCTTTGTCTCTCTAAGGCTAACAAAAACGTAATTTTTGTTGTACAAACGAAAAGCTTGTGCGGTTACGCTAAAATACCGACTTTTTATTATATTCGTAGTTTTGAAATTGGATTTCATCTAAATTTGAAAAATTACGAATTAAAATCTTTTTAGTGATATTTTGTGAGAGTGAACAATTTATTGTAAAAATATTTTTTGCAATTTCACATAACGCAAAAACTGAAACTGTATCACATTTGTGCAATTAAAAATAATTCCGTGGTTTTAAACAAATAAAAAACAAACGTAACGTTAACTGTTTTCATTACAAATTGCTGAAACTGAAAATTTTGGGGCTGTTAAAGCACTGTTTCATGAAATTTACACATCTAAACAAATAGTGAGAATTACTTCATTAAAAGCAATTTTATCTAGTGATGATTGAAATATCACAGAAAGCCTCTAGAACAAAACCATTGATTAGTAAACGTAATGGTCTGCATTTCAACTAGGTCATCAAAACCACTTACGAAAAGTTTAAACCGCTGAAACGACAGTTGCTACTAACATTGTCCAATCAACCGCAACATACAAAATTACTTGTCATTGTAGGTCCATTTTTATGAAAATTGCATTACGAAATTTTCAGTTAGGATGTTTTTGTTAATTTATATTTATACTATACTCAATCCGACTCTGTTCAAAAACTTGGTTTTGAATAATTTAGAAATTTTTCAGTATGTCTGGTTAAACTTTATTTTTATTTTGTAGAATTATTTCAAGTTTAAAAAACTTTTTTAAATTGTAAATACATCACCTTTATATTTATTCATTACGTAACTCGACAAAGCAAAGAAATTTAATCTTTCTTTGAATGTTCGTAATACAGAAACGCACGTATTTATAAGAATCGTTGTCGTATACATCAAACCAATAATCGACAACTTGAATTGAAAGCTATCGCCGATCATGCTTTGACAAGTTTTTACAAAGTTGATACACAATATTCGTGAAAAACTGAAGTTTACTAAAAACTTTTCACAATAATACGCTTTTATAACATTTTACGTTTAATTAAACTCGTAATACTTCCTACTCAAAATTCAATTAAAAAGAAAATAAATTTTATAAGCGTTAAATTAAACTACAAATTTACTTTTTGCTTTAACGATTTAATAACTAATTTTTGTTTATATTATTTTAAATTTACAGGGCTTTTAAATTAAGCACTCGGTGTTTTTCTTTTAGAACATTAAAATTAAGAAACACCTTCTAATTTCGTATTAGATGATACGCCGAAGATACGATACAGAAGTTTAGTGTTTTGTATTCCAATTTTATTTTATGTATCAGTTACAATTTTCCATAACTCTAAAATATCTTTCAAGTTTGAAAATTATTCAAGCAAGAAAATCGGGTAAGCCTTGATAAACTAAATTGATTTTAAAAGTGTTTGTATCAGTTGGAGTACGGCACACAAAAATAATAAATCCGTTTATGCATGAAATTCATGCTCACATTCTAACTTTAGGTATACAGAAATATTTTTAGTATGGTTACCACTACTTCGTGTACTAAGAGTAAGATATAAATTTTCTAAGCCACATTAATCCACACATAAACTTGCAAAAATTTTAATTAGAACAGGATAATATTTAATTTAGAAAAGCGCCCTAGGCGTGTACATATTTTGTCTAAAAACTCCTACAACTTCGACATCATAAAATTCACACTTAGGGGATTCCCTGGTGTATATTGCCTTACAACCATTTTACTAGTTTTTCGTTGTCTCGAGAAATTTTATAAATCGTTCGCATCATCATTAATAATAGACAAATGAATATTTTACATAAATTCTAATCACGTAATAAGAAATGTTTTTCAAACTTGACTGAGAACTCATATCATTCCTAAACTAATTTCGACTGAATAATGGACTGGTTTTAGTAAAGCTTGATTTATTTGGAAGTGTTCGAAATACATTAATCATTTGTATTAGTCTTCAAAGGAAATTATTTACTTAGACTAGCTTTCTGTAATCAACTGTAATTATTTATAAGATAATCTACTACAATACTGTTCACAAATTGATTAAATGTACATTTGCTTTAAGGTAAATTGCTTTTTTATAAATTAAAGACCTTCCTTTCGCGTCGAAACGACAGCATTTGTAAATTATTTAAAATGCACCCTTATCTACTTTAATTTCAATATTGCAGATTAATAATATAATTAATGGTTTCAGTAAAACAATTTTGTGAAACGAAAAACAAACATCAAAAAATGATATACTATATCTAAAAAATGATAAAACAAATAAAGGACCTAACAAACAAATATGTGTAAAAATAAATACAAAACTCGCGTTAATAGAAGGAATCATAAATAAATATTTAATAGATCCTGCTTCATATTATACATATTTATTTAGTCAAATTCAGAATGTCACAATCGGATAAATACAAGTTTTATGCAAAAGGTTAAACTTATACATAAGTTTGAATAACGACGGTGGATGGTTATTCAACATTCAGTGGTTATTCAAAGGTGCCGATGAGATAAATATTAAAATATGCAGTGAGTAATGAAAAGTTCATTATATAAAACGGTATGTTAGTGAATTCTACCTGAAAGGTTCTTAATCAAGTTAATTTAAAAAGATCTACTATAGGTAGTTAATGTCGGATGGTTTCAAATAAACGACTGAGTCAATTTTTCACTACTGCAAACTGCAAAGCTTTCAAATTCGGCTGGGAATCAACAGCGACTTAAAAGAAATCTTCGAAGAAATTTACAGTTTTGGTTCTATGGAAAGAATAATTTTGAACTCGCGACATTTTTGCAACACCCGGTATACTTTTATTATCAACGTATTTAATTACCACATAACGCAATAAAAACCAGCTTTGAATTCATAATAACTATTCTAATTACTAATAAACTACGTACTATATATTTAGATTAATAATTAACTTCATCTTAGATTGGAAAAATGTTCCAATATGATTAAAATTGAAAATCTGTAACTCTTTGTGAGTAGCTTGAAAGAATTTTATCTAAAAAATCTCGTAAACGACAAATACTCACACCCCCTATAGAGACCACTGGATAAAAAATACGAGTAATATAAAACATTACTGTTTACTGGTTTCTAAATTACAGCTGTCTCAAATGACCCGACTTTAGTTTAAAAAAGAAATTGACTATTTTATTTTAAATGATTACAATCCTTTTACATTTGCGTTTTATGTTCAGGAATTACTGAAATTTTCTCAATTATACATCTGGACAGGCATAATTTGTTACATCTTATAATTTATTCATTTATTTGTTACTTTTTTTTTGTAATGATATACTGATTACTTTCGTAGTAACTAAACGATTTATATTGTACGAGTAATTCTTAAATATTTAATGTGCTCTTAAAAAACCACACATAGATTTCCTTCATAGTAATTATCGTTAAGCCAACCCTCACTATTAATCACTTATTGTCAATTTGCCTACTTCTTAAAATGAATTCGGTTTAAATAGTGTCTAATGGTTTTAATACTATTATCAAAGTATAGTATCTGAAAAATTAATTTAAATTAACAACATTGAAACTATTAAGTATCATCACAGTAAACTTCTAAAAATTAGTTTATTTGAATTTAAATCAAATCGATAAATGATTTCACCATATAGTACAAAACCATTAAAATCTTTTTTTCGTGATAAAGATTTGTGTACCTTCAAAAGTATTTTTAAAAATTTAATACCACACTTTTTAAACGATTTAGACGCAAAGTCTATTAGACGAAACTAATGGTATTAGAGCTGTTAATAATTACCATTTTTTGTTGTTTATGAAAATTGTTTATCAATAGTTCCTCAAGGCCATTCCAGTGAACTCTACCAAGAAAAGCAGCATCATGCTGGCCAAATTGCTAAAAGGTTAAAATGTTTAAAATCAGGCTCAGATCGTAACAAGCGCAAATTTGTCAAAGAAGATAACAAAAATCACTAAGTCGCGATTTAGCAGTTTTCTATATAGTACATTCTTTGGCCAAATTAGGCCTTAGAAAAATTAAACTAAAGAAAATAGTGAACGAAATCTAAAACAAAAGGTTTTTCACAAAAATAACTTAAGATAAGCGGATATTTTAAAAACTGACTGTAATAAGTTTATAACAGCATGCAAATTTAAAAAATGCAATAAATTAGTGACAAATGAAGATTTTGAACATTTGAAAAAGTTTTGTTTATTATGCTTAGCTGAGGGAATTCTAATAATATCAAACAATAATTATCATAAGCTTTTAAAACTCAACATCTTCAGTTTTCAATTCCGATTTTTCATTCATGGAATTTCCCTAATTTTACCTTTGTTTAACTTTAAATTAATGTAATATGAATTTATAAACTTACAGTTAAAATTTTTTCATTTTAACGTTTATGTTAAACCGAACTTTTTGAATTAGTAAAGGTTACTTTTTAGTAAACAACGTGGTATGCTTGTAAATAAATATTTTTGGAAAGACTAATATTAAAATATTTAAATTGTCGCTTTGTGGATTAATTTTGAATAAGATTTTTAAATCTCATTCAAAATTAATTTCTTTAAATCACATTGACAACTTTTGCAAAGTTGACGGCTTAAAAATTCACCGTTAGCAACAGTCTACTTCTTGAAGCCAATTTAAAATTTTATTTATCTACCAGTGTTAAAAAAGATAAGTTGTTTTTAAACTTTTTTCATGTATTTCCTGATTTCTTAATTTTTGGTCGTTTTCAGTTTGATTTGTTGAATTTATAGTCTCACTAATTAAATTTTAATTGTTTTTTCGATTTCTGTGTTATTTTACTATTTGTAATTTTAATTTCGTCATTTATAGTTGGTTGTGTTATGTATGCCTTTCTTCAATTTTCTGTTATTTTATTATTTATTGTAATTATTTTATTCAATTTCTCAATTATTTCATCCTTTATGTAAGATTTTCAATTTCTTTCAATTAAGTTTTGTTTTTTTATTTACTAATAAAATGTTTTCTAACTTTATTCTTATTATTGTCATTTATTCCTTGATCACGCGTTACTGATGATGGCATAGTAATACCGAAATATCGATACCATATGCAATTTTACCCCCCCCCTCCTGTTTTTAATTCTTATTATTTCATTAATTTCGGATTTCATTAAAAATTTTGGTTTCAACTCAAGAAAGTAGCTTATGTTAAGTTATTTAAGTAAACAAAATTTGATAAGTCCCTTAAGTGTAAGATTTTAAAGTTGATCGTTTTTCAATCTTTCCTGCTACAGTTTACATTTTTGCAAATAGCTCGATTTCAGTGTCCCTGAAGATAATCAAGTAAAATATGAAATACACAGAAATTAAGGTAAAAGTGAAACAAGCATGTAATTAATTAACAAATTAATTTATCACAAAATTGTGAATGTCATTATTTCATTGATAGTTTAATTAAATAGATACAAAAATCTGAAATATTAGTTCTCAAATTTGCACTGTCTACGAAGTGTTTTGACAAGCGGTGTAAAAATGTGCAAAATAAATTTCAGTTTTATTAGTACAACTTTGTCTATATCTACAAAATAAATTGCAGCATCAGTTTAATATTAATTTTTCACATAACAAATAGACAGCAGGTGATGATGTCCTTTTAGTTATGGTTTTTTGTTAATTAGTTTTTTTTTTATTGTATTTGTAAATTTTGGGCAAAAGTGAAGCATGAATAAGGGAAAATGTAAATCAGCGTCTGGGAAAATATGCAACAATTTAGTATGCAGCTTTCTGCAAGCTTTTGCAGGTTTGTGCACACATATAATAATATATTTTGTTACAAATATATTTTTTTAAATTAATTAAAAAAATAAATGATTTTTATGAAAAATTAATTATTAAAAATGCTAAACAAATAAATTAGCAGTAACGTAAGCCAAGACTAATCGTTCGGAGAGCATGAATATCACAGGGTCTGTACACCAATTATTTTGATTCTCCTGTAAACGGGAAATTAGGCTTAAATAAAAATCACACATATAAAATTATTATATTAAAAAAAATATCAATTAATAAAACTTATAAACTAAACAAATCATTAATTTCTAAAAAATAATACAAAACAATTTACATAATTCACTTTCAGTTATTA
This sequence comes from Podabrus alpinus, assembly GCA_932274525.1. Lineage (NCBI taxonomy): Eukaryota > Metazoa > Arthropoda > Insecta > Coleoptera > Cantharidae > Podabrus > Podabrus alpinus. Next base: position 160,485,583 of record OW026451.1, read on the forward strand.
AGTTTTGAATATAAAATTTAACGTAAATGTAATATTTGTGCACAAGTTAAAATAAAAATGTTTATTAAAAAAATATCGTCATCCATTTATAAATTTAAAAATCCTCAGAATATTTGGATAAATTGAAACCAAAAATTAAATATTATTGTTGTTTTCAAAAACATATCAATCTTTATAATAAATCTCACAAGTTTTCTTACTTTTTTTATAAGTTGCTAAAACTTAAGCCAAATGAAGGGAAGTTGCATGAAAATTGGACCATTATTTCCACTCGTACTGAAACCCATCAGTAGATATTAATTGATCGAAAGTAGCTCACATCTGGACCTACCCAGCAATGGCTCAAAAGTAGCTCGCATCGGACCTACCCAGCTCGTTATAAGTTCCTCCATAACATTGAAGCGATACTTATTTAAAAATTATTTAACCAATCGGATCCATTTCATTTTCTAAAATTTATTGTCTTCGCCATCAAATATAACAAGAATTAACAACTTGGAATAAACAACTTGGAATTTAACACTGGAGTAAATACGTTGCACAAAAATTAATTAATTTAATGATTAAAACTTAATAACTTCTCTGTATGTTACAACTAGGGGCTTAGATGACTGCCACCCAGAGGGAGTCGGTTAACACCTCAAATTTTCATGTTTCTTCGTTGAGAACTTGAGTTCAACTGCTTTAAAATATTATTAGGAATATCGACTTGCCCTTCTTTGAAATTAAAATTTCAGGAACAAACTGGTCTGTTCACACAAATAAATCACAATAAAAGTGTCCAAATTTGAAATTATAAAAACCATAAATAATTATTGGGATATTGGTTACTTGAAAATAAACTCTAAAACCAGGATGTAATAAATTAAAATTTGAAAAATGTCTGAGTCGTTTAAAAAATTATTTTCTAATAAATAAGTAGAAATTTATTGCAACACAAAAAAGCACTGATTTTAAAAATTAAAATTGAAAATTATTAGGAAATGGTCCGTAACAATTTATAATAAGACCCGTAGACAATAAAAGATCTTTAACGCTTTCAGTTAAAGATCGGCATTAGTAATATTCAAAGGTTGAAAAGAAAATACCTTCCACTACAAATATATGTGCACCATTTTAAAGATCCTAGATAAATCTGAAATTGAAGTGATGGGATTACATAGTTTGAACTACAGAAGTGAATTTAAATTAATGAAAAAAGATATTTCTGTAATTAATACAATCGTGATGATATTTTAGAAATTCTCCCATTCCACAAATTATTCGTATAAGTTCAGGTACCTAAAGTAAAACATGTATTTCCAAAACCAGTGCCTGTCATTGAAAAGTAATTTGTATCTTGTTTCATCTTTTCCCATTGTTAAATAATGTATTTTGTGTTTTGTTTTAATTAATTGATTTATTTAAAATTAAGATTTTTTCTGAATTTAGAATTCTTCTTTAACGGTTAGTTTTAGTTTGTTAATACGTATTTGCTGTTTGTTTTATAAATTAATCCGATTTTTTCAATAAAATTAATTGCTTTTTAATAAAATTGGAGTGTTTATTTTAATTTTCATCACCTACAGTTGCATTTCATTTTATTTACTACCTACCGAAAAAAAACTAAAAAGTGCAGCACATGGTTTCGATGCAGTTTTTCTCCCTTGTTTCATTTTAACTTCTAAAATTTTAGTATCACGTATAGTTTAAACGTTACACGCTTGTTTCACATTTTCACATGCCTGTTTCACTTTTTCCCAAATTTCAGTATAAAAGTGAAACACTGTTTTTATTTTTTTTTCCCTAAATTTTTATGTAATTATACAAATATTTATGCATAATTGTCAAGATTACGAAAAACTGCATGGGATAGTACAATTAGAATATTTAATTTGTATTTCCAAGTGCCTTAAAAATTGAAAGTTTTATATTTTGCTTCATATTGTAAAGATTTATTATGTTTAATTAATTTATTTTGCAAAAATAGTACATTTTTGAAAATTTCATAACATAATGTTCAGTGTATGGTTGCATACCAGCCAGGTATTATTTGCATAGCAAAATTACAGATCTCTATTTCAAAATATAAACAAACATTTGAAAGTTACAAACAGAGGAGGATAGTGACCTAATTAGTTCATTAAGTTTCTGCCTTTTCTGCACGTACAGTTGTTTGAAATTGCGAAAAAGTTGTCTTTTAGACCACCAATCCCCGTCCGAGGTCTTATAGACCAACCCGATCCGTCCGTGGTCGAAAGACCAGTCCGAGATTGATTCCATCGTCGAATCAATCCGCCCGATCCGAACTACCGTTCCGAAATATCCTACTCGATTCATTGTTTATGTTTCTAGGCAATAATCACATTTCCAAGCAAAACCTGTCTTTGGTTACTTTTCTAGTCAAAGACAAAAATCCTCCGTCCAGATTAGCAAAAGTTTACGTTTCTAGGCTTTTTGCTGAAAAGGAACTTCCGAAGTAGATAATTTCTCATCAAGAAATATCACTTACCCAAAATTTTTCCGATTCGACAACCGTCCGTATAAGAAGTCACTTCTTGACTTTACCAGTCCCGAACATACAGTTGAATTTTTGCTAATCAAGGTTTCAGTAGCTGTTATTGATCATTTCGAGGTGACGTCAGGACAGGTATGCCCCCCCCCCGACAAAATGGCCGCGCCCTGTCAAATTTCGTAATTGATTTTTATTTTAAGGTTATGATTATGAAGTTTACACCTCATAATCATAACCTTAAATCACAATTTATCATTTCGAGGTGACGTCCCGACAGGTATGCCCCCCCGATAAAATGGCCGCGCCCTGTCAAAGTCACGTGACTCAAAATGATCAATTGTTAAGTAATATAGTAACCTTAATTTTCTAAGTACATTCAAACGTCAATATTCATAGGTTTTTGTTTATAGTGTAAATATTTTAAATATTGAAATCATTTTCTTTTTTCTAAAATTATTAAATTATTCAATTAAATTGTAAATATTATTTTTTAAATAAAATTTTTTTTAAACTTTCCCAGAATTCTCTTTTTTGCTTTAAAAGTTTTAAAGTTTTTCTCTTCGAAAAAGCTTTTGGCGCCCGAGTTACAAATAAGTGTCAAATCAAAAGAATCGACGAGACGTCCTCAACCTTGGCTACCCAAGGGGCAATTTGAACGAGCCAAAAAATCGTTACAATATTTACCCCAGATGACCTACAGAACAACAAATATTAATAACAAATTTCTATGTTGAATTTGAAAAACAAATTTCAACAAAGATTAAATTTAAAAAAATGCTGTAATCTGAACAGTTTTGAAGATACGGTTTTCCAAATAACCCCAATTTTCAATAAATTCTTGGTGCAAATTGTAAAGTTTAGTTTTTGGAAATAATTTATGTATTTTCTTGTAATTCTATGAATAAAATTTATAAATCAAAACTGTAGAGGACTTAATTCTACAATATTTACACGATTTTCACTAAAAAGGAACCATATTCAAATATGGTCAAGTGTTACAACTGCGAAGGAATCATATCTTACAAATGTTATTTGGCCAAGAGACCGATAAAGAAAATTCCAAGTAAATCTGAAAAAAATATGAACCAACAAATCTAATTTAAAGAAAATGATTTTCCATAACTTCGTGGTAAAAATATATAACCTGCGCCATCACCTTAAAAAAGTAAATTACTGCACTGGACGATCAAATGCTGTTAATACTGATGACTTTACCACGTTAGGAAAGAACTGCATGAATTTCAGGAAAAGTACGACTTCAAGGCCCTACTTCAAGTTGTACGGGTAATAAAACCAAATTGGATAATGCCACAGGACCTATGGATGTAATGAACGCTTTTGTGGTAACAAGCAAGGCGTTTTTGGAATTTTCATTCAATAATATTAATAGGTAAAATGCCTTTAGAAAAATTAAAACTTATTACATGGAAAGCAACCAGTGTACGAGTAGACAACAAGAAATAAAAGCTTGGAAGATATTTTAAACGAACATCAAATTGACATTCCTGAAAAAATCCTGAAAGGAACTTTAACTGAATTTGTCAAGCACAATTAACCACTCCCGATCTCATCCTCAGTACTTCACATCCACACTAAATTATTGCCATAATCAAAGGAGATAATGTTTGTATTGGTGGTGGAGAACTGGCGGGAATTATGCTTCCTTATCCTTCTATTTTAATTTTTAGAATCACCATCAGGACTTTTACCTGTACTTTGACTTCTTAATATCAAGTAAATCAAATCATAAAGATTAACCATAAACTATAAGGAAGTAAACACTTCTAAAACTATCAACAATTTAAATTATAACTAATAATTATTTTAAATTTTTAACTTTTCAAATAAATTTCTTTTGATTTTGTTTATATTTTGAACCCCACCAGGTGTTCCTAAAATTCCCATAAGAGTTGCCTATCTGATACTGTATAATCAAACGTTTCACACAGAATTTTACGTATGTTAAATCCTAACTTCTACATTTTAGTCTTAATATGCGTCTAAAACGAATAAATTTCCAGAAACTGGCCCTAAAAAATATCCTTCAAGGATAAAAAATGATCAATCTGAAAACTCACTTCTAGGACTGCCCTATTAGGGCTAGAGAGTTGTTCTATGAGCTTTAAATGTATTTTCACATGCACAGGATAACCGGTCAGATAAACAGGTAAAAAAGGGCACATCAAAATTTGAAAAATATATTACTTTGGAGAAAAATTAAAAAAACAACAGGTTCTTAGGAAGGCTCTATGTCGGAATCTATAGAAGCCATTTTTCACGCATTTCTCCCTTTTTCGCAACGTAATGACTGGACTAAGTTTCATCCACATTGATTTTCCCTTCATTTCCAAAGCAATAACTAGGAAGTTACTATTTTTGGAATTCCCTTTGGTTGTTTATTGGGCAAAGCCGTTCCTTTGTACATAAGATGTAATAGAAATTCTGATTATGCAAATAATAAATATTTCCACGAGCACGCATCTATTACGCATCTTTGTGTAAACTACGAGTATATATTTTCCAAAAGCTCTCTCGCATTACCCGGGTTGTTAAAATATAATGGGAAATTTTAATCCTCAACATAAGTAGGTAGTTTGTAATTTTTAAATACCTGGAAAAATTCTAATGATTTTCAATAAATTTTACTTAAAATTAGAGTTCAAACGAGTAAATGATTTATATCAATGTAGATTCACTTACATAACAAATCCTTGACACCTCCAGAGTCGGATTTAAGAAATTTCCGTTTTTATGTGATAAATAGATTTTTAAAGTGATTTATAACACTTTTGTAGAAAAAAGCTTAGCTTTTCAAACGCTTATGATTTATTTTCTAAAGTAACAAGGGTATCGTTCCTATAAAGCGTAGATAATATCGATAAGTTATTTTTGTTCCATATTCAAATATTTATATTTTCGTTATATGTAAAATTGTCATAAACGTAGTAATAGCCAAATTAATTAAATTTGAAAACAAAACAAACAATCAGCGTCTATTAAAAACTTACAATTGTTGTGTTTCCGGCTTATCGTTGGAGAACAGAAGCATATTACCAAAATTATAACGTAATATAAGTGATGAAATCATCTAAACTGTGCAAAAGGAACAAAGGGAAAACGCCACTATTCGAATAACTAAAACCCTTCGTTATTTCAAAGTAAATAGGCAATTACGAAACGCAATTTCATAATAATCAACTAAAGCACGCATATCTATATTACATGCCAACAATAATGTTAATTAATTAAATAATTTTAAAAATCCACAGTATTTATTTATTTCGCCCCTTTCAGGCAAATTATACTTGTATCTTAAATTTATAAAGTTGATTAATCAATTTTAGTTACTGTTCAACAAGTGTACATAATTAATTGTTTATTTGTAGGAGGAGGTGTAGGTGTATAATGATAAATCTTAAATAAAACAGTAGAAATTCATCAACTTGAATAAGCGTTTAAGCACCGAGCTTTATTTGCATAACTCTGAGGCGTGGTTTAGTTTTTATATAATTTCATGTAGCTTAAAATTCATAATTTAAAATAATTATAGGGCATTGCCATTGGAACTTCTTTTAAAAACTTTAGAATAACTTAATTTTACAAAAAGTTTAAGATCTTCCCCGGAATTTGATTTTTCAATCATTTTTTTTAATGAGAAATTAAAGCACTTGAACCGTTAATTAAAGAGTTTAAAGAAAATTTTGTGTAACATGGATTATACGATTTTATTTGAAATTTTTAAAAAGCTTTCTAATTAACAAAAATAATTCAAATATCTGAGTTTAAGGAAACTAATCCGAAATTAGCCTTTTAATGTTACTCACGCAGTTATCGACATAAAAGGAAATATTGCGAAGTCAATTTATAACATTTCATGGTAACTAAAAATTTTTCTGACGTCTAAAAAGCTTAATCCCTCTTCCTGTTTTCAGTCGCAAGATTGAAAATAAATTTTTTGTTACCTAATGGAATTTTTACGATTTTACAATTTTAAAATAAAACATTAAAATTTATATGAAAAGCCCTTCAGGAGGTAAGGATAGATGATCATTTATCAGGTTGTATTATGGGCTATATTTAGACTGTTAGTTAATTACACCAAACAGTGATGTAAAATTATTCGAAAACTGACGAAAGCAGTCATGGAATCCATGTTTTTTCGGCTACTGTCTGCCTTGATATATCCTATGCTGACGGCGATATTTCAACCAAGGTTCATGCTTGAGCTTTGGTTATGTATTTGGGAGAAGTATCCATGTAACCAAATTTCGTCATTTTGAAGATCTAAAATATAGTGGTTCGTCCTGTTTTCTATTGAATTAATTTTTGATCCTGCTAAACTATTAGATCCATAACCAGATGACAACTTATTTATATAAAAGACGGAACAAGCGAAAAATTGCCCGGGGGAGCGTTAGAAAAACAGTGAAGTTTTGAAGAAGGTCAGGATATTATTAGATAAATTGAAAACCATGTAGCGCCTTCCATAACTATTTCAAATCTCCAGTTGCATATAGTCATAAAATTTTTAGATTTATGATTACAGATTACAAAATATGAACAAAATAAGCATGACTTGTGGAGGAAATATGAAAAATCGAAGCACACTACTAGGAAGTTTTAAATGAAATGTAAATATTTTGAGAATGAACAATAAATGCCTGGAAAACATAATTTTTGAATAGAATTTCCCGGTATGTATATTAAACTTGAAGATAAAATTCCAATATTTTAGTATTAAGTTAAGTGTTTTGTTCAATAATATTTCTAAAAGTGGTTTTGTTGCATGTGGGTTACATTATTTTTACTTAACATAGAATAAGTATTGATAAATGTTTAAAATGAAAAATTCATTTTTAAACAAGTGGGTTAACCGGTTCCTCTAGAACACCGTCAATTTATTATGTAGTTACAAAGTGGAAATTTACAATACGTAAACTGGAATACAATATATTTTATTGTGGATAAACTTCTTCAATTTATTAGCAATTGTTTACATTACAGTTGGTACAGTTACACAAGCGTATATTTCAGTGTCACATTGCAATGAAAAAAATTATATAATTTATGTGTCTAAAGTTGTATTTGATTGTTTTAAGTTTATAGGCATTACGCATGAGATTCAAAGAGATGACTCCTCCATATTTATGATATCCCTGTTGTGGTGCTCGCAATGGTCCCTCGTCTCTATTAAATCTTATAATTTGATTCATTGATAGGAATCTATAAGGTTATAAGGATCTTATAAGATCCAACAACGACATACTACATATTTCTCTTATCCAAATCTGCCACCATTATAAATAGAAACCCCACGCAGTTTTTGTCTGTAAACTTTCAAAATTTATTACTAAAGGTAGATCACTTCATTGCTTATAAGTTTGTAGCTACACCCACCCGCAAGAAGTTTTTGGAAGTCTTCCCGACTGCCTGGAAAATTGCCTGCATTTACACGTATATCAGAGACACAACTCTATGATGAATTGTGACTGTTAAATGGTAGTAAGAGGGAATCTACCTTCCGGATTTTTAAGAACTGTCCTTGGTTGTGCCAATTTTGAAATCGAGCTCCGCAGATTCTGTTGAAAATTATAGCCCAATTGCTATCTTATCGTATATTCTAACGATCTTTCAAAGCGCAATCAAGGCTTGTCATCTAAATCATTCACATCGGCGAATGTACATTATTGTGTTGGTATTTGCAGATTGCATTGTTTGTACATGTCATTATAGATTGGAATGCAACTACCCGTGCCCACTAGATCACGAGAGTCCAGCAAGGTTTCTCGCGGCTTTGACTTGAATAGGTGTCTGCGTGGTAACCAACTTAAAAAGAACGCCGCTAGCCACTCCGCTACCAACCCGCACTTGGCCAGTATGTTCGGGTATGGCCTGAACCTCCCCCTAATGGGGGAGAGGCTTTGATACAGGAGTGGACTAAATGTTTGAAAGAACATCATCGCGCTGTTGAAGAAAGAAAAGAATATAGTGGTTATCTTATTTTTCTTCTTTGTTTGCCACTTTTAGATCCATTTTGACTATGCGCCTCTTTAAGATCTCTTAATTTTTCCTATTGCCTGCCTTCTGTTTCCGATTTAGTGTCACTACAACTTCGGTATAATCTAACCTTCTCATTTGCGGTCTTTCCCTTGGTCTTGTGAACGTGTATGATCTTTATGTCAACATGGGTTAGTTGGTCGTCGTTCCATATTCCATCTTTCCACCTGTTCCACATATGACCACTTAAGTTTCACTGCTCCTTCTATCATGGCGATGACCTTCGTTTTTTGTTTCATCCAGATATTAGTTTTCTGTCTTTCAAGGATATACCCAGCATAGAGCACTCATAGCACATTGTCTTACTTTGAGATTATTAATATTTTTCTGTGTCGTGGTCCAGTTCTCTACACCATAGCTCATTAAGGGTAGTGTACACGTGTCAAACACTCACTTTTTTTAAATTTTATATTCTATTTCTAAGTATAAAGCCGAGTTTTCCGAAAGTCACCACGATTGCGAGATTCTTATTTTATCTAGTTCTGTTTTCCCTTCCTAGTGTTAATCCCTATCCAAAATAAATGTATTTCACAATCCCTTCGATTTGTTTATTTTCTACTTGTATGTTGTTATCTTCACCAACAATAAGGAAAGCTATTATAAGGAACAGATAAGAAAATTTTGGAATTAATACAAAACGAAGAACAACTCATAATTAAAAACCATCTTAACAAAAAAAAGTAACTGAAAGCATTAAAAATCTGCATAAATATTAAAGTGTATCTGCGAAACCTGCAATAGATGACATAAAAAAGCTTATCGAAAAGAGAAGATCACTTAAAAAACAACACAAGGGAGGAACAATCGATTCTTTGTTTAATGTGGAATTAAACAAATTGATAAGAAGAAGAATAAGAGAATTTAGAAAGAAAGAAAATGAATGTACGACAAACAAAGTTATAGAGAAGAATAGAAACATGAAGTGCCTGAGATAGCAGCTGGGTCGGAAACATACACATTCATAAATAGACGAACATGTTAAGGTATTAATTAATAGATAAAGATAAAATGTTGAAAATAGCGGAAAGGTTTTATTCGTCTGCATATAAATTCCAAGTTGGATCGGAAGACATGCCAAAGATAAACAGGGAAGAAATATAGAACGCTTTGAAGGATTTGAATAGAACTCCGGAATAGATGAAGTGACGGCGGATATGATAGTTGAAGGAGAGGAAAAATTAACCATGGTGTTATTAAAAGTTTTAAACGAATGCCTACACCAAGGCATAATACCTGAATCATGGAATAACGCTAAGGTAATATTAATATTCAAAAAAATGAGCCTCTATCACGCATATATAAATTATCGCAATCCCCTTAACCAAGAAACTGAATGACCATCAACCCAGTAACCAGGCGGGAAACTTCTGAGCGGGAAATGTAACGAATGCAATATTAATTTGTTTGTTGAATTTTTGGACTACGAAAAGGCTTTCGATAAAATCTAGACTTGGGCTATGTATAGCCCAAGTATAGTGCTTATTGTAATAAGCACTAAACAATAGTAGAATTGACATTAGATATAGCTAACTACCCTTGAAGAGGGGTGTGATAGAGCCTATCACATAAGCTGTTTACCCTCACCTTAGAAGAAGTCTTTAAGAACATTATGTTAGTCGTAACTCGGAAGCGGTACGGGACAACTCGGCTCTGGACAACTCGGCACCGGACAACTCGGCACCAGACAACTCGGCATCAGACAACTCGGCACCGGGTAAACTCGGCACCTGACCAACTCGGCACCGTACATCTCGGCACCGTACATCTCGGCACTGGACAACTCGGCACCGTACATCTCGGCACCGGACAACTCGGCACCGGGAAAACTCGGCACCGGGCCAACTCGGCACCGAGACTAGGGTTCCGTCACATTTTTTGAAAACCTACCACCTTTCATCAGAAATCGTTATTGTTAGCGCAAAAAAGTTTAAATTAAAATACTAGTACCTATTAAGTTGAGTTTCTTTATTTAAAAAAATTACATATTTATTAATCCATAACATAATTGTGAGATAAACCGCTCAAATACTCCCACATATTTGCTTGCTCATAGTTGGAAACTTTGTTAAGTATACGCTCATCTGCTTCCTCGTAACGTTTTCGTTTTTGTGGTGCTTCATACCCCGCGACATAACGCTCGTAATCCGCATCGTATGTTTTTTGGATTTTTTTTAAATTGCCAATAAATTTGAATAATTCTGGATGTGCGACACCATATCCCTGTTGCAATTTTTTGTGGCATGCTTCGGCGAAATTATTAGTTCTATCAGAACCAAGCAAAGTACGTTCATATACCGACCAGACTTCATAGGGAAACAGAGGTGGGCCTCTTGTTCCGTTATTTCTAAGTCTACCCACATATGTATTTGTAAACCAACTGATAATTGGTTCTAGTTCTGGTGGAAGATGATTTTCAAGCATTGTAAGGGTGCTTACAACATCATTTTCCGGAACGAAAGCTACTGAAGTAACCATGCGACATTTCAAGGCAAAACTAGAGTCGGTAGTATAGAGACTGAGCAGCTGTACTGCTGAAAGATGCTTCCGAAGATTTTGTACGAGATGAAAGAAGCAACCTCTAATGGTAACATTCGCAAATTCTGCACGCAAAGCATTGTGTATACCTACCTCATAATCTACATTGACAGAATCTGGATTAAATTCTGGCCACATCAGCTTTTATGGTATTCTCGGCCAAATATCAAAATTCGTTGATTATCGCCAAATCCTGAATCTTCTAATAGAAAATCTTCAAACTCTCCGGGATTGGTTTCGTATTGGGTGAAATCAATTGGCATAACTATATCTTGCCGTGTTTGTGGATTAGGCGTTCTATTGTCTTGACGACTTCGGTTGATCAGTTTTCTCATCGTATCTGTTGAAGGAAATTGTCCCAGAGCACCATCCGAAATATTTTGAGAAACCGCAGCTCTAATTTCTTGGGGCCTTTCCATTGTGTCGTTTGCTCTTCTCTTCACAGCTGTAATAACTTTTGCAATTTCGACTTGAACGGCATTTCCAGTATTACTACACGTATGTGGAATACGTAAGGAATGAAACGACCCATCAGATGTATTTGTCCATATACGCCCATTGCAATAAGTCCTGTTTCCAGAGTCATTTTTCCCATTATCTTTTTTATGACAACGCCAAAAGCATTTTAGACCATCTTTACTTTCTTTATCTTTAACATAGATATAACCGTCGTAATTGTATCGTTCCACTGCTCTTTGAGATAAAATTTGGGCATTATTCATTATGTTTCTTCACTATTTTTTTCTATGCTATTCTTTCTGGTGTGTTTTGCTTATATAGTAAATATTAATCTAAATCTTTTTAATCCCTTTTTTTAATCTCTTAATCGGATAATTCGAGAATATTTTTTTTAAAGCCCCACCTCTGTTTCCCTATGAAGTTTGGTCGGTATATAAACGTACTTTGTTTGGTTCTGATATAACCACATATCTCCCACAATATGTGGGAGTATTTGCGCGGTTCATCTCACAATTATGTAATGAATTATTAATGAAAGAGTGGAACCGACGCTAGTCTCGGTGCCGAGTTGGCCCTGTGCCGAGTTTTCCCGGTGCCGAGTTGTCCGGTGCCGAGATGTACGGTGCCGAGATGTACGGTGCCGAGATGTACGGTGCCGAGATGTACGGTGCCGAGTTGGGCCGGTGCCGAGTTTACCCGGTGCCGAGTTGTCTGATGCCGAGTTGTCTGGTGCCGAGTTGTCCGGTGCCGAGTTGTCCAGAGCCGAGTTGTCCGTGTCCCCTCGGAAGAGGGTATCAAATTCAATGGCAAGTATTTTAGTCACTTACGCTATGCCGATAATGTAATAATAATAACAAAAACCCAACAAAAACTCCAGGAAATGATAACGGAACTGAACCTTAGTAAAACAAAAGTTATGGTTGGTGAAGGAAGTAACATACAAATGTTAAATGCAAGAAGGAAGAAGCCAGGATACCCAAGATACCCTTGAGTAAAATTAAATGGATAAAAACCAACTTAAAAGTGTAAAAGATAAACAATACAATGGAATGTCACAAATATAAGATGTAAGTAAATAGAAACAGTGAAAACATGCTTAAAATCGCAATACAAAAGGCAAGAAGAAAGAAGTCAGGATATCCTTGGTTTCGAGGAAGAAGAATTAACATCGACTTTGGTCATACGCAAAAATTACAAGACGACGAAGATGATGCCTGAGACGGCGATAAACCACATCTTGTAATTCACGATAAGGGAAGGTGTTTTTGTTTGTAAGTATCCAGCAGTAATCATTGGCTATATTGAACAGAACATACGCGATTTTTACGATCTATATCGTCTGACATATACCTGCCATGGTTGTTCTTTTTACCACTAGTCTAATATTGCTAGACCGAATAGGGAGCAGAAGAAATATCTTAGCTATGGTTCCTAAAAATTGAATATTTTATATCGCGAGGTCGGGTACGATTGCTTATTGCAGAAGAGAGAAAAGGAAGCTAATGGATACCAAGTTAATGGCCAGACTTGTATGGCATTCTGTTAACTGTTGGGAAGTGTTGTCCCAAGTTATTTTTTATGTACCTCTAAGAGCATTGAGGAACTCAATTACTTTTTATATCCAGCCATTTTCAAGGCTATACTTAATCTTTACAGCAATTTACAGAATAGCTCGCAATATAAATGAGTTTCATTCTTTGTTTTCTTAAGGAAGTTTTTGGTTGAACAACTCTGGGTTTATGTGAGATGTAATATTTGTTGTTGTTCGTTGGTATATGTGAATGAACTCCAATGTGTGGTCCTGTGGTCCCTCAGATCGTTTATGGTTGTGGCTGAAATTTAAAAAAATGTCCCATGTTATAATCATCATAATATAATGAACGAATTGACCTTTTGTGCCTACGCCCGGAAGAACTGATTTGTACATCTCTATATTGTTTTCAGTCTAGGCAGGCAAAAGAAAGGGATTTTTTATGATTGCCGATTGAAAACGTCACACGTCCAGAAATATCCAAATAATTATTTTATCATTTCATGACGTAAATAAATACATTAATATAATAGGTATGTAGCGGTCCTAACAACGAGATATAGAAGTTACGCGCTACATAAACTAATCGCCTCGGCAACGCAGTTGTTAAAGCGCGTATTCACAGGTAATACGCCTGGGTTTGAATCCAAATTGAGGAACATATTTTCAGCATACCATTTTGCCGAAGGTCCTTATTAATTTTCAATTATTGAAATTTTTTAAGTGCAATCGTCCTATCTTCTAGTTATGAATAAGTACTATGTACATCAAGCTAGGATACTAACGATGACATTCCTTATAGCATAGTATAACAATTTCTCTTGTTTGTTTAACGTTAAGTTAGTGAAAAGTTAGGTCAGCAGTTTTAACTTACAAACTATAATACGAGCAAGTCTATAACAGGACCTACAGCTTAACGTGGAATCCGAACCACATCACAAATAATTTGGGAGTAGTTAGATTTACATCTGGCCGGATTTAATTACGAAATTTAAATTAAGTAGTTATGATTTATCATTTTATTTTTTAATCCGCTTAAGTATGATTAAAAAATCTTAAATGAGATCCTAAAAAATTACGTTTACACGCTATTCAGTGCATATAATTTGTAAAATTTTATTTTTAGGGTCATACTTACTGTCAAATAATATTGAAATGTGGTACATGTTCCCTGAAGAACTTTATTATTAAAATTTAATCAGTTCCTTATAGTTCTATAAATTTTAAATTATTCTGAAAAAATAGATAAATTTTCTCGTAAAAGGTATCATCAAGAATTTTAAATTTGCATAGCATCTGTGCCTATAAATTTTTGAGTTTTACTTATTCATACATAAGAAAATTTTTTTTGAAGATTCGTTGATGTAAATTTTGTTTACAGTCAAGGGAGCAGAAGAATGAGTATGGAAGGTAAAACCAAGAAACGTAAGCTTTTATTTAATAAAAGGGACGATAACAGAGTCGCTTAGTATAAGTACTTTTAGGTGAGTTAGTAATATAATTTGGATTTTTTAAAAATCCATTAGTCAGTATCTTACTTTTAACACCAAAACCTGTGTATTTAAGATAAGGAATAATTTATTTCACTTAAAATCACTCATTCTGTCTCATAAAGCATCGATTCTTGTGGAAAATCGTTCTAAAAGCCAACCATATAAGCTCCGAAATCGTCTGTCATATTATACGCAGCTTCAGTTGTACCTACTACACATAAATCCGTGTATAGTCTACAGTGTTTTCAGGTATTCTAGAAATTTTTCATTACACTCGTAGTGTTATCTCTTTTGGTCTCAAATTCAATCGTAAATTCGTTTACGTCAGCTCCATTACGTGACCAGATTTTCTATTTCAAATAGTCGTTACAATTGTTCTTAGTACCCGGCTATTTCATATATAATCTTTTTAGGACGTTTGTACTAAATTAGGAGTGATACGACGACGCCATATTTTTATCTAAAACATAAAATGGCTGAATGTTTTATCATCGTTCTTGAGGAAAGCAAGATTTATATGCAGCACTGCTTTTATGGTGCTGTTCTATCGGTTGTAATTTATAAGAGGTTGCTAAAAAAAATTTGCTACACACGACCTACTTTCCCACTTAAACTACTTTTAGGCGCTCCATAAACGTTTGTGACAAATCATTCAAAAAATTTGTTTACAAAATTTCAACCCGTATGAGTTTTTACTTGAGTAACTACTATTTAATTTAAAGTCCACTTACGTTCCAATTGCTCGTATTTATAATAATATCAGTGAATTCTCATTTTCAAAAGAAAATTGTAATTTTGTATTATAATTTTATAACTAAATATTTACCAAAATTTTCCATAATATTCAAGTAGGTAACTTAAATCTATCACGTAAGCAGCTTGTTAGGATTTTAAATCTAATTTCATTTAGAAATTTATCTTTCCAAGTAGGTTTTATGTTAAATATTTAAATAAATAATTGCAAAGCTGTACTAAAGGAAGAAAAATGGGTTAAAGAAATATTTAAATCTTATTGCGGTTAATTTTTAAATAAATTCAAGTACAGCTGTACAGCAAAGACGTGATTTAAAATACAATACAAACTGTACGAGCTTGGCTTTGTTAATTTTTCTTTCCAATGGCGGAAATCCCGAACACGTTTCCGATTTGTAAAAATTTCATGTTTAATTCTATTTTCTAAAAAATAGTCTACAGTTTCATAGAAGCTTTAAAATTGATGTTTTTACAAATTGTCTCCTTTTTAACATAATTAAATTTTCGTCTTGTTTGCAATTTTCTTTGATTAACGGTTACGCAATTAAAGCTTTCAACTTTTAAAATGTTCTCGTTTATTGTTTAAACTCGACATTAAAAGTAAGAGTTCTAAAATACGTTTCTTACTTTTTAAATGTATTTTACCTCTAAAATTAGCAATTAAAACAATTTAAAGGGAACCTTTGCTAATTGTTTTTAAAAGGTGACTTTCTCTTATCAGCAAATGAAGGGTGAGAAAATTAAAAGCGTTTTTATAAAGCTGTAATTATTGTGACAGGGAAATTAATTATCTGATAGAAAATTGTTATTTTCAGGATTCTTTTACAGCGGAAGCTGCAAAATGGAACAAAAAGTAAAAATATTGAATGTTCGAATTCATAATATGAAATAATTCAAATACAAATTTTCATTCTCGCCTCTGTTAATTTTAGGCAATAAAATAATATGGCTGTAATTAAATTCTACTTCAAAAATATGCTAGTAAAACTGGACTTTGGCAGAAAGCTAGATTAAATTTTGATATGCAAATTTTAAGCAAGATGATGATGATGCTTATTATTTCACCATAAAATCAACAGAAATCTATAATATTCAAAGTTGATCGAAAATTGATCTGTTGGCGGATATTGAACTCCATTTAGCTTTTTTTCAATGGCTATATATGCGTCTATCTGGTATTGTTCATACCAAAACTATATTCTTTCTCTTCAACACCTAACAACGTTATAATATACACTGCACGTTCTTGTCTTATGTTATAACAGCTTTAAATTCCATCTCTGAGGGATTTACCTATTATGGATCTAAGCGTTTTGTTTTGGAATCTTTGCACAACTGGGTTGAATTTTTAAAGTAATCTCTGCAGATCGTCCTTTGTTTCCTCCAGGAATAGTCGGAATGGAGAAACGCCAGTTTTTTCGAAGTGACGTCCTCAATGATTCCAGCCATTATTTGGTTAATGTCGTTGGTTCTCTCGTTCGTTGTGAAAACTAGTATACCTAGTACTTGACTGCCAAGGTTGTGCGGACTAAAGACCGCACTGACAGGAATTGGTGCCATAAGGGTAATACGTAATGTTTGGCCTTTATGTAACTTTCCCCATGTGAAATATTGCGATATTTCGAAATACAGCAAAGTCTGTACAAAATAAGATAAGCAGTAAAATTTCAGAAATTTCCCTTCTTATCGAATTCCTACTATACAGGGTGTTGAATGAGTTAGCCGTTCATAGGATATTTACATGTAAAAACTTATTTATGCAAATTCCTGCTTCCCTAATTATTTTAGAAAAAAAATGAAAGACACAAAAATCATGCAGAAAAATAAACTACAAATGATAAAAGAATTATTTTCATCTAGCTTTTACTTAAAGTGGCAAAAAATGCTTTTGAAATTGTTCAAATTTTCATTTATCAGACTAGCCATGAAAGTTTCCAAGGTAATTATATTTCAACGTCCGGTCCTCTACATAACTTGCCTACAAGGTAGTCCACCTTTCTTTCGTGCTTCCCACAATATTTTAAAGATACCAATCACACCCGACTCTCGTCTCCTATCGGGTCGTGGTATGCCGTGATACTGTCACAACCTGTCATTCGCCTTTTTGTGCTTCCACTGTGTGTACACGACTTACGTAAGTAATTTCATATTATAATTTCTCCTTAGATAATATGGGTAAATCTAAACATAAGCATCGCTCCCGTAGTAGGGACAACGATGCTAATGCAGATATGCTTAAACGCATTAGAAAACTGGAAAAAATGTTGGAACAACGAAATACTAGGAGTGAATATGTGCACAGATCCCGTTCGCCATTATCGCACAAGAATGTGCGACGTAGACGTTCTCCTTCCTTAAAGGAAAACATCGAGCGCGGATCACGTCATACTAGCCTCGCTACAGGCGATAGGTTAGAATCAAGTGTAGATCGCATTCCGAGTGAAGCGGCAAACACTGCATGGGGAGATCGCAGCCCGGGTGGCTCGGATCCTCTTTCAGAGCAATCAGAATCGAATAGTCCTAAATGGGATAATAGAAATCAGGACACCCTGATTTTACAGGACAAAGAAACAGAGGACGATTTATCACGTATACTGGGCGCAGACCCAGACCTATCCAGTGATTCCTCAGATGCCATTCACGAGGGGCTGGCAAAACGCTGGGCCATCACAATAACCAAGGGTACTGATAAGGAGTCACAGAATTTGCTCTCTAACACCTACAAATCTCCTAGTAATTGCAAAAGCTTAACAGCGCCTTTACTAAATCCTGAAATTTCAGCGATTTTGTCCCAGGCCCAATGTAACAGGGACGAGGCGCATAGAGACAAACAAAACCAATTAGGCAGGGGTTTGTCCGCTCTAGCTAAAAGCATTAATATACTTATGAATGAATCGGAAAAAATTCCGAAGGAATCAAAAGACAAAATCTTGACCACTCTGTGCGATTCTGGCCAGATTTTCACGAATTTGTTCTATGATCTTTCAATGACCCGACGAATGTTAATCGCTCCTTTATTAAATAAAAATATCAAATCAATTGTGGAACAATCTCCTCCAAACGATTTGCTTTACGGGTCAAACCTACACGAAAAGATCAAGGAAGCAAAATCTCTCGAAACGGCCGGCAAGGACTTTAAATCTTACAGTGGTCCTCAATCGTCAAAAATGGTGGATCGAATCCAAAGAGGGGGGGGAGCCCATAATAGGGGGCAGGTAAGACCCACCTACAAACAGTTAAACAAGTATCGCCCGGTCCGTCGCCAGAGGGAGGCGAGACCCTTGAAAGGGCAAACCCCGAGGGAAGACAAGAGGGACAGATTCAACAGGCGGTTTTAAATCAGGTAAGTTGTTTTGCGGGAAGGCTGTCACACTTCTATGAAAAGTTGACCTCTATAACCTCCAATGCTGTAATTTTGGAGTGGATTAGGGGATACAAATTACCTTTCATTGCGACACCGAAGCAACCCGTTGCGCCTACTGTTCCTAGGAGGGCCCCTACCGAAACGGCGGAAATGCATAACGCCATAATCGAACTAATAAAAAAGGGCGCCATTAACAAATGTAAAGCTCACCCAAACCAATTTATTTCTAGAACCTTTTTGGCAAATAAACCAAACGGAAAAAAGCGTTTCATATTAAATTTAAAACAGCTAAATAAAATTATCGAGACCCCCCATTTTAAAATGGAAGACACTAGAACTGTCTTAAGACTAATTCAAAAAGATTGGTTCTTAGGGTCAATCGATTTAAAAGATGCATATTTCCTCGTAGCCATCCACCCCGATGACAGGAAATACCTTAGATTCCAATTCGGACACGGCTTATATGAATTTTCATGCCTGCCGTTTGGCTTATCGTCGGCTCCGTATGTTTTCACGAAGTTAATGAAACCCATTGTCTAAAATTTACGATCTAGGGGTATCACTTGCGTGAATTACTTGGACGACTTCTTAATAATGGGGAAAACCTTCGAAGACTGTCTTAAAAATTTAAAAACGACCCTCGAGATCCTCGGAAATTTAGGCCTCACCATAAACAAAGAAAAAAGCCAACTAAACCCTAAACAACAATGTAAATTCTTGGGGTTCATTTTAGATACAAAGTTCTTAGTAATCAAACTTCCTAAAGAAAAAAGACAAAAAATAAAAGCATGGATTCGTTTTTTCCAATCCAAGAAACGCTTCAAAATTCAGAAATTCGCACAATTCATTGGCATTTTGGTATCAGCATGTCCAGCCATTAAGTACGGTTGGCTTTACACAAAGATTTTCGAGCGCGAAAAACTTAAGGCACTAAGACTAAATAACGGAAATTACAACGCATTCATGTACCAACCGAAAGATATCATGCCTGACCTAATTTGGTGGGCAAAAAATATCGATACGGTTTATAATGATATAAAATACGATACTTTTGAGAAAGAAATCTTTACTGACGCGTCACTCTCGGGCTGGGGAGCTTGCTCAGGTAACGAACGAACCCACGGTTGGTGGACCGCGGAAGATAAACACAGGCATATAAATTTCTTAGAACTAAATGCCATATTCTTAGGTCTACAATGCTTCGCTCGAGACCTAAGAAATTGCAATATCCTTATAAGAACTGATAACACCACGGCAATGGCGTGCGTGAATCGCATGGGAAGCGTACAACATGCCCTCTTAGGTAATATGTCTAAGAGATTGTGGCAATGGTGTGAGAACCAAAACATTAGGTTGGTAGCTTCTTATATTAGCTCCAAAAACAATTGGCAAGCAGACCAAGAGTCTCGAACTCTGCCTTCGGAAACGGAGTGGTCTCTAGCTCAATCGGCATTCCAAAAAATAGTCACAAAATTTGGGCATCCCCAAATAGATTTAATTGCCTCTAAGGACAACTACAAATGTCCTACCTATGTATCCTGGCTTAGAGATCCAGGAGCGGTAGCCGTAGACGCGTTCACTATGTCGTGGGAAAAACAGTTCTTCTACGCATTTCCGCCTTTCTCGTTGATTTTACGAGTTATCCAAAAAATCATCCAAGATAAAGCGTCAGGTATAGTAGTAGTACCGCAATGGGAGTCGCAACCTTGGTATCCACTTTTCAGGGAATTAATGTCAGCCACCCCCATAATATTCCCACCAGACACTAACTTACTCTTTTCGCCCTACAGACAGGATCAACATCCTCTAGCAGAGAACCTTACCCTGGTAGCCGCCAGATTATAAGGAAGGCCCTCAAACTAAAAGGGACTCCAGAATGCGCGCTGGAGACAACCCTACAGTCTCTATCAAGTTCCACCATGCAGCAGTACAATAGCTCGTACAAATCATGGTGGAACTTCTGTCAGGAAAAGGACATATCACCATTCCAGGGTCAAGTAGAGGACGTAATAAGCTTTCTACAATATCTACTGGACACCGGAAAAAACAGATATGGATCGTTCAATTCTCACAGATCAGCGCTAGCATTAATTCTCCAGATCAACTTGGGAAATAATCCAATCTTAACTCGGTTTCTGAAGGGCATCTCTAGACTGAGACCTCAGAAACCAAGGTATGATTGTACTTGGAGCCCCCAGGAGGTATTAAATCTATTCATTAATACCACAGAAGACAACCTCCTGTTCGCTTCAAAGAAACTAGTGACGCTATTGGCACTAGTAACGGGTCAGAGATTACAAACTATCAGTGTAACAAGAATCTCAGGCCTACTAGAATCTGAATCAGGCTTTCAAATCCTTATTCCGGACAGAATAAAGACCTCCGGAATTAATAAGACGCAGCCATGCCTCACGATACCTTACTTCAGCGAAATGCCAAAATTATGCGCGGCTTCCGCCCTAAAAGAATACTTAAAGAAAACTGAAAAAATACGACCCAAAGACTGCGATTTTCTGTTTATTACGGTCAAAAAGCCACACAGGAAAGCAACGAAACAAACTGTAATAAAGTAGCCGAGGTAATAATAATAGTCAGGTAGATAATAAATATTATATTACAAAACTTAAATATAATTTCAGCGTAACTACAAATACAACTAAATACAACACTAGTATCATTATCTACATTACCAACACTCATTATTAAATATAAAAATATATATACAGAGTAAGTCAATATATCACAATACTCCACCCCTAATGGAGACAAACCAAATTAATTACAATAAATCAAATCAAAATTAATTACAACAAAATTAATTACAATAAATCAAACATATGTTAATCGATCCGGCTTTACAATATTTCGCCTTGTTCGATTTCGACCTATGCTATACGGACTTGTTACAGCTTCCGTAGCTATACCTTCATCCGCACCTGTATCAATTTCAACCTGCTTTGACCCCAGGTTATCATTGATCTCAACGGAATCTGACAACTTTTCCGTTTCCGTATTTTCCGGAATTTCTGGACCTACATTAGACACCTCAACTTCCGGACCTGCATTCACTATTTGATCCGCATGCCTTTTCCAGATTTGATCAATAGCTGGAATATAAATTGAATATACTCTATCGCCTAAAATGCCAACAATCCTCCCTCGACTCCAGGATCTATCTACAGAACGGTAATCTTTAACATAAACGCCCTGTCCTAATTCAAATACTATCTGCCTTGAACCTTTAAAATTTTTCACCTGTCTATCTTTATTTTTATTATCACCGTCAGATAACAGTAATGAAAATTTATCTCTTAACTCATGCCCAAACATCAATTTAGCCGGAGTTTCCTGAGTCGTACTATGGGGAGTTGTTCTATAATTAAATAAGTAACGATTGATTATGGTCCGATCCGAATCATTTATATTTTGTTTATCTAGTAGAGCCTTTTTGAAATTGCTCTTAAAACTTTTAACAGCATTTTCTGCCGCCCCATTAGAAGATGGATGATAAGGTGGACTAGTTTTATGCCTAATATTATTTTTCTCGCAAAAAACTTTAAATTCTACCGAAGTAAATGCAGTACCGTTATCACTTACTATAACCTTTGGTAACCCAAATCTAGCGAAAATTTCCCTTAAAATTTCTACTGTTTCTTTACTAGTTGTACCTTTCACTTGAAAAACTTCAGGCCACTTTGTATATGCGTCTGTTAATATTAAGAATAACTTATTTTTGAATGGACCCAAAAAATCTATATGAATTCTTTCAAATGGTTTTGTCGTACTACCCCATTGTTTTAATGGCATTTTACTTGGTAGTGGTCTATTTTCCAAACATATTGAACAAGCTTTACTTACATTTTCAATGTCCTTGTCAAGACCCGGCCACCACAAATATTGCCTGGCCTTAGCTTTCATTTTAGATGCACCAAAATGTGAATCATGAAGTTGCTCTAAAATTTGTGCCCTAAACTTTGTAGGAATTACTACCCTATAACCCCACATTAAAATCCCTTGTTCTACCGTTAATTCGTCTCGTCTAGTATAAAAATGATTATTATCTTTATCAATACAAGTATTCCAGCCATTATTAACGTAAAATATAATTTTTGAAATTTCAAGATCCCTTCTTGATTCAATTTGAATTTCCTTGGCATTCATTGTAAAATTAACTTGTACGAAATTTAAATAATTATAGTCTTTTTCACTATCTAAATTATCTTTTAATTGTAATGGTAATCGAGATAATGTATCAGCACTAATATTATCATTGCCTTTTATAAACTTAATATCAAATTCAAAACTACTCAAATAAAGAGCCCATCTTTGCAATCTGCTAGTAGCCATAGAAGGCATTCCCTTCTTATTTCCAAAGATAGCTATTAATGGTTTATGATCAGTGAGTAAATCAAATTTTCTACCTAACAAGTATTGTGAAAATTTAGTAACTGCATAAAAAATAGCCAAAGCTTCCTTATCTATTGTTGAATAATTTTTTTCTGCATCAGTTAAAACTCGTGAAACAAAAGCTATTGGTCTTTCATCACCATTTCTAAAAGTGTGACTAATTAAACCTCCGATCCCTTTATTGGATGCGTCGCATTTTAAATTTATGGGTAATCTTTGATCAAAATGACATAAAACTTTTTCAGATGCAATGGCTACCTTAGCCTTTTTAAATGACATCTCGCATTTATTATCCCACTTAAAACAAACACCTTTTTTTAATAACGCATATAGTGGTTGCATAATACTTGCCAAATTTTCAATAAATTTACCGTAATAATTTACCATTCCTGCAAAACTTTTGATTTCTGATACATTAGATGGACGTGGTACCTCTAAAATTGCCTTAATTTTATCAGTATCCTTCTTAATTCCTTGAGCATTAATTACAAAACCTAAATAATTAATTTCCTCTTTAAAAAATTCGCATTTATTTTTATTAAGTGTAAAACCAGCGCTTTCCAATTTATTAAAAACGTGTTTCAACCTTTGAATATGCTCATCATAGTCTTTTCCAGTAATTAATATGTCATCTAAATATGATACTACACCCTCTACACCTTGTATGGTTTTCTCAATAACTTTTTGAAAAATTGCGCAAGCTGGTTTTGTACCAAAAGGTAATCGATTTACAGCATAAATACCTTTATGTGTACTCCAAGCTAACAGTTTACCTGTTTCGTTATCTAATTGCAATTGATTGTACGCCTGACTTAAATCTAACCTCGTGTAAAATTTACCACCCTGTAGTGCCACAAATAATTCTTCTACTCGCGGTATCGGATAATGTACGTCTCTTAAATATTTATTAATCGTAACCCTGTAATCTGCGCAAATTCTGATACTACCATCTTTTTTTAAAATAGGTACTAATGGTGTACCCCAATCACTATGTTCTACCTTTGTAATTACTCCTAATTTTTCTAATTTGTCTAATTCCTTTTCGACTAAATTTTTAAACGCATAAGGCAGGTTTCGTGGTTTTAAAAATACTGGCTTGACATCAGAATCAACTTCCAGCTTAATTTTTTTAAATTTATAACAACCTATTCCATCTGCAAATAAACCCTTGAAATCCTCCAGAAGATCATCTAGCATTAAAGGCTTTTTATGGTTCATATTATATAAATCTCCTTGATTACTAATAGTCAGATCAAACAAATGAATCCAATCACGGCCCATCAATGAAGGTCCTCTCTTCTGAACAACTAATAAATTACCGTCTTTAACTATTTCGTTGATTTCAATTTTAACCTTAAGTCTTCCCAACGGTTTAATCACCGTACCATCATAACAATAAAGTTGTACATTACAATTATCTAATCTATATTTTGAAAATAATCTCTTATAGGTATCAGCAGAAATTACAGAAAGACCAGATCCCGTATCAACTTCCATTTCCAACTGAATATTATTGATTTTAACCAAAGCTTTAATTGGTTCCAATTTAAAAATACTACTAACTTTATCAACATAAGTTAGATTAAAAAAATTGGAATTTGATACAGAACTGTTCTCAACATGTACCTTATCATTTAAATAATGTTGACTTTTCTTGCATATTTTCGCCAAATGTCCAACACCTTTGCAAATTTTACAGCGATATAACCTATATTTGCACTTGCTAAAGTTATGTGCCTTCTCCTCGCCACAATGAAAACACACCACCTTGGGGCTTCCTTTATTGATATTCGTCTTCTTAAACGGTGTACCATCTTGCCAATTTCGTTTACCATTGTTTCTTTGATCCATCTTATTAATTGTTGTACCATCCATTGGTACCATATTCGCCTCTTTATTTAACGCTATTTTGAGTAAATCCTTTGACAACGTTCCATGACTTTCTTCACAAAGTCTATCCAACATTTGCGATTTGTTCAACCCAGCCATGAAAACCAAACCTACTAACAAATCTAAAGACTGACCAAATTCACAATAAGCTGCTTCGCTTTTTAAACGCATGAACCAATCTCTAACCGATTCCATTGACTGCTGTTTTAAATTTATAAACAACACCCTTTTTCGATTCACTGGTGTACTCCTCGTAAAATGTAACGCTAAAATCTCCGACAACTCCGGAAATGTTTTGCTACTTGGTACATCTGGATAGCACACATCCCGTAGTGCAACATATGCAGCCGGTCCAATCAAGGTAATCAACGTTGAAACTTTCTTTGTTTCCTCAATATTGTTCACCAAAAAATATTGTTCCAATCTTTCCTTGTATATTTTCCAGTCATCGTTAATATTAAATTGTTCCATTGACCCAATTACACCACGATAATTATTTGTCTGCGCCATTTTATTTCAATTTTAAAACCACAAAAAATAACGAATCCTTTTCTTTTGCACCTTGCAATTTTCAAAAAACTTCACTGTTTATCTCGTCGCCAATGTAATAAAGTAGCCGAGGTAATAATAATAGTCAGGTAGATAATAAATATTATATTACAAAACTTAAATATAATTTCAGCGTAACTACAAATACAACTAAATACAACACTAGTATCATTATCTACATTACCAACACTCATTATTAAATATAAAAATATATATACAGAGTAAGTCAATATATCACACAAACCTTAAGTCGATGGGTCAAAGACATACTAAAACTAGCCGGAATAAACACGGACAGGTTTAAACCGCATTCGACGCGCCATGCTTCAACTTCAGCAGCTCTGAAACAGGGCGTGTCGGTAGACATCATTCTGAAAACAGCCGGGTGGACAAAAGACTCTTCTACTTTTGCACGGTTCTACAATCAACCTTTAGTGGAAAACGATTCTTTTGCTACCAACATCCTCAACCTAAACAAGGATCAGCGTGTTTAGCTATATAATAGTTTAAGGTTTGAAAATACATGATGTAACCCATTGAGAGTTCTATTTTCTTATGTATAATCAAAATAAAATAATGGTTCTACAAGTAATTATACAATCATGTTTTCTTGCAACCAAACATCTTTAAACATCTACCTTGTAGGCAAGTTATGTAGAGGACCGGACGTTGAAATATAATTAATCAATCAAACGAACTTACCTGTGAAGTTCGATTGTAATTATATGAAACGTCCGGTCCGAATACATAACTACCCTCCCAACCCAACCCGCTAGGTTGCAAGAATCTGCTACACATCCTTTAAACTCAACGAATGACAGGTTGTGACAGTATCACGGCATACCACGACCCGATAGGAGACGAGAGTCGGGTGTGATTGGTATCTTTAAAATATTGTGGGAAGCACGAAAGAAAGGTGGACTACCTTGTAGGCAAGTTATGTATTCGGACCGGACGTTTCATATAATTACAATCGAACTTCACAGGTAAGTTCGTTTGATTGATTAATTATTTTTGATAAGTATTAAAAAACAATTGCACTTTGTTTACAGTTTTGCACTTTATTAAATTTTAATTTCATAAAATGGAAGCAAAGTACACAATTAGTGAAAAAAATCAATTTTTAAAACTACATTTATTACTCTGGAAACAGTATACGTATGGTATCTCTTTGCTGGTTTATACCCAGAAAGACCAATCCCTACTTATTCGACAATTAAAAATGTAATTGATAATCAAAATCAATATGGATCTGTATTTAAGCCGTCATGCAAGACCTGCAGAAATAAAAGAATAAATTTAGAAGAAATCAATATTGGTGAATTGCTGCCGTAGTGAATAATCCTTGTATCAGTACAAGAACAATTGGTGCGGAGTTAAATATTCATCACACTACGGCGTTCAAAATTATAAAAAAACATAAATTTATATCTTATAAGTTCCAAAACCATCAAGAAATTTTTGAAGAGGATATGTACAAAAGAATGATTTTCTGTGAAAGCATTATCGAAAAGGCCAATTTGGATAGAAATTTTATTAAAAATATTTGTTTTACCGATGAAACAACGTTTAGTATTAACGGGGAACCAAATGTTCAAAATTATCGGTTTTGGTCCACCGAAAATCCTCATTTAATGATCAACAATCGTTCACAGTATCGCCAAACTGTAAATGTTTGGGCAGGGATATTAGGAGCAAACATCATCGGACCATTTTTTATTGATGGAAATTTGAATGGACTAAAATATCTAGAAATGTTACAAAACGAAATTGGACCGGCAATTGATATTGTGGCAGGAGAAAATAACGTGATCTACTATCAACAAGACGGATGTCCGGCACATTATAATAGAGATGTAACCAATTATTTAAATGAATGTTATCCCAATTCTTGGATAGGATACAATGGACCAATAAACTGGCCAGCTCGGTCACCAGACTTGGCTCCAAATGACTTTTTTTTGTGGGGTCATTTAAAATCTAAAATTTATGGTGAACGATACCAAAGTATTGATTCATTAAAAAATAAAATTGTGGAGGAGTGTGGCAATATTACCGAAAGACAACTTGCGAATGTACGATGTAACTTTTATGATAGACTTGGTTTTTGTTTAGCTGAATATGGAAACCTGTTTGAACATTTGCTGTAAATTTAATTATTTCTTAATGTTTGTAATTGTTTATTATTAATAATTTATGTAATAAATAAATTAAATTGAATTTATTTCATGGCTAGTCTGATAAATGAAAATTTGAACAATTTCAAAAGCATTTTTTGCCACTTTAAGTAAAAGCTAGATGAAAATAATTCTTTTATCATTTGTAATTTATTTTTCTGCATGATTTTTGTGTCTTTCATTTTTTTTCTAAAATAATTAGGGAAGCAGGAATTTGTATAAATAAGTTTTTACATGTAAATATCCTATGAACGGCTAACTCATTCAACACCCCGTATATAAACAATAACCATTTAAAATTTCAGCTTACTCAGTAGCAAATTTTGCGAGATAACGTAGTGATATTCAAAATAAGTGTTTGGTCGGTGTAGATCCACAGACGTATTAATAAAAATCAGGGGTCAAAAGATTTAACTTGATAACATTATCTCTGTTAAAAATTGATACGTTTAAAGGAGGCCTCCATCCGATTTAAACTAATCGGTACTAACATTTCGAAGAGTTCCAAACCGAACGATGCGATGCGTTGCTACGTATTTTTGGCTTTTCATAAAAGATGGGATATTTTGTATCTACTAACGTTTTTATTATTATTTACAATTTAATCTCTAATCGGCGCATATTTTTACAGCTCTAGACAAACGCCTTCTTGATTCTCCTCGGCTAAGGTTGAGTATGGGAGACCTACTGTGAGACGTCAACTCGATTCTGAACGAGGATATTATAGAAACCTTTTAGCATTTAAACCCCAGAGCTATTTATACCTGCTTGGGGAATTGTCTAATTTTTTAATAATACATTGTTTTATTAATAAAATTATTAGGTTGTTAATTTAACTGCTGCCATGATTTTATTCATTTTGTTATCATTTAATTTTAAAATAATTTTATGTTTAGTAGTAAAATAGCTACATTAAAGTAGTAAACGTTTATAACTTCCACTTCGCGGTGAAAATCATTACAATTTTTACCACTACTGCATCTTATATTATATCTATATTATATTGGCTAGATACAGAATAAGCGATTAATGTTGAAGTCAACTGAGAAATGCAACTTTTTTCCTTAAACCCCTTAGTTTGACATCGGGAAAAACCCCAATACAACGAAAGCTGCATTCAAAAATGTGAAAGTTCAAGCGTTTATAAGCAAAACAGACGGTGACCATTATTTCTCCGCGATCTTAAACATTTTGATAAATGCCATGGCATATTTGGATATACAAGGTTTTCGTTGAAAACGCACAGTATTATCAGTTTTCAATTTAAAGGATTAAAACGCTATTTTTTGTTTCCAACTCTAAAAAATATCTTAAACATTAAAAATATTTGGTAAAATGTTATTTCATATTTTTTATCAGAGACAAAAATACTTAACTTTGCCGTTTTTAACGAATTTCGAGATAACTGAGATCCCTATAGTGAAAGTCAAAAATCGGATAACCAAAAACCAATTCTTCTGGTCAATGAACTCTTTTCTAAATAAAACAAAATAAATTTTTCCAACCGGTTTTGCAACATTTTCTATAGTATCATCAGGCAAGAACAGTGAAGTTAAAAACTAAAGAAATCTTTGTCATCATCTTTGTCAAATCTTTGTTATTACAGAACTTGCAAAAGAATTTTGTAGCCAAATATCTATTACAATTTTTTTTACAAATTAAAATTGAAGTTAAAAGTCTAATTAATGATCAAGTCAGCTCAAGTCCAACCAAGTTGGACTGTTCGGCTGCAAAGTATATTGTGCCTTTTTTGTTTCTTCAATTTTTAGGATTTCAGTTTAGCTTTTTCAGAATATTACCCCTCGTTAAACAACTACATGAAATGCTATCGGACCGATCTCGAATGAAACGTTATTGGCCGGTCGTACCAATCCTAAGTGCAAAATTATACCCCGCTCGGACCGCGCAGCAGTCACTCCCTTTTATATTATTTTTTGTGCAAACAAATTAATTTTCTTTACCTTAAATAAACATTAATAGTAAATTTCATGATTTATTTCGATTCTGGCCATTCCTTTATTTCTTAAAAGCAACTAGCCAATGAAGATCAACCATATAATTTTAGACCCGCATTTAAAATGAAATTAAGATTTTATTGGCTAATTTAGTCAAAACTGAATAATTCCAAGTATTTAAGACTTAAAAACTACTGGAATCAACACACATAATCGATGAGTTGGAACTTTATAACTTGTTGACAATATAATAGTAAAATATTTCTTTTAAAAATTATTATCAAGTTATTAAATGCTTACGTAATTGAAATAAATTCTAAACAAATTATCAATTATTACTGATCTGTGCAAATATTAGTATTTTGAATCTTATTTAATTCAATCAGGCAAGTGTTTAATAACTTGATAATAATTTTTAAAAGAAGAATTTTACTATCTATACCTACATAATCAGCTACAAAGTTAAAAATAAAATTATATCGTTCCATTATTTAAATTTCAATTCCTAAAAATCGAGGCGCATAAACAGTATATTACTAAAATGTATATAATATAATTATAATGTATTATTAATGTATATTAAATAGATAGAAATCATATATCTGGCCAATATATACAAAATACGATACCAAAATTTCTTTTAGTCCAACTAATCAATTATTGTAAAACCAACCTGGTTCCCCTAATTTAATCTGAAGATATGTATTAGGACAAGGGGCTCCTGTTTATGTAAGATAATTTAAAATGTATGATTAGTCGGTGCACATTATTTGTAAGCTTGCTAATCGAACAAATATTTTTACCGCTTTAATCAATAAATACTTTTTAAATCGCAATTGCCAGTATATCACTTAGATTCTGCCCGAGCGAAATGATATTTGCGTTGTGAGTGAATGAAAATGATGGCTGTTAAGGGTGAAGCAGAATGGACGCCGGTGAACGGCGTCAAATGTCAAATTTAAGTTGAAATGCGTGTAAATAGGTTATTGTGCACACAATGTACGGTGTTGAACGTTGCACAACGCAAGAAGTTGGTCAACGGTAAGTGACGTCAAAATAGAAAGTTGATCAACTTCTTACGTAGTGCAGCGCTCAACGTCGTACATTGTGTCCATAGTAACCTATTTACACGTATTTCAACTTAAATTTGACATTTTACGCCGTTCAATAATGTTCATTCTGCTTCACCCTTAATACGTTACCGCTATTTTGTAAGCGTTAAAGTTTCTACACTGAGCGGTAAAAGCGTTGTCGTTGGTAGTAAAGGGCTCTCAAGTAATGTCAATTGTATTTAAAGGTTAAATCCAATTTTTCGAATAGTTGTTGAAATGTGGAGATATTGAGTAACTCACTACTTACGCTACAGTTTCAACTATTTTACAAACTTACGAAAACAAGAAAAATAGTAGTATTTTAAAAATTTTAGAACCATTTATGACCACTAGAAAGAAATTGATTTTGAGATAACCGTCGCAATGAATACATTATAATGAAATCTAAACATTAGCAACAGATGGTGCTACTGACTTGGAAGGCACAATACATTGATTTAATAAGTTTATTAATTGAAAGCATTACAAGAATGACAATTTACCTTTTAACGACAGTGCCGTTATGCAAAGTATTGAATAGAAATTTATATTTGAGGGGCGTTTAAGAAAATAATTTTCTAAAATATTTATTTAACTCATTAGTAAGTAAACTACTATGTACTATGTGTACATAAGTAAGCTATTACAGTAAGCTATTTTTAATGTATTAAATTGATCCAATAATATTAATGACATAAAAATGCGGATGAAATTCCAATAAATATTTCACAAGATAATTAAATCGAAAATTTTTTAGCACAACGGACTTACTATGATTTATTGATGTGAAATGCTTATAAGACAAAAGAAAAGAGCTAAATCAAAATTTGACCATGGTGCGTAAATAAACTTCCTAGATTTTTTAAATAAGAACTGATGTGGTTAAACCTAAATAAACCTTGTTGGCCTACATATTTACACAAACTTTGACTTTTTTCGCTATTTAGAGATTATGATATTTCTTTCAATTTATAGGTTATGTTTCATTTTTATAAAAAAAGTGCAATTTTGTAGATATTAAAATCCGGGCCCCAGTTATTATCACTAAGCAAATATACATAGAAATAAGCAAATACGTTAACCTTAACCTACCATAAGCTGAAACTTATTAATTATAAAGCAGGGGCTTTATAAGTAGGTATTATAATACCGTGTTTGTATATGGGCTCTAGTACCTAGCTTAATTAACCTAAAGACTTCTTTATCATACAGCACCATCCATGGTTCATGATATCAAAAATTCTTAATGAAATTTAAAATGGTCCTCATAGACGAAGTGAAATTTTAAAATAAATGTGTTCATAAAAACTTGCACCCATTTCGCGTATTTTCAATTGGTTAGAATATGTGAATATGTTTTTAAAGTTTTTGAGGTAATATGTAATTTATTACAATTTACAGAAAATTCAGTTCTTGAATATCGCTCAAGGACAAAATTATTAAATTCACATTACATTACCAAAAAAATAACAAAGGCAGTAGTACGAGCAGAAGATATTAGTTATAAGTACGAGTAGTATATTATAATGATATAGAGAAAAATTTATAAAACAATACATTACCATATTGAACTTAGCTTCGTATAGTAGGTCTAAATGTAAAAAATGGTAGATGTAACTAATTAAATATAAATTAATAAAATGGAATCACTTTATTTTCAGATAACCGTGTATAACTTATGTGACTTTAAATTTGGGTTGGCATTTACAGATATTAACATATACAATATCAGGCCATTTGTGACATTGATAGATCGCTTCCACTCATACAGTTACGTATTGCTTTTTACACATTTACTAAATGTAATGATAAACATTTCCAAACAGAATTTTAAATAAATGTATGGTTTAGCAAAATATTTCATATTTTAGTAAATTAGTTAATCAATTTTCATTAATTATGTCATATAAAATATATAGTACCTACTAGCGTAAAAAGATGTTAAGCAAGCTAATGCAAAAATTAGTTTTCATTAGCAGCATTTGATGTTTTTCTCACAAACAACATTTTTTAAATTATATATTATGTTTTTGTTGTTTATTTTCATTACATGGAAAGAGCAGCTATAAAAAATACTTTTAGTCCGGCTCTGTCATAATGGTATTTTGAAAGTACATTTTTTCGTATGTGTGTTCAAACTCACAGTTGAAGTTCATATTATTTTAGCATTAATTAAGTTTATAAAAATTTTACGATTTTGTTGATTCCAATCTTATTGTACAAACATTTTTAAATAATTGATATATTCCAATTTGGGCAAAAGTTTATCTGCATTAGCGTGTATACTGTATGCATATTTCCTAATTTTTAACTCGAAGAAAGGTAGGTATGCAACACGTATTCACATTAAATTCAACTTTTAGCCTCCGTTAAAATAGATTAGTTAATACATAAAATTAAATTTCTTAAATCACAGAAACATAATGATAAAATCTGGATGGTAATCAAGAGGAAGCATTAGGATTTTCAATTATGTAAATGACTTACACAATTTGATAAATACATTTAGTATTTAAGAAAATTGAAATCAATAAATTGAATAATGTAAAAGAAATTTCAAATTTTACGGTCATTTTAACTTTTATGATGAAAACATAAAATAAATCACTTCTATAATTGATTTCAAAAGCTCAAATGAAACTTTTAATTTTATGCTCTTTATCCAAATAGGAAAAAGATGCCATTGAATGAGAAGTTAATTTAGAAAAACAAAACATCAAAAAGAAAAATTTATAATGAAAATTTTAAATGTATTTTTTATTTTACTTAGGAGCGTTACATGCATCACACAAGCTGTCAACCTTAAAATATGCTAAAATATTTTTTTTGAGAACAAGAACAAAGATAAAAGTTTTATTTCAGTAATATCAGTATAGACATGTCATGGTGCCGCATTATCACTTTTGAAAAGAAAATGAAATTGTATTTTTTTTATGAAATTCAAGCTTATCCTAAATATTGGCATTCAATAAACCACTAGTTCGAATTTAATCAACCGTTAAGGATCTCGAAAACTAAATTTGTTTATGATGACTGGAACCCAATAGAAATTTTCAGTTATCCTTTTATCGTAAGATTTTATCGTGAGGTTTTAGATTTATAGCAAAAAAGAGTGTGCTTATAAAGCTTCTAAAAGTTTATCGATTTCCACAATTTTTCTTAATTAAAGAAAGAGCTTTATCTGAAACCCACATTTATTTTATTTTGAAAATATTTGGGAAATTTACTAACGTCACCTTGTAATCACTAGAAAGAATGTAATTTAAAAAACCACCAGTTTGAATTTAAAATGATAAAAAATTCATATTTGTGGAATGGAAGTGAACTCCCACACCACATGTTAATGTTGAAACAGTTAAATAATTCTAAACTTGTTCTGTTAAATCAATATTTATTTTTCATCATCTCCGCCCCTGTTTGTTTCGACATAATTTACAAATTGTGGATTTTGTTTAGTTTTTATTATAAATCCAAATTCAAATTACATTCCAATTTTTAAGTTACCCTTATAGAATTTTAATGACGGGAGAAAATTGCTTCCCCTTACTAATACTTTTATAGACAAATGATCTACCCTTATAAATCACGTTCCCCTAAATTCACCCACGTCATGGATAAGGAGTATATTTCCAATCAACAACCTGCTACTGATTTAACACTGTCGCAACGGATAGAAATCGGTGGTGTTAAGAATAGGAAGTGCACACAAAGTAACTTCGTTCACGAATTTCCTGTTACTCTATCATCGGGTAGTAAATTTAACTCTTTTAGTA
Organism: Podabrus alpinus; assembly: GCA_932274525.1. Classification (NCBI taxonomy): domain Eukaryota; kingdom Metazoa; phylum Arthropoda; class Insecta; order Coleoptera; family Cantharidae; genus Podabrus; species Podabrus alpinus. The sequence continues at coordinate 160,520,111 of OW026451.1, forward strand.
AAAGAGAAGAAACTCGCAGCAGGATCACTGCTTGACATCAAATTATTCTTAGGGTGTGTCCCCGCTAACCCTCAAGACAAACTGCCGTTCCTATTAGCGCACAAATATATTTATTAGGCAGAATTTGAAAAATTTTGCGGTTTAAAAAGTAATAACTTTCTACAAAATGCAAGCAATTTATTCTCTCTTAAGATTTGGAAATTAACACGTTATATATAAATTCCTCAATGTCAAAATGAGAAAACCTGGGAAAAATTTGCGCGACGTAATTATGATTAATATTTTTTTTAAGAGTTTTCTTTGCTTATGTAAGAAAAATTTAATATGGAAAGGTGTTTATGTAATAATTGTAATGTAGGTACTATCAGTCTTAATATTTAGCGAGTACATTGCCTTACTCCATTCCATAATGCAGATAAATGGTTTAAAAACAAAATTGCGCCAAGCACTCTAAATTCAAAATAACCACAGTATTTTCACATTGTAGCATCGTATTCTTTTATAAGACTACAAAACGATTTTCTCTTAAAAAAATTGGTATTTGCGTCATCGATTAAATAGTTTTCTTTGTGCAATTTTCTCTTCTTCTTAAAGTGAAGCGTTCAATTAAGTTAATTTTAGCCAAAGCCGTCTACTCAGTAAGTCTATGTTATCATGTGGACTGTAGTATATAATTGTATGTAATGGTGGCTTTCTGGATAGAGCTAGAGGAATAATTAACGCTTCCATGCACTTAGCACAACATTACAATGTAATGCATGTGTTTAAAAGTAAGTTGCATATCCGAAATCTTCTTCTTCCAGCTTACCATAATTGATGCATTATACACGATCATTTTCGAATAAATTTGCTATTTACTATGTAATAAGTAGGTACCTACCTACATAAATTAAATTGTAAAATACAGTCGTAGAAGGTTACGAACCATCATTATAGCTATTAAAATTTAAATTCGATTTGGCGTCAATCACCTCAACTTTTTTTCAGTAAGTGTAGATGTTTAATAAGATCGGCTGATTACGGGTACCCCTACCTGACTTCAGCCAGAACTTCAAAAGGTTCTGTGTGTGTCACTCGTATTGGTATTATCAGATGATGGGGTTTCCTTATTTCTTCCAGTATCTACCACAATCTATTCCATTTGACCTTGTCAATATCTTTAATATTCACGTTATGTTCTGGAATTTCCTTCTTATTAATATGAATAAAGCCATAGCTATCCCTTCTTTCAGTCACTTTGTATCTTGCTATTGATAACATTTTAGATAGAAAAGTTAATCAACTATCGTAAAATTTCAGGCTCAATCCTAGATCTGATTTAAAACGTTGACTAAATTATCAAAAAATTAAAAGGTTAACCAATGTCAAGCAGTCCTCCGCAACTCCATTAGACTCATGATCATATATCTACCAACTGAACAAACTGAATCCCATTCAGTATACATTTTAGATAAGTACCTACTATGTCGCTATAATAGTAAACACATCAGAGAGTCACACATAGAAGACATCAAAACACATAACAGTCTCAGTTTATCGTAAAACGTTTTATAATTCATAGTTTGTGGTCAGCAAACAGAACCGAAACCCAGGTTGGATGCTAAACCCAACTTGGATCCAAACTGTTCAATTACGTATAAACTACTAATCTCGCTACTATCGAAATACTAATCCAATATTGAAGTTAACAACAGCAAAGACACAAGAACAAGTTTGGACAGAAGTTCAATTTGATTTAATAAAACAACAATTTAGATGGAAAACCCTATAAATTTCTAATTGCATGGTGCGCAAAATCCGCATTCAACAAACCTTTTTTTAATTGTTGTGTAAATTGCTTTAATCACAACCTAGAATCGAAAATTTAGATAATTATCCACTGTGTAAATGTATAACATAAAACAAATTAAGTTAAAAGTCTTCAAATATTTAGGTACCCACTTTATTTCATTGAGGTTCGGATATTCAAAACACATTACAGTTTCAATTATCCTTAAGTATAAATAGAAATTGAATTCCGCTGCCAGCCAAGATAATTTTATACGATTTTTTGTGTTTATTAATTGTAATGTAAGCACTTATAGTAATCTACTACAAAGTATTCTTTTTTTTAACGGAAGTTAAAAATTTATGAACGTAATTTTAATTTATTATGATTATGTTGGCTTTTTCTGATTTATGAAAGGAATCTCAATTTCAAATACTTCCATGAAAGGTACAAATGCCTTATGGATCTCATGGATCCAGTGGATAAAGAGGCTTTTGAGAATAATTGTAGTAACTTTTTATAAAAGAGGTATTAATTTATATTTTGGTAATAAGGATGAATTTCAACTTAGGATAATTCAGTTATTTTAATTAATCCTGCAATGCCAACATTATGTTGACTCACCGAAAGTCATAAACTTTTATTAGCAACAATTGGCACTCCAGGGTTAATAAAGTCTTAGTAGGTAATCTTCTTAAAGATGACCTACCCATCAACTACGTAAAATAATTTTAAGCTTTAATTAATATAATATAAATACAAAAAATAATATATAAAACTGAATAAATTAAAATATTTAATAATTATCGAAAAAGCGATTAAGTTTTTTGAAATACGCGAATTTTAAACTATTTACTTGAATAAATTAAAGCGGGAAAAAATTTCATGAATTATTAACGTACATAAAGAAAAAATATTAAAAATGGTTTATACGCTTAGAAAACGTAAAGAAAATTTATTACTATAGCTTTTGCAACTTGAACGCGACAATATCCAGATATAGCACAACTAATAATTAAAAATATATATATATAGTACAGATAACTTGTTGTTTAACACATTTACATAGCCTTTTATTCAGATATTGCAGTAATTTAATTTTAAGATATACCCATAACAAAAACTATGAGAGTTGGGTTGGGAGTATATAATAGGTAATTATAAAACATATTGCTATGATTCAAAATGCTTAATAAAGGCTCCCAATTCAAATATGAATATTAGATTCATAAAAAGCACAAAATTCTAAGTCGGAAGACACTTTAAAAATTTGCATTACGAGAAATTTTTAATTTTCTCAAATTTCGATTTCTTGACTAAAATTGAATCTCTCAGGATAACTTAGATATGATAAAAATTGCTAAGCTTAATTAGATTGATGATTGTCACGTCAAAAATAAAACAAAAGATTTAATTAGCTGAAAATTGATTAAAAATCATTATAGATCATTTTGAGTCACGTGACTTTGACAGGGCGCGGCCATTTTGTCGTGAGGGCATACAAGCGCTGATTAGCCATTAGGTTAGGTGTTCATTGTTAGCTGTCAGTTTGTGGTGTTTATTTCGGAGTTTTTAGTGCGTGTATTGCGTATTTTATTAAAACTACAATATGGTTTGTAGTGAATACTACTTATCACTCAAAGGAGACGTGAAATTACAATGACGGAACGATATGATCATTTGAGTCACGTGACTTTGACATTAATAAATTAATAACTTTGACAGGGCGCGGCCATTTTGTCGTGAGGGCATACCTGTCGTGACGTCACCTCGAAATGATCTATTGTTTGTACATGTTCATAACCTATAAATATGTGAAATTTTGTATTCGAAATTACTTCCAAACTAACATGTTATACAAAAATTTGTTCACATCGAAAATTATGTAGTGATTCCATTTATGTAAAGTGAGTGTTTTTGAAACATGAATCAACGAAGTTGTTAATAAGGGTCATTTTTGTAAAAAACCAAAATCTGTATAAAATGGCGTGTCCAAGTCAAAAGAAGGATCCGAAAAACAACATAAAAAGGCCATATACCAATAAAATTGAATGAAAAACGCCTCATGGATAATCAATTTCAGTGTAGATCATGAATCTGCAACAAAAACAATTTATTAACAAAACCAAGAATCCAAAATGTTTAAATTTGACTCACCTTTACAAAACAGGCCTGCCAATTTCCATCGATTTTGGATCAATTCAGTTAACTTCGGATATTGCAATAGAGTGCACGTATTTTGAATGTTCTCCAAGAAAAATTGTTTACAAACATTTGGAGGTTAAGAATTTCCATCGATTTTGGATCAATTCAATTAACTTTGGATATTGCAATAGAGTGGACGTATTTTGAATGTTCTCCAAGAAATATTGTTTACAAAGATTTGGAGGAATTTACAAACATTTGGAGGTTAATAATTTCCATCGATTTTGGATCAATTCAGTTCACTTCGATGATTGCAATAGTGCGGACGCATTAATTTAACTCCTAATATTTACAATAATTCTGGAAAGGTCACATGACAGCAATGGACGCCTACAAAAGAAATCTGCAGTGTTATCATCTTCGAAATTAACTCAACGTTTCACTGGAACCTGAAGATATTGCCAATAAGATGCAACTTACCTTATTCAATTCGAAAACATCAACAAATTATAAGTGCAACGGCCACAAACACGAAATTGATTCGCAAAACAACACCGAAACGAGGTTACGTGAGGTCAATCAAACAACTACTGAAGCAACTCAACACAGATGCTAGTGACTCATTCAAGTCGTAATTGCTAAAGCTGGCCATACACTATATCCTTTTTAAGTTAAAATTCCTACTTGTCAAAATTGAAAGGTACAGTGAAATTTTTTATTTTTATTACAAACTTTGCCATCAGCGTATAAAATACAGGATTTGAAACCAAGGCTTTTACTGAAGTGTATTTTTCATTACCCTCATTGAAAGGTTATTTATTAAGATTTTATTATTTAATTCGTCAAAGTTAGGCTTTACAAAAAGCCAAAATATTATTTAAAAACATTTAAATCCGCTATTTAGACCAGTGCAGAAGCCTTTGAAAATGATAAAAAGTGAACAAAAATAGCAGTAGGATGAAACCCATTGGAAAAGGAAGAGAATATAACAAAAATAAAAGGAAAAATAATTTACGGGCGATCTGAGGTCGGGAAGTGGAAGGGGGTGAGTTTTAAGGATAGAAAACTGTTTTTCTCGATTTCCGGCAAAACCACAAGTCCTATGGAAAAAAGTTAAACGGCAAAGTTGTAAGTAATAAAAAGATCTACAACTTTTCTATTTACACTTTTTTCACATAACCTCAAAATTTATGTGAAAAATTCAAATAACCAAGTTTTTGGTTTTTAATTTTTATCTTTTACAAAAAAAAATTTTTTTTCACGAAATTTGGTGAAAACTTACCTTTTTATGTCCCAAACACACTGTAATTTTTTTGATTTAAAATATTTATTGTTTCACCTTATTTTGACTTAATATCGAAAAAGCACCCTAATTTTCAATCGAAAATTCTCGCGTCAAAATATCTGTTTTTTTAAAAAACTCGGTGGGCTTTTTGTTCGTTGAAATCTCTACTTTTCGATGGTGTAAAAAAATATACATTACTATGGTAAATATTCTCAAAAAATGCAAAGAAACGAAAACAACTCGAATCAGAAAATTTTTTTTTCTTACATCATCATGTACAATTTTGAGCTATTTATTAAAATTTATACTTTAATTACTCGAAAACGGTAGATTCCGTGTTACATTGATAAACAAACAATTGCAAGTCGAAATAAACAACATCGTTCATGAAAATACACGTGCAGGCTGAGTTACTTTAAGAGAATTGTGACAAAGCTTAAAATTTTCGGATTCGAGTTTCTTTCGTTTCTTTGCATTTTTGAGAATATTTACCATAGTAATGTATATTTTTTTTACACCATCGAAAAGTAGAGATTTCAACGAACAAAAAGTCCACCGAGTTTTCTAAAATAGCAAATATTTTGACGCGAGAATTTTCGATTAAAAATTAGGGTGCTTTTTCGATATTAAGTCAAAATAAGGTAAAAAAATAAATATTTTAAATCAAAAAAATTACAGTGTGTTTGGGACATAAAAAGGTAAGTTTTCACCAAATTTCGTGAAAAAAAAATTTTTTTTGTAAAAAATAAAAATTAAAAACCAAATACTTGGTTATTTGAATTTTTCACATAAATTTTGAGGTTATGTGAAAAAAGTGTAAATACAAAAGTTGTAGATCTTTTTATTACCTACAACTTTGCCATTTAACTTTTTTCCATAGGACTTGTGGTTTTGCCGGAAATCGAGAAAAACAGTTTTCTACCCTTAAAACTCACCCCCTTCCACTTCCCGACCTCAGATCGCCCGTAAATTATTTTTCCTTTCATTTTTGTTATATTCTCTTCCTTTTCCAATGGGTTTCATCCTACTGCTATTTTTTTCGGTTTGAAAAATTATCGGCACTGGTCTAATTGTACAGCGAGAGACTTGGTTAGTTTATGACTAACTAAGCACGTCAAGATAAAAAGAGGAAGCCTTTTTGTCTTGAAAATTTTCTGCATAAACTGTCTTTATTTGTAAAACTTATCTAATGGTAGATCTGCGATCTACAAATTTGTGTAAACATTTATTTGTAAAAATTTGCTATCATTTCATTTTGTTCAATATAAACATTTCTTCAAAAGCTACTGAAATCTTTTTATTTTTCACTCAACGAAAGCAATTAAGTATATCCAGAGAGAGCAAATTTTACATACAACTCAAAACAGCACCTCCAAATTTAATCACTAGGAACCCACCCTTGTGCGTGTCATCACCGGAGCTTAGTAAGAAGGGGCAATAGTGTTAAACATCCCTCAATTAAAAATATTAAATACGAACCACTTTACCTGAGCATTTAGTCTAGCCAACTTAGGGCTGGCGCTACAAAATTAGTTGAGGGAGGTCATAGCAATATGTACATCGAAGTACATGTAAAAAAATGCAGTGCAACGAACTTTTTTTAATTCGTTACGAATTGGTGTCGCACCTTGTATATTTCTAACATTTCAGAAACATTTATTATTTCTGTAGTTGGACCGGATTGTGCAATGGGTTAACCTACAAATCTGGTATTTTGGATTAAATAGTCAAAAACCGATAGAAAATCAATAACGATTCAATTAAAAGTGTTTTAGTTATTTGATCGCAAATAACAAACGTAAGCAACACTTTGATACCTTTTATAATACAAAAACTCATCATTTAGTATCACGTAATCAAAGGAAATTCCGGGATGGAAAACTCTGGAGAGCTATTTAGAAAATGTGAGAATTTTATATTATGAAAGGATATGCTATTGATATATGCAATATAAAGAATCTGCAATAGTAATGTTCTGGATGATTAGAACCTGAATTACCAATATGATCTTCAAACTGAAATAAACAAATTATAGTAAATGTGTTTCCAATTCTAGTGAAATTGATTTTCTATAAAGTAAAGTATTTCTGTTTTTTTTTTCTAGTTTTTGCCATTGGCATACCCGTCCATATTACCATCTTACCTTAATTGGCTCTAACGTTTTAGTAGCAAGAATTTATTAGATAGGTACACATCACCTTCGACAGTCCATTATCCACTTGCGGAAATTATTGGTTCGGATTCGTTTCAAGCATCATCGTGCTGGATGTAAATTTTAGACCAGATGGGTATGTTTTTGTGGTTATCATTAATTCGCGTTTACCTTTCGTGATAAACAATTCAGGTTGTAATTTCAAAGTTTTAGTTTAGTTTGTTTGTGGTTTATTAATTGCTAAACATCAAATCATCGTTCAATGGATAAATAGCGCAACATTGATTTTATAGAAATATATTTACCATTTTTGTCTTTAGGTTGCTTTTCGTGGAAAAGAATTTGTTTTTTGCTTAATACATTTAGTTTAACGTCAGAAATAAGGCTTTAAGTTTTGTTACGAAAAATTTTCTCTTTTTCGCAACAACGTTGAATTTATTAAATTCAACTTTTACATCTAGCGACATATTTCGTAGCACTCTGTATAGCGAACGTATTTGACAGAGATTAAAACTCGCGCATGCAACGATAAGGACTTCTTGGGTTAGCGCTCGTACCGGGCGGTCGGTTTTGTGTTTTACTGTGAAGTGATAACAATTTTGGTTCTAATTTTGACAAAATATGATGGCGATTTTGTGATGGGTCCCTTTCAGCATCATGAATTGTTTTGGATGGTTTGCGCTCCAACCCAGTACTATGGGGATTTTTCACATTGATGTTTGCGGAATTGTGGATGTATTCCAGGTCGTTATCTTTTTGTCGGGCCACCCTGTCCATATTTTTCTGGAGGGATATTTTTTACTCAGTTCGGTAAGTTTTTATAATTTGAACTGATTGCTTCACAGGGAAATGCATTACTCGACTTGGCCAAATTTTCCGCCGTACATCTGGTGTTCGATTACGTTTTAACTAACCCTTGACTGTCTTATTTTTTTATGTGATATGTTTATTACAAAGGGTTTCATTGTCTTGCATATTTTTTTGTACGAATGTTGGCCGAGATAGTTGATACGCCGTATTTTTCGTTGTATGCACGATGAGATATTCTATCTAATCTCACACGTTCGAAGACGTGAATTTTAATGCCAATGCTAAACTTTACCTTTTGATAATTATTTTAATTAATAATAATATTTAATTATGTATTGTTAATTGAGTTTTATTTGTGCATTTAAATTTCACTAGGAAATATCAACCGGCGTTGGTCAAATGCAAAGACTTTGAAATTCCTAAGCGTTTGACATGGGTTCGAATTTCATATTTGAAATTCTATGTTGAACATTTTTTTGTGTGTTTATTTTTGTTTTTATGTTCTTTTTTATGAAAGGCTGCGATGTTCGACCCATATACAGGGTGCGGCATTTCACCGAGATTGCTGTCTTTTGTTTTATCATTGGGGATTCGATATGGTTCCACTTTATCGTGGGATTTTTATATAACCATTCGAATGTGCCCTTGGTTTATGTTTGGGAGTGATTTTCGGTGGCAATGTCGTTGCCACTGTGCCTGTTTTGGTCGGCTAACACCTTCTACATCCGACATCGCTTATATCTTTGCCTTCTGACAATTAACATCCAATTGTCCATTTTAATTGTGTTGTGTTAGCAAAGCTGTTTCCTTGATCTCTCCGGGGTGTTTCTTTCACACGATCCACGACTCTCGCTTCCGCAATAAATGAGCTAGTTTAAAACCTAACACCAGGGCCCCACGCAAAATTAAAGTAGATGGTTTTATCCTTCTGCGTGGACTTAATCTTTTCCGAGCTGACTTCTCATTAGAGCAGTAAGGAAAGATTTTGTTACAGTTTTCTACGTCAGGCTCGGACTGAAATAGGAGCAAATTTGTTAAAAAGGGTCAAAAGTCAAGGTGGTGGATTAGCTACTTCGTATGCATCCCATGCCAAAATATTTATCAGCAATATAAAAGAATACAATATTTTCAAAAGGATTAAATGTTTTAAACAACTAAGGCCTAGTTGTTCAGTATTAGGTTATCTTTTAACCTGAATTATTTTCCATGGAAACAATTCTTGCAAGAATCATTTCTATGGAAAATAACCCAGGTTAAAAAATAACCCGAAACTGAACAACTAGGCCTAAATAAATTAAATTTAACTATTAGTACTAGAATCAAACCAGGCACTTAAAGCAGAATAAAAACAAGGACAAATGCATACAATCGAAACCAAAATTTTTAAAGATATACAAACATAATGAACGAAAAATTAAGAAGTCAAAAATTAGTAAAAAAAACTATTGCTTTTATGACGTTAATGTTTATTCGTTATCATTATATTATCATCAGCAGGACCCCTATTTATCCTAAAAATTTTAAATGTATTTAAAATGTAATTTTAAGTGCATTTAAATATCCGAATGAAACCCTCAAAAGCTCCTCAAAATCGTCAATCTACTTCTCTCTCAATTGGTCATTTTAGTTCGTCCAATGTTGTGTTTTGTCGATATCTCGCTTAATTTCATTTTTAGGGAAATTATTATATTAAATCAAACTTAAGAATAGTATAAAATTCTCAACAAAATAAATATTTTAGAATTTACTTCAAATAACGAAAATAACATGTAAGAAAATTTATTTAAAATACAAATTATTCAAACACTTTTTCCCAATTTAAAAAAGCGCATTTAAGCTTTCTGGAATTGATTTTTATTTTAGGACGTAGGCAAATTTTAAAAAATTTTAAATAGGCTGATTTATGATTATTGCTCTTAATGAATACTTAATGAATTTAATTAAGTATTCCTTAGCAAGTTATTATTCAAACAGATTTTTATTAACTATTAATAATTAAGTAATAGAATGTGTCACGAACGAATTTGGAAATTTTTTAATTTTAATAACTTTTTGCTACTTTATATTTAATTTTTATAAATACCACATTTATCATGACTTCCCCCGTTCTGAAATATTTATAGTTCTATCCTCTAACAAAGTGGTCAATAAAACTATGGTAAAAAAATGTATCTTGGAAACACCACACGTTTGTTTGAAATTTCCTTTTTTTAAGTTAAATTTCCAATATTATTAAGTTACAGCTCTGCACATTGTTGTTCCACAGTTTCCATTACGCCCCCCCCCCATGTCCTTCAGAAATATTTCTAGTTCTACCCTCTCATAAAGTGTTGGTGAATAAAAATATGTTTCTTTAAAAAACACCCTTTTATTTGAAATTTAGTTTTCTTTCAAGTTAAATTTCTCATGCTTAGGTTTCTGCTCTTCATATTGCTGCTCCATGTTTTTCGTGACCTCCTCCTTTTCTCATAAATATTTTGTGTAATTTTGTTTAAGAAAAACTAATTTTACTTGAAATTTAATTTTTTTAATGTAAAATTTCCAATATTATTAGGATTTTCTCTTTACAGTTGCTCCACATTTTTAGGGATTTGCTTTTCTTTTAGAAATACGTCTAGTGCTGTTTAAAAAATTGTTTCAGGAAACAAAACAGTTTTTAAGGGAAATTTTCAAATTTTAAAAATAAATTTCCAGTATTGTTAGGTTCTTGATCTTCACATTGATGCTCCACATTTTTCATGGCCCCTCCCTTTCTTCAGAAATATTGCAAGTTCTAATAGTCTCTCATAAAGTGGTAAATAAAAATGTGTTTAAATCAATGTTTCTTGAAAAAAACCACACTTTTACTTTAAATTTCCAAGACTATTATTAACTTACGACTGTTCACATAACTGCTCAAAATTTTTCCTATTCCTTCCTATCTTCAGAAATGTTTCTGGTTATGTTTAAAAAAATGTTTCTTCCAAAACAAGTTTTACTTGAAATTTTCTTTTTTGAAGTTAAATATCCAATATTATTGTTACCCCGCTCCCTGCTATACCTTATTCGAAAATATTTCTGGTTGTGTTTAAAAAACGTTCCTGAGAAAACCAGTTTCACTTAAAATTTTCTTCTTTTAAGTTATATTTTCAATATTAGTTATTAGGTTTCTGCTCTTCACATTGCTACTCCACATTTATCATCGCACCCCCCCCCTACCCAGCTTTTGTTCAGAAATATTTCTAGTTATATCTTCCAAAAATGTTCTTTGAATTTAAATTTGTAATATTATTAGATTGCTGCATAATATCATATTCCTAAATATTCCTAAACTTTTAGTATACAAATTTCTATATTTCTAACTAAAAGCTTTTAAGTTTGGAATTGAAGATCTATAAAGTAAACTTGTAAAATCAATATTAGGTAATATGAAGATAAAATTATAATAAAGTTTTTATTTATGATGATATCGAAAAAAAATCGAATTCTTAATTTCTACTTCATTCTCGAGTTTATTAATTATTTGGTTTTGGCTGAAAAATGAATGCATATTACTGAATTTTAACTAATAGTTAAATTTTAACCAATAGTTAAAATTTAATCACTTTATAAAAATATTCCCTATTTTTTATAACAGTTTCAAAGAACCCCAATTGTTTTCGATTCTTCTTCCTCTTGTTCTCGAATCATTATAACCCTGCACTGAGACGGTCAAGAATTTTTTACGCTCGAACCCGGAGTCGAACCGAGAAACCCTACGTTAGCAGTGCATTGCACTAACTATGAGGCCACCCCTGTCGGTTGGTACAAAAATATGTAATTCTCAGATTTCCAAGCTGATTTTTTCCTGTTCATCTAACGTTAAGGTGGTCTGCTCATGAGTCTAACTGAACTTATTGGTAAATTCCAATAGAATATGCCAAGGTCCTATATGGCCTTAGTTATACATTTTCCAAGTTGATTGTTATTTACACTACCACTTTTAACAATTTTCAAATACTCAGTTTCAGTGCAACTGAAGTGCAAAGTGAATGTTAAATTATAGAGCATGAAAATTTTCTGAACTAAAATATTCTAACCAGAATAGTTGTGGAGATGTGGATTTTTAAAGAAACCAAATTTTCATTGAATATTTAATGAAAAGGGTAAAATGTTTTCGTAAAATACTTTTTTTGTGTGAAAATATTATGAATAAAAGTGATGAAGAAAATTTATAGAAAACTCAATTCTGCACAATTTAAACCACTTTTTAACAGAAAAAGGTTTATTTTGTACCGGTCATATCTCAAAAACTACAATAAACGCAAAGCATTTACATGAAAAACTTCTAATTTGTATAGTTAACGCTAATTTTTTCAAGGCTAGATTCCAGCCCTTAATGAGACCTACCCTTTTTGTTGATCTCATAAAACAAACACGAGTGAATTCAAAAGATATTTAATTAATTGGTAAAAACAAAGTTAATTAACGAAAAAATTAATTAAGTTATAAATAACTGACGACGTTTTTCTGGTGTGATCTTATAAATTTTTAAAAGTGCCAATTGGATGTTTGTATTCAACAAAAAAGTTTACCTTTCACGTAAAATGCAAGTATACATTCTCTGAAAGTTCAAAGTTGCCTCGTTTTCAAGTAGAGCTTTAAAAATAATAATATTGCTAAAAGCTTATGCACATAACACCACCATCAAAGATTCATTAGCATGCGTTTGTTTATTTTGTTACAACTTAGGGTTAGCTAACTTGGAAAACAACTCTCGTGCATTATTGTATCGACCATATAACCCTATTTGTTGTTAGAAGAGAGTAATTAATTAATTAATTAAAGAAAAAATAATACAGCCCTAATTACTAAAACCCGATTCAAATAAACAGCTGGAAGGTAGTAACATAACGCTTTTTGCGATGGAGTTTTCATTGAACAAACAAGAGGAAATTCTCACAACAATTTAAAATGCAATTGGAGGGAAAAAGTTGTGGATTGTTAAAAGTGTTTTACAAAGACATTGTCCTTACTTTTTATTTCACTCTTTCAGTAACAAACAACAATTCTTATTTTAAAGATTGTAGCACTTTGTCATCATTTTTGGAGTGGTTGTAACTGTCACATTTAAATTCAGAATTTTTGTTCAAAAATACTGTGTATGTGTATTCCAACTGCTTAAATGTTTCCGCTTTTCAAAAAAACTCAAACTAAAAAAGTTATTTATGGGAAACATTACTTTTATCTCATTTAACTTTACGCAAAAAACTACCACAATTATAAATATTTCCCTCCCAAAAAGAACGGTTGAAAACTACTACTAAATTTATTGATCTTCCGTATTGCGCTTTAATGTTCGTTTTGAGGTGGTCGTTTTGATGTTAATGACACACTACACCTACCTATGTATTACATTATGTGTGTGTTTATCAAATAGTAACTAAATTGACAATTTTATATAACCTTGTTTACAACCAACTTTGCACGCTTGGCTAGAAATTCTGATTTGCATACGGGTAGTTTACATTAATTTAATATTAGAGGTTAAATGTTAGTTGTATATATAGTGTCACGGAGGTACAATAATTACGTGTGTAAACAATTCTTGATCTTAATGTAGGGTGTTCCTAAATTGTCGTATACGATAAACGTTTCACTTAGCGCTGCTTTCCACAAATTGAAACTGCTAACAGTTACGAGAACTTACTTAATCTTATACAATAGCTATAAATTTTCCAAGTGTTAACAGTGGTTTTTACGCCAAAAATTACCAGTTTTTGCAGTCGTTCTAAGTTACATTACTCACAGTTACAAAACCAAAGCAAACATTCCATTAGAACATCAACATTTTTGAAGGTACCTCGTAACACGTTTTAAAACTGATTTAGCATTTCGTTACCCTCGAGATTTATGTTGGGGTTTTTGGAACAACGTGGTACCAACCATTTGAACATATACATAAAATTTACACAAAATTTTAAATTAGAAAAGAAAACATCAAATTCCGGAACTGACAACACAAACTCATTAATAAAGCTGGAAAGTTTTCCAACTTATAATATATTTGCAGTACTCTCAAGGTTATTAAAACGGAAATAACATATATTTCTCTGTCGAAAGTTATACTTTCCTATTTAACACTTCCTTGACAGAATCAGATATAAATGTAACAACTTTTTTAGATTCAAACATGTGACCCCAAAAGAAAATTATAAAAGTTCCCGTCCTAATATGTTTATTCGAAGAAAAATACCTCTCCCCACGTTGTCGCCATGTCTATCAGAACTGCATGGTGATAACTTCGTAAAAGTTTCGTTTATTTTGTCACTTTATGTGTTTTGCACTCTTTTCCCAACTAATTAGATTTTCCTGTTGTACCTTTGAAAATTAGTGAAAGAGTAGCGAACAAAACAGCAAAAAAACTAAAGTAACTTAATTATTCATGTAGATCCTGAAGCAAAAACCCGAATCAAAAGCTTTAACAACATTTGGAACAAAATTTAACTTGTAATTATCCGAAATATAAATGGAAATTCGAAAGAAAATTTAATGTTGAATTATTGAAAGCGTAAATTAAAATTTCAACTAAGTTCAAAGAAATTCAGAAATTGTTTTTAAATTAACCGTAAGTAAAGATACTAAAGTTTTCCGTTCTTAGTACAAGAGCATTATAAAAGCCTCTTCTTGTCCTCATCGGCGTTGTTACTTGTAGATAAAATTAAAAGTAATGACTTGTACACAATGATTTCCCTAGTGCCATATTATGTTACATCCACCCCGTTGGAAGTCAACAAGACGAAGCCAAGAATATTACATTACGTGATAAAATTTGTAAAAATTTTTAATTTTTGTGTTTACACCTAGGTATACCGATAAAATATGAGTTCTTAAACCATAAAATCTTACCTTATCAGCAATACAGAATCTTTCTTATCCAATTAGGTTACAAGCGACATTTGCATCTGAAACAATACAAGAAATTTTTATTTTTTCGTTTCCATGAGAAACTTTACATCAAACTGATGAGACGCATTAAATAATTAATGGTTTAAATTTTCTGTTTCGAAACTATTTCTCCAGCTAACGAGAATTTTAACAAACGTATAAATTCGGTGTAGGTGACATGAATATAATTAATTGGATTTCCAGTAGACACTAGGGGAAACATTACCATGATTAGGGAAGGTACAGTAAAATACTTTGTATTGTGTATCACAGTTTATTAATAAGGAGCTACTAATTATCCCTGCAAGCTGGATCTCCTCATTAGAGTATTAAAATTATATTTTCGAAATAATTTAGTCAAAATTTAATTATTCGTTTTCTATAAAAAAAATCTAGCTGTATGCATTTAAATAGCTAAATTGAGTGTAAGGGTTAATGTGTGCGCATAACAGGTGAAATACACATTCGTATAGTATAAATATTATCGTTAATTAAATTCACTGAATATAATAAACTACTAATTTACATGAATATACTAATATTTGGGTGGTTTATTGTAACAACCGGTTAAGCCACAAACCTATTGTTTTGGGTTGTTATCAAACACCTACATACAGAAAATAAACGTCAAATGAACGACAAGTGGTTTACTTATATTATGTTCGTACGGATAAATTGCTAAAGAAAGCAAGATTTCGGTCACATCATTTTTGCCTGCTGTAGAATAATTTTTAATAACTTTTTGAAAGGAATACCTCGTCAAACCAGGCGGTTAACCGATTTTTTTCGATCTCCCAGTTATTTATATTTAATCCCGTGCTTCTAGCAAGTGGCGTAGCGTAACGTAGCGTAGAGATAGTGTAAGATTTTTTAATTTATTATATCGCAAGAGAATTAGTAAGTAAATAAGTAGGGTACGCTCACATGAGCTATATAACCTTTTTTGTATCGTTTTACTGGATCCTACCGCTCTCTAAAACATTGCAGTAACTTTCTGTGGTTAGGGAAAGTTACATGAATGTACTTCAATCATGCAACATTCGGACGCTGTAGGGGGTTGTTTTGAATACGCCTGGAAAAGTTCAGAGATAATTCAAGCAATGAAATCTAAATAGTCATAAAACTGTCAAAGTCATAAATTTTGTTTTCATAATAAATGTATATAAAATTTTAATGAAATTCAATATAATCTTTTAATATTCAGTTTTTAATCGACAGTTAAAATTACAGATAGCTAACTGTTAGTTAAAGTTTTTAGTTATACATATTTATTATTACCCTGTAAGTAACCAAAAGCTTTAAATAACAGTTGGTTATCTGGAACTTTAACCGGAGGTGAAAAGATTGAAGCTTTAGTAATAATGGTATATTACTTTAAAATTTACTCTTTACAAATATATTACTTTACATGAGTGTGAATAAATTTGTGCTTATTTCTGCTGCCTAACGGCTCACGAAATAAAGTAATTTATGCATTAATTTTTAAATTAGGTAGTAACTTGATATTGGAATGCAGTTAGAAAGCAGATTAAATTATGTTAGTATGCGAATTTGCGTGATTATTAGATACCATAAGATAAAATTCGCAATTTAGTCTCGAAGTATATAAAGAGCAACGTCACTCTCCGAAAATGATGTCTAAAGTATGAGATTCATCACCAGAAGTGAATAAAATATTAAAATTTCTTATTTCAAATAACTTGAAATTTATACTAAAAGCGTCAACTACACATGTATACACATTTATATATACGCGTAGATTCACTATGAAGCACCAAAAAGTAAATGTGCGTTGTGACCCAAAAAAAATATTGCGTTGAGGCATCCTATATATACACTATATATATAATTGTTCTGGCACCTTTAAGGCGTATATATAGAACATCATATATGAACGTCGCGGCACCTTTCTAATGACCTTGATTTCAATTTAAATACTTCCATTAATTTTAAAACACATTTACGTCTGCAAACATAGAAATAAGTTTTAGTCGTGGTTTTAAACAATTTTAATACCTATGGGTAATAGAGGGTCTTATTAACCTAAAGTGTTATAACTGTAAACAAATTCTTATAATTATTATTAAAAAAATATATAATTTTGTTTTATATTTTAAATGAAATTCAAAATAAAATTGAACATACTTTTTTGATATTTACCTATATTACCTTTACCTATTAACTTTATATTATAATCAATGGTATGACAAAGTATACCGAGCATTTCTCACTTTGCAAAAAATTTAAAATTTTATATAAAATAATCTTTTGTTATCTTCGTTTGTGGGTGAACCTTAACCATTGCGACTAGCAAGTGTACACCATCTGGTGAAAGTACAACAATGATGGTGCAACCCTTAGCAAGCCAAATATGATAATTTATGACTCACAACGATTCAAACTTTTAAACTCGTTTTTTCGTTTTTTTAGTTTTTAACTTTACAATGAAATTAAACTTAAAAATGGTATTTTTTAAGAAGTCGAACATTTCAAAATCTCTCTTTGTACTTGCTTGCTAGTATTACGAGTAGGTACCATTTCCAACACCATATTATCTTTTACAACTCTTATCTCGCTTTGCCGCATTTAAGAAATCGACAACTGCGTTGTAATAAATTATCCCAAATAATTTTACATGTTTTTAATTATTTTGTTAATTATTAGAATAAAATATACATAAAATTGCATAAAATTGCATGTTCAAAATCGGACAAATTATAAATAATATTCCCCAACTTCCCAAAATATCCCAACTTCAATTGTGCCCTTGAGATAACGTATAATTATCTTTATCAGTTTAAGCACACTGGAGCACATAACCTGTTGACCTCCATATTATTTCACTTAAAAAATGCAAAATTGTAACAGGAAAAGATAAAACCAAAATTATTATTTTCTTATTGTGAACTAAATTTGATTCTGGAGTATTCTCGGCTTAATGGATTTCTAGAACACATATTAAACTAATAAAGTTACTATTTTTAGTACAAATAATTTGCCGATTATTGTTAGATACGCTTTCAACTTCTTAAATCAACTAAAATTTTGATGATAAAAATGCTCAAAATTATAGATTTATCTCATTCAATTGTCCTTTTTTAACCACTGCGGCGCGGTGTTCCGCACTCACTATTTTGAACAACTGCAAAGATAGTCGAAATTTCATTCAATATAATTTTTTGTAATAAAAAAATATAACATGATTTCAGTTTCGGCATCTTTTTTTTCACAAACTAAGCACTAATAATAATTATAATAACATAATAAATAATAATTAAAAAACGTCTAAATAATTAATTTATTATATTCTGTATTTTTGGAATGAACGTCTATCTTAAGCTCTTATTATTTTTTAAACAAAAGGAAGGAAACTAATTATTTCAATTGTAATTATATATTACATTTTTCTAGTGCTCCGAATAACATACGAATATAACAAACTTAAATTTTTTCTTAAAATTATTATTGTGAAATACCTTATCTCAACAAAAAAAATTGAAAAAAATAGTGCAGTTAGTTTTGTTAAATGTGTGGTAAAAATTTACTAATTTAAAAAAATGAGGCTAATAATTATTACTTTTAAAAAAGGACTACGAAATCGATTTCCACTTTACTTTTGTTACATTTTTGTTGAGCCCTGAAACATACGAAATATTCTACCAACCGCATCAATCGTACTGCATTATACGGTTGCTATCAATTTTTAGGCCCAGTTGTTCAGTATTAGGTTATCTTTTAACCTGATTAATGAATAATTCTGTATAATAATAATAATAATAATGAATAATAATTCAGGTTAAAAGATAACCTAATACTGAACAACTGGGCCTAAGTGTGGTATCTTAATTTATCAAATTTAATAAATTGAAATGAATCTGAACTCATTATTGTTAAATACCTCTTCTCATGATACCCCAACAAAAAAGTTGAAAAAATAGTAGTTATTTTTAAACTCAATAAGTTAGTAAAAAATTCTCAAGCACTAATGAAATAAGTATCAAAAAATAAAATGTGCAAATTAAATATTCGTTTGTGTCTTTGTAAATTGCATAAATAATGTTGAGGAATTTGTTATGGAAATATCGTACGATACACTAGACTTAATAGGATCTGTGTTTACTATTTGTATAGTACTTGTTCGGAGTTAACACGTCAAAACATTGAAAAAATTACATTGTATGGGGGAATCCTATAATCCTAATGAAATCAATTTGTTTAGACGAGATTTCAAAACCTTATCAATCACAAAGGATGCTTTATAAATTTTAGACCAATCTCTGCCCCTTTATTGTAAGATTTTGGCAACCCCTTCACTTTTTCATACGTAAGAATTTTTCTTTTTCTTTTTGCTAAAATTGCTAGAAGAATTTACATGAGGCATATTTGTTTCAAATGTCCAATATGTACAAATAATATAAAAAATTTGAATTCAAAAATGAAATTGTTTTGAAAGCAAAGTTCTATTTTCTCACGCTATTGTTAACCAATAATAAATTAAGAAATTGAATTTTTGTAGTAGGTAATTGTAAATATTATATTATTTACAACCACTGCCGAATGATTTAGGGTTTTAAGTGGTTGCCAATAGAGTAATTTACGACATAATACCAAATTTTATTTGTTGATTAGATTTCTTAGTGATCATTCCGGTGTGTTTTTTATTATCTTTAGTTGGCGAATTTGAGAAAACTACGAAAAAATAGGTAAATGGTGAATATTAATAACGGATATAAGTCTAAAATACGCTTTTTTGTTTGTTAATTTGCATATTACATAAATACGTCGTGCAACCAAGATTTCTATGCACTTATCTCAATTTTCCCAAAAATCGAGTTATGCCTCTTTATATTATATTTGAATTCAAAAACTTCTTGAAAACAACGTTATATTTTCACACGCTCTGAAATACAACTATCTTATTTTTGAAAATAATTTATTTACCAATAATAAATTTTAAAAAATGGGTTTTTGTAGTAGACAGTACAGAGTTATAAAAATATTTTATTATTTCAGTCGCTTAAATGCAAAACCCGGCAAGTCCAGAGAAATAAAATTCCTAGTTAATGCGGAAAAACTCATAAAATCTCTATACGACTGAATTAAGTAACGATTTTTTCAATTGATTTCTATAGTTTATTATAATGAGTAGTCAGAATGCCAAAAAAAAATTGTTACTTAATTCGGTCGCATAAAGATTTTTGGAGTTTTTGGAGTCTTTCTTATATTTCTATCGACTTGTCGGGTTTTGCATCTAAGCGCCTGATTTAAAACCACTGACAAATGTTTTAGGGTTCTAGGTGTCACTAATGAAGGTCTTAGCTATAGATAGTAGGAATAGAAAAATTAGGTACAATGTTATGTACTTTTTTTGTATTTATTTGCATTGTTTATAAACTATTTTATTATTATCATCACACCGGTGTTTTTTTATTATCTTTAGTTGGAGAATTTGAGAAAATTACGTAGAGGTAGTATATTATTAACCAATATAAAACCAATATTAACCAAATTGATAGAAGAATTTACATGTAGTATATTTGTTTAAATGTCCAATATTATGTAGAAATTATAGCGAAAATTTGAATTAAAAAATGTAACTGTTCTGAAAATAACGTTCCCACGCTCTTTTTAACAATATTGGCCTTTTTGAAAATAATTTATGGGTCAATAATAAATTTAAAAAATGTATTTTTGATTTATGAATAAATCATAAATAAATCAATAAAGTTGTAAATATTATATTATTTACAACCCAAATGCTTTAGTGCCTTCCAAGAGTCGTTGTAAGCAGTTCTAGTCGTTGCAAGCACCAATGAAATTAAAGTATCTAGACTATTGCTCTCTCATTCTGTAATTTGATTGGTTCTTGCCAGGACTAACAAAGCAAGGAAATACAACTACCCCCTATGTGAATGGCACTTTATTTTCTTTAAAAACTCCAGTTTTTAAACAAAAATGTGTAGTTGAAGATTTTGAGTAACCAGAACAGCTCGTCCTTTCTGTGTTTTTTGTTTTCTGTTTATATACTTAGTTTATGTAACTTCATGCCCAAAAGTGTAAAAGAAAGTACCAATTTATTTTCGCGTTTTGTGTGTTAGCAAGGGATAATATAATTAATTATACAATCAGTTAATTACTTCGTATTGTCAATTCATTATTTTAATTATTGGCAAGTGTTCATTTGTACAGTGATTTCAAGTTTTGTGTAATAGTAATACGTAACTATGGGGAAGTTTTTTAAAGCACCTCGAAATAATCCTAAATTTACACGAGGGGTGGGTATTCCAAATAGCAGAAGTCAAAGACTTTTACATTTAGCTTTAATTCAAGGCGATGCAATACAGCAAGAAATTGAAGAAATAAACAAGACCGGTAAGTTATTAATTTTCTATTTTTATACAATAATTGCTTAAACTAAGTATTGCTTATTATTTTCTTCTAGTTAATATTGAAATTAATAAAAATAGCCATGAAGGAGACGACGAAAATTGCAAAAGCTTTCATATCCTAAAGACAATGGAGATTGCTACCAATAAAGAAAAAGTCCTTTCTACAAGTTCATCAACGTATTTAAATCAACGGGAAAATAACGAAGTCTTCGATCTCGGTAAGTTATTAAGTTTTATTTTCAACACATTTTTTAAGGGTTAAGTTGTATCCAGGATGAGCAACCTTTTCTTACAACGGGCCACTTACAATTTTAAAAATGTTGTAGGCCGCATATGTAAGAAACTTATTATCACACAAACACTGAATTATGAACTCAAATGATCTCTTTATCTCAAAATAAACCTATAAATCTAACCTTAAGGCTGTTCGGTAGGAATCAAAAATTATATCTTGATTTGTTGATTACCTATGTTGATTTTATAGTAATATTCTTATAAAACAATATATTTTAGGTAATTTTTTTTAAACAAAAATTAATGTAAAAAAATTAATTTAGCCACAATTCATGATCAAAATTAGAATTTAATTTCGTATACAACATGCGATCTAAAAAGGATACAGTTATGAATGTTGCACTAAAAGCAAGAATTTTATTATACTTTAGGACCATATAATTTTTATTTTGACAACAATTATAATTTCTTTATAAAACAAAGTTTAATTTGTTACTACATACTTACTCAAAACGCTGCGGTTTTTAAAGCAAATTAAACTTTTTTTTTTATTTTTATCAAAATAAAAATTATATCGTCACAAAGTACAATAAAAATTCTTGCTTTTAGAGCAACATTCATAATTTATTGTATCTTTGCTAGATCGCATGTTATATACGAAATTAAATTCTAATTTTCATCATGAATTGTGGTTAAACTAACTTTTTTACAATAATTTTTAATTAACAAAAATTACCTAAAATACATTGTTTTATAAGAGTATTACTATAAAATCAACATATCAACAATTTAACATATAATTTTTGATTCCTACCGAGCAGTCTTAAAAATAAAAATTTAAAATCTTTAACGGGTGGCGGGCCGCGGTTGCTCATCCCTGTTCTAGTCGATATTTGTCATTTTGAGTAAGTAATTACACGAAGAGTGTCACTCCTATAGTTTTATCAATTAGATTAACTTCTTATGTTCCTTTTTTTTATTTTTAGAGGCTGATATCGGTATTAATAAAAATAACGAAGTTTATGAAAACTCTGAATGTTCCACTGATTTAAATGTGGGAAAGTTATCACCACTACCTTCTTCCTCTAATAATGTAGTAAAGGTAAATATTTCGTTGTTTTTATACACCACTACATAAAAATAACAAAAATAGTAGGTAATAGTAATAAATCAAATTTTTTAGCTTTTATCTCGAAGTGATGAAAACCTTCACTCAAACGCCGAATGTTTAACTAGCGAGGAAGAATCATACGAGGATGATAGAAATGATGTTGATTGGCAAACAGAAAATATGGGGAAATCACATTCAGATTTAAATTCCACCAATGATACGAATTCAGATTTAAATTCCACCAATGGTACGAATTCAGATTTAAATTCCACCAACCAAGCAAATAGTTCTACTAGTTCGACGCCAATGCCCGTGATTGAATTTATAAAAAGTAAAAATTATAAAAAAACGTATTGTTGCTACTGCGATACCTTTCAAATTAATAAGCACTTTACACGGCATCTAAAAAGTAAGCATTTGGGAGAAACATTAGTGAAAAAATATTTCAATTCAGAAATTAAAAGTGAAAAGAAAAAGATAATTACTTCTATTAGAAATATTGGTAATTTTGATATAGCGAAAAAAGGTAAAATTATACCTAAAAAAATTTGTAAGAACGGCAACGAATTACATAATTTTAAAAATTACGGGGTTTGCATCAAGTGCAAAACTTTTTTGAAGCTATCGTATTTAAAAAGGCATACTAAAAATTGTCTTTTTAAAACCAACGAGGCTAATACGGCTGCAGGACAAAGTAACAACCCTGCTATTGAATCTTTCGTCGTTTGTCATTTGGAAAAAAGTTACAGCGAGTATTTGACTTCACTACCTTTTTTTAACGAAATTATCAAAAAGCTCCGCGCAGATGAAATAGGAAAATTAGTTGTTTCAGATGCACTAATTATGAATTACGCGGTAGATTTGTTAAAAACTGACAAGAATGTTAAAAAAAGGGCGGTTGTGGTCAGAAATAAAATGCGCGAGTGTGGGCGAATACTACGAGAAATGAAAAAAATAGATCCGGATGTTAATACGTTTATAGACATTTTAAAACCGGAAAAATTTGATTCCATAATATTAGCTGTTAAGACTGCATGCCAATATGATGCAGTAGAAAGAACTTACCAAGCCGCATCATTTGCGTTACATCAAGGTAAAACAATTAAGGATTTGATTGATTTACTTATTTGTATGACCGTCAAAAAGGACAAAGTGGTAAATTGTACAAACCCCGATCGATTTATTAAACAACTGAAGTTATTAAAACGGCTTATTGAAGCAAAATGGGCCAAAGAAATAGGGTCATTAGCCCTGAAAGACCTTACGGAGAAGAAATCGAAGAACACAGAAAAGAAATTAATACCATTTACGGAGGATATTATAAAATTACGAAAACATTGCATAGAAAAAGCAGAGGAAGCTTACCAAACGTTAAAACAAAGTAGAAATGCGAAAGCTTTTTCTATTTTAGTTGAAACTACATTTGTATTAACTTTGGTGCATAACCGTAAACGTGTAGGAGATATCCAGTTTATTAAAACCGAATCATTCACTAAGTCAGATGACATTCAACAAAATGAATTTGTGGGCTCACTTAGTGAATCGGAAAAAGCCCTCACAAAATTTTACAAAAAAATAAATACGCTTGGTAAAGGTTCCCGAATTGTAACAGTTCTAATTCCCAAAGACGTTTGCAAATTTACGGACATGTTACTGAACCAAAGGGAAAAATTTATTGATTCAAACAATCCTTGGTTTTTTGCATATCCTAATAGCGAAGATTGGCTTCAAGGCTGCACGGTAATGAGAAAATATGCTTATGCGTGCGGTGCCAGTGAGCCTAAATTACTTACCAGTTGTAGGTTACGAAAGCACATTGCTACAATTTCCATGTTAACAAATTTGTCTGATAGTGAAGTAACCCAATTGGCAACTTTTATGGGCCATACGACCAAAACTCATAAAGAATTTTATCGTCTTCCGCAAGATGTACTAATGATAGCCAAAGTCAGCAAACTGTTATTGAAACTAGACAAAGGAGAAATCCTTGATTGTAAAGGTAAAAATTTGCAAGAGATTGACGTGAACTTAGAGGACGTTGTCGAAGATTCTGAAAATTCAGATCAGGAAGAAATTGTCAATTCTCAAGAGAAAAGTTTTGTTATCGATATTCCAAATGACGACAATAATGAAGTTGATATAGAAGAAGAGGATAGAGTTCTATCAAATAAATCTGAAGGAAAAGTAATTAAAACTTCAAAAAAATCTAAGAAAAGAAATATTCGGCATGAAAAACATTCGGAAGTGAAAGAAATTACGACTGCAAATAAATCAAAGAAAAATAGGGTTCGAAATGAAGAAAATTCTGAAGAAGATGACGAAAAAGACCTTGAACAACAAAACGTAAGATCAAGGAACACTAATATTACAAAAAAAACAAAAAATGTTCGTATGAAATGGACAGAAAAGGAGTTGTTTTTAATCGAAAAAACTTTTAAAATAGAAAAGGATTATCCCACTTCCGAAGAAATTAAGAACTTTCTAAAACTTAATAAAATAAATAGAACAGTCCAGCATGTAAAAAGTAAGTTACAGCATTTAAAAAAATTACGCGGGCTTTGAAGTACAGTGGCAGTTTTATAATTAAAATTATCCCTCACTCTCTTCTTTTTTTAGTTATTTTGTTAAAAATATTATTGAAAATTATTTACTTAAAATTTATTGAAAATTATTTGTAATTTACAATTAATAAAATTAAATTGAATTTTTAATCTAAAACTTATTTTATTATGGCTTCTTTTTTTAGTTATTTTGTTAAAAATATTATTGAAAATTATTATACTTAAAATTTATTGAAAATTATTATTTGTACTTAACAATTAATAAAATTAAATTGAATTGTTAATCTAAAACTTATTTTATTATGGCTTCTTTTTTTAGTTATTTTGTTAAAAATATTATTGAAAATTATTATACTTAAAATTTATTGAAAATTATTTGTACTTAACAATTAATAAAATTAAATTGAATTTTTAATCTAAAACTTATTTTATTATGGCTACAATTTATTAAATTTGTTAGGTACACAGGTAAGTTATAACCTAGTAATAAACAGTTCATAACATACTAGTAATGAAAATAAATTTACTGAAGAGTAAATTCCTAACCGATGATTTTTCACCATTCAAAAATAAGTAATAATAAATTAATTATACATTGATGGTTATGGAGAAGGTATAAATTTAACAAAAAAATCGTGTGTGCTGAAAAATGTACTAGCTACCCTCAGCCAAGCTTTTCAAGATTACCGTTATTCGTAACACACAGCTTCGCTCGATGTTACAAAAAATACGGCTTGCTGCATATTGAACAAAGAAAACTGGATTTTCTGTCCTTTCCTCTTTGGCAGAAACCACATCTACCCTTCTAGGGTAAGGTTAAACAACATTTTCGGCCTGAGGGATTTCAATTTCCAAATGTTTGGCAAAGCGATGTACGTAAAGTTGTTTTGTGTATTCTATCTAATAATGCCTATTATGACAAAAAAGGGTTAGTAGTTACCCCTTCGTAACAACTAATTTGAAGTTTATTGTCAAAATCAACTGTTTCAAAGAAATCATGTTTCAAAAATTTTATCACCAATATAATATTGTTGACCATGAATAAAGTTTGTACCATTCCAGGGTTTTAAAGTAATCTCGGATACAAGAAAACGGGAAAATGTTTACTATTGCGTTGGTACTTTTTATTAAATACAACAAATATTTTTTTAAATGTTAATTGATTATTAAATTATTAAATTATCCTAGAACTAAATACTAGGAAACATATAAAAGCCAAATGAATGAACTAAAGATTTTTTACAGTCAGTATTACTTATCGGAAATTATAAATTTACTTATTTTATTAAAAATTTGAATGATCTTGGTTCCTAGGTTATAACTCATAAGGATACGACAAGAGAGTGAGCTAGAGAGAGACCCGCTCTCTCTCACCTAAACATTCCTAAACTTTTACGTACGAAACTTTTAATACTCAAATAAAAAATCAAATGTGCCTAAACGTCAAACTATTGCATATTACGATTTGGTGCCTAAAAGCGCGTTAACGTCAACGAGCTACTAGAAGAACTACAAGAGCGCCCCCTAGACTTATATGATTTTATACGAGCGAACTAAACGCCAACTTTTATGGTGTATATGGTCAAACTGGCTCCTCTCTCAAATTTCGTATTTAGACATAGAGGCACCATGAAGAACACAAATATAGTAAAAAAACGTTCAGGCACCACCAAGTGGTGCCACAACGTAAATATAGGTGCCACAACGTCGGTTTATATGCGAATTTGGGGTCACTACGTCGATTCACAAATATATACATACGTATTCCTTCAAGTATACTTTAGTACGCGCAGGTATCATAAATTATTTGTTAGATTAGAATGTTGGGAGAATTGCATTGCCTTAATGCGCTAGAAGATTTAAGCAGCGAACCTTAAGATTCAAGTGTTGATATCCCTTTTATAACATTTAGTTTGACGGAACTACCTTTAAACAGTAGGCCCCCAAACTCAACCTTGCCGAAGAGAATTAATAACAAAGAAAGAGGCGCTTCTCGAGAGGTGACACAAGATCCGCTGTCTAAAGCTGCCCACAAACCAGCGTTCAAAAGCGTCACTCAGGTATGTCATACATTATTGACGTACATGTATGACAATAGTGATTGCCTACAGACGTACACACTATCTTGCCAAACAAGTTAGTTTGAAAGTGCACGATGAGCAGTGACGACGACTATATTCTCTTAGCAGCGGCGTACGCTGCTTTGATTATAAAGAAAAAAAATAAATTAGTTCGACAGCAACAAACTCGAACCAAATGGGTGAAGGAATGGCTTTTAAAACGCTCGGAATATACCCATATTAATCTTCCTGCTCAACCTCTTGCAATTTTTTTAATAAAACTGTATAAGCAGCTTGTTTTTTATTTCGATCTTTATAATCCGTGCTTTTAATTTTCCACAAACACGGATAACTTTTATACACTTCAATGAAATCGGCCGTAAAGGCTTTCGAAAATTGTTTTATATCAATCATTTTCTAATAAAATACACCACGCGAGACACTGTATAATGAATGCGAACGACCGTGATATTTCACCACACACCGACACTTATGTATGTACAAGTCGAGTTGCGCGTTATTGTTTTCCGGTCTAACCAGAAAACAAAATCGACGCACTTACGTGCGACTTTTTGACAACACACTAGCATACATGGGTGCGCAAACACCTATAACATACCTGAGTGACGCTTTTGAACGCTGGTTTGTGGGCAGCTTAACGTAGAATTTGTTTCCCATTACAAAAATATACTGCATGACTATTGATATGCGAACAGAGATAAACAGATCAATAAAATAGCAGCAGAAGACAGTTCTATTTAGGCTTACGACATAAAATTTAACTTTATTTTATTTAAAAGAGAAGGGTAAAACCTTGACGAAAATACAAGTCGTTTAACTTGTACATACCTGACGTCATGGAATACAAAAGTAAAGAAATTATAATTAATAATAAATAAATAACTATTAATGCTTATAATGTAATGCTTTAGCTACACTTTTTGTTAAAATTTACAATGTTGTAATGTATTTCTACAATAATAATTATTAACAGACCCAAATTTTTATTTCAAAATTTTAAAAAGAAAAATAATGAAACAAAATTAAAATTTATCGTTTGATTATTTTTGTAATTTTTACTGAAATTCTATAGTGTATTTTTTTAAATTTTTAAGGGTAGGTTGACCATAAGAAAATCTTGAGAGAAAGTTGATCCTTCCAATCAGTTACAGGTTCAACATGGAATCAACGGGATGATACAGATTGCTGATGCGAATTTAATAAATATATAGCAAATCAACTCGACAGAAATATAATCAATGCTTTTCTAAATTTACTAATTTAATGCTAATTTTGTGGTATCCTATCTGACACTTGCCATAATTTTAAACAAACATTGTTTATAAGAAACATTTAAATTTGTAGAAAATTTATTTTCATGTTCATCGAAAATCATGAGTGACAAGTTGATGAATATACTGTTTGAATTTTGAAATCAAAATTTTGTGAGAAAATAATAGTATATTATGACATGCTGAGGTGGAAAACAACTCATTGCAGCCGCAGGTCAAGGTAGATTATCGAGGTGCGAAGCACTGAGGTGAGCTATATTCCGCGAAGGTAACCTTCCGCTGAATTATGTATTAAATTTTATTCACGATCTTTTAGTTTTGAAATTTTGGAAAGTTTACAATAAAGAAGTATAAATAATTGTGTGGCAGCAATGTCCTCGGTTATCTGGCGACAATTATTACGATTTGGCTCTGTGTCCATCTACTCAAATAATTTAAATTCGTCGTGATTATGTGATATTTCATATATAGAATAATAAGTACCAACTGCAAACTTAATTAGTGCATGTATATTAAATATACAATCAAATTTTGATTGTCATTACATAGTGACCAAAAACAACTTGCTATCCAGAAGCGTAGCTGTATAGAGGCCTCACAACTGCGGCGATCCGAGTTCCACCTGATTATAATTCTTTTTGCTTGTTTTTCACATGCTACCACTTTTTGAACTAACCGGTTGAAAAGTAAGATTTTTAATAATAATATATTTCCCAATTTATTAATAGATTAATAAATAAGACATTATTAACAAAAAAACTGTTTTGTATGTCATTGGAAAACATTTTGTGTTTAAGTATTTAGAAGCTCAAACGATTTGCTGCCTTTAAATTAATCTAGTTTTGTCAGATTTGTCGATATAATGATAAGAATTCCACATTAAACTGCAGATTCCACTTGTATAACACTTTAATGGGCGCAATATACTGAGAAATTATTGAACAAGCTTTCTCAATAAACAAATATGTTTCGAATTCTTGCAGGAAATATTTGAATTGGTTCACTTGAACTTTTTCAACTATTTTATATTTTTGTTTATCAAATAACCTAAAATAGGCCAGAATTCTGTTTTATTGTGTAAAAATGAGGGCAAACTGGAATAAATGTTATTATCTTTATTAAGACATATAAGCAGACATACTAATTTTGCACTCTTTAGCGACTTCGGATTTTGCAGTCATAGTGGAAACCCCACTCGAAAAATTACATGTTTACAAATATTCGCGAATATCTCGGTTTGAGTGCACTTTGGAGTAAAATGTAAAATAATTGAAAATAAAGTACACTAAATTATCTAGGGAAAAGATGTTACATTTTTTGCTTGTTAACGGAGTTACAGCCATTATACAGTGGATATTCCGCGGGTCTTAAAATTATGCAATGCATGTCTTTGGGCCATTTTAACCGATGTAGTTTTACATTACAGTTGATTCTCCTCATTATACCTGCAAAAAATACATGACCAATGAATACGTAAAGAAGTGCAGGGGACGAGACATGAAGGGACTAGCAGCTTCCGACTGTTATACACAACGATCTTGCGTATTGTTAGTATAATTTAGAAAGTGGTACGAATGGGCCACCCATAGATGCGAATCTTGATTGTGAACATCATTAAAAATTACAAATAACGTTCTAGCTTTCACAAATAATATTCATTCTAAATTCTGTAGTCGTGTTCTGTTTGTAAAACATAATTTATATAAAATGTCAGCCCTTTCAGAATGCGTTATCGATTGGCCTGAAGAGGAACTCCTTATCAATAAGCGTCTCAAACTTATAATAGTGAAAATATCAATGACAACATTGATATTTTTCTAGTTGGGTTTTATTGTCGTTATTATTTGGTTTTGGTTTTTAATTTAAGTTCATAGTTCTATTTATTAATATTTTAGTATTGTAGTCATAAAATTTATATAATATAAACTACACAATAGTTTTCAATTTCGTTTCTGAATGTTATTAAATTTTATTAAATTTTATCTCTATTGTTAAATTAATTATAAATATTAGAAACACCTACATATATATTTTATATTTTAATAATATAATATTATTTAAATTGCTTTCATTGCATATTGTTTAAACTCTTGACAACAGCTTTCAGATAATATGGTTCCGCAAGTGAATTTTGAATTCAAAAAATTAAATTAAATTGTTTTAAAATTCCGAATTTAATTAAAAGTGTATGATGTTAACAATCAAAATTATTTTTGTGTCCAGAAATTGCATTAAAGCGTTGTGGGAATGATGGTAAACAGAAGTGAAAGAACATCCGGAAATGAAGGAAATGTAGGAAACTTTTCAATCATTTTAAATTTATAAAATTAAATTGAACACAGTTCAATATAGTTCCATTTACAGATATAATTTTTGCGATAAAATTTTCCGAGAATTTAAAAATAAATAATTTGAATGAACAACATATTGAAAATTTTACAGTATATCCGATATTATTGTACGAATATACAATTTATTGTATTGAAATGTACTGCGGAGTATGTGTTGACTGATACTGATTCTTGGTGACAGAAATACAATGGCGTCCAGTGATAACTAACAATTGTTATTGAACAATAATATTCTCGAGGGGAAATTGCAGTACGGGATGTACGAACCAACTTAATCTTTTTGACTTGACAGAAGACGCAAAAAATCGGCTCTGAATTTATTAGTTACTCGCATAAATTATTGGTTTTTCCTAACTGTGATATTTTAGCAAGTCGAGCAGACTTTTTGCCAAAAAAAACCATACTTTATTTTAAATCATTTCGTAAACTAAAATTTGCATTTAAACTCGCGTTTAATGTCGATCTAAAGTAGTATTAAATTTTTACTAATTATTAAATATTATATTATTGAATGCCCTCAAAGCAATTAAGTGAATTTTCGATTTAATCGGATTAATAACGAATTTTGAGGTATCAATTAAAAAAAGTGAATTTACTGCTTGTTCACAAAAAAATTAGCGTTATATCAATTTATCATTTGACATTCTACGCTTGATTGTCCTATTTTATGGCAAAAAGATTATTAGTTAGATGTATAAATCTGCCATATAACAAATTACATAAATTTTACATAAGAACTCTCGTTAAATATACATAAGCTATCGTATCTAGTTAATGTCAGTCTATTTAGAAACCACACGTCTAGTCGATATTTTCTAAATGTTTCCAATTTTGACGGGAAAATGTAAATTTAATTTACGGAAAATTTAGGTTACTGTAACTTCCGAAGAAATAAAAAATAATATAAAAATTTCAGGATTGATTGTTCTAACTTCTGAGAGGCATTTCAACAGACAATGAAGTGTGACGGTTTTGTTATTCAAACGCTGTTGAACTGCGTCATCTTTGTTTTAATGGGAATGTGTAATTATACTACAAGACGCTACAAGTACATATTCCATTTCGTAATAGACTACCTGCGGCAGAAGGCAGGTAATGAAAATTATTTCGCATATGCCAAACATAATATATTATGTAGGTAAAAGGATATGAAAAGAAAGTCATATGTAGCATAGGGTTGATAAACGGAGAAAATTATATTTGGAAAAAGTAACAAATACCTTATAAAATGTAAGTTCCGGGATTTATAAAGCGGGTTCTCAGTTCGAAATTTCTTTATCCAGCTTTATTGTCCTCCATTCTTAAAAGTTTGGTCAAGTTTACTGCCACATTCTGTCGTCAGTGCCAGATTCAATCAACTGGTTATTAGAGAAAGGAACCGCACCGAATTACATACAGTTTATTGCTGCTATAGTTGCTTTCAATTTAAATTTTTGCGGGAAATTCCGTACTTCAAATTGTTTAGAATTTTCCTATGTAAGTCGTTCTTTCAGTGACGGCGGCGACGCAACATAATTTTTAGGTAATTTTAATTACCTTGTAGCTCAACCAATGAACTAACACCACGTGCATAATATACAACATAATGGTAAGCTGTAATTTAAAAAAATAGTGCATTTTTGTGGAAGAAACCAGCAGTGAAATTATTACTTTTATTACAAATTTAAAAAATATCCTATGTACATAGTAATGTAATACTAATATCCTAATATATTAATGACCAATATAAAATGAGGTTAACATAGTTCCATCTTAGTTTAAAATAAAATAGATTACCTACAAAAACCCTATGTACTATGGTATAATTATTTCAGTTTTTGTTCAACTTTTTCTCACAAAATACAAGCCTGGATTCTTCGTCAAACAAAAATATTTCTTGATGACATTGATATTTAAAAGGATGGTACTTGTGCTTTTTTAAAATTGTTCGAACATTTTCTCTACCAACATTACACTCAGCTGCAATGGATCTAATGCTTGCATTTGGATTCGCAGAAATTAAACCTAATATAGTTTCTTCCAATTCATGGTTGTTTCTCTGATATCCTATTTAAAAAATAATGATAAGACAACTTCAATTATTAATTTTGGTTAATACCTTTATTTCAATTTGTCGAAGTATTACCAGTGTCTTCAAATTTCTTAATTATATTCTGTATGACCGATATTGATGGAATTTGGCTATTATTAAATTTAACAGAAAATAAGTCACGTATTTGGCGTAAACTATTACCGCTGTAATAATATTTTACCATGAAAACTTTTTCTTCAACAGACCACTTCATTGTTAACAAAATTAATTTTAATCTGTCAAAGTAACTTTTGTTTGTAATATTTGGCTTTCATACAATAGCAATGCGGCACATTAGACGTAATGCAACGACCCAGCCCGCTAATATTTTTTTAAGAAGCTCTATTTCTTAATTTTACTATCGACTTTTTAACAATAATTAAAAAACAAAATATTAAGTGTTTGGTATCTTTAGGCGCGGAAAAAAAATCTCTTTAATTTGGTATTTTTTTAATTCGTATCAGTTATAATGGGAAGCAGGAATTTAGAAAAAATCAATTTCCCATGTTATTTCCCTATGTTCAGTTTTCGGCCGGTCACCCGGTATAAATTATGCCCTGAAAATTTAAATAAGATTAATAATTTAAGTTCAAACTAATTCAAAAAATATTCGCTTTTGATAGATTCAGTCTTCTTATTTACGATATGGATTGTTTTATTTATACATAGTATATATTAAATCGAATGATAGGAAAAATTAGTCGAAAGTCCATAATCTAAAGTTAATTTGATTTTTATTATTTTTCAGTTATATTTTGAAATTGTTTTAATTCAATTTTATAGCCTTTGTTGAAAATGAGTTGTACGGCAAAGAATGAAATATTCATTCAGTTTGGTCAATGCATCGTTTTAATATTAATATTTAAATATTATCATCATTTAAATATTAAATATATCCCTGCAATTATCATTTTTCTAAAGGAATGGATCGATGCAATAATACATAATATAGTAACTTTATTAGTTATTCTACACATGATTCCAAAAAAACCAACAGTTTTTTTCTATGCAGTACGCTAAAACAGGTTAATAAATCGAGACCTATAACATTAACAAGGTTAATTAATAATTTAAGGTTACACGTCATTATTAATTTTTAAACCCCGAGAGAGAAAGCGAAGGTTTATATATATTTAAAATGTAGCGAGATATTATTTTTCAATCCACAAAAAAGATTTTTACCGTTATTTCTAAAAACCCTCAACTACGCACAGCTTTGTAATATTGAAACCAACTTTTCAATTTCTATCTCCTATTTCTTAAATAACAACTGAACTAAATTCTCACTTTAATCTGACTTTTTAGCCTATAATTTAATAATGATTAACTACGGACATGAAACTTAGCACTCTCCGACAGCAGCTCAAATATGTAGAATAATTTAAAGCCCACTTGACAAAATTGATTAGAACAAAAATAAAATTTATTATTATTTTTTATCCTTATGCAAAATGTTTACGTACTACAAACTTGGAGAAAGGAATTACAAGAAATTCACAAATTATGTACCTATAAACTTGTTGATCGGGTGTTGATGATACAACTACAGGTTGATGAATAAACAGTTTACTATCTACATTTATGTAAGAATTTTTATTGATCCATAGTAGCATTTATATTCATGTTCATTTCAAAATGTTCCACCTTAAATTTTTCGTGGACTGCATGAAATATCGAAAAAATGTAACAGCTAGTTTTCAAGAAGGAAAAGGAAAGAATACTACTCCCCCCCTACCTGCCCCGCTATGGCAACTATGATTTAACAAAATTGAACGAAATGTACATCCAAGAGGCTAAATCTTTGGACAAATTCGAAAATGAAAATATTTTTCAGTATATTTTAGAAAACAACTTTTTAACACTATCAATAATTCCACTATTCTTGATTTATGAATTTACTTTGAGAATATTTTTTTAAATGTATTGAAACAATATCTGTCCTCACTATCTCTAATGAGAAGGTAGCTCGGAACAGATAATGTCCACGCAGAAAATAAATTCTACTTTTATTTGCGTGGGGCCCTGATGGTAGGTATAAGCCAGCTCGTTATAGCGGCCGCAAAGCCGTGGGTCGTGTCAAATGAACGCCCCGAAGAAAATCAAGGAAACAGCTTTGCTAACACACAAAAATTAAATCAACAATAAGATGTTCGTTCTCGGAAGGCGATGACATAAACGATGTCGGATGTAAAGTGCATTAGCCGACCAGACCAGTACAGTGGCAACAACATTGCCACCAAGAACCACTTCCCAAAATCAACCAACAGAACGTTCGAGTGGTCATATAAAAAATCCCACCAACGGTGGAACCACTATCGAACTTCCATCAATAAAATCAAGTGGAAGCGACCCCGATGAAATGCAACACCCTGTACGTTGGTCGTACATCGCTGCCTTCTTAGAAAAAAAACATATAACCAAAAATAAACGTAAAAGAAAATGTTCAACATAGTTAAATAAAACATAATATTAATTAGTTTTCCAAATATAAAACTTCAAACATTGGCATTAAAATTCACGTCTGCGAACGTCAGATTAGATAGCTTCTAATCACGTCGAACAGAAAACCGGACGGACGGACGGAGCAAAATAAGCCAAGTCGATCAACGCAATCCACTGTGAAACAATCAACCAAATAACATAAATGTTACTTACCACTCCGAACGGGTTATCAAAAAAAGCATTCACGGTCGGACCACGCCACACAGTGGGGTTCCATCAACGGACCGCAATGACCCAGGGGTGCCCCGAACGTACTCAAAATCCATGATTATTCCACAGAATAATATGATATACAGGGCAGGACGTAAGTGACGGATTGCAAAAATCCGTCACAGTATAATTTTTTAATTGGGTTGGTATTTTTATTAGTTTTTCCATTTCGGTTCCTTCTCTTTAGGAATACGGTTTTATTTTAAACTACTTGACACTGGCAGACATCCGACCATATATGCATCTAGTACTTGAAAACCTTGGTTGTGCGGCCGAAAGGCCGCACTGAATGAGTAAGAGATCAATTAAGCGTTACAGAGATAAGTGATTAGTATTAAAAATACACAGATAAATTTGTGCACAAATTTAGCCTTTTAAGGTATAATTATGTTGATGTCGATATTAATTTTTTTATGAAGATTGTATTAATTCTAAGGAATACAAAATATAGATAAACAATTAAAACGTAATATCATTAAAACATAATATAATAGCTATAATTTATCTATCTAAATTAATTAACGAACATTCAGTAAGTTTAAACCGTGACAAAAATTTTAACCATACTAACGACAATTAAAAAGCATTGTATTTGATCAGAGATTAGTTTAATTATAATGGATTCAATCTTAATTAACATTTGTGAAACTGGCTATATGTAGTTGTAACTCTTAATTTATCCATTGATTCCCTTCCAGTTGTCAGATAGTGTACATATTACTAACTAATCATATTAATATATCTGTGTGTCTTGAGCTACATCAATCCATTGACGCACATTCAGTGCTGCCTTTAGGCCACACAACCAATGCAATCACTTACTAAATCGCTAATGGCAGCTACCCTTTCCAAGTAGTTAAGTACAATTATAAAAATTTTCAATGTTAAATTTGAAAAATCAATTTTAACAATGAATATCAACCAGTAGCAGTTAAACAAATATTCATACACAAAGTATGTTGGGGTGTTTCTGGTTGATTCAGATGGCATAGTAGCCGAATAGAGATAACCGTTGCAAAAACATCCGAAGCTTAAGCTTTGTGCATGATTTTTTTTAACAACTACTGGTTGATATTCATTGTTCTGTGAGAGATTACTTTAAGTAATCACAAAAGATGCCTAGAAAAGGACGCTCACAAAACTGTTGCAATTTGTACCGACAGACGACGCGAAATGGTGATATTTTGCTTGAAGTTTAAGCTATGCGAACAAGTAAGTGTCAATACGTGTCTAAGGAGTTTACACAACACCATACGAAAATATGATCATCCATTCCAAACACCCCGACCGCACTAACTGGTACGGCACTGGAAGGAGCATATCTGAACCTTAAGGAAAAGAATTCGGTATTTTCCAGAAATTTACTTGAAGCACAATCCATATTCAAAAATATATCTATACCAGTTATTTTGTTATTTACTACTGCTATGTTTTGTGTAATATGTTATTTTGTTATGTTATATTTTATTATTTTATTCACTTGCGGGACTTAAACTGCTATTTATTTAGGGCTCTTATTTCGAAGACAGAAGTTTACTTTTATATCTCAAGGGATTCAAAGTGAATTTAATCAATCAGAAAAGCCCAACTTACTTTGTGTATGGTTCTAAGATTAGAAATTAATGTAACATCCAGTTTTCACCTCCAGTTAAAGTTCCAGAAAATTAACAATAACTTAAAAGTTTCATGAATGAATGAATTACTATAATACATAACACGACACTAAGCAATCAAGAGTTTTAACTATTATTTCATTATCAGAAACTTTAACTGAAGAGATTTAACAAGTAGTTATATAAAAGGCTCAAAGGTACAAATTTTGTTCCATGTTTTTATTTATCATACAATTAGTAATTACCTAAACAAATTTTATTTTTTACAACTTTTGGGAAATTTAAGGGAATAAAATTCAGAGCTTTATTAGTTAATTGATTAATAATAATTATTGATGCTTTATAAATTTTTATGAAAAGCTGACCTGAATTGTATATTTTTGTTTAAAAGCTTGTAACTTATACAGTCGATCACAAAAATATTAATAGTATCAGTAAATGTACTAAAACTCCTTTGGGGCATTAAAATAACTGTTATAAAGTGAAACCAAAAAACTGAACGTACATACTTACCTTCCTAATTTTATTATCGTTAACTTAATTTAAGTAATAAATAATTTATTGCTTAACCTTTCAAGTTGTGTTTGCTTATTAATTATTAGCTGCTAGTTATACCATACCACAAACTTCATTACTACTACAGTGGTTATTACCAGAAACGTAATTATCAGCAAACATGTCGGGTTTTCTTTATTCAAATGAAAAGAATTTAAATTGTAATACAAGCTATACTTAAAGTTTAAATAAATAATTTTTTAATTGAAAAGTAGTAATTATTTCCTGCATTTCTATATTATTTTCTTTTTGTTTCCGAGTAGAAATAAATTACAAAGTTTTCAGACTATTCATTACACCTGCTGAACAATTTGATGGGGAAACCCAGTAATTACAAATCATAACGTTTCATTTCACATTTTTTGTATTATTAATTCTGAATAATATCAAACAACCCTTTCATTATAATTTCGAGACTATAAAATGTAACGACAACTTCACAGTTTTTTCACCTGTAGGGGTCGAAAACATGCAATAATCGTAATTTTTACGTTTATTCATCTCAAAATTATTTACTAAGATATTAAAAATGAAACGTGCACGGAACAGTAATGTTATGGAACAGAGATCTGCTGCTTTTGTAGCTATAAACTCCATATGCTGTCGCTTGATGTTCTAGCACCCCAGTAATACCAACTTCTTTATCTGGCTGAACAACCACAAAACAAAGAATCTTATTCAATACAAATACTGAAATCGTGATAAGAAAATCCATCGCCTTTTTTTGTGCAACTCTGTATGTACGGAATAAAACCTCATTATATTATTGAGTTTTCAATTATAACTTACAAGTGGTAACATTCTAAGTAACACTAATAGTATAGTAGTCGCATAATTATTTAGATTCTACACTATTGGTGTAGTATAGCAAGACATTAATTTGAGTTTGCACTTTGTTGCAATTTCAACTAAATGCTGATGATAACGTTTTACACGAGATTAAGTTTGTTTGTTAGTTTACTTCCATGTACCACATGAATGAGGTCCTGGCCTGCTTCTTAAATAAGTGCAGTAATTTAATTTATACAGCATTTCAATTAATTCGATAATGAGAAAATGTTGACAATTACTGAATTAAACTACCTATATGATGCTTTTTTCACTTTGGTAACAAATAGCAAATGGGAGATTTGGCATTTTTCCATTTGTTCTGTCTTGATGGAAAACCGTAAATATACTTCTTGAAAATAAAACGATTCTGACCTGACCACATACATATTATGTACCAAAATTTATGGTCTGGACTTTCGTGTAAGTAATTAGAATCATTTGATGGCTTATAAAAATCTTGGAGGAAAGAAACTTTTAGATAATGACAAGTGATAACAATAAAATCGCTTCAATTTGTAGGAACTCGTGTTGACACTATTTGTCATAAAAAAAATGTTCCTAAATATTGAAAAAGTAACTACTAGTATATTTGTACAGAACGCTCCCCAACCTCATATAGCTCCAAAGGGGGATTCATTATCAATATAATTGAAAAAACCATAATAGTCGAGTTTTCTAAACTGTAAATTTTTACATAAAATTTTTACAAAAATAAATTAATAATAATAATTATTAAATACATACGAGTACAAAGAGCTCGTAAAGTTTGGAACAAAATGCGATAAAGTATTTTAGTGGGATTTTCTCAGAAAATCCTCGGACACGTCTACCTTATTTTTTTGTGTCACTTTTTTCTGCCATAAAATTTTTTTATATTGTTGTGTTTTTGAGCTATGACGTCATTGTAAATTTTTAAAAATTTCAACCCTTATTTTTCTTTCCGCATTTAGATAGAGCTAAATTTTCTGAGTAAGAAAATGTGGAGAAGTTATTACGGAAGCTTCGTTAGAAGGATCAAGCCCTCACCATATTTTTTCGTCTATAAGGTACATGCATAGAGGAATTCACTATTAATATTCGGCAAAACGAAGTATTTTCGTTTGAGTATTAAAATTACATTAATTTATTCAGATGTTTTATTTGACGTTTGGTAAATTTTGCATTGTATATCTGTGTGCATTAGGAACAGTCGATTCGTTCCACTATCTTTGTTTGTAAATTTCTTATCGCCTATTTTTATTTTTATACGTCGAGGAAATGATTTTAGTTTTTAAGTGTTATTTCATTTTAATGTTTTTTTTAACTAAATTTAAAGAAAAAATTTTTTTTCTCTTACATAGCGTTTGTAACAACAAGGTCATTACGACGCTTTTTGTTGGTATGGGTTTATTTGTAAGGGTTACTTTTGGTAGGGTATGTTTTTAGTATGGTTTTTGATCCACAGTGTGTGCATGATGCATACCGGGGAACTGAGTAAGCAATTCCGCGAGGTCCGTTATTCGAACCCGAAATTACCGCTCCGAATTCAACCAGTATGCACTCTAGCCACCGGTGTGAGGACCCCTGTGAACTTTATTTGTTTAATTATCGTTACAATCGACTTTCTTTTTATTCTTCGTTATCTGGTTATTCTTGTTTAATTTTTTTTTCTTTTTAATTATTTATTTCCGATGTGCGTAATTAGGCCGCAATCGTTTTTTTTAAATATTATCTGGTTCTTTATGGTAACTGTCTCTCATTGCTTTTGGGTTATCGCAATTGGGAGCCATAGTTTCGTAGTTTCGTCGGTGGTTTCTGGTTTTATGGTGAGCAGGGTGGTAAATTTAAACTACATGGCCCTCACTTTACTACCTACTTCGCTTTGCTCTTCAAAGCATCTCTTTAGCGCCCCCTATATTAACCCGAAAATATCTAGCCAGATGTGGTGACACATTTATTTGTCGTTTGCCCTCCAAAGCAAAGAGGCGATCCATCGTTTAAGACGATCGTCCTGAAATTTGGCTTCAGGCATTGTCTGATTGATCCAATTTTGTCTCCCAGATTTTCTAGGGCATAACACAGGCGATTTTAGTACAGTTTCAAACTGCCTTTTATCTCGACGGTACAGTTAACAAGCAAAACTGTTGATATTGATCTGCTATCAACCCACACTGGAAAATGGAAACTCATGGCTAGTTTTCACAACAACTTAACGTTTGGGCTGGCATTGTAGGTAACCGTATAATGGACCAACTTTTCTTTGAAAGCACATTAACAGGTGATATATATCTTGACTTTTTAAGATACGAATTAGTCCTTGCACTGCTCTGCTATACCCAAATGATGGAGATTCACATCTGCCCAACAACATGATATTATGGTACCGGCAAGACCACGACACATTTTGCAGTGATCCTTCGTAAATATTTAAACTAAGTTTTTAGCAACCAATGCATTGTTCCCAGGGAAATGATCAAATGGCCACCTAGATCTCTAATTATGTTTAATTATGTTTTAGAGGTAATCCAATCTTCACGAACTGGGTTTTATAGAATGGCGGCGGGAGATTCAAATTCAAAGTCCTATATTACAACATGTCTGAGGATTTTCTGAAAAAGTCCCTCTAAAAAATTTGATCAAATTTGTTCCAAACTTTCCGAGCTCACTCTATATTATACATGTACTGAAAAGAAACATACTCATAATATACAGTAATGATTTAAGATTGACAGTAAGAGATTTGCAAATGCAGTGGCAAACGGAGCGTAGTGCTAAA
This sequence comes from Podabrus alpinus, assembly GCA_932274525.1. Taxonomy (NCBI): domain Eukaryota; kingdom Metazoa; phylum Arthropoda; class Insecta; order Coleoptera; family Cantharidae; genus Podabrus; species Podabrus alpinus. The sequence continues at coordinate 160,561,712 of OW026451.1, forward strand.
AGCTATTTACGAGTTGCAACGAATTGTACATTATTGCAACGAGAAGTGCTTACTTAGCAACAATTACTTCGATGATTACAGAACAGAACGGTATAACTGTATTCAAAATCTCACTATTGCCATTATGAACTTCCTTCCTGCGAAACCATCTGTGTATTACCATAGGAGTAAAATTATATTACCTTCCTGAACAGACTTATCCAATTATTTGCAAGGTTCGTTGTGGATGTTTAAAATTAACACAAAAACTTTACAAATATCATAGGATCGATTCTTGACTTACGTATACTACATTTGTAACCATATGTATATGTTTGTGACGCATTTTAAGTTCTATATTGTTCACATTTTACAAACATATGCATACATCAAACGCATCAATGTTTTCATTAGAGCAAACAATTTAAGTGAACATGCAGCCCCAGATCATTTAACAGTAATTCGCTGCTGTGCTTTTGTAATGTCATCCATGAATTTTTTAAATGCACAACATATTTTTCGGAATGATTATAATATCGTTCCCAATGTAAATATTTAATTTAATATTAATTTAAAATTAATTACTTTTTTAATAGGAATCTGTCTTAATTTATTAAGAGTGCACCGTACTTAATGTTCAGAAAACGCTTTCCAGCCCATCTGCATTTTTAAAATATAAGGAAACCACACGTCTTATAATTCCTAGCAAATCGAATTTAAATGCAACGAAGTCCATTCTAGGGCGTTTCGTTCACTTATTTTGAAAAAATTTGATCTCCATTGTGTAAATGATGAGTAAAGTTCGACTACAATCGCCTTTTTTCTAGAAAAGCACAACGTAGCGACCTAGAACCGAATTTCGTTACCGAAATCCTATGAAAGAATAATTCCTTTTACAAACTATCTACACTCCATACCTTTTGTCTTTATACGCTGAAGTCATGCTCTTTCGCTATTATTTGAAGTTTCGATACGGTTCGATCGCGTTAGTCATGTAAATTGTCGTCATCATCAACGTGTCTCTATAGCAACACCGTTGAAAAAATTATCTATGGCTTACACGTTTTCGGTAACATGTTAGCATTGAAATTTTGCGTCCTTATCAACACAAAATGTATAGGCCTATGAAAATAATAATTCCATTGCAACTGTTCCATATTATAATAGCTAAATTTTCATATTTAAATAATAATTATTTAGACGAAAATTGTCAACATCAAAGTCTAAACTAATTTATATTAACCATATCTGTATATTTAACGCCACTCGATTCACAATTTGGATTTGCAATAATGCAAGGGTCTGGGTTTTTCGGCGTAGCCAGTGCACATCCGATTTGGCATTGCTCTTTCGAACAAAAGACCAATTCACCGTAAACTCAATTTTTGGGGCCACCTGATTCGGTGTACGATCAATTCATAAACTATACCTATAATATGCAAGATTTCATGTAGCAAAGTATCGTGCCAACCAATCATGTCAAATTTCTGGGTTTTATTCTCATTTTCCCTCGAGACAACATAACTAAATACAATATCACAGTAGTCAGGTTTATAACTAAGGTTTATGGTTAGAATTCTATAATAAGGTTTGTGTCGAAATGGTTGACGCCGACTAAGATGGAGCACCCAAAACGTTTAAGTGGAATGGTGCTGAGCCTAAACGGGTTGCACCATGAGGGTCTTGCGTCGAATCGTCTTTGGTTTTGCCACAGAAAGGTATTGCGACGATTAGAATGGGAAAATATGGTCGCGTCAGAAATATTGGTAATCGCTGATTCTTGCATGCGCGGAAAACTTGAAACTTCAAAGTAAACGAATCAGTATTGAAATTTGAAATGAAATTAATATAAAAATTGAATGATTTTTACAGTGCTGTTAATTATTCATTAAATTAATTAAGGTCCAGTAGCACCATCCCATGCTATCTAATCCTGGCTTAATTACCAAAGAATTGTATCCATGGAAATAAATCACAATTAACATTAATTAGTTAACATAGATGTCAGTGCTAAACATTGTCAGGTACAGTGACTATACAGTGACGATAAGAGGGATAAAATGTATGCAGCAACATGGTTAACAGATCACTTAAGTGAAAAGCCATTAAAATCAAATTAATGGAGACACTGGAAGTAGAAGAACCAAATAACAGGGTACGCCCAATTAAAGGAAACTTAAAAAGGACAAGAGAAGAAGCGCAGACAGAAACGGTAAAAAAAATTTTTTTCAGAAGACTACAAGGCTACTGTGCAGTTGTTCTGAACACTCGAAACAAAGTTTCTTCAGCTACACACTAAAGAACACAGTTAATATAGCAAATTGTAAAAATATTAACCGAGAATTTATTATTATCAAAATTTTGAAATAATCGATTTTGAACCTAGCAAATTTTACGAGATTCAGTGGTAAAATTAACGAGAATCCCGCGCGTCGCTCATTCTGTTGACGGTGCGTGCAGAAAGAACTAGTCTTAAACTTAGCGTTTTGCTTGCATTCGACTACACCGCACGTCAATTTTTGCGCTCTTTAATTTTCACGAATTAAGTTCAAATAGCAATTTTCATTGCTGTTCTCTCAACGTAATTTAAAATAGAAGTGAATAGTGACACCTCAAGTTCCTTATCTATTTAAATTTCGCCGACAAAGCGTTTAAAAACGCTTATAAGTGACCCTCCCAGTTTTCCCGGCAAAAATAGAAACCATCTGTTAAGTGACGTAGCTTGCTACGTCACATTAATAAGATCGCGCGTTCTTTTGCCCCTTCCCCCTTGGAAGTCATCAGCCGATGTACAGCAGCGTACATAATCAGGTCAGTAAACTTTTATTAACCTAGGTTATTTTCAGATAATATTATCGCAACATAACGTAATATTTTCAAATCATCAAATTCTTTTCAAGTTCATTCAGATTAAAATTTATTTCATTCATCAAATTCTTTTCAAGTTCAAGTGCATTTAGATAAACTATTTCAAGTCAGCAAATTCTTTTGCATTCAGTTAAAATCAAGACCAAGTAGATAAATTTAAGGTTGCCTCACAACATTTTAAATATTTTACAGATTTTACAACATAATATTATTTTAAAAATTTATTTTTATTATTGAATTATTTGTAAAAATGACGACTGACAAAGACACGCTCCAACAAAACTACGAAAGTCTTCTCCTGCGATTTGACGAACAATTAGCCATTTCAACCTCCCAGGCTGCCACAATTGAACGCCTAAGCTTAGAAGTCAGCAGACTAACCGCTCTGATAATCGCCAGAGACGAACCCCCCAAGGTCGTGCAACCACCTATGGTAGCACAATCACCCCCGACTACCCAAACACGCCCGACTGCCCCTTCAGGGAAAAAGAAGGACAAGACCCCCTTCCCCCCTCTACCGACTACCTCCGCCAAAAAGACAGTCCCAAAGACAAAAACAACTAAAACAGCCACGACCACCAAGAAAGCCGACCCACCGCGCCCCCTTATGGAATCCAGTATTTCAAAGCCGATAACACGCTCGCTCTCCGCAGTCAAGACTGCACCAACCCTCTCCACCGAACAACCTCCCTCAGAGGCAATGGAGACCCACGCTTCCACCTCCACTGGTGGTGACACCTTCATCACCCCCAGCGACCGAAACTTAAAACGCGCCCGCTCCAATGTCAGCAATGACAGTGAAACTTCAGGGCCTGCTACTGTCAAAACCTGAAAATCAAATAATAATTCAATTTAAATATTTGACGATACGCCCCTGGTTAGTGAAAGAATTAAAAAGTGCCAAGAATTGCAGAATGATTAAGGTGATAACGTAGGCATACACGTGGAGGATGTGTAATAAGGATTTTTAGAGGTGATTGTACGGAAGTGCGTAGGAGAGGCAATGGTGGTTAGTTAGAAAAGTCAGTAGTGTATTTACAGTGAAAATGAGAGGTCGTTAGATATAAATAGCATGGAGTGGAAAAGTTAAAATGGGGTTGTAATGGGTGGTTTAGAATAAGGAAGAAATATTTAATATTCAAAGGATCCATAAATTAAGGAATACGTAGTTCGTAAGTTACATTTGTTATTTTATTTAGTATTTTATTCTTGGTTCGTATTTAATATATGTGTAATAATGATCTTCGGTGGTATTTTATTTAAAACTATCTGAGTTTACACTACCCTTCGTCGACGACATTTAGGGGTCGTGACACTACCAAGAACAGGTTCTCCTGTCTCCAGGTAGATGACACCCCCCCCCGAAACCCAAGCCGATTGCGATGACGATGACGGCATGGACACTACCAGCCCACCAATCGATACTAACGCCCCCCTCTCGAACTCCCAGGGTGCATCACACCCAACATATACCTCCGCCAGCCGAATCCCCCCTATTGTCCTACGGACAAAGGAAAACTGGCCAGCTATTAACCGTTTGATCCATCAAGAACGTAAAATCGCCACAACTAAAATTCGCACTCTCGTGGATGGCATCTCCATCCAGCCAGCCACCGAGACAGACTACCGGGCCCTCAGCCGTTTACTTGAGGAAAAATCCCTCCCCTCACACTCATTCTCCCTCCCCCAAGATAAACCACTCAAAGTGGTCATCCGTGGTCTTCCGATCACAATCACCCCTGCCGAGGTCAAGGAAGACCTCGAATCTCAACATTTCGAAATTCAGTCCGTTTTCCAGATGCGCCAAGGTCGCGACAAAAAACCCATGCCACTATACCTTGTCCATCTAACCCACAATTCAGATGCCAAGAGAATTTTCGACATGACTTCGGTCCTGTCAATAAACACCCGCACCGAAACTCCCCACAAACGTACAGAGGTCGGTCAATGCCACCGTTGTCAACGGTTCGGACACGCCCAAACCCTCTGCCGCGCCCCCTCCAAATGCGTCAAATGCGCAGGGGATCATCCCACTCAGGCTTGCCAAAAAATCCGCGAGGACCCCGCCACCTGCGCTAACTGCACAGGAAACCACCCCGCAAACTATAAAGGTTGCGTTATGTTCCCCAAGCCCAAGCGGCGAGAACTTTCAGCCCGCGAAGCATCTTCCCGCTTCGCTGGCCGCCCCACTTACAATTACCCCTCCTCCCAAGGCCCCAATCGACCATCCTATCTAGGAGTCGCTAGCCAGCATGCCCCTCACAGGGAAGCAACACATCCCACCCCCACGCCCACCACCTCCTACGATGAGGCTCCCTCCTGACAAACAAAAGCAATTTTTGAACAACTTCGTAATTTCAATGCCAATGCTGAACTCGTCCGCAATATTGAAATAATCATGAACGCCAAAGCCACTAATTTCACACCCGTTAATGTCTAAACCCAGATTCCAACCCACCACTTTGCAGACGGCTTTTTGGAACGCCAACGGCCTTTCAGCCAAACGAAATGAACTTCTCGCGTTCGCGCACCATCACGACCTTGATGTAATCTTGGTCAACGAAACCCACTTCAGAGCTGGCCAACTGGCAAAACTCCCTTGCTATTCACTTTATAGGAATGACCGTGACGGACGCGGAGGCGGAACCGCAATTTACGTAAAATCATCTATCGAACACGTCGCAATACCGACCCCCGACCTAGAGTACCTTGAAATCACTACGGTGAGCATCCACACCGCACATCACGGTTGGTTGCAAATCTCCTCCGTCTATAATCGCCCTCAGCAACGCATCCTCAAAGAGGACCTAGAAACCCTCCTCGAAGGCCCCGACGCGAAGATCATCGCCGGCGATTTCAATGCTAAACACTCCAACTGGTTGTGCAAACACACAAACCATGTAGGACGCGACCTACTTTCTCTAGCAGACGAGCTGGACTTCGCGATCATCGCTCCCACCTCCCCCACCCACTTTTCTAACGCAGGTACGCCGTCCATCTTGGACATAGCCATTTTCAAAGACGTACAACTCCAATACGATATCTCCACCAGCGAAGAACTAAACTCAGATCACTACCCGGTCCTTCTGACACTCGGACCGTTGTTACCCCCAAAGGGCCCTCCCACGAGAACGACAACAGACTGGACCTCTTTCAAAGACAATCTGTCAAAAAACCTTGGACCAATCCCATTCTTTGAGTCCCCCACTGACCTAGACCAATTCATTGCCAAATTCCAAGACAACATAAAAAAATCCGTTGACGAAACCTCTTTTCAAGTTAACACCACGGACGTCAGAGACAAACTCACTCCCTCCCTCAGAGATCTTATCAGAGCCAAAAACCGAGCGAGGAAACTCGCTCGGCGAACTCGCAACCCTGATGACCAAAGGTCATACAACCGGCTCAAAGAGCAAGTAGACGTTAAAGTCAAAGAATTTCATGACAATGAATGGTTAGACACCATTAACTCCCTTTCATTTAAAGACATGTCCGCATGGCGCATGGCCGCCGCCCTCCAGGGAAAAAAGAAAGTCACCATCCCAATTCTCTCCCGCCCTGACGGCACTATTGCCCGGAGCGATCTTGAAAAGGCTGAAATCTTCGCCGACAGCCTCCAAGCTCAATGCTCCCCCAACACCACAAGATTAGACCAAGACCATATTAATTCGGTCGAAAATTATGTCACCACCACCCTAAACACCTCCGATGACACACATATCACCCCCGCCTCCCTTCTGGAGGTCACCATTGCCATTAAACGCCTCAAAAAGAGGAAAGCCCCAGGTCCCGATGGCATCACCAATACTACCCTCAAAGAACTCCCCCAAAAAGCCAAAGTTGCCATCACCGGCATAATTAACGCATGTTTTCGACTCAACTACTACCCACAAAAATGGAAAACCGCTGACGTAGTGGTAATCCCCAAACCCGGTCAAAATCTCAAACTTCCGAAAAGCTATAGACCAATCAGCCTGCTCCCCTCCATCGGAAAAGTAGTTGAAAAAGTCATTCTCATCCGTCTCCAAGAAGCCATGTTCGATAACAGTATTATTCAAAACGAACAATTCGGCTTCCGTGTGCTGGACACAGCATGACCCACCAAGCCCTCCGATTAGTTGAGCACGTCACGCAGGCACTCAACAAAAAAGAATTCACCGGCCTAGTGCTACTCGACGTATCGAAAGCTTTCGATAAGGTCTGGCACGAAGGCCTCCTGTTCAAAATGCTTCAATCTAAAATTCAAATTCCACTAGTCCGACTTATTGCCTCCTACCTTCACAACAGAAATCTCCAAGTCAAACTCATGAACACCAGATCCACAAAGCGCCCCATTACCTCCGGGGTCCCCCAGGGTTCGATCCTTGCAGCTTCACTGTTTAACATCTTCATGAGTGACATTCCAACCCCCTTAGATCCCGCAACAAAAATTTCACTATATGCAGATGACACTGCAATATACACATCCTCAATCCACCCGGACATAGCCACAACCCGCCTCCAGGAGGCGATCACCGATCTCGGAAGGTGGTACGAAACTTGGCGCATCGAGGTTAACTCGAGCAAAAGTTCCGCGATCATGTTTCGAAATCGTTGCAAGCCTCACAACTCCAGTGTCTGGATGTTCGAGGAGCAAATCCCCTGGAAAACCAAGGTCAAGTACCTTGGCATTACCATGGACCGGCGCCTCAAATGGGACGCTCACATTTCCTCCGCAGCCGGTAAAGCCAAATGCCTCTTCAATAGACTGTTCGTCCTCATGAACGCAAAAAGTACCATGTCCCCCGCTAACAAACTAAGATTATACAAAGCCATAATCCGCCCGACAATGATTTACGCCTCCCCTGTCTGGGGATATGCACGCCCCAGGGCCATAAATAAACTTCAAGTCATTCAAAACAAAAATCTCCGAGCTATTTTCAGCGCCCCCTACTACGTCACTAACAGGCGACTACATGCAGACGCCAAACTAGACCTCATTAACACTCTTAATCGTAAAGATGCCACCAATCTCTACAACAAATCCAAATTCTCAGAAAACCCACTAGTAAACCAACTAGGTCAATACAACCCAGCTGACTTTCTCATTCCCCGTCCCAAATCACTCCTGACCACGGAGAACTCCTGACCATAACTCACCCCCACACAGACTAATGTATGTTCATAGGTTTAACTTACACAAATTCTCTTCGAAAGTGAATTTATTCACTAGATTTGTGTAATTTTTCGATCAATTATCACAAGCTTCGTTAAATCACCCCCCATAGCATCACTATAATCCCACTAGTCGCCAATTCTGACTAGTTCCAAGTAGAAGCCACTCACTCCGAGGTCATCAATAGAAATTAATTCATAATTTCTTTCTTCGAATTAGGGACTCTACTATATCGGCAAACGTAAAAATTTTCTTTTTCTTCTCATATTACATATTCACAGTCACAGCTCAGGTTTTTACCAGTCAGTCCGCCAAGCGCCAATTCCCAGAGACCCACCGGTCTCTATAAATTCCAATGTCACTAATGTATTCTTTCAGATGAAGGAGAAGGCCGGCTGCGCCGGGATGCTCCATCAAATACATATCAGGTAAAGGTAAAGGTAAAGGTTACGGACCGGCAGATGCAGCTCGTCTCTCTTACATGTAACATCGATGATTTTTTGTTTTTACGCGATTTTTTTGGGGGTGAAACGTAATAGTTTCTCGTATGTTTAGCCTAGTAACCAGAGTCACAACCGCCCTGGAAGGGTGCAGAGCGAAGCGGAGCGAAGCGGAGCCCCGGAAGGGTAGGTTTTTACGATGGATAACCCTCCTTATCGAATGCACACCCCAAAATTCGAAGAAAAAAAAAATTTTATTTTTTCACTTTTTCGGCAATACACGGGTTATTTTCCATTTTTTTGATAATATGTATTACTAATATCTACTAATCACACCCCCACCTATCCGAATTTCAAAGAAAAATTCAAATCGGAGCGAAAAAATTTTACGCGTTTTGAAGGGACCGTCTTTGAATTGTATCGCGTCTGCCTGGGGTGTGCGGCATATTGGATGCTAATTTTCCGTACTTTTCAAAAGTCGATTTTGGGGTTGTTTTTACAGATTTCTCGCAAGATATTTTTTTTTATAGACTAAAATAAGTCTGTTCTTTAGTGTGTAGCTGAAGAAATTTTTTTTCAGCTGGTCAGAGTAACTGCACAGTTCCCGATAAGGGTGCTAACACTTTCAGTTAATAAAGGTTTTGAGGAAAATGAAATTATAAAGCTCGTCGCAGAGATCGAGCAAACGGAAGAACAATGAAAAATGGAATAACAGGAGCTGACGAATGAGATAGATGGTCTCGATAGTAGAGTTATGAGGCTAGAAGATGCGATAATAAAACAGGAGGAACAAAGAGAAAGATTTGAAGAGGAAGAAAAATGGGACAAAATAATTATTAAGAGTTTACACTCAAGCGACAGGGTAACAGGAACAATGGTTGAAAAATTCGCACAGAAGGAGCTTGCGCTACAGGTAGAGGTGGATAAAGCTTTCAAGATGGGAAGAATACCGGGAAAAGAAATTATTGTTACTAAACTAGAATGGTTGAAGAATTCGCACAGAAGGAGCTTGCGCTACAGGTAGAGGTGGATAAAGCTTTCAAGATGGGAAGAATACCGGGAAAAGAGATTATTGTTGCTAAACTAGAAAGTTTCAGAAAGAAGACCTCTGCAATGTAGAACAAAAGAAAAATGATGGAAGCAGAATATTTATTGATAACGACCTAACACATAAAGAGAAGGAAATACAGGATAAAATTGTGGAATACGCTAGAAAAGAGGCTAAGGACGGAAAGAAAATGAAAGGGGGTTATAAAAAGCTTCATGTTGATGGAAAGATGCCTATTTGGAGTGATAGAGGGGAGTTGAAACCAGCGGCGGAACCAGCGAATTTATCAAAAAGCTGATAATTGAACACGGAGTGGACGGGATGTCTCAACCGGAAATTCCAGACATGAACGATAAGGCAAACGTGGCGATAAGGCAATGAGCTAAAAAGAGTAGACAAAAATTCGAAACTGATACCAAGAAAGACCAGACATAGTACGTAAGATATGATTAATGTATGCACAAAGAATATAAGAACACTATTGAGACCGGGAGACAGGAGACGTGACAGCTTTACAAGAGCTGAGTTGGAGAGTACAAGGTGAAAAAAATAAGAAAAACGACTTTATGTTCTTTTCTGATGACCATACACAGGGAAGAAACGGCGTTGGGTTCATAGTGTCGAAGAGACTTGTCAGAAAGATGTTACCATTTAAGCCAAATCTGTCATTTATAAACGGTTATGCACCAATAGAGGGGAGTATCGAAAGGCTCAAGATAGGCATTGTTGGAGAAAAATCGTTACGGAAGCTGCTACGAATTCTAAACTGTAGAGGTGACTAGCGACATGAAATAGGCGAAGAACCGAGAAGAAATAAGAAAATGTGTTATAGGTAGGACGGATTTGAAAACAAACTAAAAAGTTTATAAATCCGTCTTTTATTGGAAAGAAATGTGTATAGCTTAATCCTTTAAGAGTAAACTTCCTTTATTTGCTTAATAATATGAAAGCAACTATAATTGTTACGGTTTTCTAAACACAATAAATTGACTTGTAGACTATTTTCCTTCCTACAAAAACTTCCCCGTGAAGATGGGACCTTTTAGAACGGATAAAAGCTAAAATTGCCCCTTTTAAGATTGGATTTAAGTGAAAATATTTAATGAGAGATTTTGGAGTCTTTTTTCCTTTTATATTGGTAGAACCAATAGGGGTTTAGATATGCCAGTTTCCGCAAACCCCTTAAGTTGCAAATAATGTAAAAAACAAATAAGGTTGTCATACAAAAACACAAAATAATTCAATTTAAATAATGATAATTTTGTATATCGTCACATCATCAGAGTTGAAACACTTGATTTGGAATGACTCTAGGTCAAAATTTAACTAACCTCGTACGTATTTTATAAGTACAAGTACCTAACTAATATTTTATTCTAACAGCTTTTAGAATCACGCGAGATATTAAAAGTTATAATAAAAATTTACTTTAAAAAATCCTTTTCGTAATAATTAGAGAACAAAAACCAAGTCATCTCTTACACTAAATATTTTCTAATTCACGCGAGGGGTTAAAATATTCTTGCCGGCCCTGGTACCACGAGACCAACTTACTGACTCCCCTTGTTTGAACTACCCCCTACCTTAACTACCGGAATTAAGTGCAGCAGCTTGCCTTTCCATTACACCTGCCTACATAAAAAATTTAAAAAAAATTAAACAGAAATACATGTTAAGGGTAAATAAAGGAAAATTTATAGGTATTGTTCAAAGCAGTCAATATCCCATATCCACGTACTACTTTTGCGTAACTACTTCATTTTTTTGAACATTAAGTTTTTCAAGCTCATTATAACTCCATTATTACGACAAAGCTGTGAATATGATTGTACTACCGTTTTTAAACTTTTAAGCGTTAATGTATGGAGTTGATTATACCCTCATCCATCTAAAATTCATAACACTCTATTTTTATTGTGAAAAGCTATAATATACCTAAATGGTTTTTTAAATTATCCAATATTGGGCAAAGGGAGAATTTACATAATATTATTAACGACAAAGTAATTCGTCCGTGAATAGCCAGAATTTTTCCAAGTGCTATATCGGATCTTCCTGACGTTCGGTCGCTCCTCTTCTGAAGGAAGACAATTTAAATACTTCAGGGCAATTACCTATATTGATAGAAAGAAAAAAGAGGGGAGCATTTACATTGAGAAGTAAATAACAATGATCATAAATATTATCAATAATTATAATGGCATTACAATCCTTGATGGGGAAAACAATAAAAGAAAATAAAATTTCAGGGATTTCCATACGAATGACTAACAGAATTTCAAACACTTTGACGGTGGTTATATTCTAGATATGATAAATACAGCATGATCATGGTTACTCACTTTGACATTTCCATTTCAATGATATGAAAGGATATATGTATTATATTATCGGTGGTATTTGTTTTCCGTTTATTTATTTTTGATGTTTTCAATTATTTTATATTTGATTATTTTCCATTTTGATGTTATTTACTAAATTTTTTAATTTCATGTTATTAACAATCCTGGCCATTATGCTCACCCAATAAGCGTAATATTATTGTTATGTTTTAATATTTTAATTATTTTGATCTATTTTATTAGTGTTTTAAATCAGATTTTATGGTATGACATTAACATTCATCTATTAGGTATTATCCCGCAAGGTTGGTTTTCAATCCCTGTAATATTTTCATGTTTCAGTAAATATTATATATTTTTAATTTTTAGCCTTGATAATGGGTCAATAAAAGGTCGGAACGTATATATTTGCCATATACTATATCATTATTTAGTTGTAGTTGATTCTAGAGTAAGTAAGAACATTTACCCTAAATTTGTACTGAACACAATATTGTATAGCAATTACGGATAAAGCATTTTACATTAAGGGACAATTCACACTGACGAAGTTCAAGTCGATAGTTATTACTTACTTGACAAAAATATATCGACAATTTTTTCTGCAGTAACTCATAGAAAAATTTACTTAATTTTGATTTGTGAACAGCTTCATATTTAATTAAGTAATTAAAAATTTGGTTACGTAATTCATTTCAATAAATACTCTTCTCCTGCCAAATAATATGGGCAAAGCCAAGATGACTTACTAGGGTCATGTAATTAATTGGTGGTTTCGTCTTGCCTATCCCTAGTCGACAGATTGATCTTGAACTTTAAATTACATCAGCGAATCCGCCGTATGTTTCAGGCTCATTATTCATTATCAGTACCGTAAACCAATGGAAGCTGTTAATTATGCAATATCCGTCTTATCGACTCAACTTTTTTGATTATGATCGGCTCCGCACGATACTTGAGTAGTTCGAACAAGAATGTTTCCACATCATCTATTAGATTATTGCAAAACATTAAGCATGATATGTTATTAAAGCCAGATACTATGTCGATCGTAAAACTTTGCCTCGTAAAACCGTTTGACCATGAAAATTTTGAAAATTTATTTAATAAAAGTTTAATATAAAAATGTAAATAAAATAGAAACGAAATTTTAAAAAAAATTAGATAAACGGATAATATAACTGAACTTTAGATTAAGCAATTATTACATTATATCAATCATTGGTTGAAAACTGAACGAAATTTTGTGTTTGATACTTTTACCCGTATTAAATTGTAATTTCCCACATGAATTTGAATGGTTCCGTTCGCTCCTTTGGATAATAATACATCTTTGTATGTACTTTGTATTTTACTGTCAGGTAATAAATAAAATTATTTATCGATTGACGTACACATTTTCGTTTTTATTCACTTTTTTGTGCTAATTGATTGGAATACTTGAATGTTCTTTCTATTAACAATACTTTTACATTGTAGTGCTGCGTTTTTGTTTTTTTAATACTTTTTTATCGTTAACCTCATTATCATAACGTTCACGTTATTAGAATTACATCATTACTGGTTCCAATGGGCAAATGATATTTTTTCCAAATTTTCAATTTGTTGAAAAATTTGGTTGATTGGTCTTCCAAAAATTGATGAACTTCAGTAAAAAAAACTTTTTCAGTTTTTCATGTTCCATCGGCTAAACTGTAATTAGTGTTTCCTTAATAGGGTAGTCTCCCTTCAGTTGAAATATGTATTAAAAGAACAATATAACATCTCCGGTCTCCGGTTACATAACATATATTTCGTAATATTACAAAGTTTTGTAGTGAACTTAATTATAAATAATTGTGTACATGTTAAAAATAACTTCTGAACAGGTAAAGGATATTGTGCGACAAGAAGGGATCAGTTAAATTAATTAAATTCAATTTTAAACGTTTTCATCAAAACTACAAGGCAGTAGGTAATAATAAATTTAATATAACTAACCAGAATGCTTCTCTCTTTAAAACGAGTATCTAATTAATTAAATTTATTTTGTGGTTTTTCAAAACTTAAAAGTGAGCCAATAAGAGTTCTACTAGTAATTATATTATACACACATTTTACAATATTAAATTATATTTACTAACGAAATTGTTTTCCTCTTAATTAAAATAAAATTTAAACCTGGAATGTTTTTTGCAAAAATTTTAATGAATTGGATTTATACTTGGGGAAAAACGTGGTTTGCATTTTCAATGTAATAAACAAGTTAGCATTTAACAACTGTTTACAGTTTCCACTGAAACCGATATGGGGGGCCTTTTCAATGCGGGAATTGTGCAGGGCGTTTATGTAACGCGTCGCTAGGCTCGTGAAAGGTTAGCTTATTTAATGGTCTATGAAATATGACGAATGCCACACGCAACTTGTTTAATATCCTTATTATACCAAAACCTATATTTAATTAAGGGGTAATTTCAAAATAAAACCCCAATAATATTCAATACCTCTAATTGATAATAGACATTATGAACAGGGTAAATTGTTAAACTGCTCCCTAATTTTACTAAAACTGTCCAATAACCTTCCTGTTTCTGTTTTAATTATTTCCAAGTTTATGCAAATAATTAGTTTTAATTCAATTTAAATCTTCAAAATTGCTATTGTAATAAATGAGATTAATTCAATTTTGAACGTAGAACGAATAGTAAAGCAGAAACATATTTCTAGTACTAAAAGGCTGCAGGTTGAAACTGGAACTCTCGAAAATGAAGCTTTAAGTATCCATTGTCAAGAAAACCTACATTCATCTGTATGTTAATAAAACTTGGCAAAACAATCCTGAGCTACTGATATTGTCAAGGGTTTCCGTTTGTTCAATAAACTTAATTTTATCGATTACAATTTATATAATGAATTGCGAGAGAAAGAATAATTTAAAAAAATTACAGTATAGCAATAATTTCATTGAAAAAATTAATTTTTAAAGTAAATGTAATATTAAAGTTTACTACTACGAAATAAGTTTTCTAATTAATTGGTGTTTAACACGAACGCGTGAAATAATAAATGTAGATATTCTAGTATAGGTGTATAGGTACCTACGGAATAAACTTTAATTTATCATTGTTGCAAAAATGAAATAACAGAAATAAAATATGGTGATGTTACATTAAAACCTCAATTATTCGATCTTACGCGTTAACCGAGCTGAATCCCTTAAAGCGATCTTCCGTGTTATTCGAAGCACCAATATAAAATCCGCTGAATCTGAGCATTACCGATTACTGGGGGGAGGGGGTTATGGAATTATGTTACAATTTTCGTTTTGAATTGTTTTCAAGATTTCTTCCCTTGATCGCCTAATACTGAGTGGTATAAAGTTATAAATTTTTCTTTCACAATTTATTCATAATTGGACAGTATTCTGTACGTATACCTGGGGGGCAGTGGCGTAACTACCAGTGTTCCGGGTGTTCGATGAAACAAGGGCCCGAGACTTCACAGGGCCCGAGACTTCACTGGCGCCACGCTTAAAAACAAGTTTATTATTTTCTACAAAATATTTTTAACAAATGCGGCTTTTTTTCTTAGAACAGAATGAGCCCTACAAAATATTATATTTGGTCAATAAATTGTCCCTACAAAAAAAAACAATAAATTCTTTAGTTGTAAAACTGTTACTTCTCCAAATGAAAAGATAAACAGATGGTGATGAGTAACAATATATACCTACCACGGTACCACGATTGATACCTACTGTTTCCAACTATTTTAAATAGTTTTAATCCCTTTTACTTTTACAAAATTGCAAGCAAATTTTATGCAAATACCCTTTTTGATCTGTTACCGTTTCCGGTGGTAAATGCTATAATCTCACATTTTCAAAAATTTGCAATATGCCCTACGCATTTCTTGATAACAAGCATGGACTTAGAGGGGGGGAGAGGACTGGAAACTAGTGCTAAATTAGCGTGCGCTTAACCGTATCAACCCAAACTGAACCGCCAGGATCGCTGTGATAGAAAATCTATTTTTAAATCTATAATTCTATAATTAAATCTATTTTATATTATTTGCTTTTTTTTTGTTTAAAACAACCAATAAATTGCCAAAATATTAATTGTGAATTTGATTTTGTTTTGAAAATATAATGCCCAGCTTATACCCATTAAAAAATTTTAGCGTTATTTTTATTAACTACTTTGGGGCCCGGTTTGTTACCAGGACACAGGCCCGTGGCTACCTTGTTACGCCCCTGCTGGGGGGTATTCCATACCCCCCAGCCCTCCGGTCTCTAAAATTATAGTCTACAGAGATAGGCACTTTCTATATAATTATGAATTTATATTACAGTAGAACCACAGCAGTGGCTTGGTGTGATCGCTGATTGAGTTACGGATTGCGGACTTAACAGAATTGAACATCAACACTCCGTAAAAAATTAAGTTTCAAATAAAAGAGAAAGAAGGGGATTGATCCACCTCAAAAAATGGATCGTGAAGACTTTGAAGAGAAACAGATCAGCAATATTCTGAATGGAATAGGAACGCTTGATCATTGTTGATCCAATATTGTACGTCAACAGATCCGACCGTCTGACAACAACCTTCCGTGATATTCGAGGCATCAATATAAAATTCGATTTATCTTAGTTTTGCCGAATACAACAAAATACTATTTTCTTGCATACCACCTTTTTGTCTGCAATTGTTGGCATATCCAATAAGGGCGACTGTAATCTCCACCGATGGTCAAGGGTTTCTATAATCCTATATGTAAGTTCCACCGCTTGACCGGGTGGGTCAAAGGTACAAAAATATAATCTCTTAATTGCTGATCCTATAAGTACTTTTTTAAGTAGGTAAGATTCCGAATAAATTATTAGGTCCTTTAATTTGGGAGGTTGTAGACTGCGCCCGATGGTTGAAGGGTCTCATAATCTAGCATGTAGATTGCGCCGGGTTCGGTTAGGGTTAGTATGTAGATTGCGCCGATGGTCAATTAATAGGTAATCTTTTTGGGTAACGTCGGAGTGAAAATCCCATTAGAGGATTAAGGTACTTAATTTATTACAGGAGTACCTACTATACATTGTGTGCGATTTTTAATTAGATTAGTAATTTGACGAGGTTATTTTTAAATAACTGCATTATTTTGATTCTTTGATTATTAAAAACTTTTATAACACAAATTTATAACTACGAGAAATTTGCAATTTCGAGACAATTTGTGCACGATTCTGTTGGTCTATAATTTTGGGGGTGAAACGTTATAGTTTACTGCCCCATACCGCAACTATACTTTTTAATGCTATTTCGAGGTTCTCTCACATCCCGGTTTCATTTATCCCGGTTTTCTTGATGGGTGGCGCCTTCTCGTATGTTTAGCCTAGTAACCAGAGTCAAAACCGCCCTGCAGGGGTGCAGAGCGGAGCGGAGCGAAGCGGCGCCCCGGAAGGGTAGGTTTTGACGATGGATAACTCTCCTTATCGAATGCACACCCCAAAAATCGAAGAAGAAAAAATTTAATTTTTTCACTTTTTCGGCAATACACCGGTTATTTTCCATTTTTTTGATAATATTTATTATTAATATCTACTAATAAGTATTGCAATAAGTAGGTATTGTCATATTAATGATAATTAGGTACCGCAATTTAATTTTTTATTAATATTTAATAAACTGATTTACAATAATAACCCCATTATGCCTTAGTAATACTTTTTAATCCCTCAGGTACACCATCGGTGCAATCTGTATGTTACCCTTAATGACCATCGGCGCAATCTACAGGTTGCCCATGGTCATTTACCCAAAAAAAGGATTAATTTCTGACCATCGGCGCAGTCTACATATGTCCTTTAATTTATATTGGCGTTATATTTTGTGTATATTTTTATTGTTACAAATATTACATCGCAAATTTTGCCCAGTAGAAGTTGCGATTATAAATTGGGTTAGTTATCTACCCGTAAATTGGGCCAAAATATTATAAGGGTCCCATGTAAATTGGGCCAGACACCACTCGTAAGCGTAACATGTACGAAAGGTTACTGTTTTGTCATTATTTTTTGTTTTATTCAATTTTTGGGGGTGAAACGTAAAAGTTTACTGCCCCATACCGCTACTATACTTTTTAATACTTTTATCCCGGTTTGCTTGATGGAAGGCGCTTCTCGTATATTTAGCCCAGTAAACCAGAGTCAAAACCGCCCTGGAGGAGTGCAACGCGGAGCGGCGCTCCGTAAGGGTAGGTTTTGACGATGGATAAACCTCCAAATCGAATGCACACCTCAAAAATCGAAAAAAAACACCGAAATTTACGTACATTGTGTTTTTAACAAATTTTGATTGGTATCATTTTTTTGAGGAAATTATTTCACCATTCGAAATTTTTGATTAGCCATCTTTTTCACGGTTG
This sequence comes from Podabrus alpinus, assembly GCA_932274525.1. Classification (NCBI taxonomy): domain Eukaryota; kingdom Metazoa; phylum Arthropoda; class Insecta; order Coleoptera; family Cantharidae; genus Podabrus; species Podabrus alpinus. The sequence continues at coordinate 160,579,943 of OW026451.1, forward strand.
GTACATTAAATACGCCATATATATAAATTACAATTTTGTGTTACTTTTATTTTTCAATAAAATGCATTTTCTTATGAAATAATTTTTTTAGTCTGCCTATTGTACTTTAGTAATACTTTTAAATCCTTACGAATGGTCGGAGGTAAATGTGCCACCAGTAATGTCATTCTACCTGCTACGAATTTAGGATATTAAAAGTACACAGGTATTTGTGCCACCGGAGAAAACGGCATCTACCTGATGCATCTCCCACATGTAACATCGATTATTTTTTGATTTTACACGATTTTTTGGGGGTGAAACGTAATAGTTTACTGCCCCATACCGCAACTATACTTTTTAATGCTATTTCGAGGGTCTCTCACATCCCGGTTTCATTTATCCCGGTTTTCTTGATATGTGGCGCCTTCTCGTATGTTTAGCCTAGTAACCAGAGTCAAAACCGCCCTGGAGGGGTGCAACGCGGAGCGGAGCGCAGCGGCGCCCCGTAAGGGTAGGTTTTGACGATGGATTACCCTCCTTATCGAATGCACACCCCAAAATTCGAAGGCAAAAAAAATTTAATTTTTTCACTGTTAGTGGCACAAATACCTGTGTTTATTTAAAGAACCCTTTTGGTCGGTGGCACATTTACCGGTACCCTTTTCTGGTTAGGTACATTTGGTGGCACATTTACCTACGGGAGGTTGTAGACTGCGCCCGATGGTTAAAGGGTCTCATAATCTTACATGCAGATTGCGCCGGGTTCGGTTAGGGTAAGTATGTAGATTGCGCCGATGGTCAATTAATAGGTAATCTTTTTGGGTAACGACGGAGTGAAAATCCCATTAGAGGATTAAGGTACTTAATTTATTACAGGAGTACTATACATTATGTGCGATTTTTAATTAGGTTAGTAATTTGACGAGGTTATTTTTAAATAACTGCATTATTTTGATTCTTTCATTATTAAAAACTTTTATAACACAAATTTATAACTACGAGAAATTTGTAATTTCGAGACAATTTGTGCACGATTCTGTTGGTCTATAATTTTTCAATAAAATTTTATTGGTTTCAATTTTATATTTGCGGAATATATTTTAATATTTTTTATTTGGTTAGTTATTTGACGAGGCTTTTTTTCATCTTAATTTTTGGGTTGGTATTTCACATTTACTATATAAGTATAAAAATATTTAGTATGTAGTAAAAATTCAAGAACATATTATTATTATTTATTAGCAATGTCAACGATTACAGAAATGTTAAGTGAGCGCGGAAAAACGTTGTTGGTGCGCGATGGGTACAAATTTTACCAGTACATTGAATTAAAGAATGGAGAAATTAAATGGCGCTGCTGCAATCGAAAATGTTCAGCTAATATGTACACCGTGGGAGAAAAAAATCATAGGACAATAACGAAAGATAATTTGGAACATAATCACGAAATGGATGAGCAAAAACTAAAGCGGCAAATTGTTAGTGGTGAAGCCAAACGAAAAGCGATTGAAGATACTTCGCTAAGACCTTCTGACATTCTTATGGGCGCCATCGCTAAAACGAAAGTTTCTCGGGTTGATATTAATCGCCGTGATGCCGAGATGATCTCTAGAGCTATATATGACGTAAGGCGAAAAGAACAGCCACCATTACCAACCTCGATAATAGATGTTCATTCCGCGTTGGACTCTATAGTAGTTAACACAGAGAATGGCGAAAATTTTCTTATGGTTAACGACAAGGAAAACAATTTGATTATATTTTCCTGTCTGACTAACTTAAGATGTTTGTGCTCTTCAGAGAACATTTTCATGGATGGTACTTTTGATTACTGTACTAAATTCTTCTATCAATTCTTTACCATTCATGGGTATGAAAATGGATATTACATTCCACTTGCATTCTGTCTTTTGAAAGATAAAAAACAGCTCACTTACCAACACAGTCTACAAACGTTAGTAGACATTATTGTTCTCGAAATAATTTACTTTTTGAACCGAAAACCGTTACTGTCGATTTTGAAGTTGCTATTCATGCGAGCATTAAACATGTTTGGGAAAATGTGGAACTTATTGGGTGTAGATTCCATTTAAGCCAGGCGTGGTTTAGAAAAATACAAAAATTAGGCTTGGTCACGGAATATCGAGATGAACTTTCCGAAATTGGTAAATGGTTGCGCTTCTCATTTGGGTTACAATATTTGCCTCCACACGAAATTGATGCTGCTTTTAGTGAGGATTTAATAACGATATTGCCAGACGATGAACGACTGAACAGGTATACCGACTACATATTTCAAAATTATATCGATGCAAACTCACTTTTTCCACCAAAGCTCTGGGCGGCACACACAGCGAGTATGTGCCGGACAACAAATGCGTGCGAGTCGTTTCATAACGTATTTAGTTCACATTTTTATAGCCCCCACCCAGCGATTTACACCTTTTTGGAGAAATTGAAAATGATGCAAATTAAGACATATATCACCATAAACAGTTTAGGTACGGCTAAGATGCAAAATACCGATGCAATTAGTAAAAAAGCTAAACTACAGCATTTGATCGACTTGTATTCTAGCAAAACAATGTCACGGTTGGAATTTATAAAAAGTATTTGCAATAAGTATTGTCACATTAATGATAATTAGGTACCGCAATTTAATTTTTTTTATTTTTTATTAATATTTAATAAACTGATTTACAATAATAACCCCTTTATGCCTTGGTAATACTTTGTAATCCCTCAGTACACCATCGGCGCAATCTGTATGTTACCCTTAATGACCATCGGCGCAATCTACAGGTTGCCCATGGTCATTTACCCAAAAAAAAGGATTAATTTCTGACCATCGGCGCAGTCTACATATGTCCTTACCTACGACCCTTACGAATAACCATCGGTGGAGTTTACGGGTGGTAAACTGTGACCATTTCGGCAGTGAGGATTTTCTCTTGACCATCGGTGGAGATTGCATACGTCCTCCAATAAGATGGTGATATCATTAATCAGTCAGTCCAATATACATAATACATAAGCCACTCCCCAGGGCGTAAAATTAACCCCAATTTGGAAATAATTTCAGGCGAGCTATTTTCATGTCTATAGTTAACTGTCTAAGACGCCGAAATGCGAGTTTTCGCAAATATCGTGCTAAACCTTGATTTTACAATAAAGTCAATTATTACCGATATTATTTAAGATAAAATTCTCTACAAAAAAGGTTCTTAACATATTTTTCTTAAATCAATCCTCTCTTAGTCCAATCATTGCGTCGCGAAAAATGGGTATGCGTGGAAATAATTTGGATCTGCAAAAAATATTTTCCTAACACCCATTTAATTGGGCATCCCAAAACAGTCCATAACTTTTTAACATCAAATTGGGTAAGTTTTCAAAGCAAAGTTGTCCTAATTCACAAAGCAGTGCATTGTCGCTTTAAATACATCCCCAAGTCCAAAATAGAGTTATAAATAAAATTCTGAGCATATACAAAAGAAAATTTTTCTAGCCTCTGTATATTTCGAGATACAGCGCTCCAAAGAACCTACTTTTTGCATAAAATATAACGTAATTTAAAAAAAATTAAGTTAGAAGATCACAGCTAAGCTTATTAAAGCTAGAATTATAGAAGTTTATTATTATTGATTGTAGTTTTACTTATCTGAGGATTACTTTTGCGTCAAATAAACTGGAAATTAAGACAGCAAAATCTGAAGACTATGTTTTTCACAACTTGAAATTTTCACTGCCTGTTTTAAAAAGTGTGGCTTACAGTCCCCACATGGTTCATGAAATTAAGTGTTTCATTTTAATAAATTTTTCATATTAAATGCAACGAATATTTTTTATGAACGTCATTTGTAGATAATATCTGAATTTTTTTTGTGTAAGAATATGTTTTTGGCTCCTCTTAACACAGAAGTTGCAAAATGTAAATAATAAAAGATAAGATACATAAGAAAACATTTTTTAAGTGCCATATTTTATTTTATTATTGCCCTATTTTTTATTATAGCCCTTTAATTTGGCATAGAAAAACAGTCCGTAAATATTTAACATTAAAAAGAGGCGAGGGTCGCTTCAAATGCGTCCCAAGTTCAAAGGACATTTAGGTAAAATTAAACCAAGTAAAATTCTAGTGTATATAAAAAAGTTAATAGTTTCTCGAAATATCGAGATACAACCTTCCAAAAACCTCCTTTTGCTTATAATAAATAACGCGTTTCAAAAAGAATCAACTTTTAATGCTCGCAGGTAAAAATGAATTAAAAGGGTTTTTTGTGTAAAAATCGAGAAATAATGTAAAGGTAGAAGAGAGACGGTCAGCATAAATTTTTACTGAGCCCGGAGTCGAACCAGGTATTCGGCATTAGCAGCAATGCACTTAACCGCTAACGGTGATCACCGTCACTTGGAAGTCACTTAACAGGACAGTTGATACAGAAACAATAGGAATCCCATGCTTGAAGCAAGGGATGTTTCCTACAACCACCACTAAATGAATGAAAATTGATTAAAAGCGGATTTAAATCAGGCCCGGTCTAATGATAATTTATTTACTGGGCAACTCTTTGTAGAAAATATAAAAAAATAATTTGTATTTTACATCTAAATATTTTAATACGAAAATATCGAATTAAAAATATTTATGGGAGTCATATTTAATGTTTTCGAGTCTGGTTTTTTATTTTTAAATTATATTTTTTGTTCCACTTCCACTTTTATTAAGAAGTCTCCCTCTTAATATAGGTCCAGGACCTGTTCTTTACTAATGTTTGCAATTAGTTCTGTGAGCATTTTTGAATTTTACATCTCAGGTAGCTTGCTCGGCTTGCCTTTCGATGTGCCTGCACCCTGTTTTTTATTGTTATGATGGCAAATCATTTACACAGGGAGACCGACGGCTTTACGTGCCCTCCGAAAGCACGAAAGACGGTCAAGAAATTTTAGACTGTACCCGGAGTCTAACCGGGGAGCCCTACGTTAGCAGTTAATCGCGCTAACTATCAGGCCATGACCGTCGTCATGTTTGTCATGTTATGTTAAGAATCATCGTCATGTTAAGAAATAAATTTATTCGTTGATCCTCTCGCAGGTGCGGCCTTTAGGCCGTTTAACCTAGGCAATCACATACTTGTAATAATATAAACCCAAATTATACTAATAATTTTATCTTTCAAAAAGTAAAGAAATTAATACACTAGACCCTCCATGTACGCGAGGGTTCCGTTCGCCAAAAACCTCGCGTACATGGAATTCGTTTAAATGGAACCAAAGAAGCAATAGAAAAAAGGGGGTTAGGTTCCAAAATTTATTTAAGACTAAAAACAAAAGTTTAAAACTAAGGTTTATTTACGCAATAGGTAAAATTAATGCATACAAAAACTAAAATATATCTAATTGATAAAAAAATTAAATATAATACATAAAAAAAACTATAAATCGTTGACACCGTATTTGTATCATTCAAGTGCTACGTTTCAGCGCCTGTAAACGGAGTAGAAATTACTTTGTATATACATACATCTCTATTTATTATGTAAACAACTGTCAATGAATATCTTTAGCTTCGACGTAAGATTTATATTATACACCCATACATCTAAATTTGTTTATGCTATTTGGATAATACATAATTATTTTAATAATAGGCGAAAACTTAATTCGCGTTAAAGGGAATTTTGCTTAGCGTACAAAAAATTCAGGTATCAAAATCTAATTCGCGTTATTCTGAATTCGCGTAAATCTAACTCGCGTACGTGGAGGGTCTAGTGTATTTTAATTAAAAATATTGTGTTAAATTTGTTTAATTATTATTGCTGATTTTGTAAAATCAGGGTTCCTTATAACGTGCTCTTCCAGGAAAATAATAACCTTTAGAACGACAAGAGTTATATTTCCATAAACAACATCATTAATGCTATGTTATCATATTAAAGGCCTATTATCGCTAAACAAAGTGCAATATATGGCGCCTAGTTGTCGTAGAACTGTTTTATTATTAATTTTAATTTAACTAATTAAACTATATTTAGTGTATATTAATAATATGTCGATATAGCAAGTAGGACTCCGTGCAAGGGGCTGATTAATTAATTCAGCCATAACCCATGCTAAAGTTATAACAATATTTCAGAAAAATAGTATATTATATCAAAATATTATTGAGATCATAGAGCACGATACCGCCCACTATGCCAGTATACAATGAGTGCGGAATTTCTACTCTAGAAAATAAATCTAGTATATCTTAATGGTCTCACAAACTATTGCTGTGATTATTTGCAATTATTGCTATAATACACATAAAAATTTTAATTCTGATAAATGATGTTTTGGATTTTAAGTCATTACCCTAAATTATCTAAACATTATGATACAAAATTACCAAAACAACGTTAAAAAAGTGACTACAATAATATTTTAAATTAATCATAAAAATTGTCACGAGCGTGCTACCAACTTGCAACTATTGATCAAATAAAAATATTTAGGTTATCTGACGTCACTAAACAGCAAGTAAATATATAATTTAAATAATGAATTTATCAAAATTAAAGACTTCTCTGATTAAATGGAATTGTACAAAATATACCTTTGGGATGCTTTTAATGTAAATATCCTTATTCCAGGGGTAAAGTGCAAGCTTTTAAAAGCAATAGTGCCTAGTGCCTACCTACCGACCAGCTACACTAAAATGCATAGTTTATGTTTCGTTTAAAGAGTAATACATGTTTAAGCACAACATATTATGTAGTTTCTATAGAAGTTTTTACTACTTCGGATACATTAAACATTCAAAAGATCAATGCTACTGCTAGATAAGTTACGTTAGTACTCCATTAGATTAGCAGTTACAGAGTGTTAAAAAATGGTGGAACCAAATTTTGAGGTACATATAGAGCTCATTAAAACAAACAAAAAGTCTTTATAAATTGAGGCCCAAAAACCATTTATTTATACAGTACAATAAATCTCTTTGTTCTTGATTATACAACATATCAAACAATTTAATACGATAAGTCGCAGAATTGTCATATTGTTCAACTGAAACAAAGAAAACTTCCCAATTTTTACAGCGATGTTAATAAAGCCTTTTTGTTTGGTTTGATGAGTTTTATAATGCTCCTAAAATTAATTAGGTACCACTCCTTCGAAACACCCTGTATATGTTGTTACACCACGTTCTGCATCTACGACACCTTTCCAACAGGTAATAAAAGGTTGGCTAGCTCAAAGTCGCGAAGGGGTGGGTTGGTGAATGGAATGAAAGGGTCGTGTGACGGCACGTCGCAAAGCGTGTGTTTCCTATCGACGACCGGGCAATCCTCGATCGCGATTCTAAAAATTGTCAAAATCGGTGTGAATAATTTACACGGGGGGGGAGTTAAGTCAAAATCGATGGGGTTAATATACACGAGGGAGTTTAAATGGGCGCCACGCATACGAAGAACTGAATCTCTTTGAAGGGGACTGGTTATCACACCTTCCAAGCTGGTACGCGACAACTTGATGATCTTACAGCGAATTCTCACTCCGGAAAAACCTCGCTCAATGACCTTACCTTTACAGGAGGCGAACTTTCCGTTGGTGAAAATAGCTAAATAAACATTAACACAACAATAATAATAACACACAAAGTTGGGAAATAAAATGTATTAAATAAAATAATATCAGGGGGGAGTTGACAAAGTTTACACAAGATACTATCAAATTTACATGTCTTGTATAAAAATAAATATGTACAGTTGACGGAGCCTTTCCGTGTGGTTTCCGTTGCGAAACTAATATTCGTAAAACAATTACTCTTACAAAAATACAAAAGGTTAATTTGCATGAAAGGGGGGCGTATTGAATACAGCACTCCACCAAAATAAATAGTTACTTAAGCGCAACTTGATAATATTCAAAACTATGATTCATAAAATTGATCATGGAACTTAATCAATGCAATTGATCATCAAAATTCCCAACAACGGGACAAACAAACTTTAGCTACAATACTAAACTTGAAACGTTACGTTAAATTGCTTGGTTACATTCGGAACGCTCGAATGGCTTGGCAAAAGTTACGTTAATAATAGATAATAATATTAAGTTAAATAAAAGGTATACAAAATGGTTGCGATATCGACTTCCGGGGTTGAACTGAACGTTCATAAACACAAATAATGGTCCATAGGACCAATTAACATCACAATCTTAAAAATATAAAAAGGTTTCTTACTTAATGTGGGTGGTTGATGTTCGACCTCTAGGTAAAGTCGATGACGAGTCCTTCGGGAGTGAGATTCGTCTGCAGAATAGAGCTGAAAGCGATGTCTCAAACCATACCAGAAGGTCAGCGGAGTAACCAGCTTCCAAAACCTCTTTAAATCGAAAGGTGGTGAAGTAACGGGGTGGTTCACGCACTATATTACGCGAATTTCCTTCGTATACAATTAAATTAATATACTTCACTTAAGTTCGTTATTCGCGAAATGACAATTAATTCAAGCCGGTACTGTCTAATTAAAAAAATGTCAATATGGTGTTTGATAAAAACAACGATTGGAATGCGCACATGTGTTCGAAGTGCAGCACCTGTTTTGTATTATTCGATAAAAGCAATGCTACGTAATTGCCTTAAGAGCGGCAAGCAATACCTCGTCGTGATGAAACGTGATAAACAGATGGTATAACAAAAAGTCCGATAATTGATTAATTGTTTAACAACAATTAACGTATTGTTGTCCGATAAAATATTAATTGTTTAACAACAATTGACGTATTGTTGTCCGATAAAATATTAATTGTTTAACAACAATTGACGTATTGTTGTCCGATAAAATATTAATTGTTTAACAACAATTGACGTATTGTTGTCCGATAAAATATTAATTGTTTAACAACAATAGGCGATATGAATGTTCGATAAATATTAATTGGTTATTAACGATAGACGGTATGAATGTTCGATAAATATTAATTGTTTAACCACAATAGACGATATGAATGTTCGATCAATATTAATTGTTTAACCACAATAGACGATATGAATGTTCGATAAATATTAATTGTTTATTAACGATAGACGGTATGAATGTTCGATAATTATTAATTGGTTATTAACGATAGACGGTATGAATGTTCGATAAACATTAATTGTTTATTAACGATAGACGGTATGAATGTTCGATAATACCTGCAGTTGACACTCACTAATTTTTAGCACCAATGACTTGTATTTATTTAAAGACCTCAAAAAAAATGTGAGACCTCGATATTTTAATTCCGCTTTTGGAAGCGCTAAGATACGAAAAAGGTAGTATCAGATTCCAAGTGAATCTCTCCGAATATGCAATTTGCAGCTCAATTTATGCATTCTCCCTACTCTGATCTGGGATTTTTCCCACTTACTGATTGATTTGGACCCTGGTAATTGGGTCCTATAAATTTAGAAAGAAGGGAGACGTGATTTAATTGGATCAATGCCTAGAGTGTGAGGGCACACTTTCTTCTTTCTCCATGTAAAGTGTATCGAGAAGTTTGGTACGACACGTGCGAGCAAAACAATTTTTTGCTCGTCTGGTTGGACGAGAAAGGTCTAACTTTTGCACTTTTTACTTGTTTTTATCGAAGTCTGTAATTTCGAAATCGCTATCCTTTCCATGTTAAACCCGAGCACATTTGGCCGCTTATCTGCACATGGTCGAGATAGCAAAACAAAAGGCATTGATTCTCACGAGGTTCAAACATGCACGTGTGTGTCCTTGTATTGACAACTGGCTCGTGATTATAGATCGTATGAAAGTGTCTCTCGATCCTACCTAAACTTTATAGTAATGCATTTGCCTATATTGACGTTTAGTTTGCAACGTTATAGAATAGAGAATTTATTGCCGATGAGGTGAATTATGGATTAATGCTACGTCAACATTATTAACACTTCCTCATCTACCGTATGGTTCATTGTACGTGTATTAAAATATTTGATGATACTTTCCTAACTATACAATTCTTAAGATTATTGTGCATTTGCAAAACGTAAATTTATTAGTTGATCGAATGTTTCAATCTTTTATATTTACAACCCGACCTAAAAATGTTTTCTCAAAGAGTAATTTTCAACGGATCGATTCGAAATTTAAAATATAAGTTTAATAGATCATAAACGCAAAATCTAAAGATGCGCCCGATGCGCGGAATAAGGTGACACTCCCCTTACGTCAAGAGTTGTTATCCCTAACTACTCTTCAACTGGGACGCGCGCAACCTCAACCGAAACAAAAACTGTCCTGCGATAAACCGTCAACACTTGTAGTGTTGAAACAACTACTCAGCTAGTGACTAGACTATACGTATATGCCGGGAAAGAGAGAGAAGGTTCACCTAACCCTAGGCTTAATCAACCCGTGAGTCGTAGTGACTCCTACATGAGAGGGCGGTTCGCGAAATCACGCGATCATTCGCTGGCCGTGGGACCCACAAATGTCTGTGAAGACACCGGACTCTAGATCAAGGTAGACCTGAGCTAAGGTAACACTTCCTTGGCGTACTCATATTTACAAAGCCTTCTCTAAAATGGTTCAGTCGATGGGGACTGTCTGCCTTTTTCAATACGTTGAAAAAACAGAGTAAAAAAAAACGTGTGCTTGGCTGGATCAAATTTACAACAGCCGTTTGGGGCACTTCAGTAGATGGGGACTGTCTGTTTTATCATTTATCGTTGGTGAAACAGAGAAAAAAACTTGCGCTTAGCTTGATCAAATTTACAAAGCCGTTTGGGAGACCATCCACCTTCATCATGACTTCGACCCAAACGAGATGATCGGAAGAGAGAGAAGAGGTAGTGATGGGGGGGTAAAAGATAAGAGTGGGGGAGGGGGGGGGTTAAAAAAGTGAGGGGTAGCAACCTACAAGGGACAGTTGAGGGACCAATTCCTCGAACCGTCCGAGTTAAACACGGATGCAACCGGGAAAAATAGTGGGGCATAAATCGTAATACGAAACGGGACGGGATAACGACCTACAAGGGACAGTCGAGGGACCAAATCCTCGAACCGTCCGGGTTAAACACGGATCTAAACGCGAGAAAAAAAAATAGGGGGGGGTTTTCTCAAAAAAACTTAGGGTGGGATGACAACCTACAAGGGACAGTCGAGGGAGCAAATCCTCGAACCGTCCGGGTTGAACACGGATCTACGCACGAGAACGTGCTGAACGAGAAAGAAAAGTGGGGCACGAATGCCATGTCAATCGTGTTGACCGGAGGGGCTGAATCTCCGAACCAACAAGTAAAGACTAATAAAGGATCACGATAGGCGTGATCCAAAATTCGCGAAAGACGCGATATAAGGGATATGGAGTCCGGCGGGACGAGAGTGGAACGGTACCGAACCGACACCCATATCAAAAGGTACAAGTTACACAACTCGTGGTCGCACAACTAAATATGCGATACTTTGTAAAAGATATTTACGCTACAGAGCTCGAGTTGACGAGACGGGAGTATCAGTCGTCAACAATGATACAATCAAATATGAAATAAAACCAGAAAAACTGAACCCTATACGGGGGTTGGGATTGTCTTTGTCAGTATAACCGAAGGGACCGAATCTCCGAATTACACCGACGAAAACGAGAACGCTACTCCGAAATGATCGGGACATTTCCATAAAAAAAAACTTGGAAAAACTTCCTACTTGAGAATACCCGACGTCAACTTGACTGGTGGAGTCCAACGGCGGTAAGCGCCGACTGGAAACTCCAATCCAAGGAACGCCTGTACCAGTATGTCAAAGCATGAATATACCATATTCGGCAGGGTCCTGTACCTCCTATGCAAAGCATGAATACACCACACTCGACAAAATCCAAATTACCTGGAGGAGAAAAAGCGAGAAAGGTAGTTTAGTGTCTTGCACGGGCGGTTGATCGGGAAATCCAGCGGTGACTGACACCGGGGGAAATCTCCAATCTAAGCGCAAATCGCGCAAAGCGACAATGCTCGCCCAAGATGGCGACACCATATGAGTGGAACGTATCCACCAGAGCTATATGTCACAAAAGTGTAAGGAATGTAACCAGAGGGTCTTGCTCCAAGATGGTGACATAATACTTCGGAGTCGGGCAATTCGTAAAGTGCCTGGATCCCAGGGTAGTACCATGACATCAACCGAGAGTCAACATGGTTGAAAACCAAAAAAAAATATCGGGAACTTACTTTGACTCCAACCGAGAGTCAACATGGTTGAAAAAAATGAACGAAATATTCACAGATACTGAGCGTTATATCTTAATCCTAAAGAAAAGAATGCAAGGGTTATGCACCTATGCACTAGAGTACGAGAAGAAAAAGAAAAAAAAGAAAAATGTTCACGTCATTTCAGATACTCCTATACCGGTATTCTTGGACGTGCGTCGGAAAACACCGACACTTCCAAAAAGAAACAACAGTAACACGACGTTCGTGACGATCACGTTGTACGTGAACAAAATCTGAAAAATCTGGAAGTAAAAATTGAGAAGGGTAGTTTAACGTCTTACGCGGACTATTTTTCAAAACCATAACAGCAGCGACATAAAGTTCGGGACGTAACTATCACGTCGTGAGAGAACAAAATCTTAAAAACCTAAAACTAAAAGTGAGAAGGGTAGTTTAATGTATTACACGGACTAATTCTCAATGCTGGTTCTATATACAATTCGGTAGCCGGGGGGGGAGTTAATTGACTAAACCGGGACTAAAGTTGTTGTTTACCCACGAGAAAAAATATTCCCACAAAAACGTAACTTGGTCAGGGCTCGACATGGTGACAACTGTCTGAGTTGCACCTCTAATGTTTACTGTAAACGTATGAAGTGACTCTACTACATTTCATTCAAAAAAAAGGGGGGAGAACACAATCGTTCTTCCAAACAAAAATCAAAATTGACCACAAAATTAACGTATGACTGATGAGGACGTTGGGTAACTAAGCCACCGCAACACCAATCTATACTTGGTCTACCTAAGCGATTTATTGGGTAGTTACTCCAATGGACCGATAAGTATACCCTCTAACTTCGCGTAAACTACTTCCTTAAATGTTCGATAAAAAAAAACGAAATTCGCGACTCCTACCATCATGCGTGATAAACAAAAAACCAACTAAAGACCTGATTACTTATGGGGTCTGTAATTTTACTCTATACGCTCGAGATACCGTTAAATAACTTCCTTTCCCCTAACGTCTTCAATCTAACTACATAATATCTAAACTTAACATTGATTAAATCGATACCTTAAAATTAATTACACCGAAACTCAACCTAAACTGCTAATTACACAATAAAAGAATAAAAGTTACACACAAGGAAAATATTCGAGGTCCTAATCACTTCTAAAGTCGTTGTGACTGTCATAAGAGAGGGCGGTTCGCGAAATCACGCGATCCTTCGCTTGCCGTGAGACCCACAATTAACAACAGAGACGCAGAACTCTAGTTTGGGTTGGGCCCGAATCTAAGGTGAAATTTAAGAAAGGCGCGATCAAATTTACAATGGCCTCTGGGATGAATGGATCAGATATACAAGTTCATCCCTAATTTTCTATTTATTTTCCAAATGTCGTAGAGGAGAGAGAAAAAAAAGGGGGGGGGAAAAAATACAAACTAATGATCGAATTGTCCTTCCGTGGACCGACAGATGTCCTAACTGCGTAGGCCGATGGTGGTCGATCTGTTATTCCCTAACAAGGTAAATTTCCCAGGTTGTTGTTTCGAGTTTAACCACTACTCCTGTACAAAGCTCCCTTTCCAAGAAGGTTCCTTTGGGGCAGATTATAAATCGCCAAACTACGAGAAGAAAAAAAAATATATGGGACGATAATGCGCCGAGGAATGGACTATGTCCACAAAATTACTCAATAACCCCGGGGTTTGGATCGACATCCAACACTGGATTGACGTCCAAAAAAATTTTATCTGACAGTGGAACTAGGTCCAGCCTGATAATACGATAACTCCATGAGAAGCGGGTTACTCTAAACAACTATCAACCAAACGCAACCGCACTACAACAATAAAATTCGATACAAAAAAAAGTCTCCTTACAGGGTGCGTTAGAAAAAAAAAGAACTTTCAAAAGAAAACTCTAACTTAATTCGACAAACTAAACTCCCAACTAAATTTAAAAAAGCCTTATTATAAATGTCGGTACGAAATTCAAAAAAAATTTGAAAAACGGCACGGTAAAAGTCGGTACTAAATTCAAAAAAAAATTTAAAGCCTTACGGTAAATGTCGATACTAAATTCAAAAAAAATTTAAAAGCCTTACGGTAAATGTCGATACTAAATTCAAAAAAAAATTTAAAAGCCTTACGGTAAATGTCGATACTAAATTCAAAAAAAAATTTAAAAGCCTTACGGTAAATGTCGATACTAAATTCAAAAAAATTCCAAAAGCTTTACCTTAAGGGTCGGTATTGAATTCAAAAAAAACTTGACGTAAATTAACTACGTGAAAGTCAAAAACAACCTTTTACGGGTCCACTAGGTGGATGCGTAAACTTCCAAACCGTACCTATAAACTAATTAGAAAATTTGAACTTCAAAATTAAGTTCACCAAAAAACATACTTAAATCCTAACCTGAACTTTAATCGGGGCTTGACTTCAAGTCCTTGGCATGCCATGCACCAGGTCTAACTCCTGCGGTATCTGACAGTACAAATGTGGTGTTCGAAAGTTTCTTATGAATAACAAAAGGTCCTACAAATTTTGGAGCTAACTTTGCATTAAAATGCTTCGATGCATCGGATAAAACATAATTACGTCTATACACGGTATCACCGACATCGAAATTCGACGGACGTCGTCTTAAATCATAAACAATTTTAGATTTCTCATAAGCGCTTTCTAATCTTTTGGTGATGTCATCGTAAACATCACCTAGTGCTAATGCACGTCGTTTAAGTTCGTCACGATCGGCAAATGTTATGTCTTTCAGCGTGTTCTGATCAGCTGTTTCGATACGCTGTCCACCGGACATGATCATCTCTCGACCGAAATTTGCGAAATACGGAGTCATTCCGATGACTTCATGCAGTGCAGTCCGTACTGCGCAAGCAACCTGGGGGAGATAGATATCCCAACTCTTATGATTATCGTTAACGTAAGAAGCTAACATAGTTTTTAAAACACGATTCACCCTTTCAACAGGATTCGCCTGGGGGTGGTAATATGCATTAAAGATAATTCGGGTATTATATTTCTGTATCATTTTTTGAAATTCCTTACTTCTAAATTGGACTCCGTTATCAGTCAAAATATACTGTGGGGCTCCAAACACTAACAAAACGTTATCTTCAAGTTTTTGAATGACCTGAGATGCGGTAGCTGTACGTAATGGATAAAATAATGCAAATTTGGTAAAACAATCCACAATCGATAAAATATGAGTGTAACCTTTAGTCGACCGAGGCAGTGGTCCAACTATATCGATGGATATCATTTGCCATGGCCTAGTTACTACGGGATGACGGGACATAAAACCACGGGGTTTTTGCTGTTCAGGCTTATGAGCCATACAAACTGGACACTTATTTACATAACGAGTAATATCGGTCTTCATCTTCGGCCAATAATACTCATGAGCTACTCGATCAAATGTTTTTAAAACTCCTAAATGACCGGAAGTAGGTTTATCGTGACACTCGGAAATGATTTTCTTTCTGCGAAATTTCGGAACTACTGTTCTCCATTGACACTCTCTATCCGATAGAGATGGATATCGAACTTTTACTTGTTTAAATAATTCGTCCTCAATAACTTGCCATTTCCTAAACTGAAGGGGGTCTCTTCTGACATTCTTCAACATTCGATAGTACCAACGATCGGTATGCGAGTTAATTAAGGGTTGGTCGTTATCTACTGGATTCTTTACTTTATCGGGTGACCTTCTAACTTGAACAGGGTCAACTAATACTGACGTTATTTCGGGAACAGTGCGCGATAAAGCGTCAGGGACTAAATGATCCTTTCCTTTTCGGTGGATGATTTTGAAATCGTACTGTTGTAACCTGAGAGCCCAACGACATAAACGTCCTGAGGGGTTTTCCAGATTATTTAACCAAATCAGGGAATGGTGGTCGGTAATGACCGTGAAATGTGAAGCTTCGAGATAGGGTCTTAATTTCTCTACTGCCCACAAAACTGCTAAACATTCTCGTTCCGTAACGGAATAATTTCGTTCATTACGAGTTAATGACCTACTAATATAACAAATGACTTGTTCTTTCTCGTCAATGGTTTGGCTGAGGACTCCTCCGAGTCCAAAACCGGATGCGTCTGTCTGTACGGTAAAGGGGACGCTAAAATCAGGGCACGATAGAATAGGGGCTGAAACTAAACAATTCTTAATAGTCGTAAACGCTACTTCACAAGGTTCATCCCAAATGAACTTGGAATTTTTTCTTAACAACGCTGTGAGCGGTGCAAGGATTGTTGAAAACTGCGGGATAAATCTGCGGTACCACGAAGCCATACCTATTAATTGCCGAATTTCTTTAACCGTACGAGGGGCTGGTATACGCGTAATTGCCGCTACCTTATCTGGATCTGCAAGTAATCCATTTGCGTTAATCACGTATCCTAAATATTTCAATTCGGGTTGACAAAAGTGACATTTGTCTTTCCCTAATGATAGACCTGCGGTACGTAACCGAGAAAAAACTTCCTGTAACACTTCAAGATGTTTTTCGAAGGTGGATGTACAGATGATGATGTCATCCAGGTATACGAATACAAAGGGTTCGAGATCGGGACCTAGAACTTGATCTATCAGCCTCATCCAAGTAGCAGGAGCATTATGAAGCCCGAAGGGCATCCTGGTGAATTGAAACAATCCACGTCCGGGTACTGTAAAGGCGGTATATTTTTTGGAATTTTCCTCGACAGGAATTTGCCAATACGCTGACTTAATGTCCAGGGACGTTATAAACCGTGCGTCTCGAAGACGATCTAAAATTGAGGATACATACGGGATGGGATACGCGTCCTTCTCGGATACTTGATTTAATTTTCTGAAATCGACACAAAATCGATATGATTTGTCTTTCTTTTTGACTAACAAAATGGGGTTTGACCAACCACTAGATGATCGTTCTATTACCCCTAACTTAAGCATGTGATCTAATTCTTTATCGATATGTGCCTGTACACTAGGGTTAACCGGATAATAACGCTGTTTAATCGGCATTGAGTCGGTTTTAATTACATGTTGCACTAGGTCAGTACAACCAAGTTCTTTAACCTTAGTCCGAAAATGTAGGTCAATGACCTTATCTAAACGCTGACGTTCCTCAACTGATAAATTGAAAAGATTTTCCAAGGGTGTTTTCTTGTCGGTAATTACAGATGTAACTTGGGGTTTCCCGAAATACCACGATTTGTTTTTCAAATCAGGGACGAAACCGATGGATTCCCAAAAATCTACACCTAAAATAAGTGCGTGTGAAAACTTTGGTACCACAATGACTGAAATATGGGCGACACGATGCTGTAATCTAATGGGTAATTGAGCTATCCCGATACTGTTTATAATTTCACCGTCTGCTACGGTACACTTTGGTCGTAACGTGGAGTCAAGTTGAATTTTTACACCGGTAGATTGTAAAATATTCCAACCTTCCTCGCCTAAAATCGTGTTGGTCGCTCCTGAGTCCAGGAGGGCTAAAATTTCACAACCGAGAACATTGACTCTTACATGGGGACGATTATCATGTCTTGAATCCTCTAATACATAATCTAATATAGTTTTAATTTTATCTTTACGTTTAGCTAACATCTTATGAAAATGGGTCGAATTTACAAACTTGCGGGAGTTCACTAGGTGACCACGTCCTAATGAGTCCCGGAAGAGTTTTCCGAACTCCTTCTACTCTGACTGGGGTTACAGTGGGGACAAGTTTTTGTTGTTTCATCTTTTCTCCCACAGCGATAACAATATATACGTTTCTGCGGAACGGTACAACGCGACGCTAAATGTCCTGTGCCACCACAATTCCAACAAGAATTATTACTTGAAGTTTTACTAAAAACTTCGACAGCGCTATTGCGACTTTTAAAAGTCGGTTTATTTACAGATCGTTTATTATTTCGTGATTTACTAAAAGACGTTGATTCGGCACGCGATGCGCGATCATTTTCTTGAGTCGGTACACTCAAGTGGGTATAAGCTACATCTGGTTCTAAGTCGTTTTTCCTCTTTGACGGCGGTGCGTAATTGGAAATGGTCAACCTACGCGCTTCGAGAATGCGCCCCAATTCAATGAGCCTGTCAAAAGACGTAATTTCGGTAAAACCTAACTGTGCAATATAAAATGGGTTTAAGTTTCGTAATGCGATACTTAATTGTCTTTCTTCCGATAATGGGATGACTAAGCGAGCAAACATTGTTTTTAACATTGCTACATACATTGCCAAATTTTCCTCGTTCCCTTGAGTTCTACGTGTAATTTCCTCAAGTAATCTGACGTCATAGTCAGCTGGTCGAAATTGTGCATTTAATAATACTACTAATTCTGACCAAGTAGATGCTTTATCTCTATTTGCGCGAAACCACAATAATGCTTTACCCTCGAACAGGTCAATCGCCTCTTCGAAGAGTTGACTTAAATTTACACGTCTAGCAACAATTAATTCATTGACTCTTTCTAAAAATGCAGTGATCGAAATACTTTTTGCTTCACCGGAAAACTTTAATCGCCACTTGACAACAGGTGTTGATTTCGTACAATAACTTTTCTGCCCTACCTCAACCGGAGGGGGGTTAATATTTAATGAAACTGGATTTGAAGTTACGATTACTTCTGGTTCTACTGGGGTCTCTCGACTAATTTCGGCCACGATATTCGATAATGAGTCTCGCTCCGTTCGAGAATTTGCTACAAATAAGCGGTACGCGGATCTACATTCTTCTAATTCGTCCATAACTGTTCGTTTTGAATTTTTGTCTTTTACTAAAAAGGGTTTTGATCGGGATAATCTATTAAAGTAATGTGCTAACTTCGTTTCTACCTCGATTTCTACGTTAGGTTCTTGGTCTCGTGAAACTTCCAAGCGACCAAGTAGTCTATGAAGAATCAATAAGCCGGCTCTTAATGCCACCAGATCTTCTGCAAAGGTAAACGGATACCACGCTAAAGCGTAACTTTCGCCTTCTTCTTCTTTATCAAGGGCTATTACTAATTCATCACGTAATTCTTTTACCGAACCGTGAAAAGGTAAACCTCTAATCTTTAATTCGTATTGGACCTCGTCCTTTCGCAACTTGTCCGGTACAATCCTGAATGCCATTATTAATCGAAATGAATAAATTTAATTAAATACAAAAAGAATTCGCGGAACACGACTCTACTTTGTTCTCTGAACAACTAATGGTAAACGGAAATACAATATTTGATCTTAAAATCGCGATAATTTTCACTTTTAAATTTAAATAGGGGGGCGTTATGGAATCTCGTTAGTCCATTCATGCGCGTCGGTACTATTTTAAAAATTGAAATCTTAATTCAAAACTTCGTGATTTACAAAATTTGACGTAATGTGCCAAAAGGGCTTTCTTGACAGCCGCCTAGTTGAACGCTAAATTATTTTTTTCAACTTACAAAAATTAATTCGGAATTTACTCGATTTACAACAAAAGGAAATTCGATACCATAACATGCCAAAAAGGCTTTATCGAGCCCCACGTTGGGCGCCAAATTATTATCCTGTTACACCACGTTCTGCATCTACGACACCTTTCCAACAGGTAATAAAAGGTTGGCTAGCTCAAAGTCGCGAAGGGGTGGGTTGGTGAATGGAATGAAAGGGTCGTGTGACGGCACGTCGCAAAGCGTGTGTTTCCTATCGACGACCGGGCAATCCTCGATCGCGATTCTAAAAATTGTCAAAATCGGTGTGAATAATTTACACGGGGGGGGAGTTAAGTCAAAATCGATGGGGTTAATATACACGAGGGAGTTTAAATGGGCGCCACGCATACGAAGAACTGAATCTCTTTGAAGGGGACTGGTTATCACACCTTCCAAGCTGGTACGCGACAACTTGATGATCTTACAGCGAATTCTCACTCCGGAAAAACCTCGCTCAATGACCTTACCTTTACAGGAGGCGAACTTTCCGTTGGTGAAAATAGCTAAATAAACATTAACACAACAATAATAATAACACACAAAGTTGGGAAATAAAATGTATTAAATAAAATAATATCAGGGGGGAGTTGACAAAGTTTACACAAGATACTATCAAATTTACATGTCTTGTATAAAAATAAATATGTACAGTTGACGGAGCCTTTCCGTGTGGTTTCCGTTGCGAAACTAATATTCGTAAAACAATTACTCTTACAAAAATACAAAAGGTTAATTTGCATGAAAGGGGGGCGTATTGAATACAGCACTCCACCAAAATAAATAGTTACTTAAGCGCAACTTGATAATATTCAAAACTATGATTCATAAAATTGATCATGGAACTTAATCAATGCAATTGATCATCAAAATTCCCAACAACGGGACAAACAAACTTTAGCTACAATACTAAACTTGAAACGTTACGTTAAATTGCTTGGTTACATTCGGAACGCTCGAATGGCTTGGCAAAAGTTACGTTAATAATAGATAATAATATTAAGTTAAATAAAAGGTATACAAAATGGTTGCGATATCGACTTCCGGGGTTGAACTGAACGTTCATAAACACAAATAATGGTCCATAGGACCAATTAACATCACAATCTTAAAAATATAAAAAGGTTTCTTACTTAATGTGGGTGGTTGATGTTCGACCTCTAGGTAAAGTCGATGACGAGTCCTTCGGGAGTGAGATTCGTCTGCAGAATAGAGCTGAAAGCGATGTCTCAAACCATACCAGAAGGTCAGCGGAGTAACCAGCTTCCAAAACCTCTTTAAATCGAAAGGTGGTGAAGTAACGGGGTGGTTCACGCACTATATTACGCGAATTTCCTTCGTATACAATTAAATTAATATACTTCACTTAAGTTCGTTATTCGCGAAATGACAATTAATTCAAGCCGGTACTGTCTAATTAAAAAAATGTCAATATGGTGTTTGATAAAAACAACGATTGGAATGCGCACATGTGTTCGAAGTGCAGCACCTGTTTTGTATTATTCGATAAAAGCAATGCTACGTAATTGCCTTAAGAGCGGCAAGCAATACCTCGTCGTGATGAAACGTGATAAACAGATGGTATAACAAAAAGTCCGATAATTGATTAATTGTTTAACAACAATTAACGTATTGTTGTCCGATAAAATATTAATTGTTTAACAACAATTGACGTATTGTTGTCCGATAAAATATTAATTGTTTAACAACAATTGACGTATTGTTGTCCGATAAAATATTAATTGTTTAACAACAATTGACGTATTGTTGTCCGATAAAATATTAATTGTTTAACAACAATAGGCGATATGAATGTTCGATAAATATTAATTGGTTATTAACGATAGACGGTATGAATGTTCGATAAATATTAATTGTTTAACCACAATAGACGATATGAATGTTCGATCAATATTAATTGTTTAACCACAATAGACGATATGAATGTTCGATAAATATTAATTGTTTATTAACGATAGACGGTATGAATGTTCGATAATTATTAATTGGTTATTAACGATAGACGGTATGAATGTTCGATAAACATTAATTGTTTATTAACGATAGACGGTATGAATGTTCGATAATACCTGCAGTTGACACTCACTAATTTTTAGCACCAATGACTTGTATTTATTTAAAGACCTCAAAAAAAATGTGAGACCTCGATATTTTAATTCCGCTTTTGGAAGCGCTAAGATACGAAAAAGGTAGTATCAGATTCCAAGTGAATCTCTCCGAATATGCAATTTGCAGCTCAATTTATGCATTCTCCCTACTCTGATCTGGGATTTTTCCCACTTACTGATTGATTTGGACCCTGGTAATTGGGTCCTATAAATTTAGAAAGAAGGGAGACGTGATTTAATTGGATCAATGCCTAGAGTGTGAGGGCACACTTTCTTCTTTCTCCATGTAAAGTGTATCGAGAAGTTTGGTACGACACGTGCGAGCAAAACAATTTTTTGCTCGTCTGGTTGGACGAGAAAGGTCTAACTTTTGCACTTTTTACTTGTTTTTATCGAAGTCTGTAATTTCGAAATCGCTATCCTTTCCATGTTAAACCCGAGCACATTTGGCCGCTTATCTGCACATGGTCGAGATAGCAAAACAAAAGGCATTGATTCTCACGAGGTTCAAACATGCACGTGTGTGTCCTTGTATTGACAACTGGCTCGTGATTATAGATCGTATGAAAGTGTCTCTCGATCCTACCTAAACTTTATAGTAATGCATTTGCCTATATTGACGTTTAGTTTGCAACGTTATAGAATAGAGAATTTATTGCCGATGAGGTGAATTATGGATTAATGCTACGTCAACATTATTAACACTTCCTCATCTACCGTATGGTTCATTGTACGTGTATTAAAATATTTGATGATACTTTCCTAACTATACAATTCTTAAGATTATTGTGCATTTGCAAAACGTAAATTTATTAGTTGATCGAATGTTTCAATCTTTTATATTTACAACCCGACCTAAAAATGTTTTCTCAAAGAGTAATTTTCAACGGATCGATTCGAAATTTAAAATATAAGTTTAATAGATCATAAACGCAAAATCTAAAGATGCGCCCGATGCGCGGAATAAGGTGACAATGTATTGATTTATCTTTTCTATATTTATTTATAGAGAATGAAATAATATTAGGTCCTTATTTGCTATAAATTTACAATATATTCCATTTGATTTACGAGCTTTTCAATCAAGCTGAACTTAATAAATGGTTTAAAAACAAAAATAAGTTCCTACGTATAGTTTTTTTGTTGCTTTTATTTAAAAACCTTTTTTTATTTCATGCTGAGAGGATTCTAAAAATTATTTATATATATCCCAGATAGAAAATGGTTTCATTGTAAGTATAATCAATACTACTATTAATATTATATTATGATAAAATACATAAATTATTAGATCGTGAAAAGCATTAAATTAAAGTTTAATGAACATTGAATAACATAATATAATTATATGTACAATGAGAAAATTTCATTATATATTTATTTATGATTATTTTTTTACAATTTTAAAAGCAGTCATCAAGAAGTTAATTTTGGTTTTGAGGAAACATTATTTACAGGAACCCGTTTAATATTCAACATATAAATGTTTTATGAATTACACCTTCAGTGTAAACTTCAATTACAATTAGGTATTCTAGCTGACCCACCTAAATTTTTGATTTGATTTCAAATTTTATTTCAAGACATAAACGTCACATGCGAGTTTAATCTTCTGTATTTTTAATAAATTTCAATTTTGTATCTTCAACTACTACCTAGTAGTAATTTAGTAAACGGAGTTACAAAGCCCAAACCCAATACTACTTCGATGATATTGAAATTCACATTGCTTAACATCTGTTCACGATAAGTTACATTTACATTTTTGCTTATGATGTGGTTTAGGAAACTTTTTGTAAATCATTTATTGTAATTTCAATAGCAGTCACGAACGCCTGTGTTCGTGTAACGTTTTTTATTAAACAATGTAACTGTTTTTATTTTATTTATCAGTTTGGTAACACCTCATGGCGCCCAAAACCGAAACACAACTTTTTTATAATATTAGAACCCAACGTTACTGCGACTGTGTACAAGTAAGTTTTCGGAGTCAATGTATTGAATATGCTGCGAAAATAAGGGGAAGTTTTTTCAAAACTGACAAATACAAAGCTCTTAGGTGATGATAGATAGTGTGTATCGACGTGGCCTCGTGGCATCCATCGTTGGACATAAACACTCCATTCCTCTCTATTTTCTGCTCCTTGGATTCAGTCGTGCCCTACAAATTTTACAAATAATTTTCGGCCTATTCGCTGAATCCATCGATTGTCTTCGATGTGTGACTTCAATCATAAGTCTTTCCATAGCTTTTTGCACAACTTTTAGTTTTGTTATGATACCATTATTGAGGGCCCACATTTCAGTACCATAAGTTAGTACCGGTACTGATCAAAAGTTGGTGCTTTTAGTATGTTCTCGAGTTTTTGTCTTCCCCAGAATCGTTGCGGCAGACTGATTTGGAATCAGTATGGGATTCTAAGATACTTTCTCTGCCCACCTGGGGTAGTTTCGTTTGAAAAACGACATTCTCCATTTAATATGAAAGTGTGGAGAGTGCAGTTTTAGCCTTCTGCAGGGTTGTATTCAGTCAGGACAACCCACGTTGTTTACACGGAAAAAGTTAAGCAACTATATAAAAAATTTGTAAAGCTCGGTTTGTTCTCGTAAATAATGCTTCCTATAATAACGAAAGCGGTAACACTCGATAATTATTGTATTGATAATTAAATTCAAAGTTTTGTTTAAATTGCAATGCAATTTATTAGAATTTAATTAAGAAAACAATTCAATTACTTCCATTATAATGTAATGTTCATTTTAATTACAAGGTTTGTAACGATATTGTAATACACTAATACTATTACATTATTAGTATTGGAACATAAGGGTTAGAAACTTGATAATATAATATTGAATGAAACAGAAAATCAATAGAAAACACTTATCATTTATTATTAAAATGTCACAGTTTTTTATTTTAAGGTTTTAGCAAAAATTCGGATAGGTAGGTTTAGTTTCTAAAAAGACAGCAATTCTTTGATATTTTCTAACGAAATTGTTTTTCTTTCATAAAATTTACATAGCGGTTATAATACAGATAAATTGAGATTGTAATTCGAGGGTGAACAAACTGCGTCGTGTAATTTACACGCAACTGATAATTTGAGTTTTTAATATTTTTTTTTATTCCGGCTAAATTAAATTTAAAAATTTTCCCCTTTCCCCAAGCTAACTTTAAATTGAACCAAGGAAACAATTAATCTGTATTTATTTCAGCGTCAACAGCTTGCGCATGACAAGCCAACATTATAATAGAAAGTTGATAAATTTGAAAAGTAATAAATCAAAATTTGTCATTGAAGTAAAAGCACAAATAATAATGTAAAAATTTTCAATATGTGACTGCGATATACTTCAAGGCACAATATAACATATTTTACTCAATAAAAAAAGAATTTTGTTACCCTACAGAATAATTGTTTCTGATAACAACAAATCAACCAATGAAATCTATTTTAAACAAAGGCAAACTAATCATAATAAACATCAGAATGTATGACAATTGAGTAATTTTTCACAATTATTGTTAAATACAAATTAGTCACGAAGTCCTCTTTGTTACAATAAAATAATAAATAAGATATGTTTGAAAACACCAACATACAATTAAAAGCACAAATACCTTTATGAAGGTCGGGCTTTCAGTTAATGAAAAACCAATAAACATTCAGGAATTATTAAATTTTTATATATTTTATTTTTAACAATTATACATAAAATTAGTCACGACATCCTTTTTGTTACACTAAAATTATAATTATGTAAAGTTTGAAAAAACCAACATACAATTAAAAGCACAAATACCTTTATGAAGGTCGAGCTTTCAGTTAATGAAAAACCAATAAACCTTCAGTAATTATAAAAAATTTTATATTTCATGTAAGTGAAAAGTAATGGAAAACTTGAGTAATAAAAAGGAAACTTCAAAGAAATTTATAATTTATGTTTATTTTATATGAATTACTTTTGATTGGATATTAGGAAGCACTTGAGTCAATTTCTGTCAAAACGAAGTTTCCAAGGTTTACTTTCATAATATAAATTAATGAACGTGCAACATAGCACATATTGATACTCTTGCACGAGCAATCATTAATTAATTTTTCTTACCTAAAACAAAGTTATTTTTCTTTATAAATTTGACAGCTGTCAATAATACCTATGTAGTACTTACACCCTACCGTCGTACAACCATCAAAAATATATATACTCATTTTGGACTATTCTGCAATATATGCTGAATGAGTTAGCCGTTCATAGGATATTTACATGTAAAAACTTATTTATGCAAATTCCTGCTTCCCTAATTATTTTAGAAAAAAAATGAAAGACACAAAAATCATGCAGAAAAATAAACTACAAATGATAAAAGAATTATTTTCATCTAGCTTTTACTTAAAAGTGGCAAAAAATGCTTTTGAAATTGTTCAAATTTTCATTTATCAGACTAGCCATGAAAGTTTCAAAGGTAATTATTTTTGATAAGTATTAAAAAACAATTGCACTTTGTTTACAGTTTTGCACTTTATTAAATTTAAATTTCATAAAAT
Source organism: Podabrus alpinus (assembly GCA_932274525.1). Lineage (NCBI taxonomy): Eukaryota > Metazoa > Arthropoda > Insecta > Coleoptera > Cantharidae > Podabrus > Podabrus alpinus. The sequence continues at coordinate 160,606,264 of OW026451.1, forward strand.
GGAAGCAAAGTACACAATTAGTGAAAAAAATCAATTTTTAAAACTATATTACTCTGGAAACAGTATACGTATGGTACGAGATCTCTTTGCTGGTTTATACCCAGAAAGACCAATCCCTACTTATTCGACAATTAAAAATGTAATTGATAATCAAAATCAATATGGATCTGTATTTAAGCCGTCATTCAAGACCTGCAGAAATAAAAGAAGAAATTTAGAAGAAATCAATATTGGTGAAGCTCCAGGTACCGATATCGAAACAAATGTAATTGCTGCCGTAGTGAATAATCCTTGTATCAGTACAATAACAATTGGTGCGGAGTTAAATATTCATCACACTACGGCGTTCAAAATTATAAAAAAACATAAATTTATATCTTATAAGTTCCAAAACCATCAAGAAATTTTTGAAGAGGATATGTACAAAAGAATGATTTTCTGTGAAAGCATTACCGAGAAGGCCAATTTGGATAGAAATTTTATTAAAAATATTTGTTTTACCGATGAGACAACGTTTAGTATTAACGGGGAACCAAATGTTCAAAATTATCGGTTTTGGTCCACCGAAAATCCTCATTTAATGATCAACAATCGTTCACAGTATCGCCAAACTGTAAATGTTTGGGCAGGGATATTAGGAGCAAACATCATCGGACCATTTTTTATTGATGGAAATTTGAATGGACTAAAATATCTAGAAATGTTACAAAACGAAATTGGACCGGCAATTGATATTGTGGCAGGAGAAAATAACGTAATCTACTATCAACAAGACGGATGTCCGGCACATTATACTAGAGATGTAACCAATTATTTAAATGAATGTTATCCCAATTCTTGGATAGGACGCAATGGACCAATAAACTGGCCAGCTCGGTCACCAGACTTGGCTCCAAATGACTTTTTTTTGTGGGGTCATTTAAAATCTAAAATTTATGGTGAACGATACCAAAGTATTGATTCATTAAAAAATAAAATTGTGGAGGAGTGTGGCAATATTACCGAAAGACAACTTGCGAATGTACGATGTAACTTTTATGATAGACTTGGTTTTTGTTTAGCTGAATATGGAAACCTGTTTGAACATTTGCTGTAAATTTAATTATTTCTTAATGGTTGTAATTGTTTATTATTAATAATTTATGTAATAAATAAATTAAATTGAATTTATTTCATGGCTAGTCTGATAAATGAAAATTTGAACAATTTCAAAAGCATTTTTTGCCACTTTAAGTAAAAGCTAGATGAAAATAATTCTTTTATCATTTGTAATTTATTTTTCTGCATGATTTTTGTGTCTTTCATTTTTTTTCTAAAATAATTAGGGAAGCAGGAATTTGCATAAATAAGTTTTTACATGTAAATATCCTATGAACGGCTAACTCATTCAACACCCGGTATACTGCAAAATTCTTTTCAGCACATAATTGAAAAAAATGTCTAATGTCAATGATCGATTTTATTTAAATCTGATTTAAAACGTTCCGTTTATTCTTTTTTTAATATGCCGAATTAAAACTTTTTGATGTATTGCGATGTTTTCAAAAATTACTTTACAAGATAGAAAAACATAAATTAAGAACAGCATGTTTATGTCATAAACTTGCTTCAACTTCAAAAGAAATTAATTTAAATTTATGGCAAAATTTGGGTCATAATATGTAAATAATGAATTTGAAGTAATAAAAAGTGAAAACAGCAGGAGTGGTAGAGATTCTAAACAAGGAGGCGGACACCGCAAACTATTAAAATTCAAATAGACGGGGTTTAGACTACTAACTGCTGAACACTGACAGTTATTTTTGTTAAGATGCTTGGTTTTTAATATGACTACTAACTAAAAAGTCTGCGTTTCCCCGGTAGCAAAACAGGCGTCAATGCGATTACATTGAAATGTAATCTTCATTGCATCCAACTCTGATTTGATTGGATATTTTAATGAAAGGAATGCAGAACATTTGATTCAATCTTGCCGGAAAAAGGTTAGAATACATTTTTATTTTTAAAGTTTATAACGAATTAATCGAAATCGAAATAAACGCAAAAATCTTTCTGTTCCGTTCAAAGAACGAACTGGTGAGAAGCCTCCTTTAAAGCAATTTTTTTAATTTCTACCTTCGAATGGCTATAACAAGGAAATTGATTTTTCGATGTTACTGGTTAAGATCTTTTTTAAAGAGCGTTAAGATGTCTGTAAGCTCGTATATAACCTTTTATTGTCTAAAATTAACATCCTTCGAGTTATGAATCAAATTTTGTAAAGTAACGTTAAATTTTTTTATTGCAAACCCCGGATCTGTTAAACGAAATGTTTTACAAAAAAATGGATGATCCTTTTGGACAGAAAGTTTACCGAGCTATAACTTTACTCTGGTAAACTATTTTGAAAAACCAATTCCAGAAAATAAAGCAAATAAAATATGTAAAACCGTAAAATGCTAATGAACTACGGAATTCTCATATCAAAAACGCGTTATGGTAACAATGAACGTCGATATAATTTTTTCTATCTTGGGGAAAACCGGAAAATTCAACATTTTTAAAGATACGCCTTAAAATATAAAACAAAATAGATCAACAAAGCAATTAACTCTCACAATTAATTATAAATCTCAGGCAAAGCATCTCTTTATTTTCTATGGAAAATAACCCAGGTTAAAAGATAACCCGAAACTGAACAACTGGGCCTAAGGGGGGCGGAAAACTGCGCCAGAGGAATTCCGTAGCAACAAGTAAATTTTAACTTCAATTTTCACGAAACCCTTCATTTTAAGAAAATATTTTCCTAGAAAAAAAAGTAAGCAAGATGCTTAAGTTAATAATCCTGGAGGGTGGGCGAGAGTAGCCTGAAGCCCTCCGTTATCAGCGCCTTTAACCTCCTCTCATATTTTCAAGTTTCAAGAATCTATGGTTAAAATTATAACCATAGAAACTACAACTAAAAAGCATTGTATTTGATCGGAGATTAGCTTAATAATAACTACATAATGGTTTACTCATAGAATAAGCTTAATTTTCAGAAAATTGATAAATAGCTTTAATAATGCACCGGTTTAACAAATTTACTTTATTGATACTAAGAGCTAGTTTAAGACGCAGATAATTACAAAATCTAGTTTGGAACTTCTTAATCTTAAACCGAAACCGAATCAAAATTTATTTATTTTCACTAATATTTTTTAAACCAAGAAGAAGGTCAAATAACATTTTAAAGCCAAAATCCAGGGTGTGGCAACTGCCCTCCGTGCTCCCCCCCCCCTGGATCTTCAAAATTTTAACTAGTGTCGAATAAATACAGATGTTGAGTAGCAACTGTGAATAAGTTATATACTAAATTGCATGCATTATTAACAAGCGGTTTTAGTTTTTCTTTGAAATGGCTCGGTTTTTAGTTCACTATGAAAAAAGAAACAAAAGTTTACTGCATTAAAGTTGTAACCTGGGAAATTTGCTAGATCGAAAAATAACGTCTAATTTTTCGTAAACTGTTTTGTTGAAAAGATACTGGGTTTTCATGAAAAACAAAATAAATAAAAGTTCGATTTTTTAACATTTATGTATTCACTTAATTTGATCAATAACTCGAAAGTTGTTGATTTTAGAAAGTGAAATATTAAAATCCAGTTTATAGATAATTTCACGTTCTTTAAAAACTAACTAAACAAAAACTTAATAGTTTCGGTACTATGGCCATTTAAACGGAGAAATTAAATCCGTTTCTTTAAGAGGGTTACCTCTTAAAAATTTTGATTAATATTACTTGAAAATTGTGAATATTATGACAAAAAGCTTAGATAATATCTATTTGTCCATTTTATCACTTTCTTCAGGACCTTGACCATGCTTTGTAGTCCGTAGTAATAGAATTACTGTAGCACAAGGAGTATTAATAAACTTTTAAATTTAATCCTACTATTTTTAATTATGGTTTTGTGCGCGCATAAAAAGTAACGTTACAATCGTAATGAACACAATCAGTCCAACTATGTATCCAAAATGTTAAATATAACGTGCCCGTTAAGTCAAGGTTATCCAATTTGTTATGTTATTTATTAAATGATTGTAATGTTTTACCTTTTATCGATAACGTTAGACGTTTAGTTATCAGATACGTAGTAAGAATTTAATAAATAACATAACAAGTTGGATAAAATTGACGTAACGGGCACGTTATATTTAACATTTTGGATACTAGTTGGACTGATTAATACGGATAAAAAGATGTTACATTGTTTTTTCGTAACAATGATCGTGTATAAGTTTTATGTAGTAATATGCACTCCTTCTGAAGCGTCCTTTTTGTCAACAAATTAATATTTGAACAGAATCTGTGATCATAAATGGTGGCCCACTATAAGGTGCTAAGAAGCCATGGCACTACCGTAACACACCAGCTTCAAGAATTTCTTTTTTAAATTGTTTAAAAATTTATATTTCACAGTAAGATTAGAGTTGACCAGTAAACTACATGTAAACCGAAGGGGTCTGGAGGGTAGGGAATACCCCCCAGGTTGTGGAATTTCTAGAAAAATAACGAAAGACATTGAGATTAAAGAATAAGAGATATATGTTGCGAGATCGAGAAGTATTTTCGATTTTATACAACTTTTAAGATTTCAAAATTTTCATCACATATTCCTGGGGTGTATTCCATACCTCACAGACCCACGGTGCTTGTTCGGAAAACAAGCAAAAACAAGGTTGATCTATTGCTAAGAAAATAAACATTTTACGTTAGATTTTATTAGTAACAATTACAAAAATTAATGTAGGTATAAATAAAATTTATTGCGTTCCAAAAATCTATGCGTTGTTTATATATTACTCCCAACCTATAAAGGGGCTGAGTAAATTACAAAGTAATAAAGTTCGATTTTTTAAACTAACAAATATGGAGCAGTGACATAATTATGATGTGAAAAACCTAAAAGGACATTTTGGTTAGTCGTTCTAAAATTCTCTTACGAAGAAGGTCATGTATGTATAATAACAGTTCTTAGTAATTTAAAATCCAAGTTCTATTTCATGCCCTTTTTCCAATGTTTTATCTCCGAGCAACACCCTTTTGTGGTGTTACACCCTACAAATCCTTTTGTATTGGATTCGTGAAGTTTGTTCAATTCCATATGATAAAATAACTGACTGCTAACTGATAAAATAAGGATGTAACTTATCTAGAGGCGAGCCAGTTCAGCGTTTTGATAGAATATCAAAACAAATAAATAAGATTGGGCATAATTTTATTAAATACGATTATTTCGATAAAACGCTTTCCACACAAATTATGAATTTAATCTCGTGGCATTCAATAATCACATAAACGAACTTACTAATATAATTTAATCATAGGTTCCAAGTCTTAAAAGTCAATAAACTAGAAAATTTGAAAAATTCCTACACCCGTAAATATGAAATGTTGAATCAATTTTGAAATTGAAAATATTGCCGTTAAATTTACAAATTAACAGAAATAAATTAATTGCTGTCTTGTTGTTTTAACACTCCATTGCATTTAAATAAATTTTTCCTTACAAAATACATTATCCTTAAAACTTAAAGATTTCTTAATTTTATTGAGTCCGGATTATCGTGGGCTTGGTTTATCGAGGTTGCACTGTTTTTCGAGTTTTAATGTTTAGCGGATGGCTGATGTTTTACTGTCAAAAGTACATAAAATAGTACGCTGTATTTGAAAATAAAGGAATTTTTAGTTCGTTTCCTTGATAATTTGATGGTGCTTTCTACGTCCATACCAAATTAATCACTCACTGTAACACCAAAACTTAATTAACTTTCGGAAGAAATAAGTGAAAGGGTACGAAGTATGAATTGCTTTCTTTTGCTTAAAATGCAATTCTAATTTTGAAAGTATCACAAGCAGAATATCAGAAAACAGCTATAAAACCGGAGTTGTACGTATATTAAAATAAAATATCAGAACACCCATCAGATACATGCGGGGCCCTTTTTAAGGTTTTTGATTTTGAACACCGAATCTACTTTTGTACAAAATTCTACCTATGCTAATGTAAAACCATCTATCATTGCGGAGATAAAATTATTGATCTTGAACTCAAAAAAGAGCGAAAAACTCGATATGTTATTTAATCAACAAAGTGGAGGATATCATTAGACCAATTTCGGAAAATCAATGGGTTATAGATATCAATTTTGGCTGAAATTCGATGTAATTTGCGTCTTTTGTTAATAGAAAAATAGAATTCATAATCAACGACGTCAAAAATTCCTGGATACCATTAAAGTTGAAATCTGGAATCGTTTTGGTCAGCCATTCAAAAAAGTATGCACGAAAATTATTTAAATCTGCAATTTACAGATTAAAATTTATGAGGTAGGAATATTTCATATTTGCTGATTTAATAATTTTACAATAAGGATTTTATTGACGATAAATTAACACGAAGAGCGCCATTTTAATTATTATTACAGTAGATATTGTGCGTAGTTATAATTTTATTTTATTTTAAGTGTTATCGATTATTTCAAAATTATTAATTATATGAGATACTTAGCTAAAGTTCGAGTGATTTTAACTAACGCTCATTAATTCAAAAATTAGTATTTGTGAAAACCAAATAGATGTAATTGCAGGTTATAAGCAAATCAATGGCGTTTCCACAATTGGGACAAACAAAGCGATTTTATATTGACATTTAAATGCTACGACTCTTAAATTAAATAATTAATATTTCAATAACAAAATACCAATGATCATTTAAGAGGATTTTTGCTTCCTTGGCGTTGATCACAAATTTCCAGATTGTAAAACAAATAAGACTGTAAAAATCAGTTTCATATTATTTCTTTAGGTAGATTGGTAGTTAAATGTAAATTTTATAGTGGGGTGAGATTGGCCACCTGTGGTCTCAGAAAGTTTTATTAATGTTTTTTATTACCTCAACAGCTTGTCAGTTTTCTGCTAGTGGAACAAACTCATTGTAAGTAGCCACTTTATCTCCAATAAAACCGCTTTGATTTTTTTTAGTTCCTGAAAATTTCCTTTCTTTTTTATACCGTAAATAAGTGTTTTCAGTATCCGCAATAACGTTGCCAGTCAACCTACTCATGCGATTAAGTTATAAACTTTATGAGCGCTAAGCGTGGTTTCAAATCTAATATGGGAAGTTTCGGTTTGTATTTCTAGTACTTCATGAAATGAGCATAATAAACCACTATTGCTTTCTGGTTTCAATTATGTGAAATTGAATTTTATTTTATTAAATTAAATATTCTAGCCATCCAATATGAATACAAAAGTACCTATTTGAGATCTACCTATTAAACAATGGAAATGTTCGTAAAAATCTGGGCGACGCAATATTACAACAGCTGCCCAAGGCATCTTTTTTTGCCATAGTTCATAAACAATCCAAACTTACAACATGTTAGATCCAATCTAAACAGTCCCGAAACCAAAAGTTTTATTAATATCACAAAGAAACAATCCCGTATCTGCTATGAAAATGTTTCTCGCCTCATATATCTTAAGACCTTGAAGAGATGTTAAGATGAGGTATGCAGTGAATTTTAAAGTATCCATTTTTGTTTTATAATAAAGCAACCAACAATTTTCAATTACTTTACTTTCAGTTTTAGAGTAATAACATTTATAATGTAATAATAAATTATTATAATCTAATTAAAATGAAATATAATAATGAAATTAATTTTCCGGATTTTAATAAATCAAATTTTCTTTCAATAAAGTTATAAAGCACTTCATTGGTAGATAATTAAACTGCATTTAAAATTCATTAATGCAATAAATAATTACCTAAGGTTAAAAATTTTAATTGCGGATATCAATTTTTAAATTAAAAATTAATTCAAAAAAATTTAATTAAAAGGTTGAATGGCAGATATTATTTATTATTTTATAGCCCAATTTTAGGGGCATTAAAGTTCAGACCAATTTCATGAGAATCTTTATACTCAAACCAATTACATTCTAGTTATACCACAGAAATAGGTTACCTTTAGAAAAGCGATAAGGTAAGAAAACTGTACCTACACAATTTTCAAAGTACGCTAATCTTTCAAGTATTTAAATTAATGGAAAATTGAAAGTTTTGCGTTTTTCAATTACGCTTTAGTAGAAACAAAAAAAGTTTTTTATTACCTCTAACGAGCAAAACCATATAAAATCTGTATTTTCCGGAAATTAATTTAAAATTAAAATTTGGGAAACGAATAAATCACATCGGAATGAATTAAATCATATTTTATTGCTCTTTTTTACTAAAATATATTCATAAATAATTTAAATTCGCGCTAAAGTTAATTTTGTATAATTTTTCACAAAACAAAAATAACTCTGAATGTTACTGAAATTTATTTCCACAATTTGGAAAGGTGAAGAAGAGCGTTGCATGTAATTAATGTCTTAATAGCCCATAAGTTATTCCTCTGAAATTTTTGAAGTGTTTAAAGGTTGCTCATAAAATTTGACACAGCGGCAAAATCCTCATTGTCAGTCTATTCATAACAGCTAAATAAATGGAAGTTCAGAAAATTTGACGTCTACAATTAATTTAACCGTCACTCATTTTAATTCTTGGTTTTCTGTTCGTGGCGTTTGAAAATATAATAATTTTTGTATGAAAATTTGTAGTGCCTCTGAAGGTTTTGAAAAAATTAAAAAGGGGAAGTACCGAAAATTAACAAGGAATAGCGATTTTCTGAATGCATCCAGATCATTTAAATTTGCTGATTTAGGAAAATAAATTTAAAAAGACAAACGTTGGCGTTTCAAAAATAATAGCTTGGTCTGGATTGGTCACCTGTCTCACGAAAAGCCATAAATATCGAAAACCTGTAATTTCCAAACAGAACTTCTACCGTCGATTCAATTACTTGTGTTCTCCCAGAACATTGCACGTTACACGGTAGTAAATCAATTAATATGTGTCAAAATATGAATTAACAATTCGCTATTTATGTAAGTTGCGAGATGAAAAGAAGAAAGGTAATAAATAATTGTTAACGAAAAATGAGATACTTGAAATTGCAAGAAAAGAACTAAAGTGTTAAAAGCACGTATGGGAATCTCATCACGAAATATGTGATTGTGAGTAGTGTGAATGTTGTAGGGAAGAAAGGCTAGCTTAGACAATACATGAATAAATGTATAGACGTAACTGAAGCAAAAGAGAAAAAAGAAGTTGTGGGAATAATGATTACAGAGGTTCGAATAAATTGCTGTTTAATTTTTGCCAAAATTTTGATTCAAAATTAATTTAACCGGGTTTCCCGCTATCGTTATTATCATTTAAATTTAATCTGATGCTCTTTCTTGTGTGTATATACGTGCGTGTGTGACTTTTCTTGCTTTTCAATTTTCGTGCCCTAATTTAAGGATTTGCGGCTTTTATCTAACAAATTTGTTTACTTTAGGTACCGCTCCAGAAATTATACCCTGTTAAATTCTATAAAATAAACAAACTAGAAACTTGATTACAAATAAAATTAAACTTTTATTACAAGTTAACACTTGATCGCTTTTTTTTTATATAAAATGAAATCTATAATACGGGACCTTAATTACAAAAAAAAGTGAGTAGTATGTGATTTATTATAAGGGTTGAAATCTAATAACCTTTTAAAAGCATTTCGAAAGAGAAAAATTGTCGCTTTATTATTATTGGCACATTTCAGTTCAAAACATTAATATACTCACCACTCAAAAATTTTTAATTGTTTTGTTATCTAATTAACCCTGGTTATCGATGGCCTCCCTAAGTCTAACAAAAATTATTTAACACAACACACAAATTTTGATTAATTGCACTAATAAAACACTCAATTTTTGCGCACTGAACGAACGCTGAAAAAGGACTAATTTAAAAAAAATTTATTCCATAGAATCGTAGTTCCCACAATTTAAAAATGATAAAATAATTACAAGAACAAAAAAATGTTAAATAATTTGTTGAACTTGAACAACTTTTAAGTTCAATTAAATTGTCGGAAATTCGTGTTAAATTAAGCACATAAGGTGAGAAAACCGGTAAATTATGTGCTATAAGCTGTCATCGCCGATACTTTTCTCGACTCGATATTTACCGTTTAAAAAGCTCGACCAGCCAAGTTAGCGTAAGATCCGTACTTTACGAGAAAGCTTTCGGTATTGACTGCAGCGCCTCAAAGCGGTAACCGATCCTGGACGAAATTAAACGACAGGACTCGAAATCCTGCGACTTATTGATGTGAGAACCAGCCCTTTTTGACAGGGGTTTTCAAAATTTTAGGGTAGTTTGTAATTTGCTACTATTTTATTGAATTTAAGGGTGGTAAATTACAATTTGCATGTTTTGCTATTTCGGGGTTTTCTGCTGAATTTCATCGCCTTCGTTTCGCTGATTTACTTAATATACTGCATTTAATTTTCGATACAAATTAAAAGCTACAAAGTTTCACGCTTTGTTAAATTTTAAAATTAAGATTTTAACAAAAGGAAAGCTCTCAAAGGTTTCTTTACTGAATCAATTTATTATTAACTACATACTAACAAACTACAAAAAATTAACTAATTAATTTTTTGCATGAAATATCGGTATGGAAAATATACGAAACATTTACCGAATTTTCACCAACAGCATCAGATTAACAACGAATATAATTAATTAAACTTAAGAAAAACAATAGCATATATTTTTTATGCAACTACAATTCAAGTAGTAATGTGTTACATTTATTAAAAGGCATTCTCACATTTGGGCGTAATAGAGTCATCAGTGTTCAATAAATTGATTAGGCATCGATATTCTTTCTATATTATTAAACTTCATGTTACATAATAATTATATAAATAAACAATAACCTTTAAATGCACAACATAAGTATAGATAGATAATATAGGATGTAAATATGCACAAGCTTATTACTAAGTATAATACACTATAATTAGAAATACAAAACAAATAATAATATTATGCTTTACATACTATGTATACTACATAAATATTATGTACTTTATATAAGCTTTATTTCTGCAGTAGTTTTAAACCGTTTCAAACAAAAATTGCTAAAATAGCAAAGAAGTAACATTATTTTTTGTTTTCAATCTTCTTTACCCCTATGGGGAACCCAGTGGCTGCTCTAGCAGAGGGTTGGCGTAATAATTGTTCCGGAACCCTTAAAACCTCCTTTTTTGGTATAAACAATTTGTGTATTCCATTTATATGCCAGTCGAGAAGAGTTTTATTGCGGAAATAGCAAAATTTATAAATCAGGATTGGAAAATGCACACCACACGCTTTGAAAGTTATAACTACAAATAAAGTCTTTTCTTTAAACAATTTTTTTTTTATGCAGGGAAGGGGGAAACCTTCATAGGCACCACCCCATCAGGGATGGTAGTGTCAGATTCTAACTGACTAAAACCCCCTCCCCGACGACAGCGGGCTTTACCTTCTCGGCATTACTTCCGCTGTCGTCTGCGATCTTCCATGCTGCATCGATGATGCAGGCTCCCGATGACCTCCCGGTTTAGCACGAAAGTTTGTGTCCGGGAGGTCAGGCACTATCACTTGATTCTACTTTTTCAATTGAACCGGACACACCGCTCGCCGCGATCCAACACGTCTCACCGGGTCACCTAGTGGTCCGCGGTCGTCAGTATAGGTGTAAGTCCACTCGTCATTAACTTAATAGGCGGAAATTCCGGCGACAAAGTCAAGGCCGAGCCGACCGTCATCCATACCGGAGACCCCGAGCCCCCAAGCGACCCTGCAAATCATATTAAATCACAGAGCGCGATGCGACCGGGTCATCTAGAAAAACTTGTGGTCACTGGCAAAATGCCAGTCCACTCGTCTTTATATTTGACGGCGCTATTTTCGCGATCGTCCCCCTCTGGATTAGCACGAGAGTTTGTGTCCACAGAGGGTTTACGCGCTATCGTCATACCGACACTAACCTACCCCGTCGAACGACCGTCACTACTCGACCAGACCCGACCCGCCGATCAATGACGATATTCTTCGGGAATTCTCTTGGGATCTTCTCGCGCATCTTCTCGCGGGAACTTCTCAAGGGAACTTTAAAAGGCTGCCATTGACTTAACTGTAGGGCGAGGACTCGAGCTTCGGCTTGCTCAGCTCGTCCGTCCCCCTCCTTGGTCTTCATCACTTGACTGATGAAGACCGCTACAGCCAGCCATTCGTCTTCGCCGGACAGCATGAAAGCAATCATGTTGTCCGGGCTTAGTGTGTCGCCCATCCGGAGCGAAATCATCACTCTCTCCCTCTCCCATCTTAGGCATCCGAAAAGAGTGTGTTCCGCCGTATCTTCGTCCCCGCAGTAACGACAGGCAGGTGACTCGGTCAGCCTGAACCTGTGGAGATATGTCTGGAAGCATCCGTGGGCGGTGAGAGCTTGTGTTATATGAAAGTTCACCTCTCTGTGCTTTCTCGCTACCCAAGGACGAAGATCCGGAATGAGCTTTCTGGTCCAAGCGGCATTCGTGCCGGAGGACCAGCTCCTTTGCCAATCGTCGAGCGTCCGCTGCTTAATGGTGGGGTCCGGTCCCGCTCGTACGTCTGCTCTCTCTCTAGCTAAAAGCTCTATGGGAGGCATGAAGGCCAAGACTCGCACGGCTTCGCCGGACACGGTCCTGTAAGCGCAAGTTAATCGAAGTGCCATCTTGCGCTGGACCGCTTGCAGCCTCTTACGGTTACGCTGGACGTTGACTGCCTCTTGCCAAACGGGAGCGGCGTACAACATCACGGACTGTGCGACGGTGCCCAACATCCTTAAACAATTTAGTTTTCTCTAACCATTTCTCGCATAACTTCCATTATTCAACTTTTGACCTCAAGTGAACAATAGCTTTATTTTTAGCTATATTTGGTAGCTGTATTTTTAAGAAGTCGCCGATGAGGTCTGTTAGTACCCTGGACAATTCTATATTATAAGATAGAAATTTACAACCTTAAGCTTCTCAGTATTTTCAAAACAATACAAAAAGAAGATTGCAAAGCATCAACGAAGAATAAATACAAGTGTAGAGCTCCTGCCAAAGGTCAAAAGTTATACTGTCATCGGCGCAATAACGAAAACGAGTCCAAATACTAAAAAACCCAACTAGAAAACATTCGTTGAATTTTTGCTTTCGTTTTGACAGTTTTACACAAATTTCGCGTTTTATTATTAAATGGTATTAGTATTATTTCATAATATAAATAACAATTAGCCTTCTTTAAGGCTATTTTAGCCTTATTTACCTTTTTTAAATTTTCGCGCTAAGCTAATGTTTTTACGTAGCATTTCATATGTATGTATTTCGCCCTCTTGGGTCCTCCGTCGCGCATTGTATAACTTTTGAGCTTTGGCACGTAGTCTACCTGGGGGGTATTCCATACCCCCCGGTCTCTGAAGTTGTGGTCTACAGGTAGGTACTTTATTAATTATGTTATTATATGTTTTGTTTTTGATCGTCTTGTGATATTGCCCGATTCCCTACCTGTGCTCATTACGTTTTAAAAACGTGCGACGAGCCAAAAAGGCCTATAGCTCAACGTGGATTCCGAACCACAGAATAATTCATTTTACACCATCCACTCCGATCCATGAAGTTCTTAGACATATATAATGTTACCTGGGGCTAACTGTAACTGTAAATTTTATTTCATTATATAATTTTTAATATTCAGGGGTTCAAAATGAACCCCACAAAAGTCCCCTAAAATCTCCTGTTACCTTCTCCCCCAATGGGGGATTTTAGTTCCTCCATTGTGATTTTTCGCCTATCACTCGCTGAATTTCATTTTTAGAGAAAATTACTGCCAGACTAAAATTGAAGATCATAAAATTCTATACGAAATAGATTTTTCATGTTTTACGTCAAATTAATTTTAATAATTTCTTTCAGGAACTGATTTTTATTTCAGGAACACTTTTATGAAGGCAAATTTTATGCTCTTCAATTTTGTTTTAATGAGAACTTTCCTTAAAACTGTAATTAAGCGGGTTGTAGGCACAAAAATACGCTACCAGGGTTAAAATGTCCAATTGAGCGTTTCCAAATACGTCACAGTGTTTCGCGGCACGCTGTCAAGCTGCCAACGAACTGATTCAAATTTGTGATAAATCGTGTTTTTTGGTGGTGAAAATTGAATTTTTTTACATTTTATAAACCGTAGAGAGTGTCGTGTAAAATTATTACTGTAAGTACTTCCGTTTATTTTATTTGCCGAATTAATCGTAAACCTAACCTAAGAATTTTACACACATAAAAGTGTTCGTGACGTCACATGGAATTGCTCCATTATAGAAAAAACCGAAATTGTTAGTAAATTTCAGATTGTTCAGATTTGTTGCAAGCTGGAGCCATTTCTATATAGCTAGTATGGTTTCAGTCGGGGTTAGCAATGTCATGACGAACTGATCATCAAAAAACACAGAAAGTTATACGATAGATGTTGCTTAAACCGTCGATGTCGATTGTTCTATTCATTGCATTTCATTCTCTTTATAAGCATATCGTTTCCTGAAGAAGTTGATCCTTACTATTTTGTACTGGATATTAATCAGATTTGGTTCTGCTATTCGTCTACTCGGATTTGTTTTGGTAAATGAATACAAAAGTTTGTCTGCGGTTATCTTTTCGTGTGAGGGAATAATTGTACAGAATTTCTGTGCAGTGGTTATAAATGCTCTTGATAAGAGACGCTTGCACACCTTTCCATGATAATATGTATTCGTCAGTTGCATTTGGTTGCTGTGGTTATGACTGAAAGTTTCTGATTATCTATGGGTGGTAGATTTGATCGTTATGAATATGAGGATCATACATATTGCTATAAGCTAAATAAATGTTTTATTCAAAGGACTTTAGAAATAGGAATAGACCGAAAACCACAATTTATTTATTTTGACAATTTGAAATGTTAGAGTTAAGTTGTAATATTTATTAAAATTTAACATAATTGTTTAACCAATTTTTATTCAAGTTTCTAAACAGTCTTGCATGTTTCCTTTGAGTATTCAACATGGGTTAATTGCAAAACTATTCACTAGTTCTATGACTGTGCCTAAATTTAACTTTTATTATGATAGGAATTGTAGTTTAAATATCATCCAAACCAAGGTGGTTTTTGGGTCCTATTAGTTATATCTTTAACACTTTATTACTCTTGCGAATTAATTAGATGTCCAAGACGATTAGTCTGTTTATTTTAATTGAAATTGGCAATAAATCCTATGAAAAAAGTTATAACCGATTGCTGAAAGTTTATGAAAAATTTTCATATTTCTTGTTTATTATTTAATAATATTTATAATATACTAGCGCCTGCGGCGCTAGACATACGTATAGTAAACAGAACCAACACATTATGAACAATTTTTTTATTATTTCAACTTTAAAATGACTGTGGGCATGTAACCGACGTTGGAGAAAATGTTTGTTGCTCCGAATGAAGTCATTTGAAAGCATAAGTTGTACTTGCGAATGTTTAGCAGGAAGTGTTTTGAAATTGCAGTGGTGCCAGTAAGATAACTTAGAAGCGGCTCAGGTGGATCAATCAGCGGTGGCAAAACAACTTTGCCGTTCGAACAACACATTCCTGGTGATTCCTTAGCGAACTTCGAAACACGACAATGCAAGCAAAGTTTGTTCATAACACCTATTGCTACATCCTCGTGATTCATGTAATCGTAGTTTTTGTCGTAATTAAATGCTTCCAATGTTAAATTCAATTTTTGTCTTGATGGAACTAATCCCAAAAACGGTTTGCCCGTCCATTTCTGGCGTAAATAAGAGCGCTACATACGTCCAAAGTTTTTACACAATTTTCACTTTTCAATTAATCTTCAGGTAAAGTTAAATCTTCCGCAAAGAGGTGGATCTTCCACGAAGAGGTGGGTCTGCGTCTTCTTGCACAATTCCGGCGAGTTTTTCGTTAGAAAACCAATTAAAAACAAATTAATCTTCAGGTAAAGTTAAATCTTCCGCAAAGAGGTGGATCTTCCACGAAGAGGTGGATTTGCGTCTTCTTGCACAATTCCAGCGAGTTCTGCGACCTATATAAAGTCTTCCTCACAGGGGGAAGACCATAATAGATCGGTGAAGGCCATAGTTGTTCGGCCTTCGGCCTCACAGGGTGAAACCATAATAGATCCGTGAAGGCCATAGTTGTTCGGCCTTCGGCCTCACAGACCGGACCATAATAGATCCGTGAAGGCCACAGTTGTTCGGCCTTCGGCCTCACAGACCGGACCATAATAGATCCGTGAAGGCCATAGTTGTTCGGCCTTCGGCCTCACAGACCGGACCATAATAGATCCGTGAAGGCCAAAGTTGTTCGGCCTTCATCTGTCATCCGTCATCTGTCATCTCATCTGTCATCCGTCATCTCATCTGTCATCTGTCATCCGTCATCTGTCATCTGTCATCCGTCATCTGTCAGCTGTCATCTGTCATCTGTCATCCGTCATCTGTCAGCTGTCATCTGTCATCCGTCATCTGTCATCCGTCATCTGTCATCCGTCATCTGTCATCCGTCATCTGTCATCTGTCATCCGTCATCTGTCATCTGTCATCTGTCATCCGTCATCTGTCATCCGTCATCTGTCATCTGTCATCTGTCATACATACATACATACATACATACACACATACATACATACACACACACATACATACATAATCTTCACGTAAAGTGAAGATCTTCACATAATCTGTATGTGCAAAATGATTTTTAGGTTATGTAGTTAATGCCGTCACTTTGACACTATCGGGGGGCCCATGGGGGCTATTCAACACTATCAGGGTCACTCTCTAGGTTATGAAAAGGGTCTTGCTAAAACGCGCACTATTTATGTTTTACCCTGTATATGCAAAATGATTTTTGATAATTTTAAAAATATTGTGCAACGCTACTGACTATAATATGTCAATGTCATTTTTAAGGTTAGTCAAAGTTGTGCCCCCTATTTTTCGAGCCGCTACTGACTATAATATGTCAATGTCATTGAATTAATCTTTTAGCGTCAAAATCGCATCGTAACTATGACAACTACTGTGACCTGAAGCGTTTAACTGCTGATGACCGTCTTATGGTGACGAATTACTAAAATCAAAGTCGACGAAAAGTTTACTCTTGAATGTCGCCAGATCTCGTGAAAGTTTCAACGCCCTCAGTTACGGGGTTTAGGCGTCTATGCGGAACATACACACATACCCACATACATACATACATCCATTTTTATATATAAGATTTAAAGTGTCAAGTATTTAAACCAAATTAATTCTGTAAGACTTCTGTAGAGATAACAAATTTAGATTCCATAACGAAAAAATCAAATTCGTCAATTATACCAATAATTGATTGAAAATTGTTACAAAATAAATTGAATTAACCCATACAAGTAAAAGTAATTAAATATTCTTTAACGACGATTTACTGGTTTGAAAACGGTAGTCGATAAGCCAATAAATAGTCGCAAAGGTAAAAGTTGACATTGTGTACTATGCTCCTATGTAAATTTAGGAATCCTGGGAATCCTTCATTGAAGCAAATATAAAAGTACAATTTTCTGAATTTTACCTGTTGATCAACATCTTTCACTTTCGTTTTAACTAAAATTTCTTCACTCCAACAGAGTTGAAGATAATCAATCAATCCGAACTATTTGACAAATATCACAAAAACCCCACCCAGCCAAATTATGGTGTGAAGGAAGTATTTGTTTTTCTCTGCATTACTGAGGTTGCAACTATAAAGAATTCTATGTACCTCATATATTTACGTATTTGGCAATAAATTACTCGACGTTTTGTTGGAAAAGTAATTCTGTTC
The DNA here is from genome assembly GCA_932274525.1 of Podabrus alpinus. Classification (NCBI taxonomy): domain Eukaryota; kingdom Metazoa; phylum Arthropoda; class Insecta; order Coleoptera; family Cantharidae; genus Podabrus; species Podabrus alpinus. Next base: position 160,624,086 of record OW026451.1, read on the forward strand.
ATCAATATTTCTTTTAGTAAAGAGTCGATGCATAACATATTGTACTTTCAGTGAAAATAGCTGAAAAATTCGTTAAAAATATTTCGAGCATATAAAATACAATGTTGAACTTATTTAATTTTGTGTATTATAAAATTCATACTTTATTCCAAATCTATTAGGGACGTTAAAGCTCTTATATACTCCATGATAAAATATATATTCGCTTTACTATAATATTATAGTTCCTATCTCCTGTTGTATATTTACAGTCATAAAACTACTAGTACCTACATTGATTTTCCTTTGTAAAAAGGAACGTGTACTTCATTTTAGTTAGCTTTTACTTTGTTCTCTTTTAGTTTAAATTCGTTTTTAAGGTAAATCAATTTTCGATATTATTATTGCAAAGCCACTTAAATTTTTTACAAAATAAATCGTGGGTGGTTTCCTGAACACTGTCCAGGTTGTTTAAAATTTTTCGGTTATTGATTTTTAATTATTTTAGAATTATCCTTATCTTTCTTTACTCTATAATAGTGCTCATAATTAAAAACTTTTTATTGCAGTAATAAATTAAGAGATCGATCGAAAATTTTCTAAAGCCATTGTAATCTTGTAAATTAAACTTTTAACACGATGGCGATGATTTGTTTATAAAGCACAATCTGTACGTAAGTATTATTGATTATAACTGTTGTAGTGAAATTTAACTCTCTTGTTTGCTAAATTACTCAAGAGCGTAATTACATACAAGTGTGTGGTTCCTTTAAATTTACAACAGGTAAATTGAAATTAGTGAACTCGAGAAAGAAGAGTTTCTATTGTAGTTTAACATTAAATTTATTGCAGTTTCTGATGCTCTTACGCTCCAGTTAAACCTGCTAAAACTAACATCAATTATTTAGCTTAAAAATTATATTACGTTCGGTTTAATTTTATTTTATTTTATATAATGTGAAAAATTGCTAAAAGTAAATTATTCAACTGTATTAAATGAAGAGGTAGGAAGGTAGGTATATCAATATAGCTTTGAAGTTATTTAAGTCATTAAACGAAGTAATTATGTATAGTGGTAAATAAAATGTAAACAAGCCATAGTGAAAAGGGTTAACTTCATAATAAATCTCTATTATATAAGTTATACAATGAAAACTTCAAATTTACTTTTAGTATGTTTTATTATCATTTCGGTATATAATATTATATTATCATTTCATATTATTTGAATAGCGGAGATTTTTATTTTAATCAAATTTATTTTCAATAAATAACACAATAATTGTTAGTTATTATATCTGACAATAAGGTATGGGAATTACCAACCGTTGTCCCAAATAATTACGTCGAATATCTTTTGTTATTTTTTTAAGCCTCGCTATTGTTGATCCACCTTATTAAAAATCTGTTTTTTTTACATTTATTCCTCACAAAGAAGGAGGGAAATAAATTTATTTTAACGTGTCCATTTATGACTTCAGATTTCAAAACTGTTTCAGTTCTGAACACGTATGGTAGCGTCTCAACTTGTCAGTAAGGATCCCAAACCACATTATAGGATGACGCTAAAGAAAAGCAATAAGAAATGACCAAGTTCACAAAATAAACAAAGTTGATGTGTGTTTAAAACAAAATAATCAAAAATTATTTAACAAATATTCACATAGTCTCGAACAAGTAAATCTCTGTTCAGGATGCAAGTTTTTATCTAAGTTTATCTCAGTTAAACTACCAATTTTTTTACAAAACCTAAAAAGGAGATGAGAATTTACAAACTTCAATAAAAACTAACCAATATTGTGTGTCTCAAAAGATATGTTTGATAATGACACAATAATTTAATACGCTAAAGCGTTGACCCTTAAACAACCTAGATCATAAAAGTCAGGGGTTAAAAATGTATGTAAATTGACCAATAAGTAAGTCCGCTGTCAAGAATTGATAAAGTACGCGGCTCTATCGTAAATACGATGCTTTATATACCATCTTTTCAATTACTTTCGACGTCGCAAATTTATACAATTGAGCCTGAAAATATAAATATTGCAAGCGGGAAAATTCAAACATTAGTTTTCAAGATTCTGGTTATCCTGATCCTTAAAAAATAAAATGCCAAAATCTGTTTCAACTTTAGCAGTTAATTGATCTCCACTCGTCGTCATGTTATGAGGTGTTAACTCCGCGTTGCCAAAATAGCGTCGCGTTAATTACACGTAATTACCAAACGTGAACCGTGTTTTCGTTTGGATTAATTTATTATGTCAATTTTAAAGTCCGGAATATCGCAGCTGTGTAGAAGTAGATGTCATTTAGTTATTATTTATTTATCGTCATTTTTATCATCTCTTCCTGTCCTAATATTAAGGGGAATTTTGACAAATGACCCTACGAGCAGAATTGTTTATTTAAGGTTTTTTTGTGCATCAATACTCCGTTTGGATGATTAATTCCGATTACTTATTCAAATTTAACCTCTGTGAGAGAAGTTCCAATCAAAACCTTTTCGATAAATAATAATTAATAAAGCATTCTTATTTCTTCTTGAAGGATTGACAACCACCATCTGTATCTGTAAATTGTAAGTGATTTCTTTTGTAGTTTTTTATTCACTTTTGTAGATATTAGTAATTTTAAATTGTATTAGACCTGATACTGACATACAATTATAGTTTCTTTGATTTTGATGTTACATTTTAATATATAATTTCCTGAAATTCGTCTTTATATTGATGTATCGTATTATTGAAAGAATTGTAAATAATTTCCTCTCAGCTTGTAAAAATGCTCCAATAATATGACATTGTATTTGTACTTGTATTTATGGCATTTACTTATTTTTATCTATTTTTATGTAAAGTTTTCTTGATTATCTACGATATCTTTCCTAGGCACTTCTTTGTTAAACTGTTTTTTAGCCTCAGGATATTATCATAGTAAAATTTTAATTAAAAATCATTTTCTGTTTCGTTTTGATTTTAATTTGTTAACATCTAGCCAGAAAAACTTGTAGAAAGTCACCTTATTATAAAAGTAGTTTCTGTAGCTGCCAAATTATTATGCCATTGTTTGGATTCCATGGTATTACTTATTATCAGTTCCGTAGACAAAGGGGGCACTAGGACACGTCTCCCCTTCTAAATACCAAAACCTCTAGTTTCCAACCGGAATATCTACTAGAAATCTCGTTATAAAGCTCTTTTTTGACCAAAATTGTAAATACTTTTTAGAGGAGAGCACGAAGCCCCTTCCACGTCCGACATTACTTTTATTTGCCTGATTTTAAGTTATGCTGTTTAAATTAGTAGGGATAAATTAATTTATATTAATGGTCAAGACTCATGGCTGTACGCAAAAAATTATTATTTATTTGCTAATATAGTGCTCTTTAAAACTGAACGATTGTGAATGATGGTTCATTACCACCACATCGCCGACAGGGGGGAGGGATATAACAGATCTATAATAGCCCACGGTAGCGATGTAGTGTGAACCGAAGGGCGGAGGGCAGCATTTTTGGAAGCGCTGCTTAAACAAAAAGACACCGTTTTGAAATCGCAGAAGAAAGGCATTTTTTCATTCATTTAAAATTTTTCACTTGAATTAGTAGTTTTATATTAGTGAAGAAAAACACCAAGCTTCCTGAACTTAATTTCCTAGTGAGATGAGATCTTTTCGAAATTGTTTGATATAATATTGCACATTCACGTGATTTTTGATTGATTGCCGCCGCCGGTGCGGTGGTCGATGACCATCGTTAATCGCTGCGGTCATTATGTATACATTATTTGTATTTTTATTTTCTTCATTAACATGGGTATTTTCAATACTAAAATTACCAGCGTCCTTGGATGAATTTCGAAAAGGACTCATCTAAGAAAACTTTATCGATCGTTTTCTCAATAAAATGTCCCTTCAAGAATGTTATTTTACATGGACATAACGTTACATATTAGTAACATTTAGTAATTTTAGAAAAAAATTGCTAAAATAGGTCAAATGCTTCAACAGAAAATCAGTTTTTAGTGTTTCCTGAAAAATTGTAATTTTCAGATATTATGTGATTGAACGTGATTGACCTGGTTGTGCGGCCTAAAGCCCGCACTGGAAGGGGTAGGTCAACAGATCAATTGAGCGTTACAGATGCACAGATTACATATTGCATCATTTCTGAATTTTAATTTAATATTGTAATGATGTAAAGTGGTAAAGTTGCCCCTTCATAAGAAAGCTATTATTTGATTTTGAACTTACAATTTCGGTAAGTGCCTTGCTTTTCCAGGTAACGAGTTTACCGAAAAAAACCTTTTGTTGTGGTGCTTCCCTCTTACTTCAATTTCTTCGCTGAGAGTCACCCTACTTTGACGTTTCAATATGACTGTCGATTTTGTCAAATATCTATGAATTCGTTGATAAATTGTACACAGCATTATCGACTAGTAGTTACAGTTGTTTTCTGAAATGGATTGGATTTTCAAAAAAATTTATTATACTGAACTTAAAGCCCTTTTCAGGAAATGGGGCGGCTATTTTTGTAAAACTTTATGTTTAACAGATACAGGGTTAGCAATAAAAAGAAAAATGACACTTCAAAATTTTAAAATTTTTATTTAATGGGGACGGTGACCTAAGTGTGGTCACCCCAAAAAAATTTAAAATTTTCCTATAGCAAAGAGGAAGGTTTATAGAGTATATTACTGTAAAAATTTCACTCGAGATGATTTTATACATAAAATTTCGAGAAAAATCAATTTGAAAGTACGTAAATTTAGCGAATTTTTCTTCGATTTCTGGAGTGTGCATTCGATAGGGAGGTTTATCCATCGTCAAAACCTACCCTTTTGGGGCGCCGCTGCGCTCCGCTCCACTCTGCACCCCTCCAGGGCGGTTTTGACTCTGGTTACTATGCTAAACATACGAGAAGGCGCCTCCCATAAAAAAACCGGGATAAATGAAACTGGGAGCTTAGAGGCCCTTGAAATAGCATTAAAAAGTATAGTTGCGGTATGGGGCAGTTAACTATTACGTTTCACCCCCAAAAAATCGCGTAAAAACAAAAAATAATGACAAAACAGTAACCTTTCATCGATGTTACAGGTACGAGAGACGTGTTGCATCTGCCGCTCCGTACCTTTACCTTTACCTGATATGTATTTGATGGAGCATCCCGGCGCAGCCGGCCTTCTCCTTCATCTGAAAGAATACATTAGTGACATTGGAATTTATAGAGACCGGTGGGTCTCTGGGAATTGGCGCTTGGCGGACTGACTGGTAAAAACCTGAGCTGTGACTGTGAATATGTAATATGAGAAGAAAAAGAAAATTTTTACGTTTGCCGATATAGTAGAGTCCCTAATTCGAAGAAAGAAATTATGAATTAATTTCTATTGATGACCTCGGAGTGAGTGGCTTCTACTTGGAACTAGTCAGAATTGGCGACTAGTGGGATTATAGTGATGCTATGGGGGGTGATTTAACGAAGCTTGTGATAATTGATCGAAAAATTACACAAATCTAGTGAATAAATTCACTTTCGAAGAGAATTTGTGTAAGTTAAACCTATGAACATACATTAGTCTGTGTGGGGGTGAGTTATGGTCAGGAGTTGTCCGTGGTCAGGAGTGATTTGGGACGGGGAATGAGGAAGTCAGCTGGGTTGTATTGACCTAGTTGGTTTACTAGTGGGTTTTCTGAGAATTTGGATTTGTTGTAGAGATTGGTGGCATGTTTACGATTAAGAGTGTTAATGAGGTCTAGTTTGGCGTCTGCATGTAGTCGTCTGTTAGTGACGTAGTAGGGGGCGCTGAAAATAGCTCGGAGATTTTTGTTTTGAATGACTTGAAGTTTATTTATGGCCCTGGGGCGTGCATATCCCCAGACAGGGGAGGCGTAAATCATTGTCGGGCGGATTATGGCTTTGTATAATCTTAGTTTGTTAGCGGGGGACATGGTACTTTTTGCGTTCATGAGGACGAACAGTCTATTGAAGAGGCATTTGGCTTTACCGGCTGCGGAGGAAATGTGAGCGTCCCATTTGAGGCGCCGGTCCATGGTAATGCCAAGGTACTTGACCTTGGTTTTCCAGGGGATTTGCTCCTCGAACATCCAGACACTGGAATTGTGAGGCTTGCAACGATTTCGAAACATGATCGCGGAACTTTTGCTCGAGTTAACCTCGATGCGCCAAGTTTCGTACCACCTTCCGAGATCGGTGATCGCCTCCTGGAGGCGGGTTGTGGCTATGTCCGGGTGGATTGAGGATGTGTATATTGCAGTGTCATCTGCATATAGTGAAATTTTTGTTGCGGGATCTAAGGGGGTTGGAATGTCACTCATGAAGATGTTAAACAGTGAAGCTGCAAGGATCGAACCCTGGGGGACCCCGGAGGTAATGGGGCGCTTTGTGGATCTGGTGTTCATGAGTTTGACTTGGAGATTTCTGTCGTGAAGGTAGGAGGCAATAAGTCGGACTAGTGGAATTTGAATTTTAGATTGAAGCATTTTGAACATGAGGCCTTCGTGCCAGACCTTATCGATAGCTTTCGATACGTCGAGTAGTACTAGGCCGGTGAATTCTTTTTTGTTGAGTGCCTGCGTGACGTGCTCAACTAATCGGAGGGCTTGGTGGGTCGTGCTGTGTCCAGCACGGAAGCCGAATTGTTCGTTTTGAATAATACTGTTTTCGAACATGGCTTCTTGGAGACGGATGAGAATGACTTTTTCTACTACTTTTCCGATGGAAGGGAGCAGGCTGATTGGTCTATAGCTTTTCGGAAGTTTGAGATTTTGACCGGGTTTGGGGATTACCACTACGTCAGCGGTTTTCCATATTTGTGGGTAGTAGTTGAGTCGAAAACATGCGTTAATTATGCCGGTGATGGCAACTTTGGCTTTTTGGGGGAGTTCTTTGAGGGTAGTATTGGTGATGCCATCGGGACCTGGGGCTTTCCTCTTTTTGAGGCGTTTAATGGCAATGGTGACCTCCAGAAGGGAGGCGGGGGTGATATGTGTGTCATCGGAGGTGTTTAGGGTGGTGGTGACATAATTTTCGACCGAATTAATATGGTCTTGGTCTAATCTTGTGGTGTTGGGGGAGCATTGAGCTTGGAGGCTGTCGGCGAAGATTTCAGCCTTTTCAAGATCGCTCCGGGCAATAGTGCCGTCAGGGCGGGAGAGAATTGGGATGGTGACTTTCTTTTTTCCCTGGAGGGCGGCGGCCATGCGCCATGCGGACATGTCTTTAAATGAAAGGGAGTTAATGGTGTCTAACCATTCATTGTCATGAAATTCTTTGACTTTAACGTCTACTTGCTCTTTGAGCCGGTTGTATGACCTTTGGTCATCAGGGTTGCGAGTTCGCCGAGCGAGTTTCCTCGCTCGGTTTTTGGCTCTGATAAGATCTTTGAGGGAGGGAGTGAGTTTGTCTCTGACGTCCGTGGTGTTAACTTGAAAAGAGGTTTCGTCAACTGATTTTTTGATGTTGTCTTGGAATTTGGCAATGAATTGGTCTAGGTCAGTGGGGGACTCAAAGAATGGGATTGGTCCAAGGTTTTTTGACAGATTGTCTTTGAAAGAGGTCCAGTCTGTTGTCGTTCTCGTGGGAGGGCCCTTTGGGGGTAACAACGGTCCGAGTGTCAGAAGGACCGGGTAGTGATCTGAGTTTAGTTCTTCGCTGGTGGAGATATCGTATTGGAGTTGTACGTCTTTGAAAATGGCTATGTCCAAGATGGACGGCGTACCTGCGTTAGAAAAGTGGGTGGGGGAGGTGGGAGCGATGATCGCGAAGTCCAGCTCGTCTGCTAGTGAAAGTAGGTCGCGTCCTACATGGTTTGTGTGTTTGCACAACCAGTTGGAGTGTTTAGCATTGAAATCGCCGGCGATGATCTTCGCGTCGGGGCCTTCGAGGAGGGTTTCTAGGTCCTCTTTGAGGATGCGTTGCTGAGGGCGATTATAGACGGAGGAGATTTGCAACCAACCGTGATGTGCGGTGTGGATGCTCACCGTAGTGATTTCAAGGTACTCTAGGTCGGGGGTCGGTATTGCGACGTGTTCGATGGATGATTTTACGTAAATTGCGGTTCCGCCGCCGCGTCCGTCACGGTCATTCCTATAAAGTGAATAGCAAGGGAGTTTTGCCAGTTGGCCAGCTCTGAAGTGGGTTTCGTTGACCAAGATTACATCAAGGTCGTGATGGTGCGCGAACGCGAGAAGTTCATTTCGTTTGGCTGAAAGGCCGTTGGCGTTCCAAAAAGCCGTCTGCAAAGTGGTGGGTTGGAATCTGGGTTTAGACATTAACGGGTGTGAAATTAGTGGCTTTGGCGTTCATGATTATTTCAATATTGCGGACGAGTTCAGCATTGGCATTGAAATTACGAAGTTGTTCAAAAATTGCTTTTGTTTGTCGGGAGGGAGCCTCATCGTAGGAGGTGGTGGGCGTGGGGGTGGGATGTGTTGCTTCCCTGTGAGGGGCATGCTGGCTAGCGACTCCTAGATAGGATGGTCGATTGGGGCCTTGGGAGGAGGGGTAATTGTAAGTGGGGCGGCCAGCGAAGCGGGAAGATGCTTCGCGGGCTGAAAGTTCTCGCCGCTTGGGCTTGGGGAACATAACGCAACCTTTATACTTTGCGGGGTGGTTTCCTGTGCAGTTAGCGCAGGTGGCGGGGTCCTCGCGGATTTTTTGGCAAGCCTGAGTGAGATGATCCCCTGCGCATTTGACGCATTTGGGGGGGGCGCGGCAGAGGGTTTGGGCGTGTCCGAACCGTTGACAACGGTGGCATTGACCGACCTCTGTACGTTTGTGGGGAGTTTCGGTGCGGGTGTTTATTGACAGGACCGAAGTCATGTCGAAAATTCTCTTGGCATCTGAATTGTGGGTTAGATGGACAAGGTATAGTGGCATGGGTTTTTTGTCGCGACCTTGGCGCATCTGGAAAACGGACTGAATTTCGAAATGTTGAGATTCGAGGTCTTCCTTGACCTCGGCAGGGGTGATTGTGATCGGAAGACCACGGATGACCACTTTGAGTGGTTTATCTTGGGGGAGGGAGAATGAGTGTGAGGGGAGGGATTTTTCCTCAAGTAAACGGCTGAGGGCCCGGTAGTCTGTCTCGGTGGCTGGCTGGATGGAGATGCCATCCACGAGAGTGCGAATTTTAGTTGTGGCGATTTTACGTTCTTGATGGATCAAACGGTTAATAGCTGGCCAGTTTTCCTTTGTCCGTAGGACAATAGGGGGGATTCGGCTGGCGGAGGTATATGTTGGGTGTGATGCACCCTGGGAGTTCGAGAGGGGGGCGTTAGTATCGATTGGGGGGCTGGTAGTGTCCATGCCGTCATCGTCATCGCAATCGGCTTGGGTGTCGGGGGGGGTGTCATCTACCTGGAGACAGGAGAACCTGTTCTTGGTAGCAGGCCCTGAAGTTTCACTGTCATTGCTGACATTGGAGCGGGCGCGTTTTAAGTTTCGGTCGCTGGGGGTGACGAAGGTGTCACCACCAGTGGAGGTGGAAGCGTGGGTCTCCATTGCCTCTGAGGGAGGTTGGGCGGTGGAGAGGGTTGGTGCAGTCTTGACTGCGGAGAGCGAGCGTGTTATCGGCTTTGAAATACTGGATTCCATAAGGGGGCGCGGTGGGTCGGCTTTCTTGGTGGTCGTGGCTGTTTTAGTTGTTTTTGTCTTTGGGACTGTCTTTTTGGCGGAGGTAGTCGGTAGAGGGGTGAAGGGGGTCTTGTCCTTCTTTTTCCCTGAAGGGGCAGTTGGGCGTGTTTGGGTAGTCGGGGGTGATTGTGCTACCGGAGGTGGTTGCACGACCTTGGAGGGTTCGTCTCTGGCGATTATCAGAGCGGTTAGTCTGCTGACTTCTAAGCTTAGGCGTTCAATTGTGGCAGCCTGGGAGGTTGAAATGGCTAATTGTTCGTCAAATCGCAGGAGAAGACTTTCGTAGTTTTGTTGGAGCGTGTCTTTGTCAGTCGTCATTTTTACAAATAATTCAATAATAAAAATAAATTTTTAAAATAATATTATGTTGTAAAATCTGTAAAATATTTAAAATGTTGTGAGGCAACCTTAAATTTATCTACTTGGTCTTGATTTTAACTGAATGCAAAAGAATTTGCTGACTTGAAATAGTTTATCTAAATGCACTTGAACTTGAAAAGAATTTGATGAATGAAATAAATTTTAATCTGAATGAACTTGAAAAGAATTTGATGATTTGAAAATATTACGTTATGTTGCGATAATATTATCTGAAAATAACCTAGGTTAATAAAAGTTTACTGACCTGATTATGTACACTGCTGTACATCGGCTGATGCCGGTGCGAAATACTCTAAGTGTTAGGGTCATTCATATTGCACGTACCGTCAACAGAATGAACGACGCACGGGAATCTCGTTAATTTTACATGTAAATTTGCAAACTTCAAAATCGATTAACTCAAAATTTTGATAATACCTTCTCAAGTTTAAATTACATCAGTAAACTATATAAACCTTCCTCTTTGCAATAGGAAATTTTTAATTTATTTGGAGCGGCCACACTTAGGGGACCGTACCCACATGCTATTTAAAAACAAACTAAATTATTAACACTGAAAAATGAATAGTTTGGGTACTATGACCATTTTAAATTTAAAAAATTGCTTAAAAACTTTTTCTTACAATTTTTTAAATATTTTATCGCCACGTAAAACCTTTGCGTCGGTCTTGGGGACATCCTATATAATATTAAGATCGTAATAAAAAATAAATTTTGTTATTAATGTATTTATTAAAAAATAAGTAGATTAAAACAAAACAACGTAAAGCCGGTTGGAGTTAATTTTTCATATTATATTTATTTTCTCTGTACGCGAGTTTAAAAATAAATATTATTATCGTAATAATAATGACTTTAAATGTGTCAAATAAATGATTGAATCAAAAAAAATGCGCTGAAGGGGATTTAATCACACTAATTTTTTACACGAAGTGTAAGAAATTAAATTGTAGGTAGGTAGGAGTATATAATATATTATTAAAATTTTAATCAATATTTTGATCTATAACTAATTACTGTAACATTAAATTAATCGTGCGTAAAAGTTTTATGTTTACTATAAACAAAACGAATAAAAATTAGACAAAATGCTCGATAATTTCATTTAACTGGTTTATTAAATTTTATCACTTTTATAGGAGATTGCATTATTTAATTAAAAGAGGGCGGCTTAAATATTATTGTTTATTGGTCGACTCTGGAGTGCATAAGCGTTAGTAGAAAGCATTTAATAAAGTAATGTAATAAAGTTTTGTTACAGAGAAACACTTCTTTCTAATATATGCAAGAGCGTTTCAAATTGAATCCCAAGAGAATTGAAAACTCGTGATTTTCCAGTGTTTCCGAATCTAAAATATTTAAGTTAGCGTTGACAGCTGTTAAATTTAGTTTTATACAAACTTAGCCGAAACCCTATACATAAAACGATTTTTAAACTGCTTAAATTTTATTAATGTGTCATATACAGTCGCATTGTTTTATAAGAACGGAACAGTTTAAATGAATTTCTATTTGCTCCTTTTTATTTTATTCTACAAAACCTTTTTACTAAAATCGTTTCCTCGTTCATTTAATTTCTCCATACTGTTAAGCAGTTTTTAAATATCTGATCCTATTATTTATATGCCTCGCCTACAGAAGGAAATTTTTTATACAGGGTGATCTATTTGCTTTTTTTATCGATCGCACATGATGCTGCATCGTAATGTAAATAAAAAATACCTTTTTAACACGAAATACACCATTAGAATTAGTAAATTTTATTTATAAATGACCACTCGGGACATATAACATTAAAAGTAACAGGTTTTACCCACGTTTTACGAGTTTCGGTGTATTTAATATTTGAAATAATTTTTGACTGTTCCGTATGTTTTGCAAAAGGCGTTAAAAAAAATGTTTAATTATTGCGTGTACCCGCATAATAAAATTTTTATTAAAAGTTATAATATCATCCCCTGTTCATAACTAATAAACAGTTCCGTGTTTCGAAATTGTAAAAAAATTAATTGTGCAAGTCTTGCAAATTAAAATGTGAAAGTTTAATCTTTAATTTCATGCTGAAAATGAGCGAGCCACAATTAAAAGCAAATTTGTTAGTATTGTAATAACATTTAGAGCAGAGCACCATTGGATTTGCTTAAATCGATACCACAAACAAATTTCTCACACAATTGCTTGAATTTTATTTACGATAGTAGACAAATAGATGGTAATTTTCGATGTAATAAAATTTGGTTATTTGATCAAGTTTGGCCTAGTAATAAAAATCCATTTAATAAATTGTGTCGCTTTTATATTCAATTTCTTTACGATAAACCTTGCGGGGCTGTTGACCATAGTAATGGTTGAGATTAGCTCGGCCCTCCGACTCAGGGGTGAACTCGACGACTGATCGAAAGAAAAAAATAGTAGCACAGTTGTCATCAAATTTTAATGAGATCCACTGGTAGAAGTTGACTCCCAATCAATTATTATTGCAAGGGTGTCCAAATTAATTGGATATGTTGTGCGTGCAAGTGACGCAGATACTTCCATATTGTGTGGGGAGAAAATAATATATTCGAGATTATTTTGGATTATCGAACAGATCATTTAAAAACATGCCTGAAACTATATTTACGTAAACAATTAAGAAGATTCAAAATAGCGTAGGAGTTTCAACAATAAGCTAGTATGCAAGCATTCAGAACAATTAATTATAAACATCGTTCCTATAAGATTTTTAATTAAAGTTTGATACTATTAATATTATTCATAATGAAACTTGAAGCAATAATCTACAATGGAAGTATATTTCATGTTCAATGCTAAACGTAATGTTATTGTAATTTCAAAAGGTGTTTCTGAAATACTCTCGAACATTCTGTTACGTATAAAAGCATTTTCGTGTTTGTATTGTCTTTTGCCTTCCATTGTAGGTGAAATTCAAAGCGTTATTACTGCATATTTTCTTGTATTTGCAAGAATTACATCAGGGAACTAATAACTTTAATTAACTAGATCATTTACTATGTTACAAATCCCAAAGGTAACTCTTATTAATTTTCGGCAATTTTCAGAAAAATCCAAAATTGTATAAAATTACGAACCTTCGTTTAATTTTCTAACTGCATGCGATTATTACGTCTTTCATTTCTTGTCAACTCAACTCTAGCATTAATAATTGCTAATTTCTATTATACAACGGTTTTCTTAACACTCTAACAGGCTGGTGGAGAAATACGCACAGCATAAATTTTATTATCTTTTACGGATCGGGAGCTATTCAAAATGTTCATTGAGCTTCTAAACTTATTAGTTTATTACGCCTCTATATATCTTTTCTTAACGTTGTAATTTATTATTATTCGACCATACTACTTAGGTAGGCAATAAAGAAAAAATTAAACTTACTTTTGTGCATAGCACAGCACTTTCACATATTTACCGTCTAAAGCAGTGCTTCTTAAACTGTGGGTCGCGCTTATCCAGGGGGTGGTGAAACATTAATTAATATATTTACGAGTCCCTATTTTACTTGGTCGCCTATTTTTGCTCTGCTGTAGCTACATACGTCCCTGATGTTGGGGAATGAAATTGAAATAGAATGGAAACATTTTGGAGAAGCACTGGTCTACAGCAGGCATGTTAAACTCGTTGGGGCAAGCTGGTATTATATGTCAGCATATAATGTTATAGACATCAGCAAGTTGTATAATACCTTATTATCATGTATTCTCGCTTCCTGTGAGAAATGCAACGAATGTTTTAGAAACGAGAAATAATAATCACATTATTGTAACAAATAGAAGTTTATGTTATTTACAAGTCAGTTATAATATTCTATCCTAGAATTGTTACTTTAAAATTCAATGAATTTATTATTTACAGTGTTTTTGTTTTTAAAATCTTTTTGGAAGGCAGATTTAAATCAGGCTGAATGGGGAACATGCATGAATAAAAAAATTTTGTTAAAACAGTATTTTCCGATTAATCCTATATATTAAATATCAAATCAGCAAAAATAACTTCTATTTATTGTATTTTGTTATAAATAATCCATTTTAAAATTCAATGATAATTTAAAATAAATCATGTGACCTTAAACGCAACGCGTTTGCTTGCTTGCTTGCAATAACCTCACTTTCTTGTTTACTCTACTCGTGTAGAGTACTTTTTTAACTTTTTTGTTTTTAATTGATTTAATTATGATAAATAACAGCTTTTAACACTAACAAACTTCAACTTTCAAAGCACAAAACCACAGAAAAATAATATAAATGAATGTAAAATTGAAACTTGTGACGTCACAAGTACATGGCAAATTGCGCGGTCGTTTCCTTCAATTCAAATTGACGGATTTTTAAATATTTTTTAAATTATTATCAAAACGAAAATAAATAAATTAAATAGCATTAATTAGTATATTTAGTTATTTTTGATCCAACTACGCTATAAAAAAAATTTATGCATCTTCCCTATTAACAATTAATAAATATACTATGCAGGGTTTTTCAACAGGCACTGCGATGAGATATCCAGATCAATTTGCTCATACGCATGGTGCAATGAAGTATCTTCATCAATTATATAAAGTGTGAACATGCATTACAAATTATAAGTCTATTAGGATTAAGTGGTTTGAGGCATGACAAAAATTAGGAAACGTTGGTGCATCGTACCCGTGGTTAGTTTTTTTAAAGGATAAAAATGTGAACGGCGGATAGACGGAATTTTGTTTTGGAGATGTTTTTAGTTATTTAGAGACGGAGGGTAAATAATAATTGAGATTTTGAGATGGTGAATGTGTAATAGTAAGAATTTCGTCGATGGAAAGGCTTCAATTGGAAGAAGATTTTGGAAAATAAATTGAAATAAGAATGGAATAAAATTCTGGAAAGGATAATACAACCAATTAAGGAATTTAAAATAAATCCAGTTGGAAAATGGAGTCTGAGACGATATAGACTGAAGATCAGGAATAAGAACAAACAAACAAAAAGTGAGTAAATTTGCCATTGTGTTCGTTTGTGTTATGTTTAATTAAAACCATTTATTAATTTTGAGGATGTTATGTGTTACAACCATTAATTATTGTTAGTTATATACATATTTTAAAAGTTCATTGTCGTTGTGTAAAAATTATTAATTAATTATATGTACCATTCCAATATTGTAAAGGACATTTCATTGAATCAATTAAAAAAAGAAAGCAATTAGCTGCATTTAAGAAATGAGGCGAGAAAATTGAATTACTTTAATTACTCCACCAACAAATTATAACAGCATCAATTCATATATTAAATCACATATTGCCGTGATAAGCTACTGTAATTTGTTTTTATTTGTATAGCGGGGTAAACAAACGGCACTTTATTTTCTTCCCGGCTACTCAGCAATGAGACTCTAATTGTGGGCGTGTCAATGGTCCGTTTGTGAGTAACTAAAAATACCTCATCGGCTTGCCAACCATACGCAACATATTCAAATTAAAAATTGACCTTTGTAAATACCTGAATCGATTTGTACCTTTTGTGCTGTGTTTAATTTATGCAAAGAAAACTCAAATAAATCTCCTCTTCAAATGAAAATAACCGATTCATTTATTAAAACAAAATTAAATCATGGAAACAAAATTATCAAATTCAAACAAACCAAATCAAGTGTACAATTTAACTTATTATAAATAATTCAATACCCCCAGATTTAATCGCACTAATTAAATTTATCATAAAATATTGTCTAACGATCGTTAACTTTATCACGCACAAATTATAGTCTTACCGGTTTCACTGCCGTAGAAGAGAATTGGTCCTTGTGTTTGTATGTCGCCTACGTAATGTGGTCCAACTTGGCATCATCCAATTACCGTTCCAATCACATAACCATCGCCAACCATAAGTACTCAATTACTTTTCCAATTTAAAATCTTCCAAACCAAAAGAAAACAAATTCGTCCTTACTATTGATGGACATCAAACGAATCTCAACTTCAAAAAATACGCCCTTCTTTATTTATGGCCGCCACGCTAATTTTTCAAAAGTACTCGAACAATGAATTACAAATAATCAACCATACGTCCTCATACTTTTACGGACATCCAGCGAATCTCTCAAAAATAACCAAAAAAACAAACTATCAATAATCAAAAATACGTCCTTCTTCTACTACGGACATGCAGAAAGTCCCCAAAAATCATTCCAATTTCACGTCCGCTATGTTTACGCTATGTTTACGCTTCCAATGGTTACGCTAATTAGCAAATTTTTCACATTTGGGGTACAGAAAATCTAAGAGTGATTGTAGACAAACCTTTACATTCCACTCTGGTTACTGTTCGGTACCCTTTTTGGTCTGGAGGAGTAATTGCGGACCGTATTATTTTAAAAATGAGGCCGGAAACGCTGTTACACTCAATGGATTGTATAATTTCTTTTTGCTTATTATTATTAATGATATGGATTTGAGTGATACTTCTTGTATCTTGTATTCTTATTTTAATTCTTCTTCTTGTTTTAATTCGGTCATCTGGGAAGATCTTGCTAGATCTGGAGGAGAGAGGAGTGGCTCCATACCTGTGCTACATCGTAAGTGATTAACCCAGTAACCGATAGGTTACAACGAGAGAGGCTAATAAGATTAAGCATTTTGAGATGAGCGGCGGCGTTCCACAAGGCTCCGTGGTGAGGTATACGCTGGAGAACACCAGTTACGACGACGTGTTGAGACTGGCTATCCCGGCCTGAGTAAAAATCATCGGGTTTTGAAGCACATCTACTTTGCTTCAAAATAGTAGAATCAGATGTCTGCCCATACTGTGAGGAGATAAACACTCCATACAATACGTTCTTCGTGTGCTCCCGATGGAGTGCACGTAGAAAAGAGGACGAAGATCTTACGGCAGTCTCCCTTACCCCCGAATATCTAGTGGAGACGATGCTGGCTTCCCCGGAAAACTGGGATAAATGCGAAGGGCTTTTAGTCAGCAAAAATCTGACACCACCTCCCAACATCGTTTAGGTGACGTCTTTCGAAAATTTTCCCTCCCTAACGCACGAAAAAAAGACTATTTCTTGCGGGGCTATGTGAAAGATCAAGTTTATGCAGATAATCCACAATCCATTGAATTGTGAGACTAATTGGTAAGATAGAGCCGCAATTATGCAAAAATATAATAGAAAATTTTGATAAAAAGGATCGACGTCTGTATACATGGACTTACTGGAATTTTTGTCAGATATTACTTTCTTTTATAAATTGTAGACTTGCTACATTTTTAAAGAAATACAGAACTTGCATCCAAAATGTGAGTTTTATTTTTAATTTAAAAACAAAGTCCCTGTGGGACTTTACATACTTAATAGTAGATCGGATCACACTGGAATAATATAATAAATACTCCTAAGTTAACATCAGAAGCGTTTACATTACAATGATTATTCATAGAATATATTAAAAAGCCAGTTAAATTTAGTTAGAAAATATAAAAACTTGAACAATAGCAATGTATATATAATAATTAAACATCATTTAAAATTTCAAGCCTTTCTTTTCAGAATTTTGATATTCTTTGTATGACTACAATTTATCAAAATCAGGAAGTAAGCCGTTCCCTTTCTTTCATTTCTTACTGGTTTTTATAAAATTAGGAGAAAACGTTGTTCACGAAGTATACCTATATACCTTAGGTACATTCCTTTAAATTTTCAATTATGTTTGGTTTAAAGTGAAATCATAAATATTTTAACGTTAAATTCGTTTTCGCATTAAGCAGTTATTTTTACGTTCTGTTTATATCAGGCTGTCAATTTGCTATCCGGAATGAAGCATCTATTTTTTTTGTAAAACGTTTTTTTATGTAAGGATATGCAAACTAAATAATACAAAAATTACATTTAGAATTTTGTAACGCTTCTTAATTTGTTTATTTTAATTAATAACACGAAACCGTTGTTTCTAGACAAAAGACTATACGCTAATTTATAGATAATTTAGGACTTATTAATCCCGGGGGAATAATAATCGGTGGGAAATTATTGTATATAGATTCCCAAGCATTCTTTGAAAATTTATTAGGAAAATTGATGAAGTTTCTATGATAAATTTTTTGATTTTTCTTGATAGTTTTTGTTGTTTGGTGGAGATTCAATATTGTAGAATACAAAACTGAATAGCAAATAATACAAATTTTACAATTTTTTAGGGAGTCTGAAAAATTCTTTAGGAAAATTAATACAAAGTTTTATGATTTTTCTACATCGATCTGGTCATAAACTTTAGTTCTTCTTTCTTCAAAACTTTAAGTTTGACTAAATTAATCAATGATAATTTACAATTTTATTAAATTAATATTATTTAATCTTCATTGGTTTCTTCAAAAATAGTATTAAAACTAGAAACACGCGGGGTTGTTTTTAGGTACGAATAAAAAACGTTTCTCCAAAAATTTGAAAAATTGAACCTTTAAATATGAAACGTAGAAAAGCCATAACCCGGCAAATGGTTATAAAAAACAAAAGCTTTCGGCTTCACCTGCCGCTTTTCATGTCTCATCCGCCGCTTGTCATGTCTGTAGGTGGAAGGTACAAGACAGCTAGCCCATAGGAATTACCCAGTGTCGGAGCTCGCTGGGTCGCTCGAAAGCGTTCGTGGGTTCGTATAAAAATAATTGATCTGCTTTGCGAAAATAACTGTACCCGGGCGCCAAGCGAAGAAATAACAGATTTCAGAAATCTCTTAGTCCATTAACTCAACACTAAAAGAAAATAATAAGTGAACGAAAACTAATTGGGCACACACAGTTGCGAAATAGACTCTACTACAGCTCGTGGTAGCTAAGCGGAATGCTTCTTACAAAAAAGAACAAATTCCAAAATTTAGTTATACAATTAACTAACAAAAAATCGCTACCCCGGCTAAAGCAGAGCCATTGTCTGTTGTAAAGATGGAATAACTAGTACCTGGATGTTATGGTACATAGTTATGAAAAAAAAATAAAATGGTAAGGTGGTTTGTGATGTTAAAACCAGTAGGTGAACGAACCTTCGCAGATTTACCTGGTTCCTGATGTTATCGAACCAGTAAGCAGACAAATTCACCCATCCAACCTCCCATAAGATCCACAGCAAGCTAAAACGTATTTTAGCTTGTGGAATAATCACATAAAAATCAAAATAACAACACATCACAATTTATTAAAATAAACATAAATTCGGCAATCAGATGGTCGTTGCCTTAACGTGGTGGAAATTTGCAGTGGTTGCAGAACAAAACCCATACGGAGGCCTGGATGCTATCGCCGAAAACTACTCCCTAAAAATCAATCAGCTGGAAGTTCAAGTGGTAATACAAATCCCGCCAAGCGGAACCACTATCGAACTCCAGGGTCGAACAAGCGATAGCGTCGACGACAAAAATCAAACCTCCGGTACGTTGGTTTACCACGCTATTTATTTTCAAAAAAACTCATAAATAAAAATAAACACATAAAAAAATGTCGAAAGTAAAAATTTCAAGTACGAGACTTGAACGTACGACGATCAGTTTGGACTTCCAATGCCAATTGCATTCAACCAGCGCCGTTCGATACTAATTATCGAAAATAATGCTCTGTTCAACTTCAAACAAAATAATTATTAATTTAAAATTCAAAATTCATTAATAATTTTAAAATATAAAGATTTGAACACATCGCATTTTTATTATCGACGCCTTGCGAACGTAAAACTTTAATCAGCCTGTAATCACGTCGAACAAAAGTGCTTATCTGCAAACAGACGATTACTTTGGCCAAAAAAACGTTCATAGCCAAAGTGCGTGGCAAAGTAATCCAAGATGTTGGACAAATAAAAAATAATAAGACATAAGCAAAAAGCAAAAAAACAATAAAACATTAAAGCAAAAAGTTATAAAGCGCAAAATGATACGAAATAGCTGTGATCATCTGGCTAGGTCGTTAAAGTAGAAATGCGGTCAGAATTTTCCTGATATGGTGGAATGATAGCGGTCCCTCATGTGGACATCAGCTTCCAAAAAAATCGGTCCGGAAGCGTAAAAAAATCGGGCTTGCGCTAAAAAAGATACACTGGTGCTTCCGCACTTAAAATCTAATTTTACCATTTTAAAACATTCGTAAAATTGTAGAAACCCTGGAGAGCAAAAATTAGCACGTCTTGCTTGTAGCACAGAATTTTATCGACCTCCTTATCTTTTCAAAACTGTCTTAACGGCCTCTTTGATTTTAATTTTGAAAAATTCTGACCGTCATTTTGGTTGTCTAACTCACAGGCATAGAAATATATAAATCCTCAATTAAATTCGGTCGTCTTTAAGATGTTAAAAATAAAACGACCTACGGTGGTATCAGAAATGAGAATTAAAAAATAAACTATAAATAGCATAAAATTCTAATCATTACGAAGTTTTCTTTAGAGTTCTAAAATGTTAAAACTTTATAACTGTTAGAATTATGTTTAAAATAATCTTGAAAAAATTAAAATGCAATATTTGCTAAAAATGTAAGTAGGAGAACCACCTACGCTTTTAATAAATTCAAGGATGTCTGTTAGTTGCAGTTAGTTGCATTTGAACGTTCATAAAGGAAAGGTGACAAGAAGGAATTATTATTACAACGTATTCAACTTTTATGTATTGCTTTATTAAATAAAAACTAAAACGAAAACGACTTTTAATCCAAATACATCAACAATAACTTAAACTTTAACTCAGCTGTTTATGAACTACTAATTAATTTAAATAAAATTTTTTTTGCCGAACAGAAGGATGTCCAATAGAAATTAGTGGTTTGATTTGCTATTGAAATAGTAGTTAAATCCATTCTCGCAGGGCATGATGTCATAAAATATTTTTATTTTTTATTCTTTTCTTATCATCCTTTAAATCGAAAACCTAATTACATAAATTATTACCTAAATAATAGGTAGTAATAATAATCCGTGTTATAAAACATTACTTTAATGCATTACCATCGGTTATTTTAAAAATGTTATACAAATACAATAACCGTTACAAAATTATTTACAAACAATTGAATCGGAAGGTAAAATTTAAAAAAACAAGCAATGTATAATTATGTAGGCACCGAACCGAAAAATAAACTCAATCAAAAATTGAAATTATACAATACCTTTTTCAGGATATACAATTTTACAACATTCATTGGTCAATTTAACAAAAAATGCGACTTAAAATTTACGTTTGTTATTATAAAAAATATGCTTAACTTTTACATTGACTAAAAATTAAAGTGAATTTTAAATTGCTGTCATAAAATCGATACCACCCGTACCGCACTGCTTAACGTGGAAGCCGGACCACGGTACAAATAATGCTGAGGTTTCTTTACATCTACGCAAATGCATATAAAATCTATTAATTGCGGATTATTATTACCTCTCTAAGTACATGTAATTAGGACATTGAAAATTCAAAAGTCAAAAAAACATGAAGAATTTCATGTTTTACATATTATTATAAAAGTTTTTAAATGTCTGCGTAATAATATAACAACTGGAAAAGTTATATAATGCTCTGGGGAAAAAATAAATTTAAATAAATAAATGTTATATTCTCAACAATATTATGTGATTTTATTGTGAAAATTCTATTTTAGCGTTATTTATATTATATTTATAGTAATATATGCCAATGTAAAAGGTATACATTTTTAAATATTGAATAAGTATAACCTTGTCAATAGTAGCTTTGTGCTATGTACCCAACATGTTACATTTCCAATATTGTTATTTTCCAACAAAAGCGTTATTTGTGATATTTGGATAATTGTATTGAAGAAAATTTCCTCTTGTTTTTTACATCTGCAAATAGTTTCTAATAAAGTGTTTAGTAAACAATTAAAATTCGACAATTATGTTGTATAAAATCAAAATTTCTTTCTAGATAATTTGTAACTTCCATTTTTTGCGCACATTATACCCGAATATTAGGTGCATGTCAGTGACCCCCCCAGTTTCGAATTTTTTTATGAAAATGGTGTCACACGTTAGAGCATCGTTAGAGCCTGAATGAGCTTCCATTATTTTCGTTTGAGCCTCAAAGGTCGCGGAGTTATTCGCAAAAAACAACTGGGGGGGGGGCGTAGACATGATGGCCCCCCAGTTTCGAATATTTGGGTGAATTTGGTGTCAAACGTTAGAGCATCGTTAGAGCCTGAATGAGCTTCCATTATTTTCGTTTGAGCCTCAAAGGTCGCGGAGTTATTCGCAAAAAATAACTGGGGGGGGGCGTAGACATGATGGCCCCCCCAGTTTCGAATATTTGGGTGAATTTGGTGTCAAACGTTAGAGCATCGTTAGAGCCTGAATGAGCTTCCGTTATTTTCGTTTGAGCCACAAAGGTCGCGGAGTTATTCGCGATAAACTGCTGGGGGGGCCGTAGACATGTTTTTCCATTTTCCTTCCTATTTGGAATTTTTGTATGAAACTCATGCCAAT
This sequence comes from Podabrus alpinus, assembly GCA_932274525.1. Lineage (NCBI taxonomy): Eukaryota > Metazoa > Arthropoda > Insecta > Coleoptera > Cantharidae > Podabrus > Podabrus alpinus. Next base: position 160,646,554 of record OW026451.1, read on the forward strand.
CGATAGAGCATCGTTAGAGCCTCAATGAGCTTCTATGGTCATGGTTTTAAGTTAATATATTTACAAAGTTATGGATGTTTTAAATTTTCGACCAAACTCCGAGCAACATGCGTTAACTTGAATTTTGCCAGATTGAGGGTTCCCACCATCATTGCTAATTTAAATTCCCTGACTTTCCATGACGAAAATTATAAATAAAACATCAACTTAAAGAAATACGAAGCTTTAGTTGATATAAATAATCTTTATTACCTTCATCGATTTCATATAATATCAACTGCAAAATTATTGTTTGAAGAAAAAATTTTATTAATAAAACTAAAAAATAAAGTTTAAAAAGACCTTATATGTAGAAGGGTATATATAAGGAATTGGCAATTTACAGCTGTTGTTGACTGTCTTGCCACTTTGGGCGACAGTTGCAAATCATCATACCGTTCCCACCGGCTTAAATTTTCACGCCAACAATAACTTACGTAATGCCCAATCGCATTGATATTGTTTATTGCTGTGGGTGGTTTATTTTCCAAATTTATGATCCAATGGGTAAAAAGTTTTGGGGCCCATCAAATGTTTGTTGGTCGGAAATAGTAAAACAATTTGGTAATACCACCGTTTTGCCAAAATACGCAAATCTCTCGGTAGATCATTGTAACCGACGGCACCCTTGAAAAATATTGTATTTTACGCTGCACTTGAATGTGCTCGTTGTAATGCAATCTTCCCTCGATTTCGAGTTTCATAAACATGGATATCATCAAATAACGCTACAACTCCATCAAAATATTCTGGCATCATACGCAAGATTACTTTTTGTTCTGAAGCACTTGCAATCTTTTCTTATCCTTTTCGCTACTCAAAAACACCACCGTCCCCAAGTATCTTAGATGTGGTAGCACTATAGTGTTGAATATATTGAGCTTACTCCTTTTTGATATAAACTCACTACATCTACCAAGTATCCCTAATTTCATTGAAATTTTTTTTCAGATGTAGTCCATGTGCTGCTTAAAATTCAGTTGTCGATCCAAAATCAAACCCAGATATTTCATACTCTCGACTATCTCCACTTTTTGACCTTCAATTACTAACGTCTGGTCTTCAACATACACAGTCCTTCCCAAAATCATAGCCTTACTCTTTTGTACGTTCAACATCAGTCTATTGCCATTCAACCACTTACTCAAGTTATCCATTTCTTTATTCATCATTGTAAGCATATCACTAACGTCTTTTCCTACCATGTACACCAGAGTGTCATCAGCAAACAAATGGAAGCTTGCACCTCTAATCACCATACTCATATCATTCACAAACATAACAAACAGCAGCGGACCCAACACACTTCCTTGCGGTAAGTGGCCAATGAAGAAAGATTCGTGTTTGGAATTTAACATTTCCCTACAGGAAATTCCCCAAGAATTTTTTGTTAATGGAAATACATTTCACATTCGAGGAGCTATTAGTTTCATACCACCCACAGCAATAAACAATATCAATGCGATTGGGCATTACGTAAGTTATTGTTGGCGTGAAAATTTAAGCCGGTGGGAACGGTATGATGATTTGCAACTGTAGCCCAAAGTGGCAAGACAGTCAACAACAGCTGTAAATTGCCAATTCCTTATATATACCCTTCTACATATAAGGTCTTTTTAAACTTTATTTTTTAGTTTTATTAATAAAATTTTTTCTTCAAACAATAATTTTGCAGTTGATATTATATGAAATCGATGAAGGTAATAAAGATTATTTATATCAACTAAAGCTTTGTATTCCTTTAAGTTGATGTTTTATTTATAATTTTCGTCATGGAAAGTCAGGGAATTTAAATTAGCAATGATGGTGGGAACCCTCAATCTGGCAAAATTCAAGTTAACGCATGTTGCTCGGAGTTTGGTCGAAAATTTAAAACATCCATAACTTTGTAAATATATTAACTTAAAACCATGACCATAGAAGCTCATTGAGGCTCTAACGATGCTCTATCGATTGACATGAGTTTCATACAAAAATTCCAAATAGGAAGGAAAATGGAAAAACATGTCTACGGCCCCCACAGCAGTTTATCGCGAATAACTCCGCGACCTTTGTGGCTCAAACGAAAATAACGGAAGCTCATTCAGGCTCTAACGATGCTCTAACGTTTGACACCAAATTCACCCAAATATTCGAAACTGGGGGGGCCATCATGTCCACGGCCCCCCCAGTTGTTTTTTGCGAATAACTCCGCGACCTTTGAGGCTCAAACGAAAATAATGGAAGCTCATTCAGGCTCTAACGATGCTCTAACGTGTGACACCATTTTTATAAAAAAATTCGAAACTGGGGGGGCCACTGACATGCACCTCCGAAAATTATAATATTAAAAATATGTGTACATACTTATATCGTAGTATAATTTTGAGAACGAAATTGAAAATGTAGGCGGTTTTCTTCGTTCCGTTTCCTTCGTTATGAATTAATATTATGCCCATTGTATTGTGAAACGCTATACTCACCCATGTTCGGAATATTATATTTTGTTATAATATAAGAAACCATATCATCTATTAAAAGTATTATTATAAAATCAAAACTTACAACTTTCAGAAAATTGCTAATTTATAAAATCACCATCAAGCTAATATGGCCATATGGAATTCATCTACCCGGGGCTCTGTTTCCAACTCCAACACAGGAATTCTTCAAAATCAAATAATTCAGCGTGACTTCGGTATGCCCACAATTAGAGAAGAGATTTCGAAGTATGGTAAAACATACCATGAAAGACTCACGGAACATCTAAATCCACTTGCAGAAAAACTGAGCTACACTGACCATACTGAAGTAAGAAGAGGATCAAACCCTCTGATCTCAAAACAGTATTTAGAGATTAGAATAAATTTCAATTGTGCATACATTATTTAAGCACTCATTTCACCTCCCCCCTTGTAATATTTTGTTATTAACTTTACTTAACTGTTTAACACAATTAATATAATATTATAATTTCATAAGGGTGTATCATTACATTGACCCCTACAGGTTATTTTTTTAATTACTGTTTCTAAAAACCAAGTTTATGAAATGTAACTAACATGCAGTAAATTATGTTTTTATAATAAATCTTTAATGGACTCTTTAAATTTTACAGACACCTGACGAGCTTCAATTAGAGCGAAACGACATCGTAGTGTCTTATTTTCAACAAATGGTGGAATGTAAGAAGTAAGTACATTTCATTATCTTAGTTTTTAAAAGTAGTAAGGGGCCGTTCATGTATTACGTAAGACGTTTAGGGGGAGGGGGGGGTAGCTGACATCTTATTTTTTCTTACTCGGGGGAAGGGGGGTCAAGACAATTTCTTACGTAAGATTTTATTTTTTTAATTAAATTTCAAAATTTGAGAATTATTTCATTTAATTTAGGTGCTGTTGGTATTAATGTTAATGTGAAACACAATACTATTAATTATTTACGTTCGAATTCGTAGCACGAATTTATTCACCTGAAATCGACAAATTTCCTATAGAGATTCGGAAAGCTGAACGTTTTTATAGTAGAATTGAAAAATACATATTTTAATAATTTTTGGTTACTCTCTCTAAAAGAGTCTATTATATGATAAAGTCTATTAATATTATATACTCTATAAGTCTATATATTATAAAAAATATGTAAAAAAAATTTTTATTATAAAAAAGTCAGGTCAAAATCGAACGTCATTGAAATTTCAAAAATGTGCTCTATTTAACAATGCTGGCGCTCAGCAACAAACTATTAGACTTATTAGTTAGAGAAAAATAACTTACTTAGATAGAAGTTGTAGTAAATTTTATTCTCTGTAAGATTTATAGAAGTCATTTTCGTCCTAAAGTCAACTGGTAAGGAAATATTGCGAAGAAACATTTTGTTTTCGCCATTTTTTTAAAAATGGCGGCACTTCTGGACGGTCTCCGAGGTCGCCAACTCAGGGTTTTTATTAGGACCCAAATCTTAAAACATATCCAAAAATCAGAACCCTCTGACCATTTTTAGGAAACTCTTCTTTTCATGATTTCGAGGATGTTATAAAAATATTTCAAGTGTTTTTAATTTTTTTAATGAGTTATATGATAACTAGAGTCCGGATTTATATGCGGTAAAAAACATCAATATAAGTATTTTATATGCGGTTAAAATGAGTCGATATATGCGGTAATATTGCTGAAATTTGGATAATATGCGGTTAAATGAAAACAAAGGAATATAATGCTATTGTTTACATATTATTTACATATATAATTATTAATTTAGGAATTCGCAGAAATATTATTTATTGAAATCAACGTCGCTAAATTTTCTGGATCGGACAGGTTAAGATTAGTTTAGAAGTTACAAAAAGATGGTAATATTTTTCAGACCCCAATAAATAAGAAGTGATAATACAATTATTTTTAATTTATTGATTTAAAAGGTTTCAGGCGTGGTAATGCGTTATTTTTTTTAAATGGAACATGTTGCAAGGGATAGAAATGGTCCAGAAAACGTGTACCTATAAATAAATGTGTTTGACAAGGTTGGATTTTGTACCACATTTTTAACATTAGAATTTTATTTTAAAAAACTTGCACCTACATAATATAATCTATATAGATATATAAATATGGATGTATGTATGTTCCCTATAGACTCCTAGACCGATCGGAACCAAATTTGGCACAATTATTATGTAGGTCCCTACGCATGTTTTTGTATTGAAATAGTGCAAAAATTCGCAAAGGAAAGGAAAGTTGATTTTGAGTAGCCTGCCTTCCTTTAAGGAATCTCGATAATCCATTCATGCGCGTCCCATAGGGACGCGCATGAATGGATTATCGAGATTCCTTAAAGGAAGGCAGGCTACTCAAAATCAACTTAAGAGAGCGCTGCGGAAAGAGAGAGAGGGAAGCAGTAGATATGATGAATAGACAAACTATTTTAACCGAGATCCAACTAACTTCGTTAGAAATGCAACAGAACTCTGCTCACCATTTCAAAAAAATCGTTCAAACAAGAAAAAATTATTATTATTTTCGGACGCAGTATATCTTCTAGAAAAATGCATATATAATTCTACCAAATTTTTTTTCAAATTAGGTCAAGCATTTGTCCTGGATGTGAAACACTTTTCAAGTTTGTAATTAGGTATAACTGTAATGATTATAAAAATTATTGCACGGTCACATTTTTGCCCTGTGAAATAGAGCATCTTTACAGCAAAAATTTCAATATTACTAATTGGAATTAAAAATTTTTCAGATCCAAGGGCCAAGTTTTAGCTTTACAATGATCATAAAATGGTTGCCTAAAAGTGCATACTGTTTTACCTAGTGCGTCCACAATCTCGACAAATTTCCCATATTATATTAAACACTGCCAGGACGGCAGCCTTAAGTGTTTTTAATTTTTTTAATGAGTTATATGATATAACAATATAGCTGAAATAGAAATTTGTTTAAAAATATTTTGCCGAAAAACATAATTTTCACTCCTTCATAAAAAAATTTCAACTGCAGACGAAGAATTCGGTAAGAAGCTCAGGGTTCCTAGAGGACGTTTTTTTATTATACAATTACCTAACGAAATCCGTCGAAAAATCGCAGAAGACCGATTTTGGATTTTTTTTTACAATTTTCTTACACTATAAAGTAATTTGTGTGAATAACATTTTTTTTAATATAAAATAAACATAATATCTTCGTTAATTTCACTTTTAATGTTTAATATTATCTGACTTCTCATTGGGTAATAATTATTTATCTTACGTAAGATTAGTGAGGGGGGGAGGGGGTATACATTTTCTTATTTTTTCTTACTAGGGGGCGGGGGGGAGTCTAAAAGTAGGAAAAAACGTCTTACGTAATACATGAACGGCCCCTAATGAATGTTTTACTGAAACAGATTGTAAATTGTAAATAGTCATATAAGAAAAAATCTCAAATTATTCTCGTTTCCTTTGAATATTTGTATAATTACAATTTATTGTCTAGAAGTTTACACCTTAAAGATATTTCAATCCACTCCCTCTTTAAGTGCAAATGCTGCATTGTTGTATTATTGATATTATGCTTTTTACGTCAAAGAAGAATTTACTATTTCAAAATTTTCAATGTACACTTTGAGAATTTTCTAACAATAAGTTTTGTCAAAGAAGTAAATAATTACATTAAATAGTGTTCCAATAAACATAACATTAGCAATGTAAATTATTACAAAAGCACGATTACAATTTGTTTGTAAGTGAACATTAATTTAGAATACAACACAATAAAATGAAGTCTTATTTTTATACAAGGCCCCTTTCGATTTGTAGTAAAAAATTAAACTCCTAATCGTTACTTTATGATCACGCTATACATAACATAATTATATGTAATTAAAAATAATTGGAACAGCAGTAATTATTTTTTATTTATATATATCTAGGTTACATTTTATTCAAATTTTGACTGAAACCGGAAGTGCAGGTATTGTTTGACAACGTAACAGAAGGCTTTTGACATTTAATATTCTACTCGTTAATAAATTGACTAATTTAGTTTGTAGGTGGAACAAACAATGATAAACAAAACCCATAATGAAATATTGCTGAATCATCATGAAGATTGATATTAAAAAGAAAAATCAGTATGAAATAAAAGAAGTATATTATGGTACATTCAGCAACATAAAAAATATGTGCAATTTATTACCTTCTCTAAAACAAATGTTAACCAATTTGTTTTTTAAGTTAATGAACCTTATCTAATTTATTTAATAATAACTGACAACTTAATTAAAATTAAAATCAATGAAGTGTTTGATACACTGGTGTTGATTAAATATAAATAAATTTCTAATGAAAAACAAAGAGTTATCGTTATATTGAACAACTTACAATGTAAGTAATGAAAGAAATAGGAAAATCTAGATAAAAATAATTTTTTGTTAACATGCTATTTAATTATTTTATAAATTTCAAACATGTCACGGTACATTCTAGAAATCACGGTTATAATTTCCATTGTAAGCAAATTTTAATATTAGTAGTTTTACAAATATATCAGAAATTAAATCAAGTTGGAAACATTTTCAGTATTTCTTTGTAGTTGTATCACAGTAACACAAACAAAAGCATTTCCTTTCATGTAAAAACAAATTTTAATGCTGGAATAGTTAATAAATGCGGTTAGTTTACTTCATCAACATAAATGGAATTTCTTAATTGGGCTTGAAGATGTCATTTCAAAAATGTATTTGTATTTAAATTATTATAAAATTATAAATACGGGCAATTGAATTTTGGAAGGCTTAAGTATTTGAGTATTGAAATGAAGGGAATTGGACTTTTCGGCGCCGCCGATTCGGCGTAGCTAGTTCGGCGCCGCCGGTTCGGCGTAGCCAGTTCGGCGTAATACCGTTTCGGCGCGAGGACGTTTCGGCGTGAGGACGATTCGGCGTGAGGACGGTTCGGCGTGAGGACGATTCGGCGCGAGGACGATTCGGCGTAGCCCATTTAACGATTCGGCGCTAAGACGATTCAGCGCTAACCTTTTTAGTAATTCGAGACGCTTTTCAAGAATTTAAAATATCCTCATTTTCAGTCGAGAGAGACTATAGAAATATTACAAAAATTATATTTTTATAATTTCTGTTAGTACGAGTAGTATTCGTAAGTTTCACTGTCTGTGTGTAAGTATAATAATGTTATGTGTTAATGTTTTCATTGGCTAATTTTCGGGTTTTTTATCCTACAGCCTCTTTTCGACCGAAGATGAGAATATTTTAAATTCTCTAGACGCGTCTCAAATTATTAAAGATTTAATTTTTAAATTACATGATCTTGGTTTTCAAACTAATTTTTCATTTTGTTAAGGTTATTCAGGATCTCAAGATTAGAGTAATATAAATTTGTAATAAATTTTTGTATTATAGTTGACCTTTATTTGTTAATTTATAAGATATTTTTTAAAATTGGGTATAGGTCTTTTAATATTAAAAGACAAAAATAATCAATAGCAATTGATTAAATTTACATTATCTACTATTGAATTTGTGCTAGTAAATTTGAATAGCTTATTTGCAAAATTTTAGAGCATATTTTGTAGTTTTTTAGTGCCTAAAATCCGATGACTACTAATGAGTAATAAATAAATAAAAATATGACACTGAAAAATAAATTTTCCGAAATTTTTTTATGAAAACCATCCACATTGTAATTTCAAGCCATTTCGATGGTGTTTTTAGAATACCATTAAATTTATTCGTTTTTAAGATTTGCACCGAACAAAAACAGCGAATTTTTCGGCCACCTTAAAGAAATCTTAAAATATAAATATATAACAAAAATGTTTTACAATATTTCTAAAAATTATTGAACCTCATGATTTACAAATGAAACCATTTTTGTTCTATAAATCCAGGTTAATACGAGAAGTATTAGCCCACCTCTGCATTTAGAATTTGAATTTTTTAAATCTACCACCTAGAAATGATTCTACGATAAAATAATTAAAGGAGAAAATTTCATAGTATAAAATTTAGTAATTTAATTGCTATACATCAACTACATAATATGTATATTAAAAACATTACATATTCAAGTTAATGATCGTATGTAGTTTTACAAACGTGAATTAAAGTTTAATTTGTGATTAAAAACTGCGAAATAATGCATTAATATTCCATTACAAGAATTTAATTATATTTTAAAATGAATCGGAAAATCATTTCCCGCCGAATTGTCCTTGCGTCGAATTGGTCTTGCGCCGAATCGGGTCACGCCGAACCGTCCTCACGCCGAATCGTCCTCACGCCGAAACGTCCTCGCGCCGAAACGGTATTACGCCGAATCGGGTGCACGCCGAAAGGGCTACGCCGAACCAGCTGCGCCAAAAAGTCCTAGACCCTGAAATGAAGGCCCCCGAAGGTTCCCTAAAATCACCTGTCGGCTTTTCCGCTGATTGAGGATTTTACTTCTTGCGTAGCACTGTTCCTGCAATGTGGTTTTCCATTAATAATTAGCTTAATTTCATATTGACGGAAAATCATCATCCGGCCAAAATTAAAGAATATATGTAAAATTCTTTATACCAAAAATGTTTTTTGCAGAATTCACTTCACGTAATGAAGACGATGATAATTCGGAATAATAATTATTCAAAAACTTATTAGTTTCAATTATTATTTAATTAAGTTTTATTTCAAGAGTATAGTAAGACGTAAAATAATTAAAAAAAATCTATTTTGTAGACAATTTTATGTTCTTAAATTTTAAGTGATAAAAATTAAATTAAGGCGAAAAATTGCATTGCCGAAACTAAAATCCCCAATTAGAAAGTAAGCCGATTTAAGGGTTCACTAAGACACTCAAATACATATTATGTCTGCAAAATATCAGTTTTTCAGTCAGTCAATCAAAATTTCCTTGTCTGGATCAGTAAACATTTTTTGAAAAAATACATTTTGTAAAGAAATTTATGTTATAAATTTTATTATATGATGATAATTTTTCGTACAGTTATAATTGAGGAAGTTACAAATGAAAATTACGTTAGAGTAATTTTTTCGACTAATTCAACAGTAGCCTTTCTTTGTTCTAATATAGAGAAATAAAATAGGCACAGTGGTTTAGTGTGACCCACACGAGAATTTGGGTGTTGACCATTCTTCAAGTTTGATGTACAAAAATTTGCAAATGCCTGTAATAATTGTTTATATACTAATAATTTATGCAATTCTTTCATATTTGTACAAATTTTGTAATTTTGGTGTAAATATTTTTCTTCAGGTCAACCCCCTGACGACAATCATCTCAAGAAATTTCTTTAAGTTTGACTTTAATTTAACTAAAGCGAATATTTAATAATAACAGGAAAACCAATCTTGAAACCAACAAAGCGAATGTCCGGTGGAAAAAACGGAGACACCAGACTCGAGAGCAAAAAACTAATAGTGAATGAAAAGGGAGGCAGAACAAAGACGGATCGACTCGGCGAGAGAATGGAAAAACGAAAAATGGAAAACGAAAATCTTAAGAAAAACTAAAGAGGAGTAAGAAAAGGAAAAGTCGGGAGAAAATACTGAGAGTGAGGATGTGGAATGTTTGTACGATGTTGAGACCGGGGAGATTGCAAGAAATACATAACGAACTAGAGAAATAGAGAAATAATGAAAAGAACAAAGATGAGGATATACAAGAGCTTGATACGATCGATAGTGACGTATGCAGCGAAGACTGCGAGCTTGATGAACAACGAAGAAGAAACACTGGAAGTCTATGAGAGGAAAATCATAAGAGCGATACTGAGACCGAAGAAAATGAACAATCAAGAAATTAGAGTGAGAAAAAATAGTGAAAGAACTTAAAAGCGAGATTGTATTTAGTAAAGATTATAAAGGCACAGCGAATAGGGTGGTTGGGGCTTATAATGAGAAGGAAAGAGAGTGAATCGCTAAGAAATCTGGCAAAGTGCAGTCCTTTGGAGAAAACACTCCGACGAAGACCAAAGTCAAGATGGTTAGATGAAATGAGGAGGAATTTGAAAAAGATGTGTATTATCGATTGGAGGGAGAGATGCAGGGACAGAGGTGTATGAAAAAGAGTAGTCGTAAAAGCCAAATCACACGAGAAATTGTAAAAAGGAAAGTGAAAATAAAGAGGATTGATCCACCTTGTAAATGGATCAAAAAGACTTCCCGAAAGGAAGTGACCATATTCCGAATGGAATGAGCGCCGTAGAAGAAGAGTTCAAAATATTCAAAAATTTCGAAATAAGTTCGAAACTCGAGTTCACATTTCAAATTGGGTTGTGCGATATTCTTGTATTTTAAATACATACTGGCTGAGCCGAGAACTTTTATTCTCATCATATTATCACTGGGGCCTTTCCCAAGAACCGCGCGATGGCGTTGCCGAAACTTGCAATTTTGTAAGTATTCACTTACTTTGCTCGTCGATGGCAGAATAGCCGTAATGCGCTCGTACAATCCTTTTGTAAATTGTGCTGATGAGAACTAATAAGTTCGAAACTCGAGTTCACATTTCAAATTGGGTTGTGGGATATTCTTGTATTTTAAATACATACTGGCTGAGCCGAGAACTTTTATTCTCATCATTCAAAAATTTACAGCAAATTGTAAATGCGGATACAGTCAAAGTATATTGGGGAGCATCCCCAAATGAAGGTATACTTTATAAGGCTAAATGGATGGGTGTAAAAAATCGTCTATTCCCGGGGTTCGGAATCCACCTGTAGGTCCCCTATACTCGTCACACAGTTTCAACGTGCAACGAGCATAGACGGGGAAATTTGAAAACGGCGTAGGACGTCATGAAAAATCGTAGTATACATAAAATATTTATATCTTGTTATTCACAGGATTTCGCGCATCCTTCTGTAATTAAGGATGTTTTTTGGATCAATTGAGATTCGCACGAGATTTACTGCAGAGTCAATAATTTTCACTAACGAGTTTGTAAGATATCAATTTTAAAGGAAAAACTGTGCTCTACATGTTTAACTTTTAACTTTTTCGGCTACAACATATTGTTTCGGCTTTACCGCGATAATTTCCCAAGCGATGTGTCATTTGAAAAAACGCGTAGTATTTGAAAGAAGTTTTTGTATCAAAAATCGATTAGGATTCCAAATAAATGGATTAGTTTCACAATAGACAACATTATGAATAAGTTAGGGCGAGGTTTCGCATAAATTTGAAATTTTCATCTGGCTTAAACTTCTTAAGTAATAAACGAAATTCAATTGCTACCTTTATGGAAGAATATTCAATAGTTTTCCCACTTAAAAATTTGAAAAACACATTATTGTCTTTTAGTTATATGATGTGTACTCTATCAATTAAAAAACAAATTAGGGTACTGTGCCATAAGTCTGACCACTCGAAACAAATTTTCTTCAGCAACACACTAAAGAACACAGTTAATATAGCAAATTGTAAAAATATTAACCGAGAATTTATTATCAAAATTTTGAAATAATCGATTTTGAACTTAGCAAATTTACATGTAAAATTTAACGAGATTCCGCGCGTCGCTCATTTTGTTGACGGTCCGTGCAGAATGAATGACCCTAACACCACAGCTAACACTTAGAAAATTTCGCACCGGCAGATGCACCTCGTCTCTCCTACATGTAACATCGATTATTTTTTGTTTTTACGCGATTTTTTGGGGGTGAAATGTAATAGTTTACTGCCCCATACCGCAACTATACTTTTTAATGCTATTTCAAGGGTCTCTAAGCTCCCGGTTTCCTTCATCCCAGTTTTCTTGATGGGTGGCGCCTTCTCGTATGTTTAGCCTAGTAATCAGAGTCAAAACCGCCCTGGAGGGGTGCAGAGCGTAGCGGAGCGAAGCGGAGTGAAGCGGCGCCCCGGAAGGGTAGGTTTTGACGATGGATAACCCTCCTTATCGAATGCACACCCCAAAAATCGAAGAAAAAAAATTAAATTTTTTCACTTTTGCGGCAATACACGGGTTATTTTCCATTTTTTTGATTATATTTATTACTAATATCTACTAATCACACCCCCACCTATCCGAATTTCAAAGAAAAATTCAAATCGGAGCGAAAAAATTTTACGCGATTTGAAGGGAACGTCGATGAATTGTATAGCGTCTGCCTGGGGGGCGCGGCATATTCGATGCTAATTTCCCTACTTTTAAAAAGTCGATTTTGGGGTTGTTTTTAGAGATTTCTCGCAAGATATTTTTTCTATAGACTAAAATAAGCCTGTTCTTTAGTGTGTAGCTGAAGAAAATTTTTTTCGGCTGGTCAGACTTATGGCACAGTTCCCACAAATTAACCTATTGACCGCGACTGGACACTTACTCGTTTTATGAACGTATTTTCTCGTCTATTTGACAATAATAGGATGGGGAATGGGGTATATAAAGTCGCTACAATCGGACACTTTTTGACGTATCTAAAATTCCAAGCAAACAAGACAGTGGATAAGCATCAGGAACACTGACAACATTATGATCTCAAAAATCCACGCAGAAACGATATAAGTTTGATATTTCTTTATTTTTAATGAGGATAATAGGATACGACCACGCTGATGTTCAAGATTCAATAACATCCACAGTTAACATTTTATTCTGTCGTTTTAAATTGTTTGCTTTGTATTATGACACATTAACGATATCACAAAGCAAATTTAATTGCTGTTTTTACAAGGTTTGGTACTACGGATCTAACTACACGATTACTACTCTTTGATCAAGTGCAACTGATGAGACTCAAAAAAAGGGAAACAGTTGAATTTATTTTACTTTTTCCTTTGCGTTTTTTCTTCACCTCAATATTTTATTATTATCGTATTGTTGTTATTCTGAACATAAATAGTAAATAAATAAAAGGTTTCCACAACGAATATCACACCAGTCATGCAATACGGTTACCAGGATACAACAATGGAAAATCAGGAATAAAAAAATTTTGAAGCTGGAATGAAAAATTGGTATGAAATGTCGTAAATTGAATTCCTTACGAAGTTGACTGTACTGTAGACATGCTTAATTAATGAAGCAAGTTTAAATAAATTATAAATACTTTATAGTGTAGTACAAGATTTGCAGATCTCAGCTAACCCCAATAATTTAATCAACACCTTCCTAAATCTTAACACATCCGTAAAATACTATTTTAGTAGAAACTCTAACAAAACAGATTGGTTTATGTTTGACCCTTTGAAAGGACCTACGTAGTAATTAAGAAAACGTTATTCAAATTTCGATGACGCTCATTATTTATAAATGAGTTTCAGGTTTGATTAATTGTTAATTAGTGCTTAAAATGACGCAATGAACTCGAATTAAGAAACACAACTTATGCATACTAATTACACTTTAATGATAATGCAAATAAAATTGTTTTGATAAAGCAATTAACACTTTTTGATTTCTAAAATTTAATATTTAAAATAATTTAGTTTTAGAATCAATAAAAGTGTGCACTGGACAGTTTCTATTACATGCTTTCTGAGCAAAATAATTTAAAAAAATTGTTGGTTGTTTAAGGACAAAATTCCTGAAAATAAAAGCAAAATTTATCATAAAAATTTTCAAATTGCTTTTCCTTCCAGCGTTTTTTTTAATTCGAAATCAATATTTATTGGATTTTATCTCGTTCGGTAAATGAAATTTATTAACTATTAATGTGCTTAATAAATAACATAAGAACGGAAGAAAGAAAATCCTTTAAGACTCAATTCACTTTCAATCACTACATCCAATCAGTCAGTTATGGTAGTAAGACCGTGCTATCCATAAACGAATTCATTGAATCTTGATCCTGGCAGTGTCAGCGTTAGATGGACTACTCCCTAAGGGGATTGCAAGTATATTGGTGTCACCAAAGCGTCCATAATATATGTTTCCTCATCCATAGTCGATAATAGTCTGTACATCCCCCTCTATAAAGAACCCTTTTACAAAACATATTTGCTTTAAATTGCCTAATAGAAAAATTATAGTCGCTGGTATAAGAATTGATTTTGTCAGTAACGAATCATCTGTTATTATCAAGTTATTTGATTCCAACTTTCACTTTATTTACAAAAAAATATACAGGTTATAAATTACAACATATTTTATTACAATAGTTATTTCTTCGTATATGTACGTTAATTTTGAAGTTAAATTTCCTCTACCTACCCGAAAATAATTACTACAAATAAGGAGTTGATATATTACCAGATACCTTTTGGGAATAAAATATCATTAGAAAGTCATTAATTAACTTCATTAGAAAATAAATCGAAGAGTGCAGTACACCAATGGAGTTTTGTTCAAAAATATTTTGACCAATTTTACATAACTTTCGAAATTTGCTCAAACACCATTGGGTTGTCCTAATAATATTCTGATCATGGGCAAAATCTTGCACACGTAATTATTGTAAATATTTTTTGGTGTGTCGAAATCTCTCGCTGCTTGAACATATTGAATGACTGGAAGAATTTATTTTTATCTGCACGGTCGTCAATGAACTGAAAAAGATGTCTCTTACCTCACGAACGGTTTCATAAAGCTTCGTTATCAATGACACAGCATCACATATAGGCAACTTGATAAATTTACAATGTAACCTATGAAAATGCTTAATAGCAATAAATATGTAGAGATTTCTTCGATCAGACAATAAATTTCGAGAGTTGGTGACCATTAAAATTAGGCCGCATAATTATGTCTAGGGTGCAAAGGTATTCTGTATATTGCAACTTGACATTACTGCTACATGTGCAAAACGTTATTTCGGCACCTCTATTTCTATAGCGAGTAGGGGTGCGCGATTATGAAATTTCATAATCGATTATCGATTATAAAAAATAATCGATTTTTTTCGATTAATCGATTATTGTCAATAATCGATTATTCATAATCGATTATGAGTTCATAATCGATTGTGAACCCATAATCGATTATGAACTAATAACTCTATTATGAACTCATAACTAGGTAGGGATATTAATAGGGGTGCGCATGCGCATATAATCGATTAATCGATCACCGTAATTCGAATAATCGATTATTTCGGTCGTTCTAATTGCTGTTGGGGTTGGGATTACGTTTAAGTTTAAAAAGTTGTATTTATTAAAACAAGATATTATGCTTATATAGAATAAACCTGTTATCAATAAAAAATAAAGTATTCTATAATCGATTATTTTCCACAATCGATTATTTTCACAATCGATTATTTTCATAATCGATTATTTCCACAATCGATTATTTTCACTATCGATTATTTCTATAATCGATTAATCGATTATTATAAATTATCATAATCGATTATGAAATAATCGATTATTCGAATTACGGTAATCGATTAATCGATTATATGCGCACCCCTAATAGCGAGGATACGGCTCTGATCAGCTTTAAACAACTTAAATTGCGCGAAATAGGAACTGAATCACCGATTTCATTCTAAAACAAAATTAACAAGAGCTATAGCACCACATCTCAAAAGCATCGATGCGCTGCCGGTCTGCAACACGAACAGTCCAAGTTTCAAATGCGTATCTAAAAACAGAGAATACCAGTGTTTGAACTAGGTTTATTTTAGTGTTACTAGTGGTAGTTGTTGGACTTTTACAGTTTCTACAGTTATTGTGTACAACCCTATTCTGTAACGTCTTTAATCCCAGAACTATCAGCTTTCTTCTTTTTGTTACAATGCTAAATGAAAATACGCTAATTCAAGGGTTATTAATGCTAATTAATGCATGAGAGGGGGATACCTTTTAAGGGCACCATCCCAATCTAGGATGATAGTGGCGGATTTTTACCGACTAAAACCCCCCTCCGGACGAAACCGGGAATCATCTCTTAGCATTACTAAGATACTCGCGTATCGGTGTTGGGGTGCATTCCCCCGCCACCGACGTAGTTAAGCTCGCTTTTGTATCTCATCAAGAAGTCTGTGGTGGATTAAACCCCCTTAGGAACTATTTCTTTTTATTACAGTACGATTTGCATTTAAGCCTGAGAAGCGACCAGCATAATGTTGATGGAATCGGATGCACCCCCTACTTAACGACATCCATCTTTCTGTTCTTACGAACCTTCTTCTTTCGGATGGAGTAGGAATACCACACCAGACTTACCTTCCTATTTGCTTAATTAAGCCCACTATGTCCTTGCGTACTTACTTCGGTCCTCTCGGACCCTTACCCCAGCCGTTACATTTTTGTTTCGAACGCCATCACAATGCCTTGCAGGCAGTGTAATTCTCGGGTCTAGGGCTTTTCGGCGCAGCCGATTCGGCGTAGCCAGTTCGGCGTAGCCAGTTCGGCGTAGCCAGTTCGGCGCCGCCGTTTCGGCGCGAGACTAATTCACCGCGAGCCCATTTCGGCGCGACCTGAATCGGCGCAAGGACAATTCGGCGTGAAATGATTTTCCTATTCATTTTAATGTATGCAATTAATGTATGGTATATCACAAGAAGGGGGCCATAGATTTTTGTACCAACCAATACAAATCGCTAGATTTAATATTTAATTTCCCCTGCTAAATGCATAAAAATCTATACAGCCATGAAAATGCTTCTACAAGTATAGCATTTTTTTGCCAAATAAGATAGTATTTAAAAAAATTATTTTGAGTTATTGCTTAATTTTAAAAGCGTTGTTTAATGTTTATTAAAAAAACTATTACGCAATTAAAGCAAATACCCGTATACGCGGCCTAGAATTATATTATATTTAATTTTTAAAGTTTAAATTAACATTAATTTAATTAATAAATTAATTAAAAAATCATATATTTTAAAATTTATTATTTTAACAAAAATAGATATAAATTTCTTTATAAGAACAAATAGTGCATTCGCATTGTTCTAATTCAACTTCAGAATATTTGGTAAATCTCGAATTTCCTGCTTAAAATCCGCCATAAAGGCAATAAACGGAAAGCTTTTGAAAGACCTGCTTAAACTTTGGTAAGGTGTTGGGCGGAATTATTCAAGTAGGTACAATAAAATTTGGTAATTGGGTTCGAGTAACCTAATGTTGACCACCCCAAATAAATTGAAAATTTCCTATTGCAAAGAGGAAGGTTTATATAGTATACTGTTAAAATTTTATGTGTGAAAGTATTATCAAAATTTTGAATAAATCGATTTTGAAGTTAGCAAATTTAACATGTAAAAGCCGACCGCCTCGCGGGAATCTCATATGAGATTCCGCGCGTCCTCATTCTGTTGACGGTACGTGTGGAATGGTATACCCTAACACTTTTCGTCAGATGCTGCTCGCAACTGCAATCCCCAAGTAACATTTTTCCCTGTGAAATTAAAATTTCTCTGGTAGGTCCCTGGCAAATACCTGGTAGGTAACTAAAACAGGGTTTACGGCTTTGCCTGTCTATAGGGATTTGTCAGGTACCTGTTAGCATGTCCTTTGTAGGGCCCTATTAAATGCTTGCGCTAGGGATTTGCCAGGTAGCCAAATACAGGTTCCTTGTAGGGCCCTGTGAAATGCTTGCGGTAGGGATTTGCCAGGGAGTCATATACAGGTTCTTTGTAGGGCCCTGTGAAATGCTTTCGGTAGGGATTTGCCAGGTACTCATTTACAGGTTATTTGTAGGGCTCTCTGTAAAATGCCTGTGGCAAGTTGAACAACCAATAATAGAAAACCTTTGATTAGTAGACCAATCAAAGTCGACATCGACGTCAAAGTAAGAAATTCATCGCAAAAACTTTGAAAATATCGCAAAAAAATAGTAATTTTGATGTAAAAAAAAATCGTTCTACAGTATCGTTTGGAATGTAATTCTAGTAGGTTGTAACGAAATGTCGGAGGTATCATTTTTTTTACGTATTTATGCTCCGAGCAACATGCGTTACACTTTGAAATGCAAACAAGTACCCACGAGCGATGTTTTCAGGCAATTATAACAAGTTGCGATGAAAATTCCGTCAACATTTTTTTCTCTTTTTTTCACTTTTTTATTTTACGAATAGCTGTACAATTACATTTCAAACAATACTGTACAACGATTTTTTTTTTGCATCAAAATTACTAATTTTTTTGACGTATTTTATGATTTGAACCCACGTGTTTGAAAAACATTTTTTTCGCTTTTTTCCATTTTTTATTTCACAAAACACTGTAGAATTACATTCCAAACGTTACTGTAGAACGATTTTTTTTTTGCATCAAAATTACACCCACGAGCGATGTTTTCAGGCAATTATAACAAGTTGCGATGAAAATTCCGACAACATTTTTTTCTCTTTTTTTCACTTTTTTATTTTACGAATACCTGTACAATTACATTTCAAACAATACTGTACAACGATTTTTTTTTGCATCAAAATTACTAATTTTTTGACGTATTTTATGATTTGAACCCACGTGTTTGAAAAACTCACATTAAATTTTTGTAGTCATAAAGCATTTTTACAACTAAAATAACAACAGCTCGGTGGCAAAGAGGTTAACGCTGTCGGACAATGAAGGGAAGGTTACGGGTTCTATCCTCGCACAAGGTAAGATTTTTATTTCTAATTTTCAAAATTTAATTTCAGACTCCAAGAAACAAAGAAGACGACAACATCATGAGATATATCACCACCACCAACAAGTTCTTACTAATGAGAATAAATAATGAGAAATGGGTAAAATAAAAAATTATATGTTGTAGAGTTAAAATTGTTAAAATTAAAAATGTAGCAAAAATTAATTAAATATACAATAAATTTAATTATTATCAAAATTTTTTTGCACCCTGTTAATCGCATATAATAACTCCCTGGTAGATCCCTATAACAACTCCCTGGTAGATCCCTGCGGTAGGGACTTACCAGGGCCCCTGTGAAAGGTACTTAGTAGATCTCTAGTAGAGGCCCCTAATAGGTGGTCCATTTGCCCCTGGCGCAAGCCCCTACCACAATCCCAACTAGGGTTTTAGACAGGGACAGGGACCTGTGAGATTTGACTGGTAGGGATTTGCCAGGGGCCTACCAGGTTAAAAATGTTGCTTGGGTCTGAAGACACTCCATCATGTCCGAAAGAGCAGCCCTTCGAAACACCCCGAAAAGTCGTCAAACTCAAGCTCTCAACCAACTCCGAACACTCTTCGCCCGAAAATGCGCAGCTCTACAACAGATTTTGTCAACTTGAAGACCTGGGTAGCGACTCCGACGAAGAATACGACTGGAAGGAGAGGCAAGCTGAAACCAAAAAGCAGCGAAGGACAAAGCAGATCAGTGCAGTGGTCTCCCAAACTAAATCCTCGCATGTTAACCTAGGCTCCTCCCTCCCAGTTGTAACCGCTAGCTCCTCCCACTCGAAAGTTGAACAAGAAAACCTCGCGAAAGCGAATGCGATCGACCCGGTACAACAACCGCGGCCGGCTCCGCGCGTCAATCCGACACCCGTACACCCGGTAAGTGCGTGCAAAGTTCCACCAATTGTTGTTCGAGCTAACAACAATTGGCCCCAAATTTTCAAATTAATTAACGAAAAACAAATCAAATACGATAAAATTAAAACGGTCGCAAACGGCACCTCAATTCATCCTAAGACAGAAACGGACTACCGCGCTCTGTCAAATCTTTTGGAAGCTGAGGACATTCCATCTCACACCTACTCACTTCCAAAAGATAAATCCCTCAAAGTTGTCATCAGAGGGTTACACAACTCGCTTAAATGCAATGACATTAAAGAGCATCTTGAGGAACGGGGTTTCACCATCCACTCAATTCATCAAATGCTCCACGGTCGAGACAGACACCCCATGCCGCTTTTCCTGGTTACCCTAGAAAGGACGCCATTGGGTACCTCAATCTTTAAAGCCACTACCATACTCGGCATTAATGTAACGGTAGAGACGCCAAAAAAGAAAAATACAGGCATAAGTCAATGTCACCGGTGCCAAGATTTCGGACATGTGCAGAGGAACTGCCATGCTAAACCGAAGTGTGTAAAGTGCGTCGGCGACCACTTGACTGCCGCCTGTACAAAACCACGCAGCGAACCTGCGACCTGCGCAAATTGCGATGGCACACACACCGCAAATTATAAAGGGTGTCCCTCACACCCAAAACCAAAACAACAACTAACAGCCAGACAACTATTAGACAAATACATTGCCGATCCAACCGCCAGAAACGCTCTCAGAAGTACCACAAGAGACCCACCTCAAACGGAGCAACAAACCGCTCAAAATCCAGATCAATCCAGACGAAACATTGAAACTCTGACCATCACAGAGGTCATTTCAATAATGACGTCAGCAATTGTCACTGCCCTGAGGGAGGCAAACATCAGCTCTGATGTTCAAGAAAACATCATCACCAGTGTAAACAATTCAGTTAAAGCACACGCCACTACAAACTAATCGCAGTTTTTGAACCCACGGTCAAGGACCTCCGCGAGTGATGCTTCGTGTAAAAGACAATTAAGACAAATTAAGACAATAAACCTCGCAAGTGAGTGAAAAAACGCGAAAATTCAGACAATACCGCGAGTGAAAAGCGCAAAAACAATTCAGACAATACCGCGAGTGAAAAACACGCGAAACAATCCAGACAAAATCGTATGATGACATAAACCTCTTCCCCTCCTCTCCCGAAATAAACCACTGCGACTTGCCCTACGAGCAGTCCCCGGAGCTACGCTCCGAAGTTTGATGTAAAATCAAACGAATTCATCGTCAGACGTCCGTTGAGACCGAGAGAAGGCCGGTCTAACCGGGATGCTCTACAATCAGAAACCAGAAACCAGAAACCAGAAACCAGATGCTGCTCGCACGTTCTACAGGGAACATGACTAGAATCCCGGTTTTTTTTATGGATGGCGCCTTCAAGTTTGTTTAGCTTTTGCCGCGTAGCGGCTCCGGCGATGAAAAACCGGCCGGAGGGGCGGAACCCCGCAGGCTTGGGTTTTTCGATGCACACAGCCGGACGAGTCTCGAATCCATACCCCGAAATTTCAAATTGGTTTTTTTCAAAATTTTGACTATACTTTCACACATAAAATTTTTACAGTATACTATATAAACCTTCCTCTTTGCTATAGGAAATTTTTAATTTTGTTTGGAGTGGTCGACATTAGGTAACTCCCCCCGGTAATTGTTCTATCCATAAAATATTCAATTTTCAGTGTTTTCAAAATAATATATAATTAAATTCTTAATGGAAAATTACTGCATTGTTTCATAATTTTAACCATATATAGATTAAACTTTAATTCAGGTTTGTAAAATTACATACTTACAATCATTAGCACATTAGCTTGAATATGTAATATTTTTTATATACGAGTATGTAGGTGATATATTGTCAATTAAACTACTAAAATTTATACTATTAATTTTTTTCCTTTAATTATTTATCGTAGAAATTTTTCTAGGTGGTAAATTTTAAAAATTTCAAATTCTAAATGTAGAGGTGGCCTAATACTTTTCGCAAAAGCTGTATTTGTAGAACAAAATTGGTTTTATGTGCAAATTATGGAATTCAATAAATTTTAAGAAATATTGTAAAACATTTGCGTTATGTTGCATTTTAAGTAATGAATCTTTAAGTGTTATAATGTTTTATTTTTCATTTGTGTGATGGTACGATTGAAGAAAACATCTATGCATAACGGAAAACCGAAAATGTACCCAGGCACATCAAAACATTAAAATAAAGTAAACAGGCATAGTGAAACTTAAGAATACCACTAACACAAATTCTACAAATATAATTTTTGTAATATTTCTATAGAGCCGCTTTTCGACTGAAAATGAGAATATTTTAAATTTGTGAAAAGCGTTTCGAATTATTAATAAGGTTAGCGAAGAAAAGGTTGGCGCCGAATCGTCTTAATGTCGAATCGGGTTTGCGCCTAAATGGGCTACGCCGAATCGTCCTCACGCCGAATCGTTCTCCCGCCGAAACGGTATTGCGCCGAACTATTGCGCAATAGATTACAGAAAGAATTAAATGATATTTTATAATGAAGATCTCATTATAAGATCTACATATGAGAAGTTCTGGACTAACTAAGCACAAGTAAAGCTTAAAAAACTTCTAAATCGAACTATCAAAATGCGTTTCACGGAACTTCAAAGCAAATAAAGTTCCAAACCGAACGTGGGCTTATGTGCTAAAATCATTTTTCTCCCGAAAACAAATTTGTTAGTTAGGACGTTTTGGTTATAGACAGTAGAATTATATTGATAAGAAATTTAATATTTAATCAGAACCTCTTGTTACATTATGTCCTAATGATGATTGAGCACCAACAGATTGATTCTTTGACCAAAACCAATTCTAATTTTTTTTGATAAATGGATAAATAATGACTTTTAGATTTAAATGAGCAGATATCATGTAATTAATCGGATTTGTAAAAACAAAATAATCCAGCAAACGGTTGGTTTTTATTTAATTTTCAACGTTAGTCAATTTTATATTATTGGTAAAAACGGACGGCAGGACACGGAGCATGATCATAAGGCTTCTCACTGTACTACAACTATTGTATAGACGCGTAAAAATGTGGAATTGACAGAGGGCACAATGATTAAGTGTTTGAACAGTGAAGACTCTTAGCATCATTATTATGTACTGTTGTGGTCCCCCCCTTGGCTATTTGAGAAATTGCCAAGAAAAGAATTCCCACTCCGAACACTTCTCTCTTTATCTCAGGATTACTCGCTCAAATTACGTCTTATAAGCCAACAGTCAAAAGAAAACAATCGGATAACCAAAACACATTTAATGACATCAATATTAAATTAACAAATTAACAACAACATAAACATAAAAATACAACAACTTAATTAAACAAATTTTATGCTAACCTTTTTTATGTGGATGATAACTCGGCTAGACTCGCACACAATAGCGCACATTCACTATCTTCTTATCAAAAATCGCCTGGTCCAATTTGTCCTGCTTTTGCTTTAAATTTCTGACCTGCAACAATCTCAGTCCACTTGTGGCTCTCAAATTAACTCTCTCTTTTATTCTTCCAATGGTGCTGCACACCCGAACTCCAGTTTTCAATTCAATTTTTGAAGTGTATTTCATTCGACTGTTTCTATTACTTTCTTATGCGACTAATCTTGTCGCCTCATCAATTTGCACTCTTTATTTGTGCGACTCACTTTGTCGCTTCTTCAAATTAACTCCCGATTTGCGACTATCTTGTTCGCTTCATAAAATCGGACTCCTCAATTTGCGACTATCTCGGTCGCTTATTTTAATCGAACCCCCGATTATTCGACCATCTCGGTCGCTTATTTAAACTCAACTCTCCATAATCCCCTTGGCAACCCCCCTTGCTTTTATTTTATTTACCCTTTTGATTCTCATCTCTCATTTGGTTCAGTCTTTTGTGTTGCCTATCCAAGTTATCATTCGGCGTTTAATTTTATAAACACAAAAACTTAAACTAACAAAACTTAATTACTAACAAAACTTAAACTAACAAAACTTAATCTAACATTTACAAACTCTCCGACCGTTCCCTTCTGCTCTGTTCGCCCATAATAGGGGTAACACGGTGGACACAACAGTACATATACCTATACATAATTAAATATTAAACAATAGAGCTAATAAAAAAAAATTGGTGCATTCTAATTTCTGTTTGGTTGTGAATCATGCGGATGGACGGACACGGAGCCAGATCATAAGCCTAACATGGAGGAAATAAAAAAGTACAAAAGAAATATAAAATTATTGTTTGAAGTGACAAGAAATTTTTAACTTCACTAAAAAATTTTTACACGTTAATACGGATTTTCAAAGCAGGACACCAGGAGTCAGAAGGTCCGGAAAATGTAGATAACCACAATTTTTGAGCAAAAGAATTTTATTAATTATCTGCCTCTTAAAGAGAGTATAAAAGTCATTCATTATGCAGAACTATTACATAAATTAAAGTTAGTAATCTATCAAAGAAAATAAGACAAAGTCAAACAAATGTTTTGTAAAATTAATTCAAAGTTGATTTCGCCCTTCGTGGGCGATTCCAGTCGGTACTGGATGAACAATTTTTATGGGATTTATATATTTTCGGGTAAACCAACCAGTTAATGGATACTTTCGAATACTATGAAAATTAACTGAAATTCGTAAATTTTCAATACTTCAGAAATTTTTTTAACATGGATTTGTTCATAAATACCATGAATATTTTTTATGAGCGTCGTTTATAGATAATATCAGCATTTTTTCTTCAATGTAAGCAATATGTTTTTCGCCCCTCTTAGCACAGCAATTCAAAAATGTAAATAATAAAAGATAAAAAAGCATTTTTTAAGCGCCCTATTTTATTATTGCAAAATGTAAAATAAGAAAAGAAGTATTTTTTATTATAGTTGAACTATCTATTGACCTTATTAATTTATTATTAAAAATCACGTTCAAACATTTGTTAACTTTATACGCATATTTTGATTTATTGGTTGGTCTATTATTTACTTACGCATAAAATATAAACCCAAATTTTACAACTGAAAGGCCAAACGAGAATAAAATTTCTCGCAAATACATTCATATGAAAAGATTAAAAGAAGTTTAAATATTGTCTCCTTTATATATCATTCGGTTTTAATAAATACAAATTTGTGCAATGGAAAAGTGCATTTCCATTCTAATTTAAAATTAGTTTTTGGAAGTCTTAAATCTGAAAACGTTGAATGTAGTTTTCTTTGAACTTTGTCTTCTTGCACGAGCAATATTTCTTATAGGTGCAATAAAGTGGAAATAAAGTGTTTTGAATATAAAGCAAGCAAGTGAGTATAAAGGATGAAAAGGATCAAAGTTTTGTATACATCTAATATAATTTTTTAAATTATTATTACAAGATTATATTATTTGCAGATCTGATCGCTTTTCCAATAAGTACAAACTGAAACAAGTTCTATGTAATAGAAACTCAATTGATTGGCCTGTTTCCATACATGGGGTGACCATAAATTTGTTACTAATTTGTTTTATTTGTGATCTCGCCGTATATAATTGATTAAATATAATATTTGCTTTTGAAGCTGTTCAATTATTTTTAAAATTTTCAGGAGCAATTAATGAAAACCCACTATTTTATTATATGGAATTAATGAACACCCTGTGTTCGTTCTAAGTGTTTTCTGCTACCTGTTTCCTACAATGTTCGAGTAATAGTAATTATAACTACCTACTCCCCTAACTAATACTTACCTATACATAATCAGACACGCCCAATCCCATTTAAGCTTTGATTGAGTTAATTAAATTATTTACACTTTACAACTTTCATCTTAACGAACTTGAAGATGTAATAGAGATTTGAAAATTTTGTTTATAATAGTCCCAGCGTGCGTTAACGAATGTCACTAAACAACTTTCGGGCGGAGGTAAATGTGCCACCAGTAATGTTATTCTACCTGCTACGAATTTAGGATATTAAAAGTACACAGGTATTTGTGCCACCGGAGAAAACGGCATCTACCTGATGCATCTCCTACATGTAACATCGATTATTTTTTGATTTTACACGATTTTTTGGGGGTGAAACGTAATAGTTTACTGCCCCATACCGCAACTATACTTTTTAATGCTATTTCGAGGGTCTCTCACATCCCGGTTGCCTTAATCCCGGTTTTCTTGATCGGAGGCCCTTCTCGTATGTTTAGCCTAGTAACCAGAGTCAAAACCGCCCTGGAGGGGTGCAACGCGGAGCGGAGCGCAGCGGCGCCCCGTAAGGGTAGGTTTTGACGATGGATTACCCTCCTTATCGAATGCACACCCCAAAATTCGAAGGCAAAAAAAATTTAATTTTTTCACTGTTAGTGGCACAAATACCTGTGTTTATTTAAAGAACGCTTTTGGTCGGTGGCACATTTACCGGTACCCTTTTCTGGTCAGGTACATTTGGTGGCACATTTACCTCCGCCCCAACTTTCATAGTAGTCATACATTAATTTATTGCATGACATATAATTCAAAAGCTGGATTATTACAACGTCTAAATTAAATTTTCGTAATAATTAATAAAATTTGCCTCTGGAAAAATTTATGGTTACAAACATGCACGACTTTCATTACGTTCAAATTAATGTTAAATTATAATTATGCAGTTTTGCATGTCACATATTAATATATTATGTATAGCTCGACTTTGGTGAGGCGTGCGATTGTGGAAGCAAAGCCAAAGAACACAAAAAGAAAATAAAATATAATATAATACTGAAAGCACATTTACGACGTACTTGATACTTTAATTTAATTTTAAATCAACCGAAAGCCCTCTTCGTAAATCAAAAATAAGAGAAAATCGATAGAATTAAGATTAGCGCAATGCAGCCATACTAGCAAAGTACAAGCAATATACAAAATCAACTTCGATACGATTAATTTAAGGAGTATCAAAATTATAAAATTGTAGAAACAGATCATTTTTTAACAAATTTTATAAATGGCAGGATCAATTAATTAGCACTTGTTAATGCATAATATGTTACGACCATCAAAGGAGCAGGAAATGCGTTGTCCAAAAGGGATTCTTCGTAACATTAAGTAAATTTGGTCGACATGCTATTATTTCAATTGTGACATAAGTTAGGTACTAGTTAAAACCAAGTTAATAAAATAGCCTGTCAAGGTCCTTTGCGACATGAATAAACGTTTCAAATTGTCTGTTGAGAACCAGCCGATTTTTTTTTACTTTTACTTATTTTGTATTCATCCAGCCATACATTTATACCAAATTGTTTAGACTCCCTTAATCAATAATTTATCAAAATTTTCGACCACCTGAAAACTAAAATTTTGCGTGGTTCGGCATTGCGTTGCTACGAATATTCGGAAAACTTCACTTTCTTGGATGTAACTTATTTCTATTTTATTGAAGAAGGAAATTTAATATTTCGGGTAAATTACAAGAGTGTAAGTAGTTGTTCCAGATCAAATAGAAGTTGAAAATTGTTTTGATTAAAATTGAAATACCGAAGTTGGTTTAATTTTTACCCTCAGGTCTGGAAACTTATAAATTAGAAGCGTGTTAAAGAGTAGCGTATAAAACGCCGAACAAATTTCGTTGTTTCATAATACACTAAAAAATTCAGTCGCAGTGTATAAGACACATCACGTACTTATATTCAACTTGAATTATATCAGACAAGTGAACAGTGCGCATTTTCTTACATTTTAAACATGTTTTATGCATATTTCATGTAGGTAGTGTCTCTGTCCTCGACGGTCGTAGTTTTACTTCATCTTAAATTTATCACTGTGTGCCATTGTCTTACAATTTTATCTCTGTAAATAAAAACAAAACATAAAACACAATCATTTCAATAGACTCACTACGCAAAACAGGTTAAATTTTGAGAAAAGAATTCTTATAATTAAAATTTCCACGCTTTTCTCTAAATTTTAGCACGACTTTGTGTATTAAATTATAAAGGCCTACGGTACTAAATAACTTTACCCTAAAGTTTTACAGAAAGAATCTTCTAAGGAAAATCTGCAGGACCTTGCTTGGACTTGTCAGTTTGATCAAACCTTTCATAAAGATTTCCTAGCATAATTCCTTTATCATCTGCCCTTTCGTTTTCCTTCTGATTATCGTCTCCGTAATCTTTGATGAATATACCTTATTCATCAACTATTAATAATTTTACAATATCAAAGTTAAACTCCTCATCAATATTAACTTGAACGTCATTAAATATGCAAATTTCAATATGCAAAAATGATATAATGCTAAATAATTAATTTTTTATAATTTATACGGTCCTATTGATTTATTCTTATGTTAAATTGTGCCGCCTATTCCTTTCTGGTAAGGGTCCGGATATTACAGAACATTGCCTAAATATTTCCCTTCCATGTTCTTCCAAATTAAATACATAAATTTACCTCAACTCCGAGAACTTAAATGCACTGCACCGGAAGTTTATACATGTGTTTTTTACTTGTTTAAAATAAATAGACTCGAATTAAATAATGTTTCCACAGTATTTCATATAGTTGATTTACGTTTGAACATGAACATTATTTATTTTACTAGATTGATTTTATTCCATTACAAAATTTCTACTGCAATTTTTAAAATTATTTTATTTGGTATTCGATATCCAGCAATGCATAAATGCCTTGATGTATGAATGGCTGTTTGGACTCACTCGGAATAGATTTAACCTCTTATCCTTTCCCAAGTGTTCTTCGCCATCAGGTAGGTGCTTCTTTCAAAGAATTTCTTGATGTTTAGCTAAATTGCTTGAAATATCACATTTGTTGAGAAATAAATTTTCGGTCTTTGTGGCCATACAGATTTTTTATTTTTTTATTATTTCCTTACTTTACGCTGACTGATTTGTGGCGTCTGTTGTGTAGTACTTTACCATTTTAGTCGCCTACAAAACATACAGGGATTATGATATATTATATACATGTACGTGTACACAAATTTTGAGAATTTCCAAGATTTCTAGAGAATTCTAAAGAATTCCTAGTGACAGTATACAAGAGTGTACATTCGATTAACATTTCGGTTAATTGTTGTGAATTAATTCCGTCGCTTTTCAGGAATTTTTCGGAAAATCCTAGATTTTCCCAAGAAATCGTTGGGAATTTTTAGGAATTTCTTAGGAAAATCGATAGAAGTTCTATGATTTATGTGAAATTTTATTATTATTCCAGATTTTTCTTTATAGTTTTTGTCATTTGATGTCAATTCTGAAGACGGGGCCGTTGCCACTTAATGTTTTTTGTGATAAATAATATTGTGTAGAAATACACTTTAGATTTAATAGACTGATTCTTAAATTATATAATTTTTACATATTTTTAAGGAAGTTTAAGGAAATTAATTTTATGAGCTTGAATTTAGAAAAGAAAAATTGATAAAAGTATTACGATTTGTGGGTTTTATTATTCGTTTTACAGTTGATGTTAATTCTGAAGATCAGCTTGTGGTTTTATATGTTTTTTATAATAAATATTATGTATAAATATACAAAGTATCCGAACTCTGTAAAATGGGGAATAATAAAATTCTTAATAGTATCAATGGTATCAATAAACCCGGGATTACTGTTTGAACTTCACTGATTTTTATTTTATAAAGGCTTTTATATATTATTACAATAAACTTTTACTTTGGAATTTTTGGTTCAGTGTAGTCATCTAATAATTCGTCATTGCTCAGGTTGTGCGGCCTAAAGGCCGCATTGAAAGACGTTATAATCATAAGTGTAGACCATAATAATTGGTCTTTCGTTTCATTCTTTCATTAATTTCATATGAAATATTGTGGCAGTTCGAAATATAGCAGTCTTTGCTGATTGTATTACAGATACTCCCTGTCCAGATTGGTACCTAGCGTCCCTATATCGGCATTTCATATTTGACGTCATTCAATTGAAATCTGTCCGGATTGATAGATTTATTACGCCCTGGTATTTTGGAATACTTCGGGTTTGTAACAAGCTTAAGTAATTTTTTAAAGTCTGAATAATTTAATTATTTTAAAATTTGCTCGCGAGTCGTGAAAGGTAGAAAATGTAATTTTCATATGATTATGAAAATTAACTATTAGGAAAGGTTATTTATGTAAGTGAAAATTTGTTTGTTTAAAGTAGTATTAAGGGATGGTTTATGTAATTTGAAGAACTGCAAATTAAATTTAATTGTAATAATCGTTAAGACCAGTGAAAATTTTTATTCATTATTTGAAGGTCGGAAAAGGAGTGCGAATCAACGAAAATAACGACGTTCATGCTAATGTAAACGAGAGCTAGTCGAGGAATTGTAAACTCAGCTCGTTTTACTTTCCCATTTACGTAGTAAAGGAAAGTATTGTTATCGAGTTAAAAAAAAATTTTGAGTTAGCATTTTTCCCATGGTCTATGAGCCCATACGAATTGTTTAAGACCAATTTTGGAATGATGTCCGGATGTGTGTGTGATGTATGAAGTGTGATGTATGAAGTATGAAGTGTGATGTATGAAGTATGAAGTATGAAGTGTGATGTGTGGTGATTCTATCGTCAACGTTTTCAGACAAACGCGTGCACCGATTGAATTAAAATTTGATACACTAGTTTGAAGTAGCTGTCTAAAGAGCTGATTAGATTTTGGTTGAAAACCGTCCATTTTTAACCCCCTTTTTAGGGGAATGAAAATTGTTAAAGAGCATTGCCGCTTCCCGGTGGAACATATGAGTTTGAAAATTGTCTCAATCGAAAGAGCTTATTTTTCCGCATCTTATGATACCCCACACTTGACACTTCCCTCTTAAATTATTGTTAAAATGCAAAAATAAAATAAGCGCTCTTAAAAGAATATGGTTTGCCTTGGATAATTTTGATCAGTCAAAGTGATTTGTATTGTTCATTACTATAATTTAATATTTTAACTAATTTACTTATATAAACATGTTATGTACTAATTAATATAAAACGAATTTTTTAATTACTTATAAAAAATTAATTCTGACGTCATTACGCCCATAGTTAAAATTTGATTGCATATAGACAGCACGGCATTCCGCAAATTTCTAATTTTTTCTGGAAAATTACAATTTTAAAAATTTTTCATTGCAAACAATTGTATTATTAAAATGAAAATATAAAATAAGTTCTTTTAAAAAATATGAGTTACCATGTTAAATTACAAATTAAATTTCGTAACTTTGATATCTCAAAGTAATTTGTGTATTTTATCGAGTTAAAATTTTTTTGAGTTAACATCTTTTTTATTAATATTTATGCCCGTATTCACAAACGTTCGTAACTGAATTAAACGTTCTGTTAAATTTAACAACCAATAGAAAACGTTTGTTGATATTAGTAGACCAATAAGAATTATTCATTAATTTAACAGACCGTTAAATTCAGTTACGAACGTTTGTGAATACGGGCATTAATATAAAATGAAGTGGAATCTACTAAATGGGAAAGTCATGTGTTGTCACATCAGATTTTATCATAGCGACGCGCATTTCATAGCAGTATAGGTATATTGCGGATGCTTCTGAATAATAGTAATTGTAGGATTTTCATTTTGGAAATGTCATAATTTAATAATTAGAAAATTAAGCTCTTTCATTGGTATATTGTAAGCCAATTACTGATTTCTTGATGAGTTAGTGAATTAAGACGCCTATATATGCATGAATGATAATAATTATGCCTTTCTTAGACACCTTGGGATCCCTACAAACTGGCATAGCTATGCATTGTATTCGCAGTGCTTCTAAAAGCTAATTATTGGAGGAGCCCTGGATTAGGTGATATCATTGTGATATGTATGTAATCTCCCCACCCCCCTGTATACTAAAATCCCAGTGCTTACAGTGTTATTTGCTTAGTAACTATTTGCACATGAACTTGCTATTTCTGAATAATCTAAACAAAATTGTAAATAACTACCCCCCCCCTCCCCGCTCGTAAAATGCACCAATATAAATAAAGAGTTATTATAATATTAAAACAATTTATTATGACTTCAAATTCATTCTTCAGACTTCAATATGTGTTTCCAAACCTCTCAGCTCAGATCTAGTCCATAGCAATCTTTGATACGCCCCCCCTCCGTATAGATTCAGAAGACCCATACCTCAAGTTCAAATCAGATAAGTTTTATGCCATCTGGAGCTTGAATAAATTAATGTGTCTTGGGTGCATATCTTCAACCTGGCGCCACGTACATCGTGATAGGTCTTACGACTTATAAATGTCCTTAAAATGCGTAATCTGTTCGCCAGCAAGAGATTAATCCTGTGATTTAGCTGGGGCTACAGTGAATTTAGAAAATCTAAGGAAATCTCATAAATTTTCTAATAGCCCAGGACTTTTGACCCAAGAAAAAATATTGTAAATATGTAATATATGATATGGAAATATAGGTAAATGAAACAAAATCATTTCACCTACATTCACCCTCAATCGTACACACTGTCCACAAGTGTAGATCAACAGCGTAGCCCTACCCAAGAAGAGAAAGAGATCAAGCTATAAATTTTAAAAATAAACTGGCTAATAGGAAAAAATCTACCCTCTCTCTAGAAAACATGCTTATAATGTACAAAGCTATCGTCAAGCCAATTTGGCATAGATTATAATTGTAAGGCTGTTTGAGAATATCCAATATTAATATTATCCAAAATATCCAGTCAAAAACTCTTCGGATGATTGTTGACGCTCCATGGTATGTAACCAATCAGACGTATACAAAACGTTTTTATTTGTTTAGCAATGCCATATGGACATTTGAGCCAATTTTAAGATTTTCAATTTTTTCTGGTTTAAAACTTAACATTCTAGGCGGAATACTTAAAAATATACATACATATTCATGAAACCGGCGCTGCGTTAAAGTATAATATTCGAGGAGACTGACTTGACAGAGATTTAAAAAATTATTTCCTTTAACAATTTAATCCTCAACGCACATCGAGACTTTTGCAATAAAGTGCTTTATACGCCTGATTGAAATTAGGGCTTCCATTATACAGCCAGCAATGTCCGTTTACTTTATATTTCCTTTAAAGTTTTTTTGTAAATAAATTGAAATTTTTGTAAGCAATGTTTTATTTTATTATATAATTTTATGAGTTGTTGCCAATCCAATTCAGGAGTTCAAAGGAAAATGTTAAATAGTCTTTAGGAATTCTTTAGAATCTCTAGCAAGCCTCAGAAATTCTTGGAAAGTCCTAGAAATTCGTTAGAAATTCCCAAGAATTGTTACGAATTCCCTAAAATTCTTAGAAATCTTTAATTTGGGAATTCTTGAGTACACTTAATTTTGCTGTGGTATCTTCGACTGTTAAACTTTCAAATGTTTCTATTTGATATAAGCAAAATATTATCTTAATAGTTTATTTAATGGCTACTATTCATTTATATTTCAGTAATCTAAGGATATTACAGCCTGCATTATGTAATTAATCTTAGCGTTAAATATAAAAGATATTCCGTATAATTTTTCGAAACTACAAATTGTAAATGTAATTATAAAAGAATAATGCTACATCAATTAGGATTGATCCAAATTTAATTGAAATTCGATTTCAACATTGTTATTGCATACACAGGCTCAAACAAATCCTTGTAAGTGATCAATTGAAAATTAACGGAAGATAATATGACATCGATGCTGCTCTAATTTCTAGCACAAATTACTCAATTAATGTTCGCCAAGGATTACACATCAAATTTATATAACAATTATTATCCGCAAGTTCTTTTTTTAAAAATCGATGGTTGATTTATTAAATTTTATTATAATTTTTTAAAAATTAAAATTAAAAACTTTTGATACATGGAAATAATTATTTATTTATAGTAATTGATCAATCCAACATCACACAAGCTGCTTGAACAACTTATAATCCCACTTGGAAGATTCCTTTAGTTTAAGTTTTAAGTTAAGTGCAACGTTGTTGAGCTCCTTGTGGAAAGGCAAACAGGTTATTTTTGCTAAGCTAAGTTCTTTTTAGATGCTCTTTGTACTAATAAAATTTTAAAACATGTAGAAAACAATTGAACAAAGCGAACAAAATACTTAATAAAAAAATTAAAATGGTTGGATTAGGTCGTCCAGAGCGACTATTTGCCAGGATATCCTAACCGTTTGACAAGTTATTTTGCTGTTGTCTGGTTTACGTGTTATCTATTTGCATTTAAATAAATTCGATTTATTTGTATTTTCATTGCGCGAATTTTAAACATACCATATTGTCGTTTACTCAGGATTATTATGTACCATCGTAGGGAACAACATCACATCAGTAAGTTGAGGTTGCGTTTGAAGTTTCCGGTTATCTGGAGATTGGGAATTGCATAATTAATATTTGACTACTACGTTTTCGGTGACCGGACAGGTGACCACATGACAAGTGAACGCACGACAAGTGAACGCATGACATCCGAACACATGACAACTGAACCCACGGACAACTGAACACACGGACAACTGAACACACGGACAACTGAACACACGGACAACTGAACCCACGGACAACTGAACCACGGACAACTGAACACAATCTTAATTTTTAAATTTAAATATTTGTTATTTTTTATAATCATGACATAGTAACTTTGAGGTTTACGATTTTATAATTATTATTTTATAAATACTGGCCAAATCCTAATCCGAAGTTAAATATTCATATTTTGAAAAAAAAATGCAGTCGTCGAAATATTCTAAGAAAAACTTTTACTTTGATGTCTACTCAACGCCCCACAAAGATGGTCCATTGTAGCTAATGTGGGATATAATAATTAATTAGATGTTGATTGGCTGTTTAATAATATTTATTAATAACGAAAAATATGTACATGAGTAAAAATACGTAAATATCAGGTTGACCGTCGTTAGAATTGTCAACCACTCGAGTCGCAGCTGGTAAGAGACTAAAGACCCTTTGCTGGTCGAGTCCGATGGGTACCTCCTACCCTTGACGTCGCCGTTCCCACCCCTGCTATCTCATTCCTACACACACAGTTTATATTTGCATTCGTACATTCCATTCAATACATTAAACTTAAATATCAATACAATATTGTTACAACAATATTGTTACATTATATTTTATTATTACATTCATTCATTCCCACATTCGGCCGTTCCTGACCCAGTAGTGTCGCCCTCGACACTTTCTTCGAAGGAATCTCCGTAACCCGTCACCCACGGCTTCATGAAGTCTGCCGTTGTCGACGTATTTTGTGGCCCCTCGTGATTTCCTACTTTTCGAACCAGGTACCTGTCGTTCCGCAATGCCTTTGTTATTTCGAACGGTCCTAAGTATTTCGGAGCAAATTTTAACCCTGGCCCCAGCTGAGTACGCTTTATTGCTACCAAATCACCTTCATTGTAACATCGGGCTAGCTTCCGTTTTTTGTTGTAACCCTTTCGATTTTCGGTTTGTATGTCAAGGATTTTTTCTTTTGCGTGTTGACGTAATTCATCGCGACCTTCGTTAAACATATCTATCCACTCCTTCTCGATTAATTCGCGGATGGATATGTCACTGTTCATCCTAATGTGAGCTCCAAATAGAAGGTTAAAAGGTGTCGTACCTATGCTTCTATGTGGGGTTGCATTTAAATACCTTTGTGCCGTGTCGAGGTATTTAAACCATTCTTCGGGTTTTGGTGCCGATAATTTTGTTAACAGCGGTATGATTGTTCGGTTCACTCGCTCTACCTGTCCGTTACCCCGCGGAACCCCCACTGTTATCAAGCCATGCTCGATTGATTCCGTCTTACAATAATCTTTAAACTCATTCGAAGTGAACGCCGTCCCTCGATCCGAAATGATTTTCCGCGGATTCCCAAAGATTGCCGATTGCTTTTTTAATCGCGTTACCACTTCCGCCGTTCCGGTAGATCGCGTGGCGTATAACCAAACAAATTTGGAAAAGGCGTCGATAACCACGAATATATGCCTATAACTTTTGCGCGTTGTTTGCAGTGGCCCTAAGTGGTCAACGTGATATACCGCTAAAGGTACATCGCCCTTATCAATCGGATACAAGAATCCGTCTTGTTTACCGCATTTATTTTCTGCTAAAATGCAGCTCACACAATTCCGTATTACCTCCTCGATTCTTTTACGCATGTTCGGAAACCAAAAGTCTCGCTTTAATAAAATTTCCGTTTTGCCCGCTGCAAAATGTCCTTTCTCGTGGGTTAGCCGCGCTACCTGAGTCTGCATTGACCGAGGTACAATTAGATACACTTCACCCTCGATTTCTTTATACAAAAGTTTATTTCTCACAACATAAACACTTCCGGGCTGTTTAGCTGATTCAAAAATGTTTTTTAATTGTTCATCTTTTTGTTGCGCGTTGCGAATTCTCATAATTAAACTTGAATCACACTCGTTTATTAAGAAACACATGCTAGTAGGGTTTCGACTTAGAGAATCCACATGTGGCATACATTTACCCGGCCGATGCTCGATCGAATAGTTGAATTCTTCCAAGAACAATGCCCATCTAGCCACACGCACGCACAACTCTTTTTTGTTCATTGTTAGTGTGAATGCTTTGCAATCCGTCACAATTTTAAAGGGAATGCCTATTAGGTAGACCCTTAACTTTTTTAACGACTTAATTATCGCTAACACCTCAAGTTCGTAACTAATATATTTCTCCTCTGCTGGTGTTGTTTTCCCGCTCGCGTAAAACACTGGATGAAATAAATTGTCTTCTTCGCACTTTTGTACCATGATTGTACCGTAACCCCACATACAAGCGTCCGTATGTAGTTCCGTTTCAGCGCCTACCCGATATAATTTTAGAACAGGTGCTTCACTTAACACTGTCTTAAGTTTCACAAAAGCATGCTTTTCCTCGTTATCGAATTTAAAGTCCACGTCTTTTTTCAATAAATTTGTTAACGGTCGCGCAATTAAAGAGTAGTCTCGAATAAATTTCCGAAAATAACCCGTTAGTCCAATAAAACTCTGGACTTGTTTGACGTTTGCTGGCTCTTTAAATTTCATGACCGCGTCGGTTTTGTGCGTCGATGGTCGTACACTGCCATCCTCTATTAAATGTCCTAGAAATTCCACTTTTGTTTCTAATAATTGGCATTTTCCCCAATTTATTAACAACCCGTACTCACTCGCGACTTTTAATACTGTTTTCAAGTTCTGCAAACCACTTGGATAATCCATTGACGGTACAATTAGATCATCCATGTAAGTTAACACTACGCCACTGTTAATCAATTCTCTGAACACCGTGTTTATGAATCGTTGAAAGCAGGCAGGTGCGTTGGAAATACCCATCGGAACTTTCAAAAATTCATATTGCCCGTCCGGCACGATAAAAGCCGTATATTTTTGACTTTTTTCTGTCACTTTCACATGAAAAAATCCGTTTTTCAGATCGATTGTACTAAAAACACGCGCACTTTGTAGTCGGTCCAGCTGGTCTTCTATTAATGGTAAGGGATACCTATCCTTTACAATTTTCTTATTCAACCTACGGTAATCTATGCACAACCGTGTAGAACCATCTTTTTTCTTCGCTAACACCACTGGACTGGCATATTCTGATAACGATGGTCGAATTATTCTTTCATTCAACCACGTATCTACATGCTGATTTACGATTTCCTTTTCTCTCTGGGCTAACCGTCGCGCCCGTTGGTAAACTGGTTCGTCATCCGTCACTATAATTGTCATTTCGACGTTAGCTTCGCGCCTCTTAATTGGTTCGTAATTTGATACCATTTCCTTAATTTCTTTTCTGAAATTCGGTGCGACTACATGGGCGATACAGACCTCGTTCACATCCTGCGTGTATTCGATATCGTATATGTGGGGTCTTTCCCTTTGCGGACGCCGCTCGTCGTTTAATAGCTTACGAATACAAATTTGACCATTCTTAATCTGTAGTTCCACTGAATTTAGAAAATCTGTTCCCAACAGCATGTGGTAACTCATACATTTTGTTGGAACGACGTGTATGTCTATTTCATAATTTGTTTCGTCTATAACGGTTTCCGCCCTAAAGTATCCTATCGTTTGTGAACCATTTCCCGACCCGATTCCACGAAACGATACTGGAGTTTTTGTGAGAGCCGGTGCACCAATTTCGACGTATTTCTCGGCGGTAATCATCGTTAGATCACTACCCGTGTCGACCAGCGTGACAAGTTTATTACCGTTCACCACCATGTCTTTAAGCAATTTCCGTTCCACAACCCGAGGTGTGACACAATTATTCACAGTATTTCTTGCCGCTTTTGAATTTTCCAGCCTCTTAGCACATCTGGATGCAATATGTCCGTACTCATTGCATTCGTAACACCTGACACCCCGTGTTTTTGTCGGACAACGCGCACTTAAATGTTCATCCGACCCGCAATTGAAACATCTCTTCGGAGACCGCCAACTTTTTCCACGCACATTTCCATTACAATGTTTCTCTACCACCGGATTTAATTCCACTACACTCCGAACTGTCTTTTGTTTGAGTGAAATTTCTGCGAAAGCTTGAGCCAATAATTTGGTACTATTGTACCGCTGAATTCTCGCTTGATTTCTCAGAGTTTCATCAGGTATCCCGTCGATTATCACACTGACTAACTCGTCCTCGTCTATTCTCACCTGGTTACCTAAGATTATCTTTTCGTGAATGTAATCACTAAAAGTTTCTTCGGCTTTCCAACTTCGTGCTTCAAATTTCTTACGTAATACTAATTTGCTTGGCCTATTGTCGAACATGGACCGCATTTCACTCAGCAAATCCGCAATCGGCATTTCAAGACATTCCGATTTTGAATTGAACCAGTTACGCGCTTTCCCACTTAGACGCATTCCGATTAAAATTCTCGTCAACCCTTCGTTTAAATTATACGTCGTTTGCAGTAGTTTCACCTGCTTTTCCCATATTCCGAAGTCTTCGCCGTTACCTTCGAAATAATTCAAAACGTCTGCAATCGCACTGATGTTTGCCTTAGGCGTTGTCGATTCACTCCGTCGTTCGCCGTTACCTGAAACCATCGCCCGAAGGTTTTCTAATTCGCGCCGCATTACCCTTAATTCGCGTTCTGCTAACTCCTTTTCACGTCGAGTCAGCTCCAGCTCGCGCACACCGTGTATTCCGTCATTCCGTTCATCGTCACTAAACTGTTCGTTTTCACCGTTCGTTATATTATTTATTGCAGCACTTCCGCCGTTGACAGTGTTGCAATCGTCGTCTTCATCGTTTATTACATCATTTGTTGCAGCACGCCCATCGTTAATCGTGTTGCAACCGCCGTCGTAATTACCCCCATCGTTGCTTGGTAATTTCCATGACCCCGTCGGGTCATTCGTCATTAAACGATCGAATAAAACCGCCTTGGATCCCGTCGATCGTAATCCATTCCGTCGTAGGATTTCCTTCAAATCGCTTAACTTAAAATCACTTGCCGTCGTTTTGTCCATTTTTACTTATACACTTTTCGATAAAAAAAAATTAATTATTATTAATTAATTAATTATTAATTAATTATCCCGGACGAGCCCCCAATTGTGGGATATAATAATTAATTAGATGTTGATTGGCTGTTTAATAATATTTATTAATAACGAAAAATATGTACATGAGTAAAAATACGTAAATATCAGGTTGACCGTCGTTAGAATTGTCAACCACTCGAGTCGCAGCTGGTAAGAGACTAAAGACCCTTTGCTGGTCGAGTCCGATGGGTACCTCCTACCCTTGACGTCGCCGTTCCCACCCCTGCTATCTCATTCCTACACACACAGTTTATATTTGCATTCGTACATTCCATTCAATACATTAAACTTAAATATCAATACAATATTGTTACAACAATATTGTTACATTATATTTTATTATTACATTCATTCATTCCCACACTAATTAGATTCGAAACCGACTTTGCATTGTTCCTCGACAATTTTGCAACGAGATCATTCTACTTTCGTTCATTTTCGCCATCGATTTCACAACAAAGAGGTGCGATTTCAGATTTTTTCAAAAAATTTCAGCTTTGAGGTCATTTTTTTGGGCCGCGGAAGAATAATATTACTAAATTTTATTCGACAAAAATTCTTAAAATTACTCGGCAAATGAGATTTCATCGTTAAAATTTCGATTTTCCAAAAAAAATTTGCAATTTAGTTTCAGAGGGGTACCCTTCAAAAAATATTTGAAAATTTTGTTTTTCATTTTAAAGCTTTGCGGTGCGAGATACGACAAAAAGCTATAGAAGTAAAATTGTTTAGGCCCGGGGTCTACTTCCGATGCCGGTGGAAAATTAAAAATCCCTTCGTAAATAAGGACGCTATGACCGTGAAAAATTTTCTAAATTTCGACCTTACAGTCGTTGTGGCGCGACGACTATGAAACAATTTTTAATTTAAAAACGGTATTGGGTGGCATTTCTCGAGCGAGAATTTTTCGAAATGTATACTTTTTTTCGTGCGGCGTCAATTAAGGTGGCAAATTGCAAAAACGCAAATTTTGAAAAATTTCGATTTGAAATCGGAACCATATTTGCATATAAATATTTGTGCGCAATTTTAAGCGAAACGAGTTGGTTTTTCGAAAAATTTTATTGAACACTTTCCGTTTTATTTGGCGAATTTAAGCGGTACGTGAAAAGAGGTGGATCTGCCGCGAAGAGGAGGATCTGCCGTTAGGTTAGTGTTAGTTTTTGATATTTCTTTAGAAAACTAATTAAAAAGAATTTAATTCTCCGTGAAAATTTAAATCTGCCGCAAAGAGGTGGATCTGCCGTTAGGTTAGTGTTAGTTTTTGATATTTCTTTAGAAAACAAATTAAAAACAAATAAACCTCCGCGTAAAGTTAAATCTGCCGCAAAGAGGTGGATCTTCTGCGAAGAGGTGGATCTGTCGTTAGGTTAGTGTTAGTTTTTGATATTTCTTTAGAAAAGTAATTAAAAAAAAAGAAATCTCCGCGTAAAGTTAAATCTGCCGCAAAGAGGTGGATCTGCCGCAAAGAGGTGAATCTGCCGCGAAGAGGTGGATCTGCCGTTAGGTTAGTGTTAGTTTTTGATATTTCTTTAGAAAAGTAATTAAAAAAAAAGAAATCTCCGCGTAAAGTTAAATCTGCCGCAAAGAGGTGGATCTGCCGCAAAGAGGTGAATCTGTCGCGAAGAGGTGGATCTGCCGTTAGGTTAGTGTTAGTTTTTGATATTTCTTTAGAAAACTAATTAAAAACAAACAAATCTCCGCGTAAAGTTAAATCTGCCGCAAAGAGGTGGATCTGCCGCGAAGAGGTGGATCTGTCGTTAGGTTAGTGTTAGTTTTTGATATTTCTTTAGAAAACAAATTAAAAACAAATAAATCTCCGCGTAAAGTTAAATCTGCCGCAAAGAGGTGGATCTGCCGCAAAGAGGTGGATCTGCCGCAAAGAGGTGGATCTGCCGCGAAGAGGTGGATCTGCCGTTAGGTTAGTGTTAGTTTTTGATATTTCTTTAGAAACCCAATTAAAAACAAACAAATCTCCGCGTAAAGTTAAATCTGCCGCAAAGAGGTGGATCTGTCGTTAGGTTAGTGTTAGTTTTTGATATTTCTTTAGAAAAGTAATTAAAAAAAAAAGAAATCTCCGCGTAAAGTTAAATCTGCCGCAAAGAGGTGGATCTACCGCTCCCTCGAACTTTTTTCCAAGTTGAACGGAAAAAGTGAGAATGGACTCAAAAATAATAATAATTTCCCCGAAAAGCTAGATCCATTACGATTGTGTTCAGTTGTCCGTGTGTTCAGTTGTCCGTGTGTTCAGTTGTCCGTGTGTTCAGTTGTCTGTGTGTTCAGTTGTCCGTGTGTTCAGTTGTCCGTGTGTTCAGTTGTCCGTGTGTTCAGTTGTCATGTGTTCGGATGTCGTGCGTTCACTTGTCGTGCGTTCACTTGTCATGTGGTCACCTGTCATAGAATCTACGTTTTCATTTAAATTGTGATTCTGAAGACGGCATCGACTGATGATGTTTTTATAGCGAATTTTATGTCGGAAAGATTATAAAGATTAATTTCAACTAGTCGTTTTAAAATTGCAGTCCATTTGTTTACATGGCGGTGTCTTTCTGACAAAATTATATTTCTCAGAATGTTTAATTATAACAAATGTTACAAAGAACTTGAAGTTTACAAAACCTAGACAAATTCTGATTAAAACAAGCTGTATTAAGTAGAGTAGCAGTTACCATGTATATTTATTTATATAAGTCATCCTAGAACCTACACATCACTCCAAGACAAAGTGAAATAAACTAGTTACAGTAATATATACTTACAGTAAGTTGGTATAATAACATTGTATAATATATTTAATTAAAGAGGAATG
This sequence comes from Podabrus alpinus, assembly GCA_932274525.1. NCBI lineage: Eukaryota > Metazoa > Arthropoda > Insecta > Coleoptera > Cantharidae > Podabrus > Podabrus alpinus. Next base: position 160,688,829 of record OW026451.1, read on the forward strand.
AACGCTGACATTTCAAGTTATGTTTCTCCTAAAACTATTTTCGCTTGATATATTATTATAGAAAACTTGCCAAGAAAGCAATTGCGGTATAAATTAATCTCGGGGAATCACATGCTATGAAAACATCAATCGCATTTTCTTAAGCAATTTTTTATTTGAACCTCCCTCGTATAAACCTCAGCAAGATTTATATAAATCTACCGACCTTCTTATTTTTGCTTGGAGCTGTTATATTGTATCTTATTTTTATGTTATTTTTTAAGTTAAGTAAATAGGGTTAATATATTGTTCAGTTGAAAGCAGTCACAACCATTGTTAGAGATTTAGGGAAAGTTAACAAGTGCGCGGAACTAATCATTTTACACGTAGTATTCTTACGCCTTTTTTAGAAAACTACGGGCAGTCTCAATTGTCACTATTTCTGCCCTTAGACTAATGTTCAACTTTCATAGAAGTAGGCAATTATTATACAATAGATTCCTTTTTAACATCCATTGCGTTCAGTCGAACCGGATAAATAAATTATGAAAGATTGACATTAGAAAGCTGGTAAAATACCAGAAAGAACTACCCCATCGAATCATCCACAAGGTGGATGAACACCCACCAGGTTTCTTTGGGGGTTGAACGATATATATACCCCTAGAATAATTTTAAGGATCAGTTGTAATTTTAGAGCTACGTGAAGACGTACATATTAAGATTTGTAATTAAACGATAATAAAAGTAATAACTTCGAGTAATAGTAGATCAAGTCGTTTTATTTTATTTTCGACTCAAAGAACCCATAACAAAAATAAAATTGGTGTCAGAAGTGATATTTAGTGTACGTGGAAAAATTGGACAAATCAACGGAATCAACGAATTCTACGTCGAGTGCCATTACTCCAATCGTCAAATTCCTAATCTACCGTCAACTAATAATTCCATTAGGACGAAGTAAATTAAGAAGAATAACCTATCCAACAACTTTTGGTCAACTTGGAAGATTTAATAAGGCCTATTCATTCTTCAACAAGATCCAAATAAAGGGTTGGTACAACAATGCATCTGCTATTAATGTAAGTTAATTTTTATATCTATCGATTAATTATTCTCAGTTATCCTAACTTTTAACAATCCTAATCCTCGAAATCACGTACTTAGCCTAAATTACTACTCACAAATAATATTATAATCATACATTATTTTAAAATTTATATCAAACAATTCAAATTTATATCAAACAATTCAAATTAATTCAAACATTTCGATTCAATATAGGTATCTACCTATTAAATTAAATCTTACTATAATTTTGCTTTCAAATTAAAAGATAAAAAAACCAAAAATTATTTTATGATGACCGAAACAGCGGGAAACATACCTGTAAATACAATGGCAAACCCAAGTATAGCTGCAAATGCAATTCAATTGAATGCAGAAAATAATCTAACACATTTAAAATTAACAGATTTATTTGCTTTTGTACCAGAATTTGATGGTTCTCGAGACAAATTAGCATCTTTCATTTCTGATGTGAATTGTGCAATTCAATGCGCTCACCCTGATCAGTATGAAATTCTTTTGAAATATGTGTTAACTAAGATTCAAGGCAAAGCAAAAGCTGCAATTTGTAATAAAACTTTTAATGACTGGGTCAGTCTTAAAGACTATTTAAAACTCTTATATCAAGATAAACGGCATTATGCTCAATTAATTTGTGATGTGACAAATATCGAACAAAAATCAAACGAGAAACTTTCCGATTTTATTCAACGGGTCGAAAGTCTAGTCAAACGCGTAACATTAGCGATTTCTTCTAATAATACAGATCCTAGTTTATTAAGCGGCAGTTTACATTTAATAAATGAAATAGCTTTACAACGTTTCATTCATTTCACAAACGCGAAAATATCTGATCGTTTGAGATCATCCTCAGTCACAAGTCTCAACGAAGCAATATCTATTGCTCTTGCTGAAGAAAGCTCATTAAGAATGATGAATCTTCCTAGCGCGCAATTAAAAAATAATTACCATGGAAAACCGTTATTTAATCCTAACGCAAATCGAGTATATCAAACTCAGGTAAATAATTTTCCTAGATCTTCATACGATCCAAATCTCACATGTAACTTTTGTAAAATAAAAGGGCATCTAATTCAAGAATGCAGAAAGCGAAAAGCACACGAAGCTAATAATCATAATTATAATTTTAGACAACCTAGTATAAATAATTCTAGACAACCTAATATAAATAATTCTAGACAACCTAATATAAACAATTTTAGGCAACCTAATATAAATAATTTTGGACAACCTAATACAAACAATTTTAGGCAACACAATCCAAATAATGTTAGACCACCTAACACAAATGCTCATATAAATCAAACTAATCATTCACATCAAAATTCAGGTCAATCAGGTAATTTAAACTTCATGTGTCCAACGACGAGTGTCAGTGCCGTGGACAACTAACTGATAAATCTGGCAATAACTATAATTCTTACAGCATTTCTAATACATTTCATGTCAATTCAAATACTTTAATAGTTACTTTAAAAACTATAGATGTTTACAATAAAAACAAACATCTCAATTTTCTTATAGATACTGGTGCTTCCATATCTCTTGTCAAAAATTCATCGTTACACCGCAACTCTAACATTAATTATAACGATACAATTAACCTAAGAGGAATTAACCCTCTCACAAATATATCTACTTTAGGTTCTATTATTTTACCTCTTCAAATTCATGAAAAAACCGTGAATTTTAAATTTTACGTCATTAATGACGCAACCAACATACCCAACGACGGTATAATCGGTTCAGACTTCTTAATAGATAATGAAGCTACTATTTTCAAAATGAAATATTTGCGAGTACACAATGTCAGTATTCCTTTATCAGATAATAATAATCAGGTTTCATTTCTGATTCCTGCACGTACAGAAATGGTAATACCATTCAAAGTGAAAAATCCCGAAATTAAAGAAGGATTATTACCAGAACTAATTTCGGAACCAGGCGTATTTTTATCACAAGCATTAGTCAATGTTAAATCTAATGGTCACTGTGTTGCAACCGTTGCAAACACATCTGAATTTTCTTATAATTATACTTTAAATGAAGTAACACTTTTACCAATTGAAGCTTCCAAAAGTTTCCAAGTCTGTAATTTATCTGCGACGCCGACGTCAGAAAATTGCCAAACCAGACTTCAAGTGCTCAGCGAAAATGTGCGAACTACACATTTGAATCGCGAAGAACGCGATTCCTTATTAAAACTCTGTCGTGATTATGAAGACGTATTTCACTTACCAGGTGATATTCTTCCATTTACCGATGTTATTAAACATTCTATTACTACCAATTCAAACGCTCCTATAGCAACAAAAACGTACAGATATCCAGAGATTCACAAACAGGAAGTGAACTCTCAAATTTCAAAAATGTTAGATCAGCAAATTTTACAACCATCTACTTCGCCGTGGTCCTCTCCTCTTTGGGTCGTACCTAAGAAAACCGATTCCAGCGGTTCTAAAAAATGGCGAATAGTAATTGATTACCGCAAATTAAACGAAATCACAATTGGTGATAAATTTCCAATTCCTAATATTGACGACATTTTAAGTCAATTAGGCAAGTCTCAATACTTCTCAGTACTAGATTTAGCTAGTGGGTTTCATCAAGTTCCGATGGATCCCCGTGATATTTCAAAGACTGCATTTTCTACTCCTACCGGTCACTACGAGTATCTGCGCATGCCTATGGGTTTGAAGAACTCTCCAAGTACGTTCCAGAGGTTAATGAATTCCGTATTAACTGGACTGCAAGGAACAAAATGCTTCGTATATTTAGACGACATCGTAGTTTATGCAAGTAATTTGCAAGACCACAATAGAAAATTGCAAGAAGTCTTCGACAGGCTTCGTCAAAACAATCTCAAGTTACAACCCGACAAATGCGAATTCTTACGCAAAGAAGTCGCGTTCTTAGGTCACATTATATCGCGAGATGGTGTCAAACCAAATCCCGACAAAATTCAAGCAGTTAAAGATTTTCCAATTCCCAAAACTGCTACCAATATTAAATCTTTTCTTGGTCTCTGCGGATACTACCGAAAATTTATAAAAGATTTCTCCGAAATTACCAAACCATTAACTATACTCTTACATAAAGATAAACCATTCAATTGGAAATCAGAGCAACAAACTTCTTTTGATCAGCTGAAACAAATACTCACAAACGATTTGTTACTACAGTATCCAGATTTTACAAAAGAATTTTTGCTAACAACCGACGCTAGTAATTTTGCATTAGGATCTGTACTATCACAAGGCGAAATTAACAAAGACCTACCGATCGCATTTGCATCTAGGACTTTAAACAAATGTGAACAAAACTACAGTACAACCGAAAAGGAACTGTTGGCAATTATTTGGTCAGTAAAACACTTTAGACCATTTCTCTATGGGACTAAATTTAAAATCATTACTGATCACAGACCTTTAGTTTGGCTTAAAAATTGTAAGGATCCAAGTTCCAAATTAGTCAGATGGAGACTAATTCTTGAGGAATACGATTACGAAATCGTATATAAACCAGGAAAAATTAATTCCAATGCCGACGCACTTTCGCGTATCCCCTTTGAAACTAATAACGATAATTCAATTTTTGCAATTTCTAAATCATCAAATTTTCAAGACTTCTTAAAAGCACGTAACTGCAATGAAATCATTCCAAGAGCAATTACGCATTTCAATCATTCAATTAATAATTCAAAAAATCTTAAGTTATTATTTCAATCATTAGATAACGATAACGACACATTGACGTCTCGTATACTTTTAGCAAAACAAATGGTATCCAACAAAAACGCAGAATTACACGAATGTGAAAGAATTTCTGATGACATTTTAATTTCCTATCACAAAACTAATCATTTTGACTTTTTAAGGCACGAGAATTTATATCATAGTGTATATAATGTCTCGCTTTATTGTAAACAATATAAAGTCAAAATATTAGATATATCTTTTCCCAAAGATGAGTTTTCAACTTTAAACAGAAAATACTTTATAGAAATATTAAATTATTTACTCCCGAATGTAGATATTCAATTATATTTAAATAAAATTACAGAAATTTCATCCGATGAGATTCCTCAAATCTTAAAAGAAAATCACGATTCCCCACTTGCAGGTCACCCAGGTTTTCACAGAACCTTATCCAGAATTAAAAAAAATTATTTTTGGCCTAACATGATGACTGACATCAAGAAATACATTTCTAAATGTGAATCTTGTCAAAAATCAAAGATTAACAGGAAACCTTCCAAACTTCCGATGGAAATTACGACAACAAGCGAAAAACCATTCGAGCGCGTTTCTTTAGATATTGTAGGACCGCTACCGCTCACTGAAAACGGCAATAGATTCATCCTAACAGCACAGGATGATCTAACAAAATTTTTATACGCTGTCCCTTTACACGAACACACTGCTGAAGTAATTTCTGCAGAACTCGTAAAATTAATCTCTCTATATGGAACCCCAAGATCTATTTTAACGGATCAAGGTTCAGAATTTATGTCAGAACTTTTTAAAAAACTTAATAAACTATTAAAAATCGATAAATTAAATACTTCTAGTTATCATCCCCAAACGAATGGATCTCTCGAAAGATCGCACGCAGTAATTAAAGAATACTTAAGGCACTATGTGCATAATAATCAAAATCAATGGGACAAGTTTTTATCAACTGCTATAATTTCATATAACTCTAATGTTCATTCAGCAACAAAATTCACACCTTACGAATTATTATTTGGACATGCTATGTCATTACCTCAAAATTTACAAAGGCAATCAGAATTTAAATATTCGTACAATGATTACCTAGATGAATTAAAATTAAATTTACAAAATTCACATACCATAGCTAGAGAAAGACTAATTAAGGCAAAACAAAATTCAAAAACGTATTATGATAATAAAATTCAAATTCCCGATCTTCAAATAGGAGATCAAGTTTTGTTAAAAAACGAAAACGCGAAAAAATTGAGTCATTCTTACTCCGGACCTTATACTATAGAATCGCTAACAAATACTAATGCAACCTTAAAATCAAATACTAAAAAACCTTTAAAAGTCCATATTAATAGATTGAAACCTTTTACAGGTTAATCAAATAAAAATAAAAATTATTAGTTCTATCATTTCGAATTTTAATCTCACTCTGCGGAATATTCGAAATTACACTCTAAAAATTCATGAAAACATTCACAAATTAAATAAGCTTGATGACGAATTCTCAACTACTGCAAATGAGTTTTCAAAGGTCAATTTAGTTCACGATACCGTATTACAATTGAATTTCAATATTACAATTTATTAATTTTCATTATTAAAACTCCCCTTGCAGATTTATACTCTTACAATCTATACAAGGTTGTGCCATTACCCATCTCAGATCCCAATAAATCCAACCATTTTGCGTTGATCCAACCTACCTATCCTTTCATTCTTATAACTGAGGATAGACGTAGATATATTACATTAAAGGGCATTAGAGGATGCAAGAAGATATCAACCTCGAGGTATCTTTGTGCGAGTCAACAAGCTCAGCTACAAAGTGATTCGGAACCCTGTGAAGTTAAACTCTACATCAGGAAAACCTACATGAATCTTCCTTCTAACTGCCAAATTACCATCCTTACTGGTAAAGTGTTTACATGGAGCCAAGTGAATAATAATCAATGGATAATCAACTCCGCAGTCGACAACAATATCGACATCATCTGTCCGAATTCGCGAAACACAGAAATGGTTAGCAACACTTTCATTTTAACATTGGAGTCGAAATGTCAAGCATTCATCGCTTCGCTTCAATTAACTGCATTTAATGAAGATACATCAAACCTGACGTTATTCGTACCTCAAACACCAATGTTCGAAAAGTGTTGTCAAGAAGATGGTAAACACCTGGAAACTATCCACTTCGATACAGTCGAGCAACTTCCAGTGCACCTAGATGATCTATGGCAAGCCCAGAGAAATCTCAAGAAAATAAATGAAGATCTCGATATGCTCGCGCTTCATAAACATGTAAAAAAACATTACCCGTGGTACACCGCAATTATTATATTAATTTTGTGTTTAGTGTCGCTGTGCTTTTGCCAATATTGTTGTAACTGTAACCTTATTTCTGTAATTTGGAATTTCATACGACAACATAAATGTGGAAAAACATGTTTTCCTTCGTTAACTATTTATAATCAGATCGGATCACGAGAAGAAGGCCGAACAAATAATATAAGTATGTCACCCGTTTGTGATATTCCTGTTTCAGATTCCGATGAAGAAGTCATCTTAGACAATAGCCATGCAATAACACAACACAAGGCGACTAAATCACCAATCACTCAGCGGAAAAACTCCACTTTATCCCAGAAAACTTCTACTGGATGGAAAACGGAGTCCTAGATTCAATGAGACATTGAATTCTTCCCTTGGGAGGTGTTATATTGTATCTTATTTTTATGTTATTTTTTAAGTTAAGTAAATAGGGTTAATATATTGTTCAGTTGAAAGCAGTCACAACCATTGTTAGAGATTTAGGGAAAGTTAACAAGTGCGCGGAACTAATCATTTTACACGTAGTATTCTTACGCCTTTTTTAGAAAACTACGGGCAGTCTCAATTGTCACTATTTCTGCCCTTAGACTAATGTTCAACTTTCATAGAAGTAGGCAATTATTATACAATAGATTCCTTTTTAACATCCATTGCGTTCAGTCGAACCGGATAAATAAATTATGAAAGATTGACATTAGAAAGCTGGTAAAATACCAGAAAGAACTACCCCATCGAATCATCCACAAGGTGGATGAACACCCACCAGGTTTCTTTGGGGGTTGAACGATATATATACCCCTAGAATAATTTTAAGGATCAGTTGTAATTTTAGAGCTACGTGAAGACGTACATATTAAGATTTGTAATTAAACGATAATAAAAGTAATAACTTCGAGTAATAGTAGATCAAGTCGTTTTATTTTATTTTCGACTCAAAGAACCCATAACAGAGCTAACAAATAAATTTGTAAAATGTTATATTTGACAAGTTTAAAAACTCTCATAAGTTTTAAATAAACTAAAATGAAATGCATATGAATTGTAAGTAATTTTCTTGTTACTACACCGAAATTCTATTATAACCTTATGTTTCTCTAACCGAAAGTTTGCAAAGAGTTCGTGTGTAAGTTTTGTGGAATTTCTCATGTTCAGAATGTTTTCGGGTAAAGTAGATCATAAATACATTTGTTTCGCATTCTTTATATCACTTGGCCCAAATTAGCATTTTCTATAAAATTGTATCTACGTTTTACAGTTTTCACTATAATTAGAATATTTGTTCAGTTGTAGTGGAACAATTTCATCCTTTAATATTAAATTATTTACGCCCTCAAGCTAAACATTTTTATTACTAATTTAAAGAGGGGCACTTAGCAGTAAATTTAAACTTTTACAGTTAATTTGATTTTGGTTTGAGTTCATTTAATTTATTAAACTAAAAGTGCCTGTTAGTTAATGTATCCTAATTACTGATAAAGAAATAAAATGCTGCACGTCCTTGCCTGCATTAATCTCATAAAAACCCAATTAAGCACTAGTTTAATTTATTTATATTTGTTTTTGCCCCAAGCATGGGTGACTTTTATCCTATCCCGGAATGGGACAAGCACGGTTCGTTTTTTCAAAAAGTTGTGGATATCTTATTTAAAAATGTTGTTTTTGCCACTAATCGCGATAAAGTGGTTTTGTGGAAACATCCAGAAGATTTACAGGAAATTTTTGATTTTTCTTTGGATCAAATTGGAAGCTCCCGAGAAAAACTATTAAATATAATTAAAAACACTATCAAATATAGCGTTAAAACAGGACATCCTTATTTTTTGAATCAGCTGTATTCTGGGTAAGTAAACGTAAATTTTGAGAAAATGACCTGCATGGTTTGTTAAGGTTGGATCCCTATGGATTAATTGGGCAATGGTTGACCGATGCACTTAATGCAAGTGTTTATACTTACGAAGTCGCACCAGTTTTTACTCTTATGGAAAATGCAGTCATTAAGGAGGTTTGTAGTATGGTAGGACCAGACTGGAGTGATGGAATATTTTGCCCAGGTGGATCGATGAGTAACGCAACTGCTATTGGTTTGGCCAGGTTTCAAGCAAATAGAAACGTTAAAGTATTATATTTAATTTTGAAATCTGGGAGGTTATTTTTTCCAATTTTGTAGAAAATAGGAATGGCTGGATTACCACGTTTTGTTCTATTTGCTTCGGTAGAATCACATTACTCTATTGCTAAACTATCTTCTTTTTTGGGTATTGGAGAAGATAATGTCATTTTAATAGAAACCGATGATGTGGGACAAATTATTCCTGATGATTTGGAAAGAAAAATTCAGGAACAAGTCAAATTAAGTTCTGTTCCATTTGCTGTTGTTGCAACGTTAGGTAAGAGCATAACATTATAGTAAATTAAAGAACCAAGCAGATAGCGAAAGAACAGCCTCTCCTGTACCTGGATTTTCCAAAATTTGGAAAGCGTCGTCAATCTTTTAATTCTATAATTCACATTCATAATAAAATTCTTAGTCAACTGACAAACTGGAAACGCTTTAAGTGCCGTTTATTGAATGTGATTGTTTATTTGGTGATTTATGCTTCAACACATATTCAACCTATAATACTTGTCAATGTGTTGCCAAGCTGAAATAACATAATAGAAATATTGATTTACATATAGTAGGGTTTAGCTTTCAAATGCAATGCTGCATTTTGTTTACTTCTAAAGTGCACAATTTCTTTTATTGTAACTCCTTTTCTCATAAATCATGATGTTTTGAAAATAAAACTAAGGGATCCCTAAATATTCCAAAAAAGTCTATTTGTGTTGTATTACTTCCATTGTATCAAGTATTTTATCCAATTGAATCAATACGATTATTCGCATACCATAAAATCATATTATACAATTTCCAATGCCACATTTCTTATTTAATATTTTTTGATGCTAGAACAAATTTTATGAATTTTTATCCCAATGTGCAAATTTTTGCAATTAAAATTAATTCTGGATACTCCTCTCTTTTCCTGGATGCTGAATATTACAAAAAAGATTATATTAATTAAGGTCAATTGCCTGTAACACCCGACAAGTTTAAAATCAACCCAACGAAAATAAAACATCAAGGATTTGGAGCACCTCATGTTCTAATCATACAAGATTAGAAAATAAATCAATGGGTAATCGATAGCGTGTTAAACAATACAGTTTTATCAGATAAACTGCTAAAAATGAGAACCAACATTTTCCCAAGAAAATGGTCAACGAAAATGATCCATTCAAAACGTTGTGCATCACAATCTCTGCAAATTACCAGTTGGAGTCCAAAAGCGAATAAATCGAAAAAGGCATTTTTTATTCCAAGATTATTAAAATACAAATCACAAACTTCAAATTTGACTTGACTCGACAATTCTGTCGATGAAAAATGTTATAAAGAGGAGGTTAATAACGTCATAAATGCAAACTTTTGGTTTTAAACCACAGCATGCACGTAGTAATATCATAAGTATATAACGAAAATATGATTTTGTATTTTGAGATTGAAAACAATGTTAAAGTTTTCTTTAAATATTTCTTATATAAATGGAATATCCTGCATTATTATATTTTATGTTCAAATTCTCGTTTAATTTTATTTATAACGTAGCCAAATTTTGTGGCTCTGCATTTGACCACGTTTACTGGAAATTCGCAGGTTGCTCCTATATAATTGCTATTCTTTTTTAATATGAAATTTTGAATCATTAATGTCTTAGCTATGACTCTTGTAGTTGAAGGTAACTCGAAGATTGGTTCATTGCTACAATTACTAACATTCTAATAAGTGAGTGAGTGAAGGCTTCATTACAAACCACTCTAACTGTGGTCCTACCGTGATAAATCAAATGAACTAGTTCTAAACCCAGCATTGTATAGATTCCGTAGATAATTTATTAGGTATACAATTCCTAGTACGTGATTGATGTGGTTGTGCGGCCTCAAGACCGCACTATTATAGCTTTTCAAATTAAAAAACAACAATATATTATTTTACATAATATAGATTCAGTGGAGGTTTTAACCAGCCTAGCCAAAAAATGTATACAAAATTAATTTGTCTTTATTATTTTTGATATGATTTTGTTGATCAAAAATGATTTTATTTGACACCCCATTCATCAACTTTTGCAGTTCTTCCAATCTGTCCACCAACATCTGTGAATCTGATGTTTTTGATTCGTGCTATATTTATTTGTATTCCCATTCTGTAGTCCCTGCGTAAAAATTTCTTCTGAATATATATTGTACAATAGTGGAGACGGAATGCAGCATTGATGATCCCCTTGGTGGATTTGGATTTCGTTCGATATTTCACCCTCGTGTTTTTTTTGTTTCCAGTAAAAACTTTCTATTACGCAAAGACCTTTGTCGTCTATCCCTATGTTTCTTAGTATGCTTAGTAGCTTTTGATGTTAAACTCTGTCAAAAAAATTTTCTCGTCTCTATGTTGCTGAATTAATACATGGGTGCAGAACAACGCCTCGTGCGTTCCGGTCGTTTTTATAAATTCAAAGCGGGTATTCCCGATAAGATAATGCGTACAGTCTTATCTGTATGATTCTTAGGAATGTTTTTAGGCGACTCATAAAGCGAATTGTTGGAATTGGAATTGTTTGAATTGATCATGAATCGATAAATGTAGATTTCAGCAATTTTTTGGAAATATTCAAAAGTTTCTTCAAAACTTCAAAAGTTTTCCATTTGTATATCTAGGTCTGACGTTTTTCCTTATTTTATGAGAGATATTGCTTTCTTTGCTTCTTCTTTCATAATTTTTAGACTCATGACGATTTTCGTGTTTGAATGTGCGAGCGCTCGTCTTTGAAAAAAAACTTCAATGTATTCCTGCCATTTTTTAATGGTTTCTTGTTTATCTGTCATCCCAAAATTAGTATTCTCGTCCAACAGATTACTGGATGGTCTTACTTTATAAAGATTCACTACCTCTTTGACCTTCTCGAGTAGGTTGAAGTTTGCGTATTTTTTCTCCAAGGCTTCTACATCATCGCATTAATTATATAACCATCATCCATCCTTCGCGTACATAATCTCTCTTCGTATTTCTTTTTGTATCTTGTTTCTTGTTTTACTTTTCTTCTCTTCGCCATTAATACCAATATTTGTTCAGTTATCCATTGCTTTCTGTGTTCAGTTTTTCCTTCTTTAAGTTCTGATCTTTAGTTGTTTACATTGCCTTCACAAATGCCTCTCATTCCTTCTTCCACTTGTAATTCTTGGTTCAAGCGTTGCATAGCTTTTATTTCAGTGTTCTCTTCTTTTGTTTAAATTCCATCGTCGATACTTTCGTATGCTTATTCTTTTTAATTTTAATCTAAATTTCCTTATAAGTGGATTGTGATCGGAGTTTATCTCTGCTCCAGGAGAAGCTTTCACTGTCAGTCAACTATTTCTGTAATCTTAGCGTTTCCTTTCAAATGCAATAGTAAATCACCGAACTCTAATCTGCTTAGTAAAACTTTTTTTAAATCAGATGTATTCTAATTTACGTGGTTCAGAGCTCACGTTTAACAGTAGGTCCTCTAAACAAATATAGTAATTTGTTAGAAAGCTCCTCCTCATGTTAATTATGAAAACGAGTTCTATATAAATATATCTGTGTGTCTGTATAAAAGGTTCTTTTGTACATCTCATTGGTTCAGCTTTACTTAGTTACCAATTTCAAACAAATTCTTTACTATGACTTGAAGGATTAAACACTTATCTCGTTAGTCAATTGTTTTTGTCAACCTTAAAATTAAGATTGCTGCCCCGATTATAAGATTATGAAATTTATTTATTCCTAATGCATAGATGCACCTTTAATTGGTTGATTTTTGAGTTAGTAACGTAAAAAATTTGAGAGGCCGCACAACCACGACATTCTAATGGTATAATAAAACTACTAAACACACGTCATACGCGTAGGAAAGCGGATTGATTTCTAAAGAATGTCATTAAATATTGCAAAGTTTAATTAATATAAATTGTATAGTAACATTAATTTTGTTAACGATGGTTTTGACTGTAAATAGCAAGATTAAAAATGATATTCAAAAAGAGAAATTATTAATTTATTCTATACATTTCTATAGATTCATTTCTATATGATTGCTGTTAATATACAGGGTGTCCCCGTGACCGTGGAGAACCTTTGAGGTGGTGATAAAGGACACTTTTCTAAGACAAATTTTTAAATAAAATTTTTGCCCAAGTCCAAACCCTTGGGGATACCTCCCTTTAAAGCAATTTTTTGAATTTATGATTTCAAACGGCCATAGCTCCGATATTATTGATTTTTTAAGGTTAACGGATTAGAACTTTTTTAAAGATCATTCGCTTGTCTACAAATTAGGTTATAACCCCTTATCGTCTAGAATCAACGGATTTCGAGTTATAAATTAAATTAAGGGAAAAAATGTTTAAAAAATTCAGGTTTTTTTTTAATTTTCTTGCGAACCCCGTATCTCTTAAACGAAACGTCTAAGAGAAAAACTGCAACCAACCGTTTTCACACAAACTTTGAAAATAATGAACAAGGTGTAGGTAAAAAAAATAAATTCACAAAATTAATTTAATAAATGCTCAAAATGGCCTCCCTCATTTTCAACACACAGGCGTGCTCATTTCAAAAGGTGTTGCACGGTATTATTTAATACGTTTTAACAATGTTTTAACATTAAAACAAATGCTATAAATCAAATTGAGATTTTTAGTAATTATGTGAATTTATATTTTTTACCTACACCTTGTTCATTATTTTCAGAGTTTCTGTGAAAACGGTTGGTTGCCCAAAAAAATGTATTTGACTAAAGTTGTAGCCCGTTAAATTCCCTATCCGGATTGGGCCGTTAGCTTTTCTCTTAGAAGTTTCGTTAAATGATACGGGGTTCGCAAGAAAATTAAAAAAACAAAAACCTGAATTTTTTAAACATTTTTTCCCTTAATTTAATTTATAACTCGAAATCCGTTGATTCTAGACGAATAAGGGGTTATAACCTAATTTGTAGACAAGCGAATGATCTTTAAAAAAGTTCTAATCCGTTAACCTTAAAAAATCAATAATATCGGAGCTATGGCCGCTTGAAATCAGAAATTCAAAAAATTGCTTTAAAGGAAGGTACCCCCCAAGGGTTTGGACTTGGGCAAAAATTTTATTTGAAAATTTGTCTTAGAGAAGTGTCCTTTATCACCACCTCAAATGTTCTCCACGGTCACGGGGACACCCTGTATATTTATCCTAAATAACTGAATTAATAATAGGCGCTACACATTGGTTTCAAATAAAATGTAAAAGTGAAAACTTTTACGAAAAGTACTAAAATAATAAATTCGTAATTACTCATTTTACTAATCCCGAGTGGCAAATCTTACCCCAATAAAAAAACTGAAACTAGATATAAAATAGCTTTAATTGCAATTAAAAAGTTAATATAGTTTAAAATGCTTATACTTTTTTAACACGTATTTGTGTTAAAATCCGCCTTTTAAACTTTTCCTCTGCTGGGTTATCGATTTACCATCTATAGAGATAAACATAAACTACCAATGTAACGTATTTGCCTAATAAATGTTGCACATAAAATTTACATAGCATCATAAACATCATCAGTATTAATTAGTTGTTTTTAATAACAAATAATTTATTTATACCATGTCATAGATAAACAATCATAAAACAACATTTTTTAGACCTCTGGTTAGAGCTATCTCTAGAGAGTTTAACTGTATGATTACTTGTGAATATTTTTTCGCGCACCCAATTACCTTCTATTTTTGTCAATTTTTAACTTCCAGTTGCTTCCATTACTACTAAAAAAACTAACTACCTCAACTTCGTTTTTAATTTCTTTTTGCTTATTCTTGTTATGACTTCGTATTTCCTTTTCTTTCACAATCGATTTGAATTTAATGAAACCTAAAACAACTTTTAACCTTTTCCTATTTTTTGCAACCTTAATTTACATAAAACTTATTTATTCTTTTCCTTCTTTTTTAAATGGATCAGGGTATTTTCATTATTATTAACCATATTTACCCTACTTTCCTTCTCTTCTAAAGACTTTCTTTTGATTTCGGTCTATTGTCGTTTACAATCTTTTCTTTCCCTTTATTGTACATATTTCCCCTTTAATGGAGATTTGACATTGCCATTCCCATTAAATTCTTCTCCCTTACCTACAATACAAACTTTAAGCGTTACTTTTTATATTCACATTCACACTTATTTATATGTAGATTAGAAGCTACACAAAAAATGTTCGTTTTTCAGGAACCACAGTAAGAGGCGCATTTGACCCCGTCGACGAGATATCAGAAATTTGTCAAAAGTATCGCTTGTGGTTGCACATCGATGCTGCATGGGGTGGAGGACTAATATTTTCCCAAAAATATCGAACCATGTTAAATGGCATCGAAAAATCAGATTCGATTGTGATAAATCCCCACAAATTGTTAGCCGCCCCACAACAGTGTTCTCTTTTATTGGTGAAAGATAAAACAATCTTGCATGACTGTTATTCGAAAGGTGCTGAGTATTTGTTTCAAAAAGACAAATATTACGATAAATCTTACGATCTTGGGGATAAATACTTACAGTGTGGAAGAAAATGCGACGTTTTTAAATTCTGGTTTATGTGGAAAGCTAAGGTAGGTACTTGCAAAAAATGGATTTATTCTGTTTTGACTTGGAGATATTTATAGGGCTCATCGGGATTTGCCAAACATGTAGATTCTCTTATGAATATAGCGGAATATTTCGAAGAGCAAATATTAATTCGACCCGAGTTTCGATTGGTCTCGAAAAGACAATACATTAATGTTTGCTTTTGGTATCTTCCGCGTTACTTGCAAGGAAAGAATATTTCCGACTATAGTTCTCAACTTCACAAAGTAAGTTATCAAATATGCATATGCCTGCAATTATTTTTAAATTAAAAAATATTTTCCAGCATGCGGAAGTACCTATGTATATGATTAAGTAACTACGAAATACTGAAATATCAGGCTTATATTTGTGTTAAATTTCAGAACGTGAATTTTAAATTAGGGTTAAAATCAACGAGCTTATACCACAAGGAATTGTGGAGTTTACAAATTGATGTTTGTGCACATAAAAGCAAGCGTAAAGTTTGTAAATTGATATTTAGTGTTCCATCAACTTTTTTTTACCAAAACAAAAGTGATGTTTCCTAACCAAAAATGTATTAAAAGGTTTTGATCGGACCAGCTACCTGTGAACTAATGAAGCTTACTTTTTAAGCTTCATATTAATAGCAACCCTGCCAGACAACCAATATAATTTTTAGACTTAGAGCACCATACCAAATTGATGCATCTCATTATCACAAAACTAAAGCTGTCCAGATAAATTAAACAGTTAAACAGTAGGTCCCCATTTATTTCTTTTATTGTGTAAATTTCAAAGTAAAATTGCAAAAATGTTTGGTGATCTATGACTGTGGGGCCCAAAATTGTAAATAGTGAGGTTTAAACTTCCCGGAAGTTAATCAACTTTACCAGCATGTGATACTTTTTCATTTCATTTCCATTAGCTAACTGGAATCTAATAAAGCTTACTTTTTAAGCCCTAGATGAAGAGCGCCCCTGCAGACCACCAATATAATTTAGAGGCTTAGAACTGCGTACCAAATTGGTGCATTTATTTATCAGAAAATTGCAGCTATCCAGAAAAATAAAACATTATACCGTAGGTCCCCTATTGTGTTTTTTAAATGCTGTAAATTTGAAATTCTAAATACCAAATTGCAAAATTGATTAGTGATCTTTGACTGTAGGCCCCAAAACTGTATGTAAGTTTGCAGCAGACTTCCTGTAAATTAATCAACTTGACCAGCAAGCGATGTTTTTATTCATTTAATTTCCAACTACCTGGTAGCTAACGAAGCTTAACCTTTTAAGCCTTATATTGTTGAAAATATTTGGTGATCTATGACTGTAGGCCTGAAATTGTAAAGAAGTGTAATTTAAACTTCCTAGAAATATAATTTAATTTAAAAACTTAGACTACCATAACAAATTGGTGCATCTCTTTATCTGAAAACTAAACCTATCCAGATAAATTAAACAATAGGTCCCCTATTATATATTTTTAATGCTGTAAATTTGCAATTCTCAATGAAAGGTTGCAAAAATGTTTTGGTGATTTATGGCTGTAGAGCTCGAAATTGTATACAATTTTGGTTTAAACTTCCGGTAAATTAATTAACTTTACCAGCATGCGATCTTTTTTCATTTAATTTTTTCAATTACTAATACATTTTTTCCTTAACTAGAAATTTCATGTTATTAGTATTGGAACTAGAATTAAATTTTTGTGTTCTGTATTTATTTATTTGCACATCTTTTCTACTATTTACGTCGAGATTATTTGGTGTAAAAAACATCCCTTGGGTCGACTTGTGGGAGGACCCCACAAAATATTAAGCTACAGGCTCCGCAGAGGCTAGATCAGCCACTGGATCAGACAGTTACAGCACGTAAACGGAAGTTTAGGGTAGATTTATCTATCCGGACCCCAAGAGGATTTTATTTGTAAAATTAACCATCCCAGTTCCCTCTGTCGTATATTTCAATTTCTACTAGGAAATATTACACACCGCTACAAAATAACTAAATGTAAAATTTACATACGATTTATACGAGCTTTTCTCTCCTAGGTGGCGGCACAAATCAAAGCGGTTATGGTGCAACATGGATCGATTATGCTGGGATATCAACCTTTAAAGAAATTTCCTAACTTTTTCAGATTTGTCGCTCAAAATTCAATTTTGAAAAAGCAAGATGTTGATTTCATTTTGGATCACATAACCGAAATTGGCAGTGCTATTTATAAGTAACTTTGACCAAAGAACTGAAAGGTTCCAGTTAAAATGATATCACCAATGTTTAATTCGAAATAATTATAATTTAATTTGCACACGTATTGCTTGATTTGTTATAGAAAATTAGCGTGTAATTGTGTTGATAAAATGGAATGTAATGAGCAAGATATTATTAATGAATTGATTTGATCTTTTTGAACAATAAATTTCAAATGGAAATTATTTTGTTGATGAAAAACTGGGGCAAAATTAATCTAATGGTGTAAATGTTATGAAGAAATCTTTACCTTGATATCAAATCACCTTCCTACACGTTTAAAAGATTTTACGATGGGAAATTTATAGTCCATAAACGAATTTTATTGGTTAACTTTTATTATTTAAGTTCTTGTATTTTCATGTCAGCAATTGAAACATTTGTTTTTCTTATATGTAATAAAATATTTTCTTCTATTTGGATTTACTTAATAAATTGCAGAAACTGATCGGGTTGTAAATTTGTAATTTTTGTCATTTCAAACTTTTAGTTGTTATAGCAAAATTTTATGTCGAATCGGCAAATGTAAATTTGAGATGTAAAAACTCTTTATGAAATACCTAATTTTTCGCTTTACATGATGGTGTCAATATTAACTTGTAAAACTTAAAGTTACAGCATTTATGACCAGACACGCTTTCAGCACTAGCACATGTTCATCGACTTATGTAATTATAACTTTTTGTTATAAGTTATTGTTGTAAAGTGGTTTTAGACTCATGTCGACTTCATCAGATAAAAATTTTATAAGAAACTTTGAAATCCAGATAATCTTGATAATCTCAAGTTCTAGTTTAGTTTTTCCAATTCTATTAAACACACAATGAAAAATCTTTTTCGAAATCACAATACACGCGATTAAATCAATTTTAAAGAGGGCAATCACTGGGAAATGAAATAAATAGGAAAACAGCTCTGAATGAAACTAAAGCGGATAATATTTAGAGAGCTGCTTAAATAAAATATATATTTTATAAAGTGTTGAATTTATTTTGGTTCTTTTCATGTTTTATTTTTTGATAACAAGTTGTATAATAAATAATGTTCATAAACTTCCCTTCAGGACCAATTTTACCATCGACCCACGCCCTTGTCTCCGCGTTTTAACAGCTAGTCGGCAAATTGATAAAAACAAAGTTAGTTGATTTTATAATTTACTACCTCCGGGTTAACGTGGGTCGAGTTTGGCCGTAGAAGAAGTTCCAGTGTGTTTTGATTATTCTTAGTTTTATAAGTTATTCCTAGTTAACATATTTCTAAAGAAAATTTAACGCCATGAAGATAAAAGTGTTATTATTCTAAAATTATTATTACTTAGTGCAGCGCACTTAGTACAGTTTAACGTTAGGTCGTGGCATTGATTATAATAAAGTGTTACTATTAGGAAAATTACATTGAAATCTTGGCGTTGCATGCGAGATGTTGAGATAGTCTATTAATTTTTTATGGTTGCTGTTAAATATTTGTCGTGCGAATTGATCAAATAAAAAATACTAGCCAATAGTGTATTGACCCTTGAATGCGAACAAAAATTTGCAGTTCCAACCTGGAAAGCTTTTCAACGTGATGTGCCGAAAAATTTGTAACTAAATCTAGATTCGAACCCTGGAGTATTGGATGTGAATATATACGAAAGATATTGGCTATTTGTATTAAGTATGTTTACTACATTGGTTGCTAAATCTATGACTGCCTCATCATCCATCGGTTATGGTTATGAAGGTAGTCCAAATTCTTTTACAAATTTGCAGGACAATATTATTATTTCTCTAGTTATACATAATTATTGTCAAGTACCTATTACTAAGTTAATGCTTAGTAATACGACTATGTTGAACTAAATAAATTATTATGCTGTAGACTTAGACAATTTATTGTTATGGTGAATATGTGGTTTTCTCTTCTAAATGTTAGGTTACGCTAATATTTACTAATGGGACTGTGTATGTTCGTCGCCGGAGTTTGCAGATTGAATAATTTCCGGAATCTGGCTTTAATTTTTAAGATTATGTACAGCACTTAAGTTTTTTCATAGCACACAGTCTCAAGTTACAAAGTCTCAGAATTTAAATTGTGTTTGCGTCGGGAATTAAACTCAAGATCTCTATGATCTTTATGATCAACATATTAACAGGTTAAATATTATGCAACAAGTCAAATAAAATAAGTTAAATTAAACGAAGTCTTCGATAGTAATATAGGTATTATAACGTACCTTCCTGGTCACCAAGAAAGCTACTTATAAAATACGTGTGGGCACTAAAATAAAGTTACTCCAGATAACACCTTTATCACGGGAGTGGAGCTTTGGCTATCTGGAGAGCTTAGGGTGTGAATTGCTCAAAAGAATTAGAAAGAAATATGCCAGGCACCACACGATTTTTTCCGCTCCTAGCTCTTGTTACCTGAATCGTGAAAGCTACTATAAAGTTCAATAAAGTAAAAAGCATAAAATGGAGTACTCCATGTTGAACAAAATAATTCAAATCAGTCGAACAAAATATAAATAAATGTACTAAATAAATTAAACTTGAACACCTTGTATAACAAATAAAATTCAAATTTACCCAATCTATTTTATCAAACGCGAAACAGATTTGTTGTCATTCATAGCAATCTTTACAAGTACGTTTTTTCTACTGGCCAAAAATAAAAAATTAACACAGCTCCAAATTTGAGTAACGCGAAGATGATCCTACAAAATGGTAATGGATACTACTCGATCCTGACTCTTGCAGGTATTCTATCCAAATTTTCTGAAGGAGCATTACTGCGATCCCAGAATAATAACGTGGTTTATTACTAATATGCTCTTCCATTCTTGCCGGTCTTTCTGTATCTCTTATTGTTTTCTGTAGGGGTCGCTTCGTTACGTGTTTAATTTGATCGATTCATCTACTGGGTGATCTACCCCTGAAACGGTGAATAAACTGAACTCGTCCCAGTCACCTTGCTCTTGCCCCGTTCTCCAAACTTTATTACAGATAATTCCACTCAGGGTCATATTAGAGTGGTTCCGACCAATCAGCGTGCGCTATTTTACATTATACTTATATGGATACGACGCATGCACAGTCGAATAATATTCGAAAATAAAAAATATTCCAAATACCCTACCAGAATATCGAATATTTGTAGTGGGGCGTAGAAGAATTCATACGTAATAAAAAATCTCGCAATATACCCTAGCTGCATGGTGAAAATCGAATATTTGCAGTGGGGTGTAAAAGAATACATACGTGACGAACGCACCTCGCACAGATGTAGGAAACCGGTTATATTATACTAACATCAACGCATTCGTTCCCACCCGAGTTGACTTAAAGCAATAATGTACTTCTAACGAATTTTATATTACAAATTTAGTGCGATTATGCTTCCATTTTTTTCGGTAGGTACTTACGAAAATTTTTTTTGATTGTTTTTTGCAATGATTGTGATGCGATATGGTCAATTTGTTTCACCATTTTCGACATTAAAAATGGCATTTGAAATGTCGATTTTCGTATGTGATGTTGTGCTTTTAAGTTGTGGCGTTTCTTCACGGAATTATCATCGCAACAGCAACGCGGGTTCGGACAATACTCAAAGATTCATCTCGTACAGGTTTCAGCTGCGGAGATTGACATAATCTTTGAGTATTGTCCTTGCCCTTGTGTTGTAACAAACGAGTATTTAAAAGTATATGAACCCCATCATCCCCCAATGCCTTCAGCATCTCAGCAGATACCTCGCCATTCCCGCAGAAATTCGACGTCATTTTTAGACGTCGTATGGCATACTCAAAAACCTAAACAGCTCCAAAATTTGAATAACGCGAAGATGGTCCCAAAAACATGGTAATGGATACTACGCGATTCCAACTCTTGCACGTATTCTACTCACAATTACACTTTTTAGAGGAGAATTACTTCGACGTGGTTCGATCTTAATCACTTAACAAAAATTATCTTCCTTTTGCAAAATGATCCAAGATAAACATTCCAACTATGAAATTTATAATTTTCCAAAAACAAACTAAAGCTATAATTTAGTGGAATTTTTGAATTGAATATCTTAATTTAGATTAGTGACTAAAATGGAAGGTTACAATATTAAGCTATTAAAATAAATCTTTGGACATTACATCAGAAGTATCGGGCTTCTAATTTGAGCGTCTTCCACAAGGTGCGCCACTGCGGTTCTTGTAGTTTTCTCTTATACCGAAGACGCTAACCAAGGCACTTCATTTAGTCTCAGCATTTAAATTATGTTTGCATTTGAAATTGAACACATCTCTAGTATCTGTATACATGATCAAGCTTTTCCATTTGATTCGGAATATTGCTACTCAGCTTCTCTGCAAAGTCATAATGATCAATTTTTTTTGAGGCGAATTAATTCTCATCATTACAACTTAATTTATCCACAAAGTTTTGATGTTCACCGGAGGGCTGCGCTAAGGCTAAATCTGACTGTACCATCTATACATATTGTACGTACCGGTAAGTGTTTTAACAACTTCGCATGTGCAATTGAATGTTCGATAAATTATTATTATAATCTTCGAAAAAGAGTAATCCTGATATTGTGCAAGTTTTTTTGTAACCAATTGCAAATTTATTGAACTTGATCAGAGACGAGTCGATACTTTTTTGTCATTTATGATAATTGTCCCATTATTGT
Organism: Podabrus alpinus; assembly: GCA_932274525.1. NCBI lineage: Eukaryota > Metazoa > Arthropoda > Insecta > Coleoptera > Cantharidae > Podabrus > Podabrus alpinus. The sequence continues at coordinate 160,711,538 of OW026451.1, forward strand.
TGGTTATTGTAATTGTGAATCACATTTTCGTAGTTTCCCTGGTGGTTTCTTGTTTTACAGTGAACAGGGTGGTAATTTAAACTACGTGGCGCTCATACTGTCACTTACTTTGCTTTGCTCTTCGGATAATTTCTTTAGCATCCCTGTATTACCATGGTAACGTTAGGCCATAAGTAGTGGCTCACTAATTTTGTCTTTTGCCTTCTTTTACTAAGGGGCCTAACTTACGTCACACTGCGTGACGATTTGTGACGTTGGAGGGATCTTTAAATTTTAAAATTGTTACGCCACAACGTTAATTATTAGAATGTTATTATTTAAAAAAAAATTAAAAAAATTTTATAAATAAAATAAAAAGTTTGTAAGCAAAATAGCATGGCTGAATCTATAGTTAAAACCCTCAAGGATATTTATGTATCTCGGCTATTAATTTATACGTTCTTTATGGAAATATAGTATTGCGTTAGCCGGCTTCCCCATACATTACTTGAGAGTTAAATGGATTTATTATAATTAACTTATAAAATTAAACTAATTAAACAATAAATCAACTTTATCATGAGATTTGCACAATTTTTGTCAGTTTATTTTAATATTAGTATTTTAGAAAAGTAAATCTCTAAAATGAATATTTTACTATTTCGCTCCTTGGTAACATAATATACTAATATCGCCTCGCTCAGAGATAATTAAACCTCAATGATAGTTTATCACATAACGATATAATTACATAACGTTCGTGTTTTATTAGTTAAAAATGTTTGAGAACATTATAATTAGTTGCGCCGAGCTGGACGTGCATGGGGTATCAACACCAGGACAGCAGAGCCTCGATGTCGATAGAAATGGCGATTTTGTCTGAATATGTTCTATTGGTGTGAAGATCCTGAATCCAAAAGTTTTAGCATAATAGATTATCAAGAACTCGTATTCATTAGGAATGACGGGTACATAACGTTGCGGAACCCCCAGTATAGCAGTGGCAAAATAACATTGTCACCAGGATGTTTCCCTGAAGCGCAGAAATTGTGGCTCGGAATTCATGCCTAATAAGGCTGGAGCCTCACTGTACCATCTACTACTACCAAATAAAATTTTAACTGCTAGAAGTTGCTGATTTGTGGATGGGTAGTCTTTGAAATCCCTTTGAACTAATTGAATTAGTTAAAATTTTATTTGGTAGTAGTATTATGGTGTACAAGAGATGATATACCTTTATCACTTATCCTGCGCAAAAATTACAGAATCACAAAGAAATAAAATCATGGTTACTCTTTCCAATAAAGAAAACATCCAAGAGATTAACCCGAAATATTTGCACAAAATATAATACCTTATCTTTAAAAAAAAATTAAAAATATAAACGACCCAACATATTCCTTATCTTTCAAATGTTTTCTGGTAGGTGTTTGATAAGATTGCAACAGGTGTAAAAACAACAAAGGTAGAATATGCACCAAACTTGTATACAGTTTTTTGTCAAACTGACGACGATAAGCGATATCGTGTACAAAAAGAAAACAAGACCTCTAGATGTTAAGTGTCAGTTGATAATAATGCAACTTGTGAAGTAATTAACATAGAGGATTTGTACTCATAAATTAGACGTTAAAATCCTTCCAAAGAAGTTCGGATATGGATACGCTTCGATAAAGAAAAACATTAAACCAAAAACTTCAAATACCAGCAACGAATCAGATCCCCTAAAAATTGGATTTAAAAAATAATGGTCCAAATAAATTCGTATACTTGATCGTTCCAAAGATGTAACAAAAATTCTTAAAAATGACTTCAAAATTTCATCCAATTCAAAAATAAACCAAGTTATCATTGTCCATAATACCATAATAAAACCTTATTCCTTTATTCAACAGTACTAAATCATCACACCACATTTTGGGATTTTGTTAAAGTTTACTGGAGAAATCTATTTAGAATAAATTGTAATAACCCCCAGTAATCAGAACTAACCTGCAATACGAAATAATCAAATAAACTTGCATAGACAGACCTGATGTCTAGACAGAATTGAAATACGTTCTGTAATCTTTATTTATATTGGTAAAAGGATTTGTGTGATAATTACAACTCGATAGATATAAAGAGCAATTTCCTTCTTAAAAACCGATGAATACAGTATCAATTTAACGCCCGAAAGTTCAAAAAAATAAAAAATTATAAAAAGTTAATATAAATCAAGCAGGGCATTCAAGTTTTCAATAGCAGGGACAGTCAGCAACTCTAATGGTTCACTTTTTCAACTTTATCCAATTTGTTTTCAACATCTGTAAAAAATTAGGGCATATTAAAAACATTGTAACATTTTACAACTAAAAGTTTAGGAATCCCTTGACATCGTCAATATTTGCTGTAGACTTTTGGCAGGAATTAAGTCTCCAATTGTAGTAGTACTATAAATGATTAAATTTTTTAATTCCCTGTTTAATATTTCAATTTTTATTTTATATGCTTATTTTATTAAATAACTTTGAAACTATATGCTTTTGAACTAAAATTGTTTCTGGATCGCTTCCTTGAAAACGAAATGTAATTTAAATTTACAAGAATAACTTCACTGAAATGTTAAAATAGAATAATTTTAACTGTAAGTTTAAATGCATACAAATTTTAGTCAGTAGGTACACAATAAGACATTCCAGATAAAGCTAGATTGCAATTTATTGACACTAAGGAATATATTAACGAACAGGGAGCAGGGGGATTCGTCTATCTGTTAACCATCGGTCAAACTTTTTATTTTCCTGCCCAAAATAAATATCATTAAAATAAGATTGTCCGTGGATGTCACGCGTGAGAGAAATTTGGACAGACAGGATGCTATGGATACCATGGGCTGGCGCGTTAAGCGGAAGCTCTGTTCGTTAATTGATATTTAATAGTATGAATTATTATTGATGATAGTTACATTTGATTAATAAAAACTCTAAAAGGATCAAATCCAGACAAAAATATATAAAATTATGCCAATCCACCAGTTTCGATTCAAAGATAAACATATAACCATCGAAAAAGTGCTTAAGTAGTAAAACACTTCTTAACTTCTTTCCTGAATATCGATCAGGACTTCCATAAGGTCTGATTATTTTCTGGTAAAACCACCAAATGATTATACAAACCTCAATTCCATCTTATCACGAGTACCACAGGGTAGTGGTCTGGGGCATGTACTCTATAAACATGGCCAAGTTAACGAAGGAAAATGTGTCCACTTTATTTTTACCGTGACCAGTGCTACACTTGTTCGTCGTATGGACAACTTCCATAGGCCAAACAGGTCAAATGTCTTGGAATTTACTTAGGCCTGTCTGATATAGAAAAAACAGCAAACCTTCGCATAACGAAAACGGTTTGATATAGATCAAGTGCAACCAGTGGCGGTTTTAGCAAACAGGCAGGTTAGGCTCGGCCTACCCAAAAACTGTGGACATAAATAATTTTTTTTTTTAATTACATAGTTAAAATTAAATACAATTTATTGTTGTTACTTTTCGAATATTTTAATTACAACTTTTTCGACATTTACCTATGTAAAAGTCGTTCTTTTAGCGACTGTTGTGACAATGATAAACGATGAGAGGAGCGTTAGGACCATAGGTCACATATCTCCTTCATCTTGAGAAGAGCTTGACTTTAGGCGATGATGCATGACCAAATTTCTTATCATAGCGCTGAGCTCAGACTGAAGATAAATTTTTTCGACGTGAGATAATTAAAGAACAATGGCAGGACAAGAAAGGTTTTCTCTGTGGCGAGAGTGCCTGAAAGCCTCCCAAGCTCCCCGGACGTACGAACTTAGGGGGCTTTTCCTGGATACCTAAGAAAATATATAATAGAATGTTCTCCGCTTCCGAGAGTCCGGAGAGCCCGTGGTAGTATGTAGTTCTCAGTGCATGGATGAACTGCTATTATTTAAATTTTATGAAATTAATTGGTGGGCGAATGGCTGAGCGGTTAGCGTGTTAACTTCTCATGCCGAGATTCATAGATTCAAATTCTGTGAGGTGCTATCTATAGAAGGATTTTTCGCTCACCAAATGTCTATCTGCTGGCCACAGGTAACATTATACATATATGGCTCAAAAAACTTCCCTGGTTGGAGTAGACCAGGGTTTCTCAAAGTGGGGTTCGCCATTTGATGGTAGGGGGTTCGCGACAAGATTTATGTAATGGCGGCGAATTTATGTAATGGTATAAAAAGTACGCATTGTGCTTTGCACAGAGAAGTATTGGCGTGCAAGAAAATGCCTAATGATTTACAAACAGCACTGTCAGAGGTCGTAACGATAATAAATTACATAAAAGCACGTCCAATGCTTCTCTGTGCAATGCACAATACGTACTTTTGGCCTCAGGAGCAACATTTTTAATCCTGGTAATTAGTCCAGATATCCTTCCTGTCATGGCCTTGGCACCATCTGTCAATATACCAACACACTTTGCCCAATCTATTTCATGTTTTTCAAAAAAATGCATTGATGGTGTTGAAAATATCTTCTCCTTTTGTCGTAGACTCCAAGGTCTTGTACAACAGAAAATCTTCTTCAGAAATATTTTCATGCGCATACCTAACAAATCCAAGTAAATTCGGCAATCCACTAATATCTGTTGATTCATCAACTTGAATCGCATAATAACTATTTTTCAATCGTTGTGCGTGTTGATTTTCAACATTTTGTGCCATGTCGTGAATGCGCCTTGCAATTGTATCATTCGAAAGAGGTATTTTATCCAGCAATTTCGACGATTTGTCTCCCAATACGCAACTAACCATATCTTTAGCAGCCGGCAGAATCAATTCTTCAGCGCACTCATAAAAAATATAGATTTTTGGAAAACTTGCTTGAGATCAAATATTGTTTAATGTTTTCCTCTTCTGCACGAATTTATTACGACGAACGCCCTGACCGTGGATGCTGACACATGAGGGCTGAAATTGTTCTTCATCTTTCTCAGCTCTCCGGCGAACTGAAAAGATATTTTCCAAATATTGATAATGCTGAAGGCTGGATTCGAAACCCATTAATGGTCACAACCGACAACATAATTGCTGGTTTGAGTATTAAGCAACAGGAGTCATTACTAGAAATGTCCACAGATGAAACTCTTCTAGCTGATTTTAAAAGGATGTCGTTAATTGATATTGATTTTTGGGCAGCTAGACAGGAAGAATATCCCGAACTCTCACGCAAAGCGGTGAATTTCCTCTTACCCTTCGCAACAACTTACTTATGTGAGAGTGGGTTTTCACATCTGGTCATGTTAAAAACCAAGTAGAGAAATCGACTTGATGTTGAGTCAGAGTTAAGATTAAAGTTGTCCAAAATTGCTCCTAAAATGTATTATTTTATTTAAATTTTATTAAAATAAAAAACCTTATTTTCTTAATACAGCTAGATTTCTTTTTTTTGGGGGGGGGGTTAGGGGTTCGCAGTCATTTGGGAACTTGAACAGGGGGTACGTGGGGCCATAAGTTTGAGAAACCCTGGAGTAGACGATGTAAAAATCGTCTATCCCCGTGGTTCGGAATCTACGTTAAGCTCTGTGCTCGTCACACAGTTTCAACACGCAACTAGCACAGACAGGGAAATCGGAAGACGTAGAACGTTAAAAAACCGATGCATACAACAAAATTTAATGTCTTGATTATTAAATAAATTTTGTGTTTTAAACGTGTTTTTCATCGTCACTCATCCGGTCTCTTTCAATAATTCAAAGGGCTGCTCTGAGGTGGAAGGTGAGCAGCAGCTGGTGTACGGACTCACATAGCCAACCCCTTTTCCGGTTGCTTCCTTCTGATCTGAATGGTCGCCACTACAAACTCAAAATTGTCCAATTGCACCTTGAAGGTCGCGATGTCAGTGTCCAAATCATCCAACCTTCCATATTCGTTTGTCTAGTGTACATAGAGTTTATTTGGAAATAAGAAATTCCCGTGGTTTATAATTAGAAAAGTATTATCTATAAAAAGCAGTAGTTTTAATTTAAATTGGAAACAACTATAAATAGTTTGTAGATAATTTGTAAATAACTTGGGTGTTACGACCATTTTAAGGTAGAAATGAGAAAAATCGCTTTAAGAAGGCGGCCCCTGAGGGTCTGGATTTAGACAAAAATTTTAGTTGAAATGTTTTCTTAACAAAGCGGCTTCTAATACCACCTTTAAGCTTTGTATTGATCAGTGGGAGACCCTGTATATTACTTTCAAAAAATTCCCCCTTTCCTGCAACTTTTCAAGCTGCTTGCCTACCCTATATTTAACCCCACGATCCGCCGCTGGGTTCAGTCAAATGTAAATCTTAACTCAATTTAGAAAACTACCATACAGAGCAATCCTCACACCAATATGGACGTATGGAATAATCAGCCTATTCTAATTTCGAGATTCTTTATAGATTCCAAAACAAGGCGGATACGAGCGAAACTCGGCGCACCCAGATATTATTTATCTAATAAAGCAATACAAAACTATATACAATTTTCTACCGTTGGCGAAGCGATTAAAACGTTTAGTGCTAAATATAGTGATTGACTTATAAATCACACTCACGTATATGGAAACAAACAACTTGTAAGTACAAGTGTAGTGCGTAGATTGAAGATATACCAGTCTGCTGACCTAATACCTACACAGACATAAATAATAATGCGACAAAACTGGAATTTTTAATACATCTTTTATTTTTCCTATCAAAAAGGCAAAATTTTGTAGCTCATAATTAATAAAATAAGATACTTTCGAATACGTACTAAACACCACTCTGTTCGAAATTTTTTTTTCTTTTGAATGTTGTTGGTCCAATTTAAAGCTCCCTAATAGAGGCGAAACAAATGAAACTGAAACTTCAGGCCCCCATAGTTATAAATTATGGGAATTCCGGCTTATATGGAAGACTTATGGGAACTTTAAGCCCCATTTAACGAAAAAGTTAAATCCGCCACTGACTAATTGGTTTTAGTTTTGTGCAACTGACTGGGTAAAAGTTAATAAGTTTCCGTTTTACATATATAATTGCAATACTTCTTAATACAAAAATTTTAAAAAGTACTTAACCAAACTCGAATAATAAATTCTCATACATAGAAGTCAAGTTTGGTAATGAAACTGCATAAAAATATAAAGCAGTTAATTTTAAATCTTGTTCGAAATGTAAACGATGTAATAAAATAATAATGTAAGGATGACAACAAAATATAAATAATAACTATAAACACTTTTTATCGAAAAATTATTGCTGAATTTTATTGCCTATTTATTTGATGATGAACGAAATTATTTATATAGTCACAAAAATACTGAAATACATTTTTATTGACCAGTACATTAATTAATAATATTAGATAGGTATTTCTTCTTAAACAGTTTACAATAAATTTGTTATATAATTACAAGGTACGGCAAATGTTCAGTAATCAACAAATTTCTACATATTAACCACAGGTAGGAATCATCAATTTGTTAAATATTGAAAAAAATTTGCATGAAATATCAATATTTTGCACTTATATGTATTTTAATGTGACTGACTGACTACAAACTATTAAAAATATAAGAATATAGTAGGTTAATGTACAAAACTACAATTTCTAACTTAGAAACAGGAAAAAACTTATTATTAATAATTCGGATTATCTTTGATCAATTTACACTTAATATCACGATTCTACATATTTAATAAATAATTAATTATATATAACTAATTATTTTTATTATCACATTGTTTTACCATAACAATTTCACAAAAATACAATACTTAAAAACTATATTATTAAATTTAATGAAAGCTTATACATAAAAATAAATATTTCAGCATACGTCAAAATTAGTATTGTTACATTAACATTGCATGTAATAAGTAAAACGCCCAATAGGTAGGTATTACAAAAAATAATTGTTACATTTTTATATAGGTAAATCCGAAGAAAACAACACGAAATTATAAAAGTGAAATTGTGAAGTATTAAAGGAACTATCGTATGAGCTTTCCAGCTTTATTTAGAATCGTTTAACAAAAACACGCCATGAATATTATGATGAACATTTACACAATACAATAAAAAATAATCAACACTTGATGTCAACAATTAATTATTACAATCAAAGAATTACACTTGAAAACTAACATAAATTTACAAAATCAACAAATTTTCTTTTCGATATAGTTATTAGAAGTTTCGTCCTGAAAACTGGCAAGAAAAAGTACTTTTCGCATTTTTTACCCTCGTGGTAATTTGTTTTGTTACAGTTACAGAATCGGATTTTCTCAAGTCTTTTATATTTTGTTAAATAACTGAAAATTAATCTGAATGTTTTTGTTTTATCTGGAAATTCCACTTCAGCTTCAGTTATATACTTTTCTTTACAAGAAATTACCTTCTGTAGTTCAAAGAGAACTTATTGGTTGGCTTTATAATAAACATTTTCCTTAATCCAAACAAAGGCAGCCTTCAGTACTTGGAGTACAAAAACTTTCTATTTAAAAAGAGCAAAATGCAATTTTTATGCGAAAACTAATTAAGATTTTTTTTGCCTCTATTGTGATTTTTTGTTGTGAACAATAAAAATTTCTATTTTTTACGCTGAATCGTAGTAAAATCCTGAACAATGTCACGGATGTAATTTTATATACAGGGTGCGGTAAAGAAGGGACAAACTTCTTGATGTAATAGGGAATATGGGCGATTCACAAGAAAATCTCAATAAAACTTAAATATTTACGGGTACAAATGGATTAGCAGCGGAATTCCGATAGCATGGCCCGAAAATTAGTAGACTTAACATCATTCAACTTTTTTCTTTGGAAATCATGAATAACTTGGTTTATTGATCGCTCGGATTGTTGCTGATGTCAAAGCTATCAAAGACAATCTATTTAACTCTTTGTGTTGTAGACGGTCGCCAGCTAAAGCGGTTAAGTGCGTTGCTACTAATGCTGAATGCCTGGTTTGACTCCGGGCTCAGTAAAACTTTATTGTGACCGTCTCCCCTCGGAAGGCAATGGCAAACCACCGAGGTGTAATCTGTCTGGAACAGCCTCTCTGGAGATGAAGTTATACACTTCCCGCGGTTCGGAGCCCGCGTTAAGCAGTGATAATACTTCAAACGCACAACACATACATAAGAGAGAGGTTGTCACGTCCGGGGGACCGGATATGGCACACGAAAGAAGAAGAAGTTGAAAATTAAAAGCCATTGAATATTTCCACCCTGTATAAGAGCTTCAGGTTTGGATGGATAAACTATTTTTCATATCGGGGGAAATTACACGTGGAAATGTAAATACTGACCTACAGATTAACGTGGAGTCGGAAACACGGCACACACAATTTGGTAGCAACTGGGGATAGTCCATGATCTTACGGTCAAAAGCGTAACTCCCCTATATCTTACTTACCTGTACAGAAAAATTTAATAACGTCGACGAACGCTGGAAAAATAAATCTATTTATCTTCCACATGGACCGACATTTATCTATCAGTTCAATCGATGATCTATAGATGAACAGATAAAAATCGATGGAAAAAATCTTCATGGCTATCATTGCAACAGATCTACGTGGATTAATCTATTTATTTGTCTAGCTTAAATAGTCTAATAAATAGATCTAAAAATAGATAGATAAATATCTGTCAATTTATTATAATAGATAGATACACTCCGATCTGTATTTATCGTAACCACGTATGAATCCATATGAGCACCTACTGTTGTTCGTTTACCTATCTATCTGTTAGAAAAGTACTTCTCATAGGTTAAAATCGCATACCGTGACAATTTATTGAACCAAAAATTGTCATAAATATAATGAAATGAAAATTCACTGTATGTATGAGAGTTTTGTAAGTTTAGTGAATTGATTCATTAATATGAATATCATAACTTCGGTGTATAGTGAAAAAAATCTTTAATAATAATTATTGTAACAAATAATTATGTAACAGCCCATAGGAAATGATAATATTCAAAATCCGAAATTTATCACTTCCCGCGGTCTGTTTAGGGAATACATCCCGGCAGTAACTGTCCTCGGGCTGTTACCGTCCCCCTATGACTGTAATTCCCCAAAAAGACCGCGGATAGTGGTAAATATTCGGCGTGTTGCCCCCGTGACAATCATTTTGTGCGATGCCTGTCGGTGGGCAACATTTGAAGATTAATCATTTCCCTTGGACTATTATGTACATACAAGAACTGCAGCCTACTATGCCCTTATCTGTTTGTATTAAAAGGAGATATATATAGACGGATATACAGAAGTGACGTTTTATGTAATATTATAATATTAGTATGTGATAGTCTTGGTTGTACGGACTAATGGCAGCACTGAGGGATACGGATCAACGAATTCCAGACCTACAGATTAATTTTAAGCTATTTTATATTTTGATGATTATTTTAAGGCTTGCCACAAAAACATTGAATTATACCGTAATGACGCCCTCCGGTGCTAAAACCCAATAAGTGCAATGGTTATTAGTGTGGACCTGGTTACAGCAACATCTCCCATTTTCTACTCATATTTCTAAATTTAAAGCACTAACTAATAAACTCAATAGTACAAAATTTACAGAGAGATACATGGGGCAAATATCTCTAAAAATTTGTGTATACAGGATTCGTAATTCCTACGATTTCTAACGAATTTCAAACATTACCAAGGAATTCCCAGTGATTTATACAATGAGTGAAAAAATTAAAAGTAAATAAAGTACACAAACGCCGAAATTCCAAAGATTTACAAGAAATTGCAAGGATTTCCAAGAAAATCCAAAAATTTTCAATAAATTCCTAGTACATTCTAAATAAACATACAAAACCCTTTAGGGATATTTACCCATCGATTTTGTAGGATAAGAACTTCTAGGTAACATGCAATGGAAAGAACGTTTTTCTAGATGAAGAAAAACGTAAGAACAGAAGTTATACTTCTTGGCAAAAGCAGATTAATAATAATTGACAATACCAAAAAATTTAAAAGTCTAGTTTACAATTGTAAAATTTGCTATCACAACAAGTTTGGGCTCAAATTAGGGCAAACCGAGACTTTCGGTGGACTGACTGACTTCTGACTCCAATGAAATTGTTGGCTAAAAATGACGTCAACGACTGAACTGCATCTTCTAAATTAAAGGCAATTAAAATTTCGCTGAATCCAACATTCAAATTAGTTTTGAATGGTTAAAAAACAATAACATTTTTGCTAATGTGTATAGTTGTAATCTTCTGACCTGGGACCACGTCAAGCAAAAAGCATATGTAACAAAGACATCAATATAATTCTTATTTCTCAATATAAACAATCACTCCTCCGCATAAAGTTTAATGATGATTTAAATCCCAGGTTAAAACATTATAATCATATATTGTCAATTTCGTCTGGATACCTGGAATACCTATTAAGGAAAATTATGCATTCCACATTTTAGGGAAACCCACTATATATATACATGCAGACAGGCCGATAAATATTCCATTAAGTACTTGAATGTTCTTCCTACAATTTCAAAATTAGGTCAAAGTTAATTTAATTCAATTGTCGATGACCTTACGATAAAATGCATAAAATGAAGAAGAGACTTTTAATTAAAATCAAACACACCATTCTGTAACTGTAAATAAAACAATAAATAAAATGAACTGAAAAACTACCATGTTTGTCCTGATTCTTGGTTCTTTATTAAATAATTACGTAATTAGTTATTTATTAAAAGTAACAATATGTCAAAACAAATTTACAGTCAATTACTTAAAAAACAATAATAAAATAAAGTAATTATATTATCAGTATTTAATATAATTTATTAACAAAGTCAAAATGATAACCTTATTTTATTTCACATTATTCTATAAAATAATTTAATATTAAGATTATGACTTTGTAACGTCCTAACTGATTTCCCAATATTAATCAAACACCTTTCTTTTCTTGCTTTTTAACAATATTATTGTAACTACAGGACGAATATATTACAGAAGAGACGGACTTACATTATGTTGTGTGACTTACAACTTAATTTGTGAAATTTTCTGCTTCGTTGTTTCAACCTGAAACAGAAAGAAAATTATGTATCAACAATAATTAATATATTATAATAGCACGTCGCCGTCGGAGTCACCAATCAGAATAATAATTTAATTTACTTTATCTGCAAGACAAATTTTATTATTAAAGGTTTAAAAAATTATTACTTTTACGCCCATATATTTTTAGTCATTTTATACTTAAATTATTTCCATAATATAATAAAGGTCATCATGCAGACAAGAATTCCGGTGGTGATTTGCAAAACTGCATTCACAGTACATCATAAATTATCTTCGCAAACTACTTATAATGATTTTGTATAGAAATGAATACTTGGGTTTTATAGGTTTCAAAGTTTGTGACTCTGAAATAAAATATCAAGATACGTAGACCGCAAAAGGTGCGGTTGAGTGAGCGAACAAATCGTTTCAAATTTACGAACCGTTAACGAATGAACTTAAAATTCATATGAAATCGTAAATTTTCAGTATTTAAATAAGTAACTATCTCAGTCTGGCTAGAAATTAGTTATCAAAATTTTATTCTTCCTGAAATTATAATCTATGAGTACGCATCAGAACGAGCCGCAGGCGACGCCTGGAAGTCAACGAGTGCCTTGTATTACTTTTCCGCTCTAGTTGTGTATATAAAGATATATGATATAAAAATTCTCAAAAACATAACGTTCTGTACGGTTAAAAAAATGTAGGTTTAACAGTAAGGGAAAAAGCAAAATCATTTAAAAAATACATTCAGTCTAAAGCCCGTCTTACATCAGGTTATTTCTGGCGCCATTTCTTGGGCCAGAAATGACACCATTTCTTGATCCAAAAATAAAGCCTGTATTATATCAGGCCATTTCATCCGCCATTTCTAGCGCTGATCTTGCGCAGTAGGTAATTTTAGCAAATTACCTGAAACATTTTGTAGGCCAAATATATAGAACCCGTTCTATTTTGAGACAATTTTCAACGCCATTTACCTGCGAGAGTGCGCAGTAAAATTAAACGAACGTCAAATTGTGAAAAGTTGTGCTACACATAAAAATTGAAATGGATAAAGAAAGCGATTTAATTGCAGAAAATGTGATTGCAGCAAACATAATAGTATTATTTTTTTTACCAACACAAAAAAATTTTTTAAAAAATTAAATTTTCAATGGTTATTAAATTTTCAAATTTGATTTTTTAATTTCAGTGAAAAACAAAAACATTTGCGATTATTTAAAAATACGTAACTTTTAGTGATAAAAGCAACTCATTCCTAGCCCTGCATTTGACAATTACTACCTGCCACAGAATCTACCTGCGCATTCAATCTGTACTGCGGCCGCTCACAGGCAAATTGTTCAAAAATAGAGCACATGTCAGGACATTTCGAGCCAGGACATTTTCCAAGACATTTGCTGTTTTAAACTAGGCAATTTATTTGGCTCAAGAAATGGATCAAGAAATGGCGCCAGAAATAACCTGATGTAAGACGGGCTTAAGATGAAATTTTTTCTAACCCAAGAGGCATTGGCAAATTTCAATTACACGGTTTCACAACGTAACTGATTAAATTAATTTAAATAATAAAAAGTATTTAAAAATAGCATTGGAGGTGTACCGAGAAAAAAAGATCTGAAAAACATTTCAATCAGTTAACTTTTAAATAATGCGAAGCTGTTGATTAACAATGGAAGGATGAGAGAACAGTGTATCTACTCTCTCATCCAGGTATGCAATACGAACGAAGTATGTTTTAGCCATACTATGATTTACAACAACACAGCATCGGTTTTATGAGCTATCATTCGCAAGGTTTTAATACGACAACTTTTAACGGCATCCTGAAATACCTAATGAATGGTATATTTAACCAACTTGGCTATTATTTTCTCAGCGAGTACAAAAGTTACTCTTTCACCTCGCGCACAAAGTTATAAAAATGGCTTAAATAAATACATGGCAAAAAAAAGTTTGATCAACTCTGACAGGGCTAAACGTTCATTACATTATGTAAAGTACATATTCCTGAAATTTACAAAGAGAATGAAAAATAATTTTTTATGACAACTTTTAATGCTTAGCTAGAAAAATTTGAACAATATATCAATATTAAGTCAATCTATTAACCCGCATAGCCAAGTGTTTCCGTTAAAAGCATTTTTATATTAAAAAAAAAGCAAACTTCATTTCAAACTGAGATAAATATACCCCTAACCATTATTGAGCTTAATGCAAAATTTGAATATTATTGGCAAAATTATAAATTCGTAGGGAAAAATCCTCAGCATCCGCAGAAAAAAACTGTTAAAACTATTCCAAACTAACGAATATTAAAATGCTGAATATATATTATTTAAATTGACAATGGAATATAATTTGTATGTATCAATCGTAAATTAACTTGATGCCTATATTTCATAATATATCAAATCCAAGTTCAGACATATTGATTTTTCCAGGTTTTGAATTTTTATTAATTATGAATAATAAAAGTAAACTACTATTGCATACCCAGAAATTTTTCTATAGACCATGTGCAGAAAGGAAATCAAAAAATTTTCAGGAAACGTTTTAACAAAATTGAAAATTGTTTCCTAAAATATATAGAAAAATTTAAAGCAAGTATGTATAAACACGCGTGGAACTTATTTTTAACAAATCAATATAGTACATGTTCAATTTACATCGCATATACCGCACAATAAATTATGGATGGATAAGAAAAAAAGAACTACAAAATAAATATAACTCGACTCTCCTACTCAAAGAATTGACGAGTGACAAAAACCTTCTCGAACAGAGCATTTTATAAATAATGTCAGGGCCATATTTAGAATAATTTTTGTAAAATAAAGTAAGAAATGTATTCGTACCAGATTATGAGAATAAAGGAAGAGAATAATTATGAAATGCTACAAAGGTACACCTACAAAGCTCCGCTATTAAAGTAATGGACCGTTAATAGATATCTGTCATTACTTCTAAATTAATTGTTTTACTGCAATAATTAAAACGACTTTTTTGTCAAGCTTTGCTATTTTTTAAATAAATACTATCATATCATAATAATTCACAAGACAACAAAAGATAATAAATCAAATGAACTATAAGACGCAGTTTTTCCTGGCTGCAAGGTGATGCAAAAATGTATAGAAAAACTCTCAACAGAAATCAATTTAAAAAGTGCAAAACAAAACAAATCTAATTTTTCAAAATAAATCTAAGTTAAGGTAAAAAATATTGTGGTTAGGAATTTAAAAAACTAACAAATCGCTCTAGAGGGCCTCTATAGTTCAAAAAAGCTGGTATGATTTCAAAACTCAGGAGGCGATAGCACTATAAACTCAACCGCGATTAAAAAAACAGCCCTTAAAGTAGCAGTGAAACAGGGGTCTCCTATTGGCTGGTGGTACTCTTGGATAACATTTGCCTGAGCGCGACATATCTAAAAACGATAGATTCATAAAAAACAGATCATGGTTTTTCAGGTCTACTTGTAAAAAAGGGTGGTTTCTTATTATTTTTTAATTTAATTTATATTATCTAATTTATTACTCATAAAATTTTAATAGTTAATCCTTGACACAGTGGGGTAACCAGAACCTCATTTTAAAAGGAGGGGGGCAGAATCTTTAACAATATTAATAGATAATAAAACATTGCATATAACATTAAACAAAAAATTTTAATATAATATTAGACTCGATAAAAATTAAAAACTGTTAGAAAATATAAAATGAACAAAAACAAGGTTTTCAGATAAAGGCTTTAAAAAGGGGAACTTAAAAGTAGAAAGTAGCTTTTTCATTTAAGGGATATTTAAAAGAAAAAGTTATTTTCTACTTTTAAGTTCACCTTTATAAAGCTTTTCTGGACAAATTTTTTTGCTTGATTTTTACTTTCGTAAGTATTTCATTTCTAAATTTCACAACTCAATTTTTTTTGAAGGAGCACTGGTAAGAGAATTTAAAATTCCACAATATTTTTTTGAGCCATTTGCATCCTCATGTCTGTGCGAATTTGAATCTTCAACATTCGCAAAGGTGATTTTCTCGACCAGCAGTTCCGAAAGTGATTCGTCAAAAAAATTATTGCAGATTATCTTAACCATTTTCTTTCCTTAGTTGAAAAAATGCATAGCTGGGCTGAAAATCCGTTCATTTGAGATTAGCCAGACTGAGTTTCTTCTGTGGATTTCGGAAATTTAATAGAAGTCTTTGCAGACAGCCAATTAAAAAATGTAAAGCAGTTTTCCTGCTTAGTTTTTGCATTGAATCTATTGCTTCTTCTTTAACTTCTTTAAGATCTGCTCAGTCACAATTTTTTCAAATTAGATCTGCGAGCATAAATGATTTTTACATCTTGGAAAGCTCGCCAAGCTACTGTATATTTTATTGTTATGAAGGCAAATCATTAACACAGAGGGAATCGACGGCTTTACGTGCCCTCCAAAGTACGGAGGTGGTCAAGAAATTTTTACGCTCAAACCCGGAGTTGAACCAGGAAACCCCACGTTAGCAGTTGATTGCGTTAACTATTAAACCATGACCGCCGTCTTTTTTTAAGCGGATGTGAAGATTATTCAGAGTTGTCGAGATACGCCATCCTTATATTATTGCTGTTCACCAGGAACAGCAATACTGCGTACCTAAATTCTCAGTGAAACACCGAAATGGACTTGACGTAGGTCGAGACATCTTCTTCAACTTAGTTTAGGTCTTAAGGCCTGCTATCTCTAGCTTGATGGGATATAGTCTATATTTTCGGTCGTTCTCCAGGTAGTCATTTTCCATGGACAACTTTCCCGTCTCTGACTATTCGGGTTATCCTATTGTTGTTCATGCAATTGACATGTTCATTCCATCCTCTTCTTTCTCTTGCCCATCTTACTACATCCAGTACCTGACATGTGTCCCGAATTCATTCGTTTCTCACCCTATCCCACAGTATTTTCCACGTTATTGTGCATAGGTTCCCCATTTTGGCAGTTTGTAGTAGTCTTTTTATTTTAGAATTACCGGAGCACGTTTCCATTATATTATATCATTATTGGTCTCACACATGTCTTGTATAGCCGCACTTGACTTTAGATGTTTAGAAATTCGTTGTTTCATACTACTCCTCACAGACAGCTCGAGACATGAAAGTCCAGTTATCTTATGAGAAAATCCAAATTCTGCTGTTTCTTAATGGATTTATGATTCGTAAATTGAATTCGGCCCTTAGGCCACACAACTTTAGCAATCACACGCTGAAAGCTAGTCTTACATAAACTGAAAAAATAATCTTCATAATATCTTAGATTGACAGATTAAAATTTGTGGTTATCAAACTGTGTTTATGTTTGTAATGTTATCAAACTTCCGTAAATCAAGGAACAAATTGTTAAATCCAATGAACTTTTTCATTAATGCTATATAAAAGTTCATAAACACATGAACCTCTAATTCAATGAAAATTTTCATTTTATTTATTACAGTTTTTGGCTCAGTAAATAAAATCCAAATTCAGTCATTTCCTTCTTCTTATTAGTAGTTAAAGGAAAGATCTCGGGTAGTGGAGTTTGTATTCAAGAAAACTATTTACTTAAATCGACTAGTTTCGACAAGATTTCTTGTCATCTTCAAGACTATAATATTAAAGAAAAAATATACAATTTAAAAGCTGTTACAAATTGGTTACACATAATAATAATGTTGGAGCAAACGTAAATTATTTACCTCTTAAGTGGGATGGTAAGTTTTCAATCGAAGTACCGTAAAAAAGCAGAACACGATATTATAGTATTATTGGTGGAGTCAAATAGTATAACAATTTAACAATTTAAAATTATTTGACATAAAAATTATTTGACATAAATAAACAAAAATATTGGAACTTGTCGCCAATAAATTCGATAATACTAAATGAAGTCAAAAAGCAAAGATGTAATGATCCAGCCTCATCAATGGAAGCGTATACTAGCCAATCAGGCATCTCTTCTTGTTTTATGGCTGAAGATGGTGAGTAGAGCCTTGAAACCGGTGTTTATCGGCTCAAAATCGGTAACTTTGTTGACATTATCAGTCTCCTCGCCTATGTAGGCAGCCTCCAAGAAAGCTCTCTTTGGGAAACTAGGTTCATTCGCTAAGACAACTACATCCTCCACTCTAAAGAAGTGATTGTTAAACTTAAGGTGTTGTGATAGACCGGTTTTATCCGAGCCTATTTTTGCGTCGTAACACCAAGTTACCCAATTTAAAATTGTTATAAAAGGCCAAACGAATTTGGCCTCCTTGGATAAATTCTTTCAATGTGTTTTTCAGTCTTACAGCCAGAAGGGGGTGGTAGGTTATTTTATGATAACGTATGTTGATATCTTGGTCATCATCAACCTTCTTTTTTATGGTAGCAGGCGTCCTTTTTATCCCAAACAAAGCAAGCTGGACCAATTTTTGGGGGTAGTCATTCCTTACCAACTGGTCCTGTAGTTCAGTCAGTCTCAAACCTCGACAGGTAGGGCTGACACAGGTCAAAATGCGGTGTTTCAAAGTGTTGATCAACCCCATTTTCTGGTCCAACGGATGTGAAGAGTTAAAATTCAACAATCTTTCCGTGGAGGAAGGCTTCTTGTAAAGGTCAGTGTAGAGGGAACCATCATTTTTTCTGCAGACCAATAAATCTAAGAAAGGTATACTACCATCTTTTTCTAATTCATAAGTGAATTTCAATAGTGGATCATAGCCGTTCAACACTTCCAAACAATCTTGCACCTTTTCACCAGGAACTGAGACCAATATGTCATCCACATATAGCATCAAAAAGGGGACAGCGAACTGGATAGAACCAATGAAATTATTAGTAGTTAGTTATCGGGGTGAGAACTGTAGGTTCTTCGTCCGTTCTGATTATGGTGGTGCTACCGGTATTAAGTTCAAGAATATTGTGCCAAGTATAACAAGGATAATATTATGTAAAGAAAATAAACAATTTCATTCATCTCCTTAAAAAAATACTTAATTGACTTGCGTATTCAAAAAGGAATACAATAATCGAACTACCAAAAATTACCTAACGATTACCAAACGTTTGGCATAAGAAAAAGTTAAAAATTCGATTGAAGGGGGGCTAACTTAAGAAATTAAAAATTGAGAAATGCTGTTGTAGACAATAATCTAGAAAAACAACCTATTTCATTTTGTGCTCTGACATTTTTCCTTATTGTGTACTGCGAGTGAAAAAATTTGCATACTACAGCTCTACACATAAACTTCATTATTTTTAAGTTATTATTTTAAAACAATTCTTGCATTTTCTGAATGATAACTAGAAAAAAAGGTTCCACCAAGGACAGAGCAGCAAATTTTGATTCAATGACTAAATGTTTGATTATAAAACAATACTAACGTATTTTAAAGGGCTATTTAATAACAGTTAGATACATACACAATGCTAAAAAATGTTACTCAAAAACCCGAAAAATTTGAATTAGTGGTCAAGTCCACTCAGCATCAGCCGTCAAATCTAAATTATTACAACGGTTAATTGGTTTTTGTAAAAATCCCCTATTGGTTTCCTCCTAATATGTATTAGGAGATTTTAGGCCCGTTAACGTAGAATTTCACCTATAACTCTCTTAATTTAATTTTTAAGGAAAATTCTCGCCAGGAAAAAATTAAAGAGCCTATAATTCTCTAGGTTTTCAAAGTTTCCCTAGATCTAAAAATCAATTCCCAGAAGCCGAAAGGCGTTTTATTTTAAAAACTTGAAATTGGAAAAGGGTTTTCATGATTTGTAATTCAAATAAAATATTCTTACGTCATCTGAAATGAATTATGAAACATTTATTTGTTGGCAATTTTATGCTCTTTAATTTTGGTCCAATGATAATTTTCCGTCAAAATAAAATTAAGCGAGTTGTAGACGATAACCCACTTTGGAAGAACTAAAATAACCCATTTGAGGGAGAAACCGACAAAATGAATTTTTTTGCAATATTCACTCGAATTATTTATGAACTAAAAATGTCCTTGCCTGGACTAAAACATATAACTAAAAAATGAATGGATGACGTGAATACTAAAAAATGTCGCAAGTGTTTATCAAAGTAGTTAAAATTAGTACATCATAGGCGACCTTCCCCTGACAGCAATGTAAACTGTAGCTTTCCATATTGAAAATATTTACTATTTATTAAGGATTAATTATTATAATTTTATTTATTAAGAGCTGTTAGATCAACATGTTTTTCCATGCATTTAATTTATTAGTTCTGTCAGGATATTGTTCTGTTTAAACACAACGCTATAATCATATATTAATTTTTTGCATTACTTCATGTAAATAATTTGTTAACTTTGATTCAGTTTAATTTATTAAGCTTGTGATATTATATATTAATGATATAAGTTGGTAGTTGATCAATTACTGATTTTTAAAAAGATGGGAAGCAAGGTATTATTAACCAACCGGTTAATACGGTAATAATCCATTGCTAACTGATAATTCATGGCTAATAACCGCTAGGAGGTTTACAAAATTACTACTTTGTAAACCGACAAATTATTTTAGGTTGTCATTCATATTTGACAAAATCACTCCTTAATCCTGGTTCTGATTCCACGTTTTACTAGACAAATACGAGTACAACAGACTTTAGAAGACCGCTGAAAGAAAAACTTCAAGGAATTTGAATATTTACACACAATGTATGAAGCTGTTTCAAATTATGAACTCATTTATTTATACTGCTTAATTACCAAAATTAATAACTTATATAGGTATATTATTTTAAAATATAAATAATTTATGATCGACCACAATTATCTTAAGGACCACAACTTTGTTTATGATGCAAACTAGATTTACCACTCAAACGATATCTACTAAATTTTGATTTATTTATATTTCGTTCCTAATCAAAACAAAATAAAGTGATTCCTAATTAAATAAATGTAAAATCAATCAATTATGCGGAAACTTGTATCAATTAAATAAAATTAATGCCAAATTTAATTAAATGTAACGTCATGCTTTTTTGGTCATCCATACTATGTTGCAAATTGTAGTTTATTAGTTCTAGTATACCGTAAAAATAAGCATACATATGGTGTATACTTAAAAAATTTATATCAAACTCATCGAACCAAATAAATTTTATTGCAGAATTGTTATAACATATTTGCTGAAAAAGTATAAATTTTGTTTGTAATCAAAAAACTGCAAAATTAAACGCTAAATTTAGCAAATTGACAAACAGTATCTTCGGAATAGGATCACCCACCATGTTCGAATGCAAATCACTTTTTTTCTAGTTTACCTTCACATAGCATGAGCATTTTTAAGTAGATAATCGCTACTGTTCGTGTATCAGCTTTCAATTTATTAATATTTTAATAAATTAAAAGTTTTGCTAAATCCATAATTAAAACCGCAGATCGCAGACCACCTAACTTAATATTCCAATATTGCAAAAGCCAATTTGAATAACAAAACCAAAAATCATTTAAAATATCTGCCAAAAACAGACCATAAAAGTCGTCGAGCTCGTATATTACAAAGTTTATATGGCAAGATTTAGTTCATAAACGAACCGACAATAAAAGTATCAAAAACAAAACAAAGGTGAAAAATTTTAAGTGCATCTAAAAAGTTTGAACACTGAAAAGTCAATCGTAAAATACCAACTATTAATCTTATAATTCTAACTATAAAACGAGATACGTCTCCAAATCCTGGCACCTGAATTAATTTTTTTCCCAAAAAGACCGCTACTCGTAAAAACCCCATCGCAATTATTCCACTAGTGTTATTTTAAATCCATTTATTTTCCTTAAAAAAAAATCCCAAATTAAGATTTTATGAGTAAAAGTACCGAATTGTGAACAGGTCAGGTGTTACTAATTTCGACTTTTCATTGTCGTAATTATTTTCAAGTCACAAGGTTCATAACAAATTACCTTTAATGGTTCGCCTAATAAATTTAATAAAATTAAAAAACCGGGTTCATTAAAAACTAAATAAAAGCAGAAATGCGAAATAAAAATGCATGAAAAATTTTCCAGATGTTGAAAAACTTCAAGATAGAAATAAAAGTGGAAACTCGAGAACAATAATTAAGCACCATCATGGATTTTACGATTTCACTCAAATTAATGTGTTGGTTGGTTTTGCCTTATAAAATATTATATGCTTTATAGTCGGTGTACAAGAACTAATTTTCATTCCAGTAATTTGCTCAACCTTTTTTGGGTATTAAAACATAAATTAAATAATAAAATTGAAATATAAAAGTTAATTATTGTCACCTTTTTACAAACAAAAATTGATGAGTATTTTGCTGATTTAAAGAAGGAAGCTTTCTTAGCAGCTTAGAACTTTTAATGCATTTTGTATTTTGAGTTGAGGAGAAGGGTCCAATGCGACACAATTTAGTTGCATGTGAAGAAAACTTGTAACGAGGTGCATTGTGAAGACGTGTTTCCACCAGAAGAAACTAAAAAGCCATACAAAGTTTTAATTGTTGTGAAGTTCTCAAAGTTGCGGCTGTATGCAAATGATTATAAAGCTTTAAAATAAAATAATGGCTAGAAGTTACGTGCGCTTATGAATTCATAACATTCCTAATAACTTCACTTATGAGAAAGTGGACCGTAAAACTTAACTAAACGAATTTAGACACGGTCGAGTTTTCAGTTAACCCAATTTGTTACGAGGCTGTTAATAAACTGAATAGGTTGCCAGAACAGAATAAAGAATACAATGAAAACAGCGCAAGTTTAAAGCGAACTGTGACACGTGGGTCCCGTTTATTACTTTCTTACAAAAGGAAGTCAAATTTGTACGCTTTGTAGTTTGTACTTGAAAAAATGTCGTAAAATTTTAAGTAGCCACATTAAATTAGTACTTATTTGAAATGTTATTATGAGACTGTTGGGTGTTTTTGAACAACTCGATTAACGGTTCCCTTTGAATTTTTACTAATTATTACTTTTTAATGGCCCAACTTAAAGAATTTTAATTCCATGCATGTAAATATTTTTAAAGAATAAACGTGTTATTACCCCGTCAGCTAGTATTAATTTTAAATCTGTGTCATATAAAATAATGTCGTTATAAAATTTGATTCAACAAGCAAAAATGAGGGTAGTTTTATAACTCCATACCTTATTCATACGCTTGCAGTTATATCTCATTTGGCAAAATTGTAAAATATATTTATGATCCCTTTTATGTATCACATTATACCTGACAAGATTTCACAACATACGCAATATTCTATTAAAATTAATAAAAGTGAAACTAAACTTTACGGCATTATAATGAACAACCTGAAGGAACAAACTAAATGCATTAAACTGTTATTGAAAAATGATTTAGGTATGGAAAAAACTCAGAACCAGTTTTTTTTCTATAAATTGCGGAATATTTTCTGCCGAACCAAAGCTTTCTTGACCATTCTATAACATTTAGTAAACGTATTAGCTTCCAGAATTATTAAAAACAATTATAATTTGATAATAACGCGTCGGAATAGATTAACGAGATTTTTAAATTTCCATTGTTGGCTTACGAATTTGTCAATAGGTAATGCTAAAAACTAGACAAAATAAAAAATGTGCTATAATTTTGTCCTAATTTTTTATTTGTTTTCTCTGTTAAAAAATTAATTTATCGATAACACCCTCGAGGTGTTCACTTTTACCCACATTTTCCCTGAATTCTACAAATAGGTACATTTTATTTGCATATTAAGTTATAAACAAATAATACCAAATTGCAATGCGCACATGAACAGTTTCCATGCATTTATAATGGACAATTAAAATCGACAGAAAATGACATACAAATAAAAAATGTCATCTAAATTTTATATTATGTGCATCACAAAATATTTTATAGAAAATACATAAAATACTGTAGCAAATGTGGATATACTTTAATACAATGAAATAAAATATACACTTTGACGTTCTGAGAGAAAATTGATAATAATTTTAAAAAAGTAAAATTTAAAATGAAACCAAGTTTGTTTTCACAATTGTATGGTTCTCATCACCAAGTCAGAAAATTGTTATTATTAATTTAGAAGACAATTACATCAAATTTACTTATTACTATTATACCATGTGTTCATTTAAAAACGACCCACCCCAAATAATTACAATAAAGCAAAAACAAGTCGCCCGATTTAGTCACGAAAAAAAGATCAGCGTTTTTCGTTTAACCTTCCGGTGGGCACGTGGGGTGTTTTGGACCCCAGGTGTTATTTTTGCACATAACTTTTAATTAAAAAGTGATATTATGCCGAGCTTTTGGAACACATCTTCTGAACGTTTAAAGAATATAAATTATTTATTAAATTTTGCACAATAAAAAGAGATTTGAAGCCTGGATGACATTTAAGATCTACACTTACTACAAAAAAGAAACTTTAACAACCCTGATGAATAATGAATATAACAACTGTATCCTGTAAAATTTAACAACCTACTATTAATTCAAAAACAAACATAGAAAACCTACTTTACTGAAATATTATGATGAATAAGTTTATCTAGCAAATTGAAAATCCATAGATAAGTATTAGACTTTGTTAAAAGTGCAAAAGCTTGGGAATCCATCATGACATCTCGTAAAGAAACAAAGCTACTAATGATTTAAAGTAAATAGAATACCTAATTATAAATGAAATATATATTATTAAATCAATTAAGTATTTAGTGGCATTGAGCTAAAAGCACTAGAAATTGGCCTTGAGGCAGTTGATCTTAAGTTGATCTTACGTTTGCACTACTATTGGCCTTAAAACAATTGATCTTCGCTACCATTGGCCCCACGGCCAATAATCTTCTTATATATAAAAATGGATGTATGTATGTATGTGGGTATGTGTGTATGTTCCGCATAGACGCCTAAACCCCGTAACTGTGGGCGTTGAAACTTTCACGAGATCTGGCGACATTCAAGAGTAAGTTTTTCGTCGTCTTTGATTTTAGTAATTCGTCGCCATAAGACGGTCATCAGCAGTTAAACACTTCAGGTCACAGTCGTTGTCATAGTTACGATGCGATTTTGACACTAAAAGATTAATTAAATGACTTTGACATATTATAGTCAGTAGCGGCTCGAAAAATAGGGGGCACAACTTTGACTAACCTTAAAAATGACATTGACATATTATAGTCAGTAGCGTTGCACAATATTTTTAAAATTATCAAAAATCATTTTGCATATACAGGGTAAAACATAAATAGTGCGCGTTTTAGCAAGACCCTTTTCATAACCTAGAGAGTGACCCTGATAGTGTTGAATAGCCCCCATGGGCCCCCCGATAGTGTCAAAGTGACGGCATTAACTACATAACCTAAAAATCATTTTGCACATACAGATTATGTGAAGATCTTCACTTTACGTGAAGATTATGTATGTATGTGTGTGTGTATGTATGTATGTGTGTATGTATGTATGTATGTATGTATGACAGATGACAGATGACGGATGACAGATGACGGATGACAGATGACAGATGACGGATGACAGATGACAGATGACGGATGACGGATGACGGATGACGGATGACAGATGACAGCTGACAGATGACGGATGACAGATGACAGATGACAGATGACAGATGACAGCTGACAGATGACGGATGACAGATGACAGATGACGGATGACAGATGACAGATGAGATGACGGATGACAGATGAGATGACAGATGACGGATGACAGATGAAGGCCGAACAACTTTGGCCTTCACGGATCTATTATTGTCCGCCCTGTGAGGCCGAAGGCCGAACAACTTTGGCCTTCACGGATCTATTATGGTCCGGTCTGTGAGGCCGAAGGCCGAACAACTATGGCCTTCACGGATCTATTATGGTCCGGTCTGTGAGGCCGAAGGCCGAACAACTGTGGCCTTCACGGATCTATTATGGTCCGGTCTGTGAGGCCGAAGGCCGAACAACTATGGCCTTCACGGATCTATTATGGTTTCACCCTGTGAGGCCGAAGGCCGAACAACTATGGCCTTCACCGATCTATTATGGTCTTCCCCCTGTGAGGAAGACTTTATATAGGTCGCAGAACTCGCTGGAATTGTGCAAGAAGACGCAAATCCACCTCTTCGTGGAAGATCCACCTCTTTGCGGAAGATTTAATCCAATATAAAAAAATAATCCTTATACATAAGGTAAGGTGGAGAAGGAGCAACTTTATTATTTGCCAATAACTAATTAAGGTACGTTCTAATTTTATTTAGTTTGGTTTAGCCTTTGATTATTGCGTACTTTGTATAATGTATTTTGTGGAATTTTTGGAAACCCCTTGTGAAGTTCAAAAGAACTTCTTAATAGAGTGATTTATTATTGTACTTCTTCATTTGCATGGTGCTAAACCGTCCTATGATGGGCACAAGACTCACAAAAAACTAGACTGAGCAACAGTTCCAATTTCATCATTCAAATCTGTCGCAATCACTGGAGAGACTTCATAAAAATAGTCAGATGCATCGAGCATCAAAAATTAAAATGTAATCTTTTATATTTTTCCATCCTGTCAAAATTCATAGGAAGGAGGTAATTAATTGCATAATATCGCAAAAGGGCATATTTTTTACCAATTTTAGTGCATTTAATGGGTTTTTTAAATTTTTAAAAATTCATGGGAAAGTAGGTACAGTATAGAACTCCAATTATCCGAATCAATTGGGACCGGACCCCATTCGGATAATCAAAAATTCGGATAATTGGATTTTTCCGAAAAATGGGTACTGTATGGAGTTTTAATTAATTAAATGAAAAGGCAATGAAATAAAAATTAAATGTCGCATCGAGAAAGCTAGAAGTGTGTTTATTAGAATGTCTGCGCTGTTTAAGAGCCATAACTTGAGATAGCAACAAAGAACAGAATGTTGAGATGCTACGTTTTTCCTGTACTATTCTATGGAGTGGAGGCCTGTACGTTGACGGAAGCCACGACAAAGAAACTCCAGGCGTTCGAGATGTGGCTATACCGAAGAACCGGGTTTCGTGGGTGGAACGTGTGACAAACCGAGAGATACTTAGAAGAATGGAGAAAGATCTTGAAGTTGTGAACACAGTAAAAAGTAGGAAATTGCAGTATCTCGCTCACATAATGCGAAATGAGAGTAGATATCAACTGCTACAATGCATTCTACAAGGCAAAATAGCTTGAAAAAGAAGCGTCGACAGAAGAATATCTTGGTTGAGGAACCTAAGAACATGGTACTCTATGACGACCACGGAACTCTTCCGAGCAGCGGTGAATAAGGTCAAAATAGTCAAGATGATAGCCAACATCCGAAACGGATAGGCACCTGAAGAAGAAGAAGAAGAAATGAAAAGGCAACACTTTTACATGTTATATAGCGTACTTAAAAGTGCTGTACATTAGAATGTATTGCAAATGAAAGTCATTGCTTGCTGAACATTTCGGTCAAAGTAAGCTGTTTGATTTGGTCAAAGTAAGCCAAGTCGTGCATCCGCTTGACAGTGAGAAGTTGCATGTGGTCACACTCGGGCTGACGCAAAATCATTATTTTGCGAATCGCAGTACGTTACCGTCTTAAATTTTTTTTCTGAAGGCGATTCGGATAATCAGCGATTCGGATGGTCGGAGTTCGGATAATTGGATTTCTACTGTACTCCAATCGTAAGATCAATTCTCTTGGGGACGAACAGTTGTCAGGAAAAAATGCATTTTGCGTCCAAAATACATCTAGGCGTTAACAAAATTAAAGATAATGAAATTCTGAGCAAAAAAGTAAAAATAAACTCCTTTCACAAAAATTCGCGTTCTAATACCAGAAACTAATAATTATAAAAGCAAAACGTTCAATATACTAATAGAAAAAATTAAGGATAAGCTAGTATAAATTTTATTACCTTTATTTGGACCTCTAAAATGATTTACTATATTTGCACGGTCTACCAACTCTGGATTTAGTCGCCACATTGGAAAAACAATTCATTAAAAAGGCTATAAGTTATCATAAATACCTCGGATTGGGTTTATTTTAACAAAAAACATTAATGGCGCGTTTTCTACGAAGATAGCCCGTAATAGTAACTCTCTTCTTGACTACAAGTTTAATTAAAAACAATTTCCAAATAACTGAAGCAAACATATAAAATGAAGATTAAATCTTCCCAGCAAACTACTTGAGAAAACAGGAGCAAGAAATATTAAATAATATGTGGAAGAGAAAATTTAGGAGAGTATTGGGTGGAAAACATATAGAGGGGATGTGGTTAAGATGAACTAACCAAGAGTTCTACGAGTTATAAGGAGATGCATACAAAGAATACCAAGCATGATGCTGAAGATGAACATGGGGAAAGTAAGAAGAGGAAGGGCTAAACCGAAAACAAGATGAAGGAGGTAATACAAGAGAACTTGAACTTAAAAGAGAAAGAATCAAAGACAGGAAGATGTGGTTTAGTGTGGTACTGCTATAATATATTATATGAACTGATTTTTATTGAGAACTTGAATATAGAAATACATTTTCATGGCATACAAAAACATGTATTTGAAAAATAATACATTTCAAATTTTACCCGTTTATCTTGCTTTAATTCTATGAAAATCAGTTTTACATGAATTAGAATAGTATATTATATATCAAGGTTGTGAAGGCCGTCATTATTGCCCTAGCGCCAAGATTATATTCCGAGGTGCTTTGCACCGAGGAATATAAGGCGCGGAGGCAATAATGGTCTTCACAACCGTGGTTTATATACGATTTTTTCCACTACTAGATTTATTACCATTTTTTAAAATTCTTTTTAACAAAAAAATTTTCAAATTTAAAATATTTATTTCAAATGACAGTTTTGTTTTGTTGATTTGACAGTTGATTTGACAGTTGTTGACAAATTTAGGTTGTTAAATAAAATAAATCGCGGTTCGTCAAATTAACAATGGATGGCGCTGTCACTTGCTGTCACATTTAATTCGATTATAATGAATTTTTAAAATTAAATTAATGTATTAAAAAAGCGTTTTAAATAGTTTAAATACAATTAATTAGCATTTCTTGGTTATTCTAAATCATTTAATAACAACATTTTTCTTTAAAATAGTCGCAAAGTTATCAAAAAATGTCATTTTGTTCATAGGTTAATAATGGAAATATTATTCACCACTAGTTGAAAACGTGTCACTTCTTGATCGACTAACCTAAGTAAAAATGATAGCCTATATGACTAGTAGTGGAAAATAGTTATTTACATAAAAGTCAGGAAAATGACATATTACTGACGAGGGGCAATGTTGAAATACGAGGCACTTCGTGCCGAGTATTTTAGAGCTCCGAGTCAAGTGAGACATTTTACTGACATGTTTCGTATTAAATTTTTCCGAAAATCGTAAAAACTCGAAATTTAAAATCGAAATTTTAAAACACTAATTGAACGACATTTTTTGACATTGACATTTGTCTATTTTATTTTGTTATTATTAACCTTACTAATTATTACCGGACTAGTCAGTAAAGTTCAATTTCCCTGCGCGTGCATAAGCAGGGAAATGTTGTTTCAATGACGGTTTCCGGAAAACAAATTTACTATTATTTTTCTGCATTTTAATGTTTTGAAGTTATTTGTAATTAAGCTTATAATCATGCAGAGTTACTATTGCGGTCTCTGTATACTTCATTGCAATAATATGTCTATTTTCGTCTGTGAAATCTCATCCTCAAATATTCAAACATAAAGTAGACTAAATTCTCTACAAAATTCATTTTATAATTTTTCTTGTTAATTGATCAATTGCAGAGTTACAGCCTTCCTAATAGGCGATATATTTTTGCTATTATTCACTTTAAATTTCATTATACGTTATAATCTGTGTGTTCTAAAATATTTTAAATGAATAAGTGAATGCATTTTTAATGGGTCGCTAGAGTGTGCATTAATTGGGGGGCAGACAGGAATAAATTCTATTACCTTTATTTGAACCTTTAAAAGCCACGCAAATTTTGTACGGTCTGGCGACCCTAGACTTAAACTTATATTGAAAAATCACTCGAAAGAAACATTTTTATGAATATTCAACGAGTGAATGTTGTATCGGTGATGGAATCGATGTCCACAGTAGCGATCATGCACGAATTCTTTCAAACAAACTGGTTAACTATTGTTGTTTGATGTTTTTAAAATTTGTTATTTACAAAAAAAAACCTTATTTTAGTAAATATTAAATAATTAAATAGCGCAATGCAGATGCCCGTGGTCAATAGATTACGAGAGTCCAGCAAAGTTGCTCGTGGTTTGCACTTAAATGGGTGACCGTGTGATGCCTAATTTAAAAAAAAATGCCGCTGGCTGCTCCCTTACCAACCTGTACTTGGCCGGCGTGGTAGAGGTTTATAGTCCAGGAGTGGACTGGATGTTTGAAAGAACATCAAAACCACCTTACCCCACTTCCTAATTGCATCATAGTTCGTTCCTAAGCGTGGGTGTACCGGTTGTTTACACCTAGAATTCACTCCAGTTTACTTTTCTGTGATCATCCAGTTAATTTTCATCAATCATCCAAATATTTCCTCGGCCATCAATACCAAATTTTGAGTTTTTGGTGAGTGTATTAATATTTTTTTAACATTTTCAATATAATTTAACCTTTTCCAGAATAAATCAACTTTACTTTACCCTACTTGGGTTTTAAAAACACATTTTTCACAAATTTTCTGGAGCAGCACAAAATTTGCGTCCATTCACTTTGGGTTATTTTATCGTTGTTCTTTGTTGTTAAGGTAAACAAATTCGTCGCCAAGGATATAAATTTTCGTTGATATTTCAACGCATGCCTGTTTTTGATGCAGCAAGTTTTCATTGGCCGGTAACTTTAATTAAATTTTACCACACTTAATCTTCATTTAAATAATGTTTTTTAGAAAAGAACTGTAAATTGGAGACACGATGCACTTTAAAGTTCAAATTGAGGCGAATAATCGTCCTTTTAATTTATCGCATCAAGCTGTTATAACAAATGTCATCACGAAAACCTTTTCAGTGTGCTTAACACAACTAATTCTAAATTAACCTAGTTTTAATAACAATATTTACTAATATAATTAACTTCTTCTTCTTCACGTGCCTATCCGTTACCGGATGTTGGCGACCTCTCTCCTATTATGTGTTGTGCATTTGTAGCATAATTGTATAATTAACTAACAAATAACAAATAATTTTAAGATGATATAAATTTTATAATTTCTATAACGAGTCAATCGTTATATCGCCTTGCCATGATCTCTCTATAATTCAACTTTCATTTATAATTTGACTTAAAACTCATTCATTCTTTTGATTTGCCAATTCAGCAGAGCAAAGAACATCGCAGTACCAAAGAATGAAAGAGCAAAGCGGGGGGGGGGGGGTCTCAATCCTCATTCATAAACATTGGAGAATGTATGTACATATAAACAATAAGCAAATTGTAAAATCGTAACAATGAATATCAATATTCACGGATACAGATTGATGATAATGGGAGTATATGCCTTGAATGATAATGTTATAGATGGGAAAAAGGAGGAAAGAAAGCTTACGAGATTATTCCATTAATTAAACTGTGGTCGAGGTTAAGCAACGCAAATATCAAAGCAAAGCTGATAGAAGCAATCAGGAAATTATACGCAAACTCAAAATCAAAAATAAAAATTGGAAACAAAGTGAAAGAAGGATTTGCGACAGACAAGGGTAACCAACGATATTTAGAATATACCATGAGCAAGTCCTAAAAGGTTGGAAGAGGAAATGAAAAACAAAGAATTAAAGGTATAAAATTTGAAAAAATATTTCAAATTGTAAATAATATATTTTACTAGTGTTTGAAAATTACGCAGGATGGAATCTTGGACAAAGTAATTCGTGAAAAAAATCTGCTGGGAAGAAGAACTATCAGTTTAATTAATACGGAATTGTGGGACGGTAATATAGTGAAGAAGAATAAAAAACTGATCTACGGCACAATATTGAAGAGCATTCAGCTTTGAGATATGGCAAATTATAGAAAAACTAGATAATATACTGTATTGAAAGTAACAGAAATGGATTTCTGGGGGCCATCGATGGCAAAATCCACAAAAGAAAGAATAACGACAATTAAGGGGGTGTCTCATACAATAGTTCACGACATTAGATCAAAACAATTGATGGTATGGGCACGTCCAGCGAATGAGTGAAGAAAAGTTGCGGAAACAAAACTGATAAAATGGACTCCAAATGGTAAAAGAAAACGAGGAAGACCTCGAAGAAGTTTTAAAGAAGAAATAGAAGAATTATGGAACGATAGGGAGATGGCGTAGATCGTTATAAACCGATGCATAGTTAGATGTAAAATAAAGAATGGTAAAATACTACTGCGCACTCTGATGGCTGTATCTCCACAATCGATCGATTTATAAGTAAAACATAGGTTCTTTCCGTAGAGAATTTCATTTACTTCAGTTTCAGTTCCCTCCTATAGGGAACATGCATGAATCAAAAAATTTAGTCAAAACAGTATTTTCCGATTAATCCTATATATTAAATATCAAATCAGCAAAAATAACTTCTATTTATTGTATTATATTATAAATAATCCATTTTAAAATTCAATGATAATTTAAAATAAATCATGTGACCTTAAACGCAACGCCATTGGTTTGACGTCACAAGGCATAACCCCGATAAGCGCGGTCGTTTCCTTCAATTCAAATTGGCGGATTTTTAAATATTTTTTAAATTATTATCAAAACGAAAATAAATAAATTAAATAGCATTAATTAGTATATTTAGTTATTTTTGATCCAACTACGCTATAAAAAAAATTTATGCATCTTCCCCATTGAACCTGCTTATTTAATATCTGCGGAGTCAGTTTAAATTTACAATTTTATTTGTATAATGACTTTCGCAAAGTTCCTGTAATTTGGTTCTTTCATTCATGTTTTCAAAACTATGATTTACGCATTGCTGAGTCATTAAAATACATGGAACTATGTGAGCATAGTTTGGCTTGAGCCATCTGTACATAGCATAGCCATTGGATATGCTTATTATTCAGAGCAGTCGAAATTTTATTTGATATTTTGTTATTTACCCAATGTAACTATTTATTTTTTATATTGTAATCGTGTCACACATTTTAGAATTTAAGATACGTCGCCCCCATATTATAAGGCCATATTTCTTCCCCTTTTGTAGTAAATGTAGTAAAAATAGTGGAAATCTAAAAAGTTCTGAAAAATGTTTTTTGAATATTTTGGTTGATCTAAAATACAGACATGATAATTTTTTGAATATTGCAATATAATACTAAGTGACGGTTTATTTCAAAGCTTCCATTAATACCAATTATTTAGAGCACTGTCATTTCATTAAAATAAGTAATAATATATATTATTGATGACGGCACTTCTCTAAGTCACATGATTTCAGATTGACGAAAATTACCTTAAAAGGTGTCTAATTTCTATTTTAGTATTTCGTGAGATATTGAATTTGTTCCATAATTGAGTGTATAATTTTGAAACCATGTTCTGCAATTAACATCTTAAATAAACATCTTCGTTATCTATAAAGACAGCGAGAGCGCACAAAGCATACATTGCGATGCTAGGGAGCGGAAAACCAGGGACTCGCTCCGGTTTCACTGCTATTATCTCAAATTCAAAATCGATCTGTATAATATAGAGGAGGCAACGGGAAATCACCTCATTAATAATATTCCTCTATCAAATCCAGCCAAATTGATTAGCCAGCGTTCGGGGAACGGATATGGCACTTCAAGAAGAAGTTCATTTTACCGAAACTGTAATAAAGCAGTACTTTTGTATTATGTCTCGTAATTCTGCCAGACCCGAAACGATTCCTCACCTAAAAATTGCAGTTCTGTCATTTTGACCTCTACATCCCCAGAACTCGTGCATGCGTGCTAGCCATAGTATTTAAGTGTGGGAATACAACGTTACTTACGTAACGATCGGATATTCTTATAAACAAAATACCGGTATATTTTCATGAAATCACTGTAAATAATTTCCTTTACGCACACACCAAAGCAACATAATACTATATGACAAATAAATGTCGCAGCAAATAACTACATTATGACTTCTTGAAAATAGTTGAGAAAATAATGGTAATCATATATTAGTACATGTGGGCATTAAAGTTGAATATATATAAAATAAATAAGAACATCACGTTGATAAGTTATTTACTCTCATTTATAATGTTGTTTTCATTTAATAAAGCTTAAACTTGGCATCCTTCTTCAAGTTCTAAATAGTCATATCAGCAACATTTTCAATTTATTAATCCATCACTGTGGTTATACTTATAAATTTTACAAACGTTGTAAAATATGCCGGACAACTAAAGAAACTTGTCGTACACCATGTGTTTGTAATAAAAAGTAGAGATACGAGTATAATAACTTGATGTCCACAATTTTTAATGGTTTATGTGCCAAAAGCGCAAACTTACAAAATATGAATATTATTTAATAAATTCAAGTATAATAATAGAAAATCATGTAACTTATTTTTGAAACTGGTTTAGAATACTAAAAGTAAAAACTATCTAACCGGCAACTAAAACGACCAAGTTTTATGTCGATTTTAAAGCTTAAACCTAAATGTATAAAACGGAACGTTAGGAAATTGGGCTTAAACAGCAAACCGGAAAAGCTCTAGTACTAAGACAGATATTATGCTTTTAGATTCCGGTGATTTCAAATCTTGGCTATTTTACGACAGTTTGATAATGGTCTGTCTTAAATCGGCACTACTAAAAATGTTTATAAGCTCTACTTTGCAATCTTGTAATGTCATTTATTTCAGTATCACAGTACCAAAATTTAATTTAAAATTATAAAAGTTTTCATTCTAAATTAAACTCAAAGCATATAATTTATCGTAATTTTCAAATAAAATAAGAGAAAGAGAGAGAAAAAGGTAACGCGATTAAAGAGACAGATGGAAAAAGAGGGATTAAATTTTAACAAAGGCGTAAATAACATTGTAACAATAACGAACAGCTTACCATGTAAATAAAAAGATGAAACTGAAAATTACCTATAAGTGATTCGAAACAAGATACAAAGATCAGCCGAACCGCACGACTAATAATTTAAGTGGTCGAAATGAGAAAAAAACATGAAATCGATCATAAATACAATTACGAAAATAATCAATTTTAAATTGGTAGAAATCTGTAAAAAATTATTTTTCTGGAACAAAAAATATAAAAGAAATTCAAAGAAAGAACAACTAAATAAGGTTCATGTGTTATTTGGCCTCGCCAGTCACGAAAAGAAACGAGAAGCATTTTATGGTAAATTGAGATTTCTGCGAAGAGCTAAAGATAGAATAATGAGAGGAACTACAACATAAAAATTACATATGTGCAAAAATATATTTAAAAAAATATAAAAATAACCGCGAGTTTAAAATTTAGCTTTTCCAATGTTTGATAGTGGATGAAAAAGGAATCTATGCACTCCACGATGCTGTGCCGTTCATAATTTATTCATCTTGTGTGCGATAAATTGTAATATTTAGAATTTATACAAACGTTATACTAAATACTACATACCCACGATTCCTAAAACAAATGTTAAAGATTATACCTTTCGTTTATCGCGTTGCATAGGTGATCAAAAAATTGGCCAGAATTATTGCACGCAAAACATTCCTAAATATTTTAAAGCGACAATATTTCAAGAACGAGAATTAGAGCTCTAAAATGCATACAAATTTTAATCCAAGACAATTAGCGATATTTTACAAATGCGAAGTCCTACATATATACCTATGTATATTATATTATGTAAGCAGGAGGCTATATACCATTTTACCACAAGGCGAAAGTCGGGAATGCTGATTCCAATTGGAATCTAAATCGGGCAGCACCCCGGATGTATGCAGAATGTGATGGTATTAGCGCGTGACATTCTTTCCGATGTATTCTGATAAAATTGTTATGCATTCCTCGGAATTGAGGTTTGAGTTGAGGTTTTATATCTTCCCCAACTAGGATATTTCGACAATGCCTTATCACTGGTTCGATAACAGTGGTTTGAAGGCAGTGCATGGTCATTAACCACAGCAGTGGCTTGATGTGATCGATGGCTGAATTAAAAGAATTAAGTTAAAAGTAAAAGAGAAAGAAGTGGATTGATCCACCTCTAGATATGGACCGTGAAGACTTTGCAGAAAAAAGCTGTATAGCCGTCGGTGCCCCTGTGATAATGATTTCCTTTCATAACAATAAACAACATCAGGGTACAGGCACATAGAGGGTCAGCTTACCAAATTACCTATACGATTTAAATAGTGAAAAAACAAAAAATTATGCTAACAGAATTAATTTGAAAATTTTTGGTAACAGAACAGATCAACAAATCTCGAAGAAGTTAAAGAAAAATACACTATCAGTACACACTGATGTGAACTTCAACTTCAGCGCCCATGGTGGTCTCTCGATGTATACTTGCTAGCTCATTAAAATAGGCTCTTTATGCTATAAATAAGTATTTATATTATTTATATAATTTTTTTATATTATTTATAAATTAGCAGCACAACAAACGGTATCGCACTTGATAAATGACGTGGTTATCGGTTCTATGGGGTCAATCGATCTACAGCATCGCAAAAGTCAATATCATAAGTGTTTATATTAACACAATTTTTACTTCATAATAAACTGAATCCTAAATTTCGTTTTTCAGCCGTTAAAAGTAAAATTTCGCGGTTCCCTTCTTAACTTCCCTTGTCAACTACACTCATAAGCAATACCATGTCAAATTTTAGCTTTTTTGTAACTGGGTTTGCCAGATATCGTGATCAATCCAGTGGCGTGCCGAGCCTTTCGGGGCGAGAAAGGCAGAATAGTATTAGGAGTATCAATGCAGACAAAACTTAAAAGCTGAATTACATCTTCTACCCAGAAGAAAAAAATGTAAGTGTATAATGACCAAAAACCCTAAAAATTCTTATCCGCGTCCTTAAGGCTGAGCCTTACTGCAACATCCATCGCCACATAATCAAATTTTAACTAATGCAAGTAGCTGATTTACGGCTGGGTAGGCTTTGAACTCGGTTTGAACCAACTGAATTATTTAAATTTAATTTTGTGGCAAAAGGTATGTTGACTCCAGCTCAACAAGAACGGAGTCTCAGAAAATAACTCTGAGCCCGTATTTTTCTTCCCGACTACGTTTAGACTCGGACCTTAATTGCTATTATGGGGAGACAATTATTGGCAACAATTAAAATTACATCTGTGCATGTTTCATCTGTACTAAAATCCCTTTGCTATAAGACAACATAATTTTAACACTCGATCAAATTAGACCATCTCTCCGTAGGAAACGGATATTTTTCCGACAAAACTGAATCTGGGAAAATTAATGAAGAAAATCGAGTATGAATATTTTCCAATCAATTTGCGAAAAAGCATTACCTATTTTTTTTATTACACAAATCTGAACCTTCACGTAACTCTTACATTAGTTCTCTCATCTCCCAAAAATATTTTTAGGTATTTTTGATTATTATCCAGCTGATAGCTAATTAACAACTACATAAAGCTACAAACGTTGGGATAAAAAAAATGTTGGGATAGCATATTATCTTGTTTTCAGGTTTTATTTAACACTTTACTCAGAAATTACGTGTATCTGCTCTCATATAAGATCACGAAAGTGCAATTTGCAGTCGTAAGTTGTTATTACGGAGCTAAATGGTTTCTTGTTTACAGGACAGTTTCCTTAACGGATTTTTATCCTACTTCCCCCTCCTGCTTCAAATAAATAAAATCATAGCTTGTAATTATTTCATATTTTTATTTGAATATTTTATCCCAGGTGGAGCTTTCGATCAATATGTTGAAAAATAGGACCAACGCTTGATTGTTTAAGATTATTAACCCTTAACCACTACCGTCAAATAATTGTCACACTGTCACTACCGTGCGGTCTCAGAGACCGCGCTTTATTTATTTCGTTAATTCAGGTATAACTTAACTTTTTGGTTTTTTTTGTAACAAATAATGGCTTAGTTCTTAGTTGGTATTCTAGTGAGTCAGAAAAAATTTAAAAGCAATTAATTTTATAATTTTATTAACTTTTAATAACACAAAACGAAATTATTACCATAAACACGCATTTATACCACATAACTAAAATTTTATTTTTTTTTCTTTAAATCTAAACTAATATTTACACAAACTAATGATATTTTTTGAAGTACATACCTACTTAGATAATTACAAATAAATTGTGAAAATAAAAAAAAACTATTTTGCAAAAATCACAACACCTGAAAATCACAGTTTTTGTTTGCAATTCATGCACAATTTCGCACTGCACTGCAAACATATTGCTTTATGGCACAAACAACAAAGAAAAGAAGTCTTCCTTTTTATTTTGGAAGGACACACATAGCATGTTTTGCGGGTTTGCAATTTTTCTTCCGGATAACTGGATAAAATTGGGTTATCCGAAATTCCTAATATTTTCCTTATATTTGCTCTCAATTCAAACGGTATATTGATGTTGGATACCCTTCTTTCTAGATGTGCCCTTACCAATTGATCGGCCAGCAATTTTAAAAAGTCTCCTTTTTGTAAAGGGGGATTATCTCTGTACGATTGATGAAGTACATGTGTATTGACACCACAAATGTCGACCAGTTGGAAAAAAATTACTTTGGGCCACCGTCGTGTGCGACGACTTGTTGAATGTTTTGCACATTTTTCATCAAGCGTATCGACTCCCCTTTTGGTAGAATTATAAAACGATATTATTTCCGGTTTATTATTTTCTTTGTCAATCATCTGTGTATGATGCATTGACGAAATAAGGACTACTGCTTTGTTTTTCCTTGGTACATAGGAAACTAATGTTAATTTCTTCGTAAATCCAAAGAGTGCCGAGTCAACTGGTCTTTTCCGATTCGGTAAAAATTCTGAGGGAATTTCGACCTTGTTCTTCTTCATTGTTCCAACATACGTTAATCCTCTATTACCCAGTTGTTCTATTAATTCTATGGATGTGAACCAATTATCCGCAGTTATATTCCTATTGGTTTTATAGATTGGTTCTGCCAATCTTAAAACTGCTTGCGTAGGCTTTTTGAACTTTTTTTGTTCTTTGGTTAATCCAATTCCGTCTGTGTCTTTATCGCTGTATATGTAACCATTGTAGAAATAATTAGTTCTTGCATCAGTTAGACACATAATTTTCAAACCATATTTGCATGGCTTCATAGGCATATACATTTTGAACCTGCATCTACCTCGGAACGCAACAAGCATTTCATCAATGCAAGTATTTGCACCCATGGAGTATACAGCCTGGGAATTAACAATAAAAAGATTAAAAATTTCTGAAATGGCACAAACGGGATCTTCTGTACGTCTATTATCTCGATCGTCAGGATTATCAAACCGCAAACATACGAGCAAAAAAGAAAATCTACCTTTCGACATTACGCAGCGAAAAATGTCTCTTCCGGTTCCATCAGTAGCAAAAATTCTTTCAATATTTTCATGGTTTGAAACAAAAACCGCAGTATAATATAAAAGGCCGATGAATGCTTTTAGTTCAATCATATCTAAATCACTCAAAGATGGATGAGATCTTTTTGTACATTTCGCCCTTTCCATTCCAATTTTTAAATTAGTCCATCGTAAAATTATTCCTAAAATAACGTCGGTGAATAACAAACTCCACACCGTGTGTGGATCTGCTGCATTTGTCAACCTTGCAGATGGGCGTAGGCCAGGCAATTGCGTTATAATGTTGTGTTTTAGAGTTCTTGTGCGACAATGGAAAGTTTGAGAAGACCATTTGAATCGATTGTTACCATAATAACTTTTTCTTCTAGAAACCACTTCACTTTCTTCAGAATCATCAGTACTTGTCACACATCGTTCTTCTTGTTCACTGTCGCGTTTGTCATCTTCCAATTCAGAGTCGGTATCGTGGTCACTTATTTCACAAAATTCTTCATCAATATTGTCTTTGTCACTATAGTCACTTTCACCCTCATCAAACCACTTATTCACAGATGTTTCTTCAAATTTCGAGTCCACTACACTTATATTTTCCACCCTTTTAGAAGGACCAGGTTGATCAGACATTTCAAAACAAATTAAATTAATTGTTAATAAATTATAAAGAGTACAAACTTTTCAAAACACGTAGTGCCTTGACGGAACCCTGGATGTAAGTGGAGATCCCAAAATGCAGAACCCTTTTTATATAACTTAAAACTATAATAAAATTTACAGCTTCAGATAATAGAATTTCCAAAATTTACAAGTAGGAATTTTTCACAAAATGTGGGAAACGCTGTCTGGAATTAAAGCTTAAAATAAAGCTTTCTCACGGTTGCAATAAAAATTGTTCCGAGAAGGGTGTCTGGCAAAGAGAAAGCGGCTTTATTGAGTCGCCAAAAGTTGCAACAAAAATAATCCCGACACAGATTAAGTCAATATTTGTCAAACTGAGATAATGGCGAAAACAAATTATGGGCAAAATTGAATTTGGTTTACTGAGGAACCTTTTTTAGGGATATAATTTTGTTTTGCAAGTTTATTATTAAATGTAATGTTATTACAGGCATATAACTAAATAATTATTGAGAAAAACTGAAAATTACACCAATTAAATTGATTACTTTCGATTTAGGCGAAAGGTATTCTATTAAATAACTGCCTTAATATGTACGCTCTGACTTAGGCAATTATACCAAAAGAAAGAGCAAGTTTTCCTCTATCTGAATAAGTCAAAACCCCAATTTTGCAAAAACATGACTTAAGCACTTTTTCGCAATCAACACAGAATTAATAACCAAAATAGTAGTGCTTTATGACTAGTTTATGACGTAATTCAACCACATTGTGTTTTTATCGAAATGTGTTTTATTAAAAACAGAATTAAAATTAAACAATAATTAAAAATTAATTATGTGTGCTAAGACTTTACACCGTTGTATGAACAATAAATAATGATAGTTTATAATCTTCAAACGTTTACTAGACTTTTACTAGAAACAAAAAAGTTACACTACCGCTACCCGCCGGTCTCAGAGACCGCTAGCTTATTTGATTTCTTTCTAAAAATAAAACAGGGCAACTTTCGACTACCCTCGTTTGTCAACATACTAGGAGAGATGTAACTTAAAGGTACTAAAAGCCATAATGACTAATTTTGAAGGAGGCGTAAAATAATCACAAATTAAAACTCGCTGCGGTCTCAGAGACCGCGCGATAGCGTTTAAGGGTTAAGCCTGAGACAATTTTGGTTTGCATTGGGAAGTTAAAGTATTACATTTTGAGGAGGAAAGAAAACCAGTTAAGCCTACAATAGAAAATGATTAATTTTTAATGGAAATTAAAAAAAAGGAATCGAAGACCAAAATAATTGAGAAAATAAATTTCAAGATAAACAAAAGGATTTAAAAATTAAAGATTCACTACGATTTAAAAGAAATATTTGCATTGGAAGAAAATGTCGATAAATTAAATCTCAATGAAAAAGAAAAGTATCTGGAGGATAATAAAGACCCAAATTTAATTAATAAAATAGAAGGAAATGGTAAAATTTCAAAAGTTGGTGTAGAATCGTGGAATTTGAATAGTTTTCGTATCAATAAAACAATAAAACAGAAATATTTATGTAAGAGATAATAAAAACAATGAAAGGAAAATTTTTCATTTCATACAACCAAGATTGAATATAGAAAATATAAAAATAAGGAATAAGGATTGAAAATCATTAAAAGAAGCATTAAATCATTAAATCGAATTGAGAAAGAATGAAAAAGAAGAAGAATCGGATCCACGATAATAAAAAGATCAAGGAGGATACACATAATAGATGATCCATCTTCCGAATATGGAATTAAATTGGCCGATTTGCTAAAGGATTTACCACGTTGTTTAGAAAATATGGAAACACTCCAAGTTGAAAAAGATCGATCGGAATAATTGCAAGGTTTATTTTTATTTATTTGAAGCCCTTTTGGGGGCACAGCAGGATAAAAATTCATTCATACTCCAAACAACCATCACCCCAAAATATGTACTAAATATTTAAAAAAAATGCCTTCAAGAGAAGTTGATTGCTTGATACTGAAGAATCACAACAATAAGGAAATTAGCCTGTATTTAAAAATCATTTTGTCATTTTAATTTATATCGTATTTATATAGTAGTTACTACCTACTATTTAATTACCTATATTTATCTTCTTTTTTAAATTTTCAAAAAATAACAACTGTTTGTTTTGTTTGATTGAACTTGATCTCAACGACTACTCGACTGTAAAGGAATGTACGAGTAAATATTTCTTAAGCGGCCCCTAGACGATCAATATTTACGTCAATATATTGCACAATAATTGACATTGTACAATAATATGAGCATCTGTAGATCACATTGGAAGATTGCGCAATATATTGAGTCAATCAAAAACAGTTTGATTTTTATTGTACAATCTAGTGAATATTGCATCGTCTGTTGGCAATATTGCACAATACTGGTTCAGTTCTGTGTTGGAGGGATAGCATCTCGCATTATAGTATCCCTTTTTTGTATTTCAGATGTAACCATTCTCAGTAGTTCATCAAATAATGCACTATCTAGTCGCAAAAATTTTGAAAATCACTTGGTTCACTAATTCTTAGTTCACTTAACAGATTTTCAGGAGTGTACTTATTTCTTTCTTTAAACCATTCCTTCAACCACCTGCGCTTCTTCTTTTCCTTCTTTTTTGAAGCTATAACCAATGCTATAGCCACACAACTTGCTGTCTTCTTATTATTCCACATGTTGACTGCACAAGTATTACCCGTGAACTAATTTATTGAGCAATAATATTGCACCGTGTGGGTTGGCCACGTAATATATTGACACAATAAATTGTGCAATATATTGACGTAAATATTGATCGTCTAGGGGCCGCTTTAGTAAATTATGAATTTTTTTTGTATTGTTTTTGAACGTAAAATGTTTAGGAACAACCTGCGTATTTCTTGTGTCTATATTGAAGTCACGCAAGCCATGTAATAATAAGCAGAAAATTAAATTTTTTAAGTGATTGATACGACCTATTAATGGCCAATTTGATAAGAAATATATTTTTCTCCAGAACAACAGAAAGTGCCGTTGAGATTAATTAAAGCGAAAATCACCTATTCCGGTACAAACTACGTAATCTTGGTAATTTGATACACCTCAACGGAATTTCACACTTTACCAGGCATGTTATATCAGGTTGCTTACTTTATATTGAAGGTAAATTTTAAGCGCACTTTGTAATTAACAATTTACTTTAAATTTAATATAATATTTTTGTACGATTTGAAAATATTTGAAAGTATCTGCAGTAGGTATGTGAACGCCCACGTACAAACCCATACTATCAATGGGGAACATGCATGAATAAAAAAATTTAGTTAAAACAGTATTTTCCGATTAATCCTATATATTAAATATCAAATCAGCAAAAATAACTTCTATTTATTGTATTTTGTTATAAATAATCCATTTTAAAATTCAATGATAATTTAAAATAAATCATATGACCTTAAACGCAACGAAGTCACCGGCACAATAACAATAACCTCACTTTCATGTTTATTCTACTCGTGTAAAGTACTTTTTTAACTTTCTTGTTTTTAATTGATTTAATTATGATAAATAACAGCTTTAACACTAACAAACTTCAACTTTCAAAGCACAAAACCACAGAAAAATAACATAAATGAATGTAAAATTTAACTTGTGACGTCATCAGTCACTTGGCAAATTGCGCGGTCGTTTCGTTCAATTCAAATTGACGGATTTTTAAATATTTTTTAAATTATTATCAAAACGAAAATAAATAAATTAAATAGCATTAATTTGTATATTTAGTTATTTTTGATCCAACTACGCTATAAAAAAAATTTATGCATCTTCCCTATTGTAGTAGGTACATAAATTATAAGCGCTTGTTGAATGTATGCATTTTATTATTGCTGAAGTAATTTACATTACAATATAATATAATAATTTTAAATGTTACAAAATCACTGAAATAATACAGAATTTCTTTTTTTTTTCAATTTAGGCTTTGTTCTGGAGAAAAAATAGCATACGAGTACGTGATTTGCGCAAAAACAATTCTTTACGAAATTCAAGTATGTTGTGTGTCTGTTGCTTATACGGAAATAATTATTATTGTTACATAGCAGTAAGAGCTTTACAATGTAGGTACAACATAATTTGATAGGTGTGTCACCTCTGTTATAATTTAATTAAGCACATAAATATTTAATGAATGAAATTAAGTAAACTTTAGTTAAAATTTTGAATGAAGCCGTACAACAATTTTTTGAATTATAAAAACTTTACTGGCACTGGGCCAAACCAATTCTCGCCCCAAGAGAATATTATTATGAATGGAAAAACAAGTAAATTTATGGAATTCTACGAGTATACACTAGTTTCGATTTTACACTTGACTGCACATTTAAACTTGAATTTTTTTACAAGCATGTATGTACCTACATACCAAGTTTTAATTTTCTTTTTAAATAGATGGTTAAAAGTTTTCAAGATTTCTTCTTAAGTATAATACAGTTTAGTCTTTAGGTACGTATTTACCAACGACATGCCCTAATCGATTCAAATGATAGTAAAACACCTTTTTAGCGTCCCTAATATCTTTTTATTTCAACTTGTCTTTAGCATGAAGTTGACTGGGTTAATATTTTACTGAAACAATTGGATGTCATTATGTTTTTTTTATCAACACAACCTCGCTCTGATCCTATATCCTACTATGTTCAAAAGTAGCCAGTCGGAATTACCTTTATTTCGAATAAATTTTAGAATAATAAAACCAATAGTGTTTCAATTTTCAGTTTAACCCTCTCCC
Organism: Podabrus alpinus; assembly: GCA_932274525.1. Lineage (NCBI taxonomy): Eukaryota > Metazoa > Arthropoda > Insecta > Coleoptera > Cantharidae > Podabrus > Podabrus alpinus. The sequence continues at coordinate 160,756,504 of OW026451.1, forward strand.
CACCAGCTGCCCCTACTTAGAAATTTTAAATAGCACCCCCTACCTTTACTAGGTATTTCGACTGGCTACTTTTGAAATGAACACTCGGTGTACTTGTACATTCAGTTTACGAATAATCGGTAATTGATTGCTTTTGTTCAACGTATCTTCAATATATATTTAAATAGAGGGAATACATTAACAATACAAAAACCATCAATTTCCAACAGATAATTGCGCCTACGTAGGTACATGTAGTGAGGTTATGTTGAAATTAAGCAATCAATTTATTGTGGACAGCTACTACACTGTATTTATTTAACTGCGTTAAAAATGGCGCTTGTGGTATTTGTACATGATATAGATGTACGTTTTAATAAACTATAATTTACTATAACATTTCAATAAAAATGATTGAATAATAATTACATGTATCTATATGTATCTTCTGTATTATAGGTATACCTATATCCAATACCGCATAACCATATAATCAATTGCTATAGATGTTTATTCAAATTTAAAATAAATTATCGGTAGCAAATAATTAATTTTATCAATCAATAATTCATAAACTATTGGCTAGTTTTATTTGACCCTTATAAAATTTATCTTAATTTATCTACAAAAGTAGATAATATCGATTGACCAAATGTGTTATGAATTACTTAATTTATTATGATAATATCCTGCTATATTTTCTTCGAACCGATTACTTCTACCTACCGCATTATGACATTATCTAAATTTTTATCTAAATATATAGTTTATGGGACAATTATTTACATTATTACTCTTATTGAAGTAATTAAGTATGTTATTAAAAATAATAGATACTAATGTTAGCACTTAATTAATGAGTTTTAAATGCGTGCGAAAAAATGTCTAATCAACAAGTTGACATTGTATATGGGTTATCTTCATGACCCGGCATAAAATAAAAAGGAGTACGCCCCTGCGTTCCATTCTCATACATGTTTCATGATTATGAAAATTGTAGACCATGATGAAAATTGGGTTACTATAAAATTATAATTATATTTCATTCAAGTAAATATTGACCGTCGAGGCTGGTGAATGATGAAAAACATTTATTATCTTACAAAGTAGCATTTTGAATTTAAGTAATCGTTTGGCCTGACAAATTAGCAACATACAGTTTTTCGAAGCTTATGACTTTTCAACGAATATTTTGGATGTTAACTTAACGAGATAATCAATCACGAAGCCTTAACCGTTAAAACGACGACCAATATACAGTAAATTAGTTTAATATGTAAATAAATACACCAATACTTTCATTTTAAACTACATGTTAATGAAATAACCCATCTGAAAGTGGCACTTAAGGCTAAAATTTCACATGCATAAAAATTTCCAAATATATATAAAAGATCAATTTGATACTGATTATGAGATTTGAGGTCTCAAATCAAATCCATTTACATTTAATTATGTTTTTAAAGCATAAATCTTGTACCCCAAATCAACACTTCGGCTGCAGAAGATAAATAATTGAGTGGTAATAATATAATTTGGTATAAATTTTATAGCAAATAAAACATGTAATTATTTTAAATGTAAAATTGAAATAGCATAATCTTATCATTGACAACATTATTTTAATTTAAGGAACACTTTCAGGTGTATCGTCCATTCCCTTATCAGTTTATTGATCTCACCACTTATATCAAATGTTAATATCCTACAATAAATTTTGTAATAAATGCAAGTAATAATATTGAAGATTAAATATTTTCCAATTATTTATTTCGTACTACATGCCGTGAGTAGAGACATCCAATAATTCGTTAATAAATTTTATGTTGTTATAAAACAGCGTTTATATTCATTAAGTTTCAAGTGCCCATATTTTTTGTCAAATTTTATTGCTTAATGTAGGTAATGCAGGTTTAATATGCAAAAAGAACTAAAATCTCATGAAAGTTTTCAAATTTTGTAAATTGTTGAAGTTATATTTCAAAGTGTTTATTATTCCACTTCACCGACTCGGATGGACTATTTGTACCTACCAGCTAACATTGTAATAATAATAATTAACGTTTTAGATTAATTTTATTTTTAATTAAAAATTACTATTTTAAATTTTAGCTAAAACTGCACAAACGGTTAAACCGTAATTTGACTTGAAAACTAATAATTCGACTTTAATTAGATTGTGAAATTCCAACAAAGTGAAGGATGGGAAAATTAAATTTTTGTTAAGCTAAGGGTAATAAATTATTACCTACCACATTTTTACAAACGTGACCTAGTTTTATACAATATTCATCGACATAATTATTTGTATTACTAAAGAAAAGTTTAGAATTTAGTAATCCAATAACAATATTGATGGACAATAAAAAAGAATTAAGAAGAGCTATGCAACATAAAAATACATAACTGGAAATTTAAAATAAACAAGTTTAGACGAACTACACGCGCGATTTTAAAAGCCTTCAGGGCAGAATTCCTAGTTTTCAGATATTCCGCGCTATTTATGGTTTGAAAATCACATTCGGAGTTTGAAGGTTCTCAATCAAATATTCAATTAATTGAAAATAGCTGCATCATTTAATGAAGCTCTTTCAGAGCCAAAGTTTTGATGACTGATGAATATATTACAGTGATTAATCTTTCAACACTTTGTGTGACGTTAAAACCTCTTTCCACTCATAATTTTCAATGTTTGGCTGAGCAAACTGACCGGATTTAAGCATTTTTGACCTAGTCCATTGAAAATAGCATTTAGGATAGAAGTAATTTCCGCACACCTGATTTTATTATGTTGGCAATAGACTATAACTTTTTTTTCCGAAATGAAAACATTGTGCAATGGGGCGGGGAGGGGTAAATATACTCAAGCATTTTAAGGGCCAGTTTTTCAGTCATGAGTTAACTTTTGGGTTAGGTAACTTGGTTTAAAAGTTAACCAATATCTTAAACTAGTTTAGGCCGATATGAGTTTTTCAGTGACTAGACTCCGCCTCCTAATATTCTAGTTAGCTATCCAAAATATTTGACCGGAACGCCGTGAAATTTCACAATTTGACAATCAACGTATTGAAATTGTGAGGTTATGCTGTGAATTGTAAATAATCAATTGTTACAAATTGACTCAAATTAATCAATTGAATCAAATTAACAAATTACACTTTATATTTGCACGTCAAAGATGGTCAAAGTAAACAGGTAAACTAAAATCACAGAATATATAGGTTAACTAAAATATTTTAGTTAAACCACCACTGGCGCTGGTTTAAGTAATTGGTTAGACAACACTTCTAACCCAAGAGTGAAAAACCCGTAACCACGAAATTTTGTAGTTAACTATTTTTATTTGGTTTAAACCACGACTGAAAAACTGGGCCTAAGAGAAAAGGTTATAGGTATAAACTTTGCCTCTATATTTAGGACCCGAGCATTCACTTTTGCATTCCATTGAGAGCCTCAGATATTTCTGATGTTTTAGTTAGCTCTGAAGATGACCTTTAAATATTGGAGATCTTCAGGGGGAAATACTGCAGCCCATCCTTTTTAATATTTTTGTAAATGACTTGATTCCGTGCTTCAGAGGACACGTTGTTGTGCATGACAATGATTTTCATGAAATGATGATGTCGTTAGTCAGTTAGTTTAATCTACATAATGTAATTGCACATATTTTAAAGTATAGTATAACCCCGATTATATCCAAGTCGTGATTATCCGATCTTCCGTGTTAACAGATCCGAACTCTTAAAACAATTCTTCGTGTTATTCGCCGACGGACCAATATAAGTAAATCCGTTGAACGAGTACGTAAACAACTGCTTCTTCATTAGCTCGATAATATTCTTTCAAACATTTAGTCCACTTCTGCATCAAAGCATTTAAAATATAGCAAATTTGATTTGCCGCTCAGTGTCGCACCTCTGCATACTAAAAGCGAATGGTTTCCGAGGGGAGAAGGTCAGAATAAAGTTTTACTGACAAGGGGAAACTATCCGTTTCAGTACCCAATTTGATCCATTTTAATTACACGTGTAGGTGATGACATGATTTCACTTATATGTAATGTGTAAGAGTGCAATATGTAGCCAATTTCGAAAATGGTTTGTAAGCCAGAATTGAAGATATTATTATCTGTTCATAATATGTAATGCATCACAATTTCAGTAAATAACATTCTGGATTCGAGCGTTAAGTGGTTGAAATGCAAAATTAAAAAAATAAATTAGTTCAATAGTTTCTTGAATAACAAAATAATTAAATTATAAAAACCTAATAAAAATTTATTATTAACAATAAAATTTCGTACACATTTGTTAAATGCCAGAAATATTCACTCAAAACAAAAAATTAGTACCTACTATCCTAAAATTTTAAGCAGATTATATTTTTGTTTTGTATAAAACTCCGGAAATATAAAATAAACATCTTATGCTCATAAATGAACCGTACTAATCCCTGTAACATTTTATTGCTCTTCATCCTTTTTCTTAAATATTTTTTTCTTACTTTGAGGTAGGCTACCGACAATTTGCCACATTGTTGGGGCAATAAAAGCGTGGGAACAATTACTTAAAAATTTGTATAAATTTGAAAAATAAGGCGTTATATTTGTCAGTTGACAAACAAAATGAACTGATGCAGCTTTTCAACATCCTTAAGACCAAACTCACAAAATACAATGCCTTAAAAATAGTAAATATATAATAATAATAATAAATGACTTAAGAGAAACTATTGAACTAATTTATTTTTGTAATTGGCTTGAAATGCAAAATTTTTCGGGATTCGTAATTCGAAAAAAAAAAGTTTCCTTATCAGGGATTCGAACTGGGTCTCTATGGGACATGAGCCAACCACTTAACGCTCGAATCCAGAATGTTATTTACTGAAATTGTGATGCATTACATATTATGAACAGATAATAATATCTTCAATTTTGGCTTACAAACCATTTTCGAAATTGGCTACATATTGCACTGTTACACATTACATATAAGTGAAATCATGTCATCACCTACACATGTAATTAAAATGGAACAAATTGGGTACTGAAACGGATAGTTTCCCCTTGTGAGCCCGGAGTCGAACCAGGCATTCAGCATTAGCAGCAACGCACTTAACCGTTTAAGATGACAACCGTCTCTAAAAATTCCCATCGATAAAAATAGGCTCCATCGACCGGGGGGTATGGAATACCCCCAGGTACAAATGCTACTTTTCAGAAGCATTCAAGATTTGCCGACCTTCAATAATTCTTCTGTTGGTCACTTAACACGGAAAGGTATAAGCTGATAAATTTTTATTTTGTAATTTGTGTACCTGGGGGGTATTCCATACCCCGCAGAACCCCCGGTCGCTAAAACTATGATCTACAGGTAGGAGCTTTATTCTGTATTATTATTACTTTATACTATACTTATTCCGCATTAACTAATCCGAATGTCTGAAAACAATATTCCACGGTATTCGAAACAAAATCTGCTTTATTTAAGCCTTGTCGTTTACGTAATAATATTTTCTTACATACCGACGCGATGCTGTATCTGCGCTTATTGACCTATCGAATTAAATGGTGATGTTATTAGTCAATCAGTTTAACATGTACATAATATAGCAATGTTTGCATATTATGACATGTTTTTACGAAAATTCTGCGTAATCCGAGTTTTAGATTATCCGAGGTATCTCATCCCTACTTGAACCCAAATAATCGGGATTCTACTGTACATACTAATTACGTTGAATGGACAGTTTATTACTATTCAGATAAACAAGGAATTGCTTATGTGGAATTACTGTTAGGTTTGATCCTATTTTTTCTTATTTCCAGTAGACTAACGGTGCATTCACACATCGCAGGCCGCGGACTATAACACAACATGAAGAGATGATGAAATTTAGAAACTCCTACAAGCCATGTCTGCCTCAGAATAGGGCACTTAATCAACAACCTTCTATTTAACAGATTGTTTAAAGTATTTATCAGCGAAACTGAGACTGACAGTAGCACCGGAAGTATTAATCATGAAGTTTCCCAAGGTTCAGTGCTAGTGCCACTTTTATTCAACCCTTATACTGCAGACTTGCCTGAGACTAAGCACAGCTTCCCGATAGCAATAAAGAGGTGTTGACTGAAGACCTGGTTAAATTGAGCGATTACTTTGTAAATTGGAGTTCATGCACAAACAACACCAAACCGAGCTTGATAATCCACTAACATTTACATAAACCTTACAAACTAAGAACTCGGGATAACATACCAAAGCTTGTTGGTACGACATTACGATCGAGCCCAGCTCAATAGTACACACGTCAGTAAAGTTAACTCAGCTTAACAAAATAATAAAATTGATTACTGGGACCATTCGACCAACATCTGCTAAAATGGCTCCTTGCCTTGAGCAACAAAAGATCATGATCGCCTACCTCCTCATCAAGATATTTCGTGCCACACAGAACAATGCCAATAGTTCAAAAGATTGATATATGAGTTATGGAAAATCACACCATGTAAGGTAGGAAGGGACGGGTTTTTGATTGCCAACGTCAAGAAAAACATGCAAGACACTTGAAAAGAAAAACTATAACGGATTTTGGACTTTACATCCGTTATGCTCAACCTGGTACAATAATTTGTTGGTCACTGCCATCTACATCAAATTTATTGAGCACTTCGATATTTTATTATCTGTTTTCCGGAACGCAAGTCGAGCTGCGCGCTGAGGGAGACTTGGGGAAAAATGGCGGACGAGAAGGTCACGTCTTGTGGGCTGTGAAGTGATTTTCGGGGTTGGTTTTCGATTTTGCGGAGTATGGTTACGTTTGTGGGAATTGCAGTCCGACAATCCGGTTATTATATGGAATATGCTGTTTTTCCATCCCAGTAGGGGATTTGATCCGCAATTGGAGGATTGTGGTTTTTTTTTGGCCGTGCCATGTGTCCCTATCCGACCACCCTGGCCCATAATTTCTGGGAAGGATGTTTATCCGGTAGCATCGGTGAGTAACATGTTTTATTTGCTATTACTTCACAGTACCTGTCGATCGAGTGGCCAATATTTTAACATCTGAAGCTCGATGGCGTATTTTTTCCCTTGGCCTTTTTAATGTGTTTTATTTTTTATTTATGTGTAACAATCTGGTATTCTTTTTTTGTGCTGCAATTTTTATTTAAATAATGGTTGCAATTGATAGATAAGTGACAGGTTACAACTTTCTGCACTTGGTGATAAATTGCAATCTACTACTATCGCACTTTTGCATTCGTCGATAAAAATACCAAGTTTAAGTGTTATGTTTGATAAATGTAGTAATGCTACTTATTTATATTATTACGTTTTGGTTATTAAACTTTGCTTGGGTATTATTTCCTTTAATTTTATGTCGACGTACTGGTAAATTGTATTAGCAGCAAGACTCCAGATTTATCGACATAAGTTCAAATTTCATACTTGAAATTTTGTGTCGATACCTTTTTGTGTTTAATTATGATTTTATATTTTATTTAATAGAGGCTAAGATGTATGACTTACATATATACAGGGTGCGACATTGCACCGGGGTTCGCTGCCGCTTGGTTTGGTCGTCGGAAGCTCGATGTGGTTACCATTATGGGATTGTTTATGACCATTCGAGTGTTCCGTCGATTGTTGGTGGGGTGGTGATTTTTTGGTGGCAATGTGGGTTGCTTCTGTTTAGTTTCACTGGTCGGCTACTGTAGTGGACTACTGTGTTACGTTCCACTGGTGCCATACTAACACCATAAGCATCGACTTTATCATTAAGCCTTTAAGCAATGACCACCGTATTGTTTATTTTTATGTTTATTTTTATTTTATTGTTAAGTTTATTTTGTGTGTGTTTGCAAAGCTGCTTCCTTGAGTTTATCCGAGGCGTTTTTACACGACCCATGGCCCTCGCATACCGACGTTTCCATCAAAGAGCTAGTTGACCTAACACCAGGGCTCCACGCATTTAAAAGCAGAAGGTTCTTACCTCCTGCGTGGACTTGATCTTCTCCAAGCTGCTTCTCATTAGAGCAGTAAGGAAAGATTTTGTATCAAAACAATGTGATGAAAAAAATCTAAGAGTTTTGATTGAGTAGAGGTGGGCCAAGAATGTATGTAGCAGTCAGTTTGAGCAGAAACTTAACTTGGTGGATGAATATTTTGCAGAACAGAGAAGTCATAATAACTAATACGAAAATAATAATACGAATTGGATTGAACAACCTTCCGGAACTGAAAATGAGAGAGCAATTTGAGGAACTTTGTTGCGACTCAACATAATCCTTTTTGACTGCCGATAAAAACATAAAAACATGCCGATAAAAACCCGCGTTAAGCAGTAGGTCCCCTATGTGTGTGCTAATACTTCAAACGCATAACACATGCATAGGAGAGAGGTCGCCAACGTCCGGGAGACCGGATATGGCACACGAAGAAGAAGAAAAACAAAGTAGAAAAGAAAAGATGGTACAAGATATATTTGAGCGAAGATGAAAATATAGCGCTGAAGGGATTGGGACTTTTCGGCGCCGCCGATTCGGCGTAGCTAGTTCGGCGTCGCTGGTTCGGCGTAGCCGGTTCGGCGTAGCCAGTTCGGCGCAATACCATTTTGGCGGGAGAACGATTCGGCGTGAGGACGATTCGGCGTAGCCCATTTAGGCGCAAACCCGATTCGACACTAAGACGATTCGGCGCCAACCTTTTCTTCGCTAATCTTAGTAATAATTCGAAACGCTTTTCACGAATTTAAAATATTCTCATTTTCAGTCGAAAAGTGGCTCTATAGAAATATTACAAAAATTATATTTGTAGAATTTGTGTTAGTGGTATTCTTAAGTTTCACTATGCCTGTTTATTTTATTTTAATGTTTCGATGTGATTTAACCTGGGTACATATTTGGTTTTCCCTTATGCACAGATGTTTTCTTCAATCGTGCTTTGCCGTACCATCACACAAATGAAAAATAAAACATTAACACTTAAAGATTATTATTTAAAGTGCAACATAACAAAAATGTTTTACAATATTTCTTAAAATTTATTGAATCCCATAATTTGCACATGAAACCATTTTTGTTCTGCAAATACAGCGTTGGCGAAAAGTATTAGGCCACCTCTACATTTAGAATTTGAATTTTTTAAAATTTACCACCTAGAAAGATTTCTACAGTAAATAATCAATGGAAAAACATTAATATAGTATAAATTTCAGTGATTTCATTGACAATATATCACCTACATACTCGTCTATAAAAAATATTACATATTCGAGCTAATGTGCTAATGATTGTATGTAGTTTTACAAAAGTGAATTAAAGTTTAATCTATGATTAAAATTATGAAACAATGCAGTGATTTTCCATTAAGAATTTAATTATATTTAAAGTCCTAGACCGAAATGATACTAACTGAAGGTAAATAATAACTTTAATTTTATATTAATTTTCACGGACTAGCAATTGTGTAGTTTAAAAGAGCAGTGGATGAAATAGTTGAGGAGTTTATGTACAGAAAACGAATCCGTATATTAATCAAGTAGAAGTGGAATTCTTATATTCAGGCTTCATATCTTTCGCTCTGAAAAGAAAACCAAAAGATAAACGTTTATTGAAAGTACAACATATGCACGATATAGAAAAGTAGGGTATATGGCGTGGTTAATGAACTTCATTAAAAGCATAATATGGAAGTAGAGGTAATGAGGGTAGATGATTTATTAGCGTAATTAGTTAGATTGGAAGAATTTATAGATAAATGAAAAGATGAACGCGACTAGGAAAGTACGAGTATTTGAAATATATTTTATGGTCCGCAATATAAAATAAAATACTGCCGAGGAAAACAAAGATATTGAAAGGAAAAATGGTGATCACTTGACGAAAAAACTTCGTGAAGACAGCATGAATAAATCGTGAGGAAGTAATCCTTGGTTGAAGTTATAAACAAGAGGAAAACTAAAAGCACTCGTATGATGCGATGTCTAGATGTTTCTCGCTATTTTATAACATAGGACATAACCTAAAATTTAACAAAAATTTTACAATTCCAAAATTGAATAAAAAAAATTGCATTACATCTTTACCGTAAGTAAGTACTACGTACGAATTTTATTTAAACTTCATGGCAAGAGATGCGCATTTCCGTATTGTACACAAGTTCCATAAAGTAAGTAGATTGTATATAAAATAGCAGTAAAGAGTTATATTTTTTGAATAGGAAAAGAAGTGATAGCTTAAATGAAATAAAATTAAATGGCGTTAAGTTTCTTCAAGTCATAAACAAAATTGAATTGGAAATCTAATGTAAGTTCAATTTTCCCCAAGTTAAGCCGCTTTCCCGATAAAATATATATTGTACATTGCAATAGTAACTACTGAAATGCAGCCCAAGTACGAGCTCTGCACCACTTTATAGCCAGTTTATGTTTTATAACCTCACCGTTCATGTCTATACAGAGACGTATGGAAATATAAAACCGGAAAATACTCCGTATTTATTAATTTTATTTTCGCGATTTAAAATAGCTCGCTTAAATGGTTGAATATTTTTATTTTATTTTATGTTTATTTTTTAATTAAACTGTTTTGATAACAAACACATTATAGTTAATACGTTTCCCATAAAATATAAACCGATTGTGAATAATCAATATTTTATAACACTTTTAAATACTAATGAAGTATTGTAACGGCTACGATAACAAACCAAGCAGTAACTCTTCCACTTGGAGACTTTTGATTTTAATTTATCTCCAATAACCTAAAATGTACTATAATAAAATCATTAACGGGAGTAGTAATCTTTATATTGCTGTGTAAATTACAATTTTTATAGGGCACTCGTACATTTGTGTATATTGTGGTTATGTTGAAAACAGACAATATAAAAATCTCTAATAGGAAACTTTTTGTAAAATTAAACTGGTATATTCCAATATGTACTCGCATATAAAAGGCCAATTACTATCAGTTTATCATCATAAATTCCTCACGATTGATTAATAAACGTGATTTTAAAAAAATTCGCATTTAATTAACTGGCTGTAATAAGACCAAACTTTTTTATTTGTGCATTCAATCAGGGAGCATCCGCCATGATTAACCCAGGATAACCTGGCAGCTAAAATGAAACTCCAAAATATCATTTTATAGCAACAAATCTGGCCGAAAGATTCCAATGGGTTGAAACATTAAAATCATGATTTGGATGATTTGTGGGCGAAATACAGCAGCATTAAGTTTAAAACAATAAGAAGGGAGGGATTTGATCTAGGTCGTCTGGATTCTAGAGAATTCTCCCAGACTGCAGTCAAGTGCATATATTATACTTGAAATGCAATATTTTACAAATGCCATAAAATGGATATAAACTTGGCTTTACGATCACGGTTAATGTTGCGGTACCTAGAATAGCAATAGCAGGCGATTCCCTTTCGGTCAGTTAAAATTTATTATTTTTGTATCCGCTCGCGCTAATTAAACGAAACTTCGATTTGTGTGAGCTTAAAATTTAACCTCTGTAATAAAAAGAAACTACCAAAAGATGACCATAATCCAGTGGATAAAAACTTTCGTTTGTTCCGTCAGTTAACAAGTTTTTATGTGTTAAAATATATAACAAAATGTTATGTACTTACCATCATAGTCAGTTTTTTAATTGGACTAGTCACGCTCGACTTCTTGGTCTAGGTGGCGCTGCCGGCGAATGGGGAGATGAACTAGTGTGAACGCCGTTTAACAAAACCCCGGAATAGGTTGACATAGGTGGTAAATAGATGGGAGAATATAACGTTGGATATAATCCTGAAGGTGTGAAACCATGGCCAAAATGATTGAACGGATTGTAATTGTGGGTATATCTTGCCGCTTCCACCGCTGCCAATGCTCTTATTTCTATAAATGCTGAAATCAAGAATTACACGTTTGTTATTCAAATTGATTTTAAAATTAAAATTTTGCAGTTTCAATAAAAACATGTTTTAGTGCCAACAGTTAAATTTTAGTAACAACTCACGTACAAATGGTAAGATTTACGATTACATTTTCACTCCACAATACTTCATATTCGCTAAATATAAGTTAGTTTTACCGACTTGGACGGAAGTTGGATCGTTATAAAGAAACAAACCCAGGTGGCTATTATAAAATAGAAACATGTAGGTCGGTTTTTTTACGATTCTGACTATTTTATGTTACTTTTAAATTATAATGTCGGAGTTAGTTTTAATGAAATTTTATATTGTTTCGGTGTAAATGTACTTTAACTCATCTAACTTGTTAACACTAAAATTTCAAATACGAACCCAATAAATTTTTTAAGTATCAACTACCGGTAAAACGGAAAATTAAGCTTCTTGTTCTCACATCTTTCAGCAAATAAACATTCGTTACGAAAGAGGAATAATTTGTTATAAATGTAGACAAATCGCACCTCCCTCATACTGGTTGTGTTAATCACCGCAGATTATTCTATCGTCAGTCGACTAGAATAAGAACTCTTTAGAATTTATTTTAAGAACTGAACTGTTTAACATTTCAAATGAAAAGGTTATTTTAGAGTCGAGGGACTGCCAACCGTCTGATGTCAATCGCTTAAGAAGTTTATGTCACAACTGTCCAAATTTGGGATAACTAATAAAATGAACGGTTAAACGGTAGATTCAACCACCTAGATGCCATTGTTGATAAGAATGGTATGGGCAAGGAAGAAATAAATAACGGAATACGAGAGGGCCGAAATGTTCCGGGTTTATAGGTCATGACCTAACTTTGGTGGAATAAAAACATGTCGACGAAAACTAAAAACCGTTTGTGGATCCGGAAATGAAGAGACGTTGACATGGATTAACTAAGAAAAGGAGCAGGAATTACGAGTGTAACAGTGAGTTCGTCAAGTTTGGAAAAAATTCGATAAAATATTTTAGGGGGATTTTCTCGAGAGGCTTTTCAAGTGTCAGTTTTTTCTGCCATTGACAATTTTTTATCGTGCTTTCTTTTTGATCCACGACGATCCACAACGTCATGGTAAATTTTTTTAAATTGCAATTCTTATTTTTCTTTCCGAATTATAAAAATATAACCTCGAAGAGAAAAATTTTCAAGATCAGTCCGAAAATTTCAAAAATGCACGATAACATTATTCAAGTATACCAATTATTTATCAAGAAGGCTGAAAAAAGTAACGCGGTTTTGAACCCAATCAGAATTTTGTAATGTGTGGTCTAGGATTTTATTAATTAATTAACCATTGCCTAAATCGTATTTTTTTCCTCTTTTAAAATGGTTCGTCGCCTGTCTGAAAGGCAAAGAATTGAAATCCTGATGATTATTATCGGTTAACTTGGCGATTTATTTAATAATAAATATCCTAACGAGGAACCAATTAGTGGCATCCTTATAAAGTGGTTCTAGTTCAAGAACTAAACGAGATGATCCTGACTGTTACAATTTTGTGCAACCATGTTGCAGCGCCAGGATGCGAATGACGGACGTTTTCTGATGAAGCTAACTTTTATCTCGACGGCACACTTAACAAGCAAAACTGTAAATATTGGTCTCCTGTCAAGCCACAATGGAAAATGGAAACTCAGTCAGTTTCCACAAAAACTTAACGTTTGTGCTGGCATTGTAGGTAACCGTGTATTGGGCACATTTTTCTTTGAAAAAACATTAACAGGTATAGTTATGCCCACGAGAGCCTCGTTTTCAAGAATCTCGCGTAGTTTCGTCTCATTTCTTGTCAGTTCTGGGGGTCAACACTATGGAACACATTATTGAACGATTATAGGACGTCCATTATTGGACGATTACATAGACGATCTAGAAGATCGGCCAATCAACGATTTTATTGGGGCAAGAGATCGTACTAGAATATTTATGTTATAAGTATGTGAAGTATATTATTTTTATAAATTTATACTAAATTGAAGGCAATCGCAATATTAGAAATAATGTCCAGAGGCGTATTTACGCGCAGGCTACCTAGGCTGCAGCCTAGGGGCCCGTACCACAAAAAAACTATTTGAAAATTTCAATTTTGAATAGACTAAATTAAAAAAAGTCCTCTGAATAACCTAAAATTTGCTTGTTTATTATCTCGAATTTACACAATCACATGTTTACTTAAAATAACAATTAATTCTAAAAAAAAATAAAATCGTTAGGGCTCGTACTGCAGATTTAGCCTTGGGGTCTACACATTTTAAATACGGCCCTGATAATGTCTACTACCAATTAAGTTTTATCTGACTCGGAAGTTGCGAAACGAGATTCGGAGCTTGCGAGATGAGATTCGAGACTTAATAATTCGTCTGCGAAACGAGACAAGACTTTACAAAACTCTCATCTCGTGGGCATCACTATTAACAAGTGAAATGTATCTTGACCTTTTAAGATACAAATTAGTCCTTGCTATACCTTGCGGTGCTATATCCAAATGATGGAGATCCAGATTGCTACCCAAAAACAAGATATGGTACCCCACTTTGCAGGATCATTCGTGAACATTTGAATCAAGTTTTAACCAACCAATGGATTGGTAGCATGGGAACGATCGTATAGCCCTAGATCTCCGAATTTTACTCCGCTTGAATACAGTGAGGATATTTAAAGAATAAGGTCTAATTTAATAGACCAACTACCATTGACGTACTAAAGGAAAGAATTCGCAATGAAATTCGGGCAATTCAACCCGATACGATTGATAATTCCACTCAGGGTCATATTGCAGTGGTTCCGACCAATCAGCGTGCGCTATTTTACATTGTAGTTAAATGGATACGACGCATGCACAGTCGAATAATATCCGAAAATATAAAATATTCCAAATACCCTACCAGAATATCGAATATTTGTAGTGTGTATTTGTAGACTAACGTACTTCGCAACCGATGCGATGTAGGAAACCGGTTCAACGCATTAGTTCCCACCCGAGTTCACTTAAAGCAATGTACTTCTAACGAATTTTATATTAACGAATTTTATATTACAAATTTAGTGCGATTATGCTTCCATTGTTTTCGGTACTTACGAAATTTTTTGTTTGATTTTTTTTTTGCAATGATTGTGATGCGATATGGTCAATTTGTTTCACCATTTTCGACATTAAAAATGGCGTTTGAAATGTCGATTTTCGTATGTGATGTTGTGCTTTTAAGTTGTGGCGCTTCTTCACGGAATTATCATCGCAACAACATCGCGGAGATTGACACTCGCTCCGCTACGCTTCGCTCGTGCGATCTCCTTGCTAAAATCTGTACTCGCTGAATCTTTGAGTATTGTCCTAGCCCTTGTGTTGTAACAAATGAAAATTAGCGGATAGGATAATATTGCCAAGATGTGAACGTAGATCACTTCGAACATCCAATTTGATTTTCTTCTTTACATCATTTGTGCATAAACCTTAATAATTATTGTTTCCATTAAATTTATAAACTTGACGAAAATTTTCTGAGAAAATCCCTCTAAAATTTTATAGAATTTGTTCCAAACTTTTACAAGCTCACTGTATAATTAAAAAGTAAAATTAAAAATGACGGCATAAGCAAAATTATTCACAGTATGAAATGACAGTTTAATTAATTTGGGAACTACTGGTAATCGAACTCGTGACCGTAAAATTTGTAATTGTGTTTGTAATAAAATACATTGTATTTATTTGTTTAATGCATAAAAAAATTGTGTTCTATTTTACGTCTTCTCTTATGTATTGCTGTGTAACTCCGCTTAATTTCCAATTTGCTAATTAATTTCCAGCACATCACTAACTAATTAAAATGCTCCGGCTGCCTTTTTCATAATTTATCCATTTATTAGCTTTCATTAATTTAATTTTTCATCACTTTAGCCATTTTAAAATCAAACACAATTTTACCCATTCATTCAATTAAATTTTATTTTCATCAAAATCAAATATTAAAAACTATTTTCCAAATCACAAAATTATTAAGCGTGACTCGATTCACGTCCATCAAATTGGATCGCCCTGGCATGAGTTCGTCCCTTCCTGCTCTAAATACCAACACAATATAAAATTTTTAATTCAAAACAAATAAAATTTTCAAAATCTCAAATTTCAAATCTTAAAACAGAAAAATCATGGCGCATATAAGATTCTATTATGTATAAATTGCGCGTAAACCATATGCAACATTTGTTCAAGCGAAAAATTAATTTTATTGCGCTTCATTAAAATTTAATTAATTAGTTTAATCTAAATCAAATTACTAAACAGAACACGAAGAAAATTAAAGTAATTAATAACTACCTGTTGACATTATAATTAGCTACATACTTATTGGTTAAAAAAAAGTGTGACATTTTATATTATGTAGTTTAAAAATTTATGATTGCTTAATAATAATTAACTAATCAACAAACTACAATGAATTGGCCGATTTGAATGTTAAATTGTCGGAAAGTTAAATATGACGGAACAAATACAGTCAAACATAAATTCCGTTTTTTAAAAATAAATTTGGACAAAATCGGTCAATAATTGACGCCGCAGGCCG
Organism: Podabrus alpinus; assembly: GCA_932274525.1. Lineage (NCBI taxonomy): Eukaryota > Metazoa > Arthropoda > Insecta > Coleoptera > Cantharidae > Podabrus > Podabrus alpinus. Next base: position 160,772,998 of record OW026451.1, read on the forward strand.
TACAACTAAATAAGCTATCAATTTATACTAAAAACTACAAATATCTTGATAATACGTAATTATACGTTATATTAATAATTTATTATAAAATATTCGTATTTATAAATCAACAAGCTAAGGAAAAAATCATAAAAAGTAGTATAACCTGGTGGAACATTTTGTTTTAGGACCGCAACTATTATCCTGTAATATTCAAAATTTTTATTGCTATGAAGCAAAAAATTGGAATTATACAGAATTTTCGTAAAAATGTGTGAAAACACTAGACGTAATTTTATTTTTTGGTCACAGAAAATTGTTTGGTAACGTCGCGTCGCTGGTGTTTTATTAGCATTTTCGTGTGATACGATGGACTTGATCTAGATAAGTTGATCGGACATGTCGAAAATTTTTAATTGTAAAATTAATTTAAAATAAAAACAGAAATAAAACAAAGTTAAAGTTTCACTAAACATGTTTGGTTAATTAGTAAGGAAGAACAGGCAGAAAATGCAGTAGTTTGTAAAGCTTTTGGATAATTAATAACTGGAAATAAAAGCGAGCGCACATATTGATGGAGAGGTGGCGATAATTTACCAAAGTTGTTGAATAAATTTAACTAATAATTGAGTTACGAATAAAATAAAATTTCAGGCGCGATACTTTTTAGGCGATACATAGCAATATAAATGTTTTATAATATAATTATATTTCGTGATGCCATTTGACAAATGCACAACCGCAGACAAAACGATGTAGCGGTATATAAAAAAGATTAACGTAATTGGCAAGGTTCTCGGATAAAACGGAATTCGCATTGGCGCCTCTAATAATACGGAAGTTTGTATTAAGTATTAAGAGATTCGACTCGGTTAACCAAGACTTCGATAATCGCGGTTCGCCTGTAATAAATTCAATAAAATACTGAAAAATACATTTGACCGATTTAAATATTACCGATAATTACTACATTGATTTTAAATTTTCTTACTTCGCCCGGACTCAAACCGGATATCTCGACATTACCAGTCATCTCTCCAACTGCTAATTGGTAATCGTCTCTATTCGAAAATGTTTGTTTCAACTCTTCGATGTCATTAAGAACAAAAGGTCTCACCTATTGAAATTATTCATGGGTGTTTCTTTTATTTTACTACAACATATCAATTTCTAAAGCTGTTTTAATTGGCGAAGATCCCAACCATTTACCCGAGAATATCCTAAATGTGACATTTCCAATTTCCTCATTATTTCTTTGGTTTTTGAAATATTATGGTGACCTGACATATAAAGTCCTTTATTTAAATAATGTATTGCATGTAAGTTAGATTTTAATAACTTAGTTATTAAAAAATGTAAATATAATATTTTGAATTGTAACGGTATCCGTTATTATATTAAAATAAACATTAAAAATTAAATGGTTATTAATTAAGCCAGCGGTACTCTACGTGTGGGCCGTGACCCACTGGAAGCCGCGAATTATTCAACAAAACAACCAATAAACTTACTTCCTTTGCCTGTTTATCCTTCACTAATTCATTAAATCGTGGCTCTGTATTGTAAATGCAAATAATCATATCATATTCCAATTACAGTCCATTTATACTTTTAGTTATGATTTTAATCATTGAACTAATAATTTCAAAGCATGTCTTGTAATCCCTGATTATTTTCCTGTTTTTTTTATCCGGAAAAGTCTAACGGCTGTGAATAAAAATTCCATCTTAAACATTCCATGAGCAGAAAGTTCCAATCAGTTCCATCCAGAAATGGATTTGGTATTCATCCTTTTCCATCGAAAGTAACTCTACAGTTGCTTCAACCATATTGAGAATATGAAGAACAATGTTTAATGTTTGGTCAGTAGAGTTCTCTCCAATCTTTGGAGTCTTCTTTTGAAGGATAGGGAACATTATTCAAACATGATTTTTTTTCTCTAGATGTGGACCATTTGTGTGACTGTTAAGATTTTTCTTCTCGTCGTTGAAGTTTTTTACTTAAAATATGAGTTGGGAGGGATGGGGATCGACGGATCAATTTAGGGTTACAGACAAAGGCTAATTTAGATTTTAATTTGCAGTTTTACCAACCTTCGCATCATCAACCAATTCATTTTAGATTTTACTACTAAAGAAAGAAAGGGTCATCACGAGAGAGTAAATTTGTTTTTGAGAGAGGTGTGGTTCGAAAAAGGTTGAAAAACACTAAATTAAATAATAAAAGACACAACTCATTTTCCTAATGTTTTAGAGTTATTTAATATAAAAATAAAAGTTAGTCATTTTCTCCAAAGTCCTTTTAATTAAAAAACTCGAGGCGCGTTTCGAGAATCTATATTATTCTCATCTTCGGTCGATAAAGAGACTGTACAAAAAAATAGCCATTTTGAAATTATAAATTGTCTTCGTTTTTGGCCGATCTGTATATGGATTACTTTGAGAGTAATCATATTACCAATAATAATATTTTCCATAAAAATCTAGATTATTACTATAATTGTTGTGTTTTTTATAAATTTACTAAAATTTAAATATTGACTATTAGTAATTAAAAATTATTGTTGGGGATTTTATATTTCTGTAGTGCTGTTTTGTTTTATATATGGAAGCGACAGCAGAGTCGAATAATGAGTTGCTTTTTGAGCCTTGCTTGAGCAGGCACATTAAAATTTGTATGGGAGTTTCTTTAAAATAAAGGATTAATTTAGAGGTGTTTAAATATTAAGTTGAAAAAGTGTTTTAGAATAGGATGATAGGTAAAATAACAAGTAGATGATAAAAATGTTGTTTGAAAAGTGTAATGGTACACATTTGTGCGACACACAGAATATAGCAGATGGTTGAGATAAAGCCACATCGATTGGACGCAGTAACGTTTTAAAACTTTTAAAATCAAATTAATAACTTATTAAATTGATAAAAAAAACATTACAATAGATACGAAACGACATAGTCGGATTGTGGATTAGGTCCCTTGATGAGTTTCATAATTTTGTTTCCTACATGACAAGATCGAGTTTGTTCTTGAAATTGGTAAACAGAGGTCTACTATAAACTTTTTGGATGTCAGTATGCTCTGTCCTCTAAACTAGAAAACATTTTTAGATCCGTCAATGTAAGGGTGGCCCTCAGAGGTGAGAATACCTTTAATCTGTTCAACGCAAAAGATAAGATTGATAGAATGATCATTCCAGGTTCGACTGAAGAAACACCTGACCTGTTTATGAACAGCAAACAATCAATTTTTGCTAACCATGTCCTCGATATAGGATTGAGTGATTGAATATCCAAACTAATTTTAATGAGCATTTTGTATTGTCAATTGTGTTGCGGTGGTACTAATAAGACTGTTGCCAAGCAGCTGATAGCGTGTGTTTAATTTTGTTTTTATTTTGATGTACGGACCGACTCTCATTACACAGACAACTCTTAAGTTTGTGTATGTAATCATGTTATTTGTTGATGTTTTCATTGGCTAATTTATGTATTTGTAGTCTCTTTATCGACCGGAAATGAAAATAAAGCAGATTCTCGAAACGCGTCTCGAATTTTATAAGTAATTAAAAGGACTTTGGAGAAAAACACCGAATTTTATTTATAATTTAGTATGTCAGCATGGTTTGGCCGATGAGCGGAAGGGCAAGCAACAGAAAATACTTTTACTTCAAATTAAACATGTTATTTTTTGAAAATTGAAAACAATGTCGATAAAATATTAGCAATAATTAATGTTAAGGTTAGATTAACTTTTACTTCTAAGAAGAACTTTGAAGAAAAACATATATTTTAGATATTCACTATACCCAAATTAAATCCGTGTCAAATCTTGTCATCAGTTAAATAATCGTGAAGAACTTACTGATCGACCTGCAAAATGTTAAGTTTCATTGACACCAATTTCGGCTAGGTTCCCATTTAAAAAAAAACTTTGACGGTGTCCTTCTCTCGAATACTAGCAATGCAATCCACAATCCAAATAAGTGCATGTATTTTAATTTTTAAAATCGAGAAAAACTTTTTTCACAAATATCTGGAGTAAAAAAACCTTATGGCCTGAAATTGGATACCACATACTGTGTACAATCGAGGACAACTAGGCGCGCCCGACTGGACGCAGATGCAACTGGCGCAATCTAACTGGGCGCGAACTATATTTTGATAGTTGCTGTTTAATTTTTATTCTTTATAAAACTGGTTCTTATAGGTATCCTTCAAAATTTAATTCCCGATAAAATGGATTTGTATAAAGTTTGACCCCATCAAAACGTGCAAAATATACTTATATACTTACTAGTTAGGTACCAAAAAGGATTCCCATTTTTATTGAAGGAAATAAGTAGTAAACGAACATGACACTAATATTAATATTATTGATACCATGTTAAATTGTTGTGAAAATTAAAATGATTTGCAACACAGTAAGACGTTTGACGCTATAATCCACCAGAAAGTTTTTAATTGGTTAATTATTTTACTTTCGATGCGATGTCATTGTCATGAGGTTGACGTTTCACTTGTAATTAACATATTAAGCACCACACGTGTTAACAAATTGAAATCGATGTATATATGGGACCTGAAACCTACGATTTAAATAAATGCTTCGTGACGACTGCATACAGCAAACCTCCGCTATATCTTGCTAAAGGCGCAAACGTATGAGAGATTAAAGCGATATTAATTCACTAGTTATGTTGGATTTAAATAAACACAATCAAAATTATATCTAGAACAAAATGTATAATTTATATATGTAAATATTAACATAGTTCAATCAAGATTTCCTTTAAATCATATTCTTCCAAGTTTAAAATGCAGAGGGATTTACTTAAATTTGAAGTTCTTCTGAGATGTGCAATACATCGCTATATTTCATGCTATTAATATTGATGGCTCTATAACTTCTAAAACTTCAACTACATTATTTAATGCTCATATTTCACAAACCTATATGTTATCTCGTTTACAACATTGCCAGTGGCATTCTATTGGCCTAATAACTGACACTAAAAAACAAATTAGCTCTGCGTAATTCCTTCCAAATAAATGATTCAAATAACTTCGTACCCTCACTGTAAAAATAATTTTAGAAAACGCCATAACCGAAATGTTAAAACAATTAATAACATAAAAACGAAGAAAAATGTTTAAATATTGCAAGAAAATATTTATATGTTATTATTTCAATTATTTTAAATAACATGGTACCCCACTGCAAAAATTATTTAAAAAAAGTCATAAACTAACATGTTAAACGATTAATACCATGACAAGGCAGAAAAAATTTTAAATGTTGCAAGAAAATATTTATATATTATAGCTATAATATTATGTTTAAATATATAATAATAAAAAAATAAATGCAAATCTGTAGAGCGTAAAATTACATGCACAAAAGGTTTATTAACTTCATAATTGTAACCAAGGTCTAATTGACCTTCTTTGGGTTGTAAATTATAATTTATTTAAAATTAAATCATTCCGTTCCAAAAGAAAAATTGTAAACAAAAATTTAAGAAGCTCTCAGACTATCAATATTTATATATTGTCAATAAATTATTATTGGCAAATTGTATTTACTTCGTACAATCACAAGTAATTAAAATTTAATATTAGCGATTCTCGTTACAAACTGAAGTATTGTCAATAATGACCCTGAAACAATGAAAATTATTTATATTTTCGTTTTCATCAAAACAGCTATTCGTATTTTAAATACTGGCAGTATGACAATCTGTACAGGTCACAGGAATGACATTTTATTGATAATAAAACTGATCGTCCGATGGTCGGTTAACGCCATCAGTATTTAACTACGATTTTAAACTTTAAATTCTCAGTGAATGGTATATTATTACACACGAGTGGTTAAGTTGATTTACCAACGAGAAAAATTCGTTCAAGATTATATTCTGTATAGCTCGCGATCAATTAGAAAATAGATAAAATGGTCCTCTTAATAAGTAGGTATTTCGATTTTAGGTAAAAATACAAACACCAGTTTTATAATTGAAATATTCCACAATTTAGTTATAACGTTTGTTCTGGGGAATTATAAATTTCATAGTTGGAATTTTTATCTTTAATAATTTTCCAAAAATAAGAGAATTATCGAACCACGCATTGCTGTGAGATCTGTAGTACTGAAAGTGTAATTTTGGGTAGAATACGTGGAAGCGTTGAAATCGAGAAAAATCCCGTACCATTCTTTTGGGATCATTTCGCAGTATTCAAATTTGAGAGTCGTTAGTTTTTTGTCAACACAGCTCATCACCGTTTGTTGGGATTTACCAACCACCAGCATTTTGTTTGGAAGTGAATTATCATTGGTCGACATCCTATTTTCACCCTGACCACTTTTGGGTTATCAACGAGTCGAAAATTTTGTTCATTTTGCTCCTCCAACTCGAACAAGTGAGAGAGATATCGGAACGAACACCATTTGGTTATCGCTTGCATAAATCCTCCGGTACCATACAGAGACCAGTGACGTTTCTTGGTCATAGCCTGAATGTCAACGAGATCAACTGCTAATAATGCAAGGTTCCTCGGTTCGACTCCGGATTCAGTCTAAAATTTGTTGTTGGACCATATGCCGTAATTCGGAGGTCACATAAAGCCGTCGATCCCCGTGTGTTAATGATTTGCCATCATAACAATAAATAAAAGTAGCGCACTGGCTACCCAGTTCTTAGACCTCTATACACACAGAGTATTTCCAACACGATTTGAAACGCTCTGTATGATTTTGAATTATGCGGACAGACGGACGGACAGACGGACGGACAGACGGACAGACACCGAGCCAGATCATAAGGCTTCTTGCTATACTTTGTATAGAAGCCTAAAAATCGAGGAGATAGGAAATAACGGTTATTAATGATTAACTTAAATCCGGATTAACGTTAATACGTTAATCCGTTAATATTTAATAAAAATACTATATAAACCAAATGACTTATTATGACTTAAATGTGTTGAACGTGAACTAAAAATGTCTTTACAAAAAATGGCTTTGCGAGAATTAAATAAGGTTGTGGAAGGGGCGCTAAACAGGGCTGTATCGTTCGCTAAATATGAAGATTTAACATGGAACCTGTTTTTCGGTACCAAACCATTTATCATAGTTTTCCTCGAGACTGAGGGGTGCCGCGGGAGTGGCGCCTATCACGTTTCTTCTTCTGTTTACTGTTTTCCGAAGTGCGGCGTAGTTGTGTAACCGTGTATTACACGCAGTTGTGTTACACGGGGGATAATCCCTTAATTTTTGTGTTGGTAATAAAAAATTTACTATATAAGCAAATTTGCTTTTTGCGATCGGTTTCGGATTTAAATTTTTGGTAATGAAAATTTTGTTATTGAAAATTCATTATTGTGAATGGGAAGATGTTATTCGATAATCTACTCTATTCAAATTATAAACTATAAATTTGAATTATACATGTGGTGCCAATTTTTGGTATCGATTTTTGGTGTCGGTTTTTGCTGTCGGTTTTTGGTGTCGGTTTTTTGGTGTCGATTTTTGCGAGGTAACGACCGTAAAAATATGTTCCATGTTAAAAAACTCAATGGATCAAATAAAGAGATCAACAATATATAGGTAAGCCACTCAGTTATGTATATTTCAGCAACCTTCTTCACATATCTACTCATTTTCAGAGTGTTTCCCAACACAATTTGGAGCGCTCTGTATAAATTTGAATTATGCGGACAGACGGAGACGGAGCCAGATCGTAAGGCTTCTTGCTATACTTTGTATAGAAGCCTAATAGCGCACTGGGTACCCAGTTCTTAGACCTCTATACACACTGAGTATATTCAACACGATTTGAAACGCTCTGTATGATTTTGAATTATGCGGACGGACAGACAGACGGACGGACAGACAGACGGACGGACAGACACGGAGCCAGATCATAAGGCTTCTTGCTATACTTTGTATAGAAGCCTAAAAACCAGGATGCAGGTACATTGCAGGCAAGCTTAGCAAGCTACCTAAGATGCAGAAACCAAATGCTCAAAGAACTAATTCAATAAATTATATATGGGGATCTAAGTGGAAATAAAAACTCCTTTAATTATGTAAATTTACATGGCAAATCTTTGTAATTTTACAACTTTTCATAGATTGTCCATGTAAATTTACATGATATAACCATGTTTTATTTTGTATTTTTAAATAAAAACCAATGTTTTATCTGTAAATTTATATGCTAAATGTTATAAATTATTTTATAACTTGGCATAGATTTATAACTTCGCATGAATTTAGCATTTATTCCGAGTTTGTTTAAATTACCTTCACTACTTACACAAATCTCAGAGTAGTAATTATTCAGTGGTATAATTTTAAACAAAAAGTCATACCCCTTTAGCAATAATTCACGTGAACTGAATTTTTATCAAAATCTGAAAAATTGTCTAAAGTTAAAGAATTGCAAAACAGCCAGTGCCCGGCAACCCTGTATAGAAAATAAGTTGCATTTAAGTATGCAGTAAAATTTTACAAATTAAAACTAATAATAATGGCCTATTATTCGTTAATTTAAATTTTATTAATGGTATTGGTCGATTCCGGTATTAAGAAAGATAGCGCAGATACAGGATTGAACAAAAAATTCTATGAAAATTTAACTTCTTCTTCGGGTGCCGTAGAGATAGTTTTAAAGCTCAAGAACCCTAAAAATTGACGCAGAAGGCTCAAATTCATATATGTATGTATTTCGTCCTCTTGGCTCCTCCTTGCGCAGGTTAGGGTTCTTGAGCTTTGAAACTATCTCTACCTGAATCCAGGCATCGACAACCTCTAGCTTATGTACGGACAGTAGAACCCCTAGTATCTTAGGTAATGTTGGGGGCAAGTCCCCGGATAATCGAAAAGTTGGATTGCACAGAATTTAATAATAAAAAATATTCAAATGCCTCTATATTATGAATGTTAATGTAACCGAATAACGATATCATCCTCTCATTAGACAGATCAACAGCGTGTCGGCAAGAAGACCTCGAATTCCACGAAAGATTTATCTTAGAGATTCAGATCGGTTAACGTGGAAAATCGGATCTACTGCATCGTGAACTTATAACCTTATGTCCCTCAGTATTGGGTGATCAGAAGAAGAAATCTTGAAAACAATATCATTCGCGTCTTGCGGTATGAAATACCCCCCCCCCACACACCTCCAGTCAATGGGCTCTATTTTTATCATTGTAGGGACTATTGAAAGGGACGTTTGAAGATTGTTTTAAGAGATCCAGTTTTAAGAGGATATTCTGTGTTCTACTGTATGGATTGTAAGTATTATTACAATAGTTATAGAGGGCCTACTGTTAAACAGAGGCTCTGCACCGCGAGAAGCTTATTCAGTTGTTCTCCAACAAAACTTTACTAGGCAGAAAAATCTATAAAATGGAAAAATAAAGCAAATTCAGAACTTTTTCAATTACAAGTCTTTAAACATTTTTATGGCCAATACATTCGTGGTTCATATACAGTAAAATTGTAAGACTGAAAAGATATAACCATATCTGTATATTAGAATCACCAAAATACTGCACCAACAGCTATTTTAGAACTAAAATAAAATGATAAAAATTTCATATTATGAAATATACTGTACTACCTAGTCACAAAGGTTTTCATCATACAATGATAACATCAGGCGACTAATAAGTCGATTAATCAACCTACGATAACGAAAATGTTAGCAGCGCAATGTATTCTATATTATATACGGAAAATTAAATGTTCACTTAAATTCTGTAAAGTATTTTATGCATTTCTTTTTAAATTTTACATCATAAAGAAACATAACATACGACTTTCTGATAAGCTGACGACTTGGACATCTTTCTGGCAGCAATCCACACACCAATACACTAAAATTACATGCAGGTACCGGGAACCTAACGTGATTGTAATGGAAATAAAAAGGATTAAACGTCAAATATTGAAAAATATTCAGCTGTTTTTCAATTAGGTTAAAAATTCGTCCTGGGACTTACATCATAGGCATTTTAACTTGGTGCGGACGAAATATGGCTTATATTTATGAATTTAAACAAGAAACTGGACGAATAGGTCTTTGTTATATGCTGGATCAACACATCGCCAAATATTCGTAGCGAGACCTCGAATTCCGATGCTTATGGCATGGATCCCAGGTTGGAAAATTCTAACTACAATATTATGTAAATATCTCGCCAAAACTGTCTTAACAAAATATAACAATTGTATAAAACAAACCGATGAGGTCAAAGGCAGATAAACTTTCTTAATAATCTTATAAGTAATAAAAGTAAAAGATTAATGTAACCTGAGTCCTAAAACGATAATATAATTCTAAATTAAATCAACTACTAGGATACTCACTATAGCTTTATTTTAACCAGCTAGTTTTCCAATCAAGCTTTTTCTCATTTGAAAAGTTAAATTTATATTTCACAATCCTATTAGGTACCTGTAAAAGCTTTTATGTCGCTATAAACTGTACACCGTCAACCTGTCAGTAAGGCCATTTTTAAAATTTGCCAAGAGTAAATTATAAAACAGTAAATAAAATTTACACTATTGTATACAAGCAGGCAAAATATAACAGCACTGTAAAACAAATGAACACAAAAACTGTATAATTCCTAAAGCCATTCCAATCTAAAATTAATTTTAAAAGCGAAGTTGTATTTTCCAAAATGAAAAAATTTTGAAATATGGTTAGTAGTAATTATCTCGATTCTTATTAACCATAGGGTCCATTTTGTTAAACATGTTTTAACAGTAAAAGCACGCATATGTACATACTAAAAATATTAACAACGTTTGCATTTATGATGGCCGTAAATTATACTTTAACGATTCTCTGCAGTTGTTTCAGAACATTATATGCCAATGGATAGGACTGCGACATTGATAAAAATTCATTCGCACTGTTACATTATATTGAAATTGAAACGTTTATGGGCCAATTCGGTGTATGTATGTATATTGTTTCGTTGGTAAATACACCTTTAACACTTCCAGTAAGAGATTGAAAATAGAAACCAATGAAAACTCGCGTACACTGGAACGTTGCAGGAGTTATTCACACCTTTTCATGTTGAAATGTTTAGTTTCTTGATAACTACATACTTAATAAGTACCGCAACAACAGCTAAAGTTAATTCGAAGGATAGCCCTAAAGGTTTGGACAAAATTTGGACATCAGGTGACGACTTCGTTGTTCTTAGGCAAGCATAGCCTTATTTAAATCACTGGATTATTATTACGGATATAAATCTTGCACCCACCTCTAAAAGGGAGGTAAAACTTACGTTTCTGCAGGTCAAAAAATTATTTTTCTCTGACAAAATTGTTTTACTTTATACAATACTTTTATTCATTGTCAGCAGTTGTCATACATTTTTCGAGAGAAAAATTATCAGAAAAAGATATAAAACGCATCGCATAATTATTTAATAACGCTATATGGATTTTGTAGCACAAAAAAGGTGTTACATCCTCATTAACGGATAGTAAAATGTATTTTACAATGTATCGAACAAATTCTTTTCACAATGTCGCAATGTTTTCAGAGATATTGATGCAACGTTTTTGATATTATGTTATGTGGCATTGACATTTTGTACTGCAGAAACTTCTAACTTTTAATGCTGTTTGATTTACAAACTTTCGCTATATTAGAAGTAGTTGATTGATATCATTCCCCAACACTTCAACAAACTTTCGCTTAAAAATACTTCAACAAGTCGTTATTGTATTTTTTTTAACACCTTATATCTTATTTATTCAGAGCTTACCGTTTAATTTTTGCTAAATATTGTTTTTAATCTGTTTATAAATAACAATAGGTACTTAACACGTTAATACGTTAAGTGTGCGGTTAGTTCAGTGGTACAGCGCTCGACTACTAAGGTGAAAGTACCAAGTGCGGTCTAAAGCTTGGTAAAAAATGAAAAACTAACGCTTCCACCACATACAATTTCTCAGACCGGATAGCAATCGTGGGGTCTAAATGTCAAAAGCTTTCTTATAACATTTATCGTTCGGAACCGACATTAATCTATAAGTCCTCCAGATTTAACCTACCAAAAAGAATAAAATACGAATTTCTGTACTAAAAACCTGGCATTATTCAGAAGATTACACTAACCTATAATAAAGGGTCTCCCCCCCAATTCTTTAAAATAATGGCATTCGAAGTTTAATAACTTCAATATAACGACAACGTCCCCCCCTGGTTTAATTCAAGGTACAAACAGTACAAATTATTTTAAAATAATATGTTATTTTATTTCAGCAAGATAATTTTTATAAATCCTTATTGTAACTCCACGATTCTTTATCATATCCTTCTTGTATGTGCTTTTCCAAACATATGCGACGGCTATCGCAATATTTACTCAGCTTTCTGACTTGCAGTTTGATCGTACTGTAATTATCTTCATCCATTCCACCTTCTAAATATTTGGTTAAACTTTTAACGGTATCATGCAAATCGTTTTGATTTGCTTCAAAGATAAAGAATTCGGTATCGTGATACAGATAGTAAGCGAAAGCATGCGTATAAGCTAAAGTTTGATGACATTGGAGTAAAATATTCAAAGCTTCATCTAAACATCCCATCATTTCGATCCACGAATACCCATTTTCTTCGAACTTTTTTCTTTTGGCTTCTAAATTAGAACGTAACACCTGCTCTTGTTCAAAATATTTTTTGTGATCCATATATCTATTAAAATAAAACAAGTAACGTTCTTCTTCGTCTAGTGCTTTATGAACTTGTAAACTTCGATTATACTTTGGTACTTTCACGTAATTGCACGGATCTGGATGATATGCAGATTTCAAACATTCCCAACAAAAGATAAAGTGGCAATTTTTACACGACACGACATTACAGCCGCTATCTCTTTGGAGTGTAGCTCCACATTTAGAACAATCCTTTGTGTTTTCTTGAAGCCAAGCGGAAGTACTGAACAACTCTGATGACCTCGGATCTCGTTTGTTCCATTTCTTTAAATATTTGCAATTTATTGGAAAATGTGCATTTTGAGAACAGCTCCAACAGAATATGGTGCCACAACTACAAGATACGGCGTGTTTCATTTGTTTTGTTACCATAAAATCCGCCTTTAATACAATATCACATTTAGGATTAGGGCAGCACCGTAGACGTGAATTGGTTTCGATGAAACTATTTTTAATTAGTTTTTCGTACAATGTCTTTGTCCTAGTATCCTTGAGAAGGTTCGAACACATGTCATGGTAGATCAAAATTGAACAATCCGGGGTGGGGCAAGATATTGTTATCCCCATACCTTCGTCTATAATTTTGGCAGATAAATAACAGTCCCAACATTCACGACAATACTTATGCCCACAGTCGAGACCTACCAAGACATCAGCTGAGTAACTCCCGAAACATATTTGACAGTCATCATCATCGTTTGATGAGTTGCATTGCTCAACTTCTTGGAAGGGATTTACAACGTGATAATCTTCAAACAATTTCTCTTGGTTTTCGCTGTAAATGCGGTTCAATAACTCATGTTTGTTCCAATTCATTTGGGCTAGCAGAATACTTGCAGTTTTTAATGGAATTTGCGTCACCTTATTTATATCACCGATAAGATTGTTTTTGTATTCCAAAACTTGATCTTCATTTAAATATTCCCATAATAAGTTTTTCTGTGTAGGTTCTTCTCGTTTGATATTTGATTCCTCACTATCGCTTTCGTATTCAAAATCTGAACAATCAGAACTGTCGGAATTCATATTTCACAAATTTTAGGCTTCTATACCATGTATAACAAGAAGCCTTTTTATTAATTAATAACGTTTTTATGATCATTGTTGATAATGAAATCATTATATAGAAATTTTAAAGCCAGTGCTTATTACCAACCAAGAAAAATACATAGAATGTTTGGACTTATTTCTTGACGAGCTACCGGCGTTTGCACCTAACGCAGATTACCTAATTATTTTTTTAAAAACGTTTTAATCAATTTGTTTTCAGATCAAGCAAAACGTTTCAAGGCAAAACAAAATGTTTTAAGACAAAACAGAACATTTTGTTTTGAAGCGTTTTGTTCTATCATGTTATTAGATCAAACAAAATGCTTTTTAATGCGACAAAACGTTTTGCCTTGAAACGTTTTGCTCTATCAGTGTGCATACAGCCTTAAGCTTTAGTTTTTTATGCAAGAGTTGTAATCGTCTAATATGACATGTCCGTCAACCAGACCGCCATTATACGTACTTTACCGGTTATTATTCTTTGTCAAATTAGTTTTCAGATTGTTAAAATAAACTTGAATAATTCTATATTAATTCATTATGCCTTCGATGTGCCTGCATCCTGTTTTTTATTCCCCATGAGGACAGACGGCTTTACGTGCCCTACGACGCACGGAAGACTTCAAGAAATGTTTAGACTGTACTCGGAGTCGAACCGGGACACCTACCGTTATCTCGCTAATATTCAAGCCATGACCGTTGTCTTAATAATTATTAAATTAATAAAATTGTCCGACATGTAACCTTTTTGGTTACTTGGTTAATATGTCCACGTTTTACCTTTGGTTTTATCAATGGGATTAAAAGAAATACGGGGTGTGCCAAAAAGAAATTTAGGTTTGTTACGTCATAACTCATGATTATACCTTCACAACTTCAAATTGGAATTTAGCGATTTAAAGTGAGAATAAATAATTTTAAATTAAGTGAAGTAATTCTCACAATTATTATTAAAATTAGCAATAGTTTTTAACATAATCACCGCGTATAATGAAAGTTATTTTAATTGCCTTTAAATGGAAACAATTAAATATATTATTTAATTATATTTTCGTTAAAATTACTCCCAAGTAATTGGCTCCACAAATGATTTACAATGAAAATAAATAAAATTAACCATTATGAAACATAATTTTGTTCAAAACTAATCAAGCTGAGAATATAAAAATAATTTTTTATTATTTTAAAATTAATCAAATACGATAAAACTGTAATTAAGCTTATAATTATTAAAATTGCTTACTTTGATTAAAACTGAATTAGTATTAATAAATTACGGGTGTAATAAACTTAAATTATAAGCATAGTAAATATCAGTGAACAACTAGAAATTTAATTATTAATCAATTAACTTGACTTCTGTTGTAATAAAGTAACAAACGAGTATTAATCATGAAAATGAACGCCCCAAAGTGTGAAAAGAACCGATTTCATTTCCATAATAAGCCATAATTGTATAAACTTCAACATTCTAATTGAATTAATAATGAAATTTACCTTCATTAATTTGTCTCCAAGCTTCTTCCTGATCATCCCTTGCATACTTCAGTATCACATCCACTAACGATATCATCCTCCACGATAGTTGAAATTTGTCTTTCAGTTTTATGCAGAATTCGAGAAGAACTTCCTCTCTTCTACCTAGAAAATAAAATATTATTAAGTTCTGAATAAACCATTTTTTCATATCTATTAGGCATGCTTTAAAGTTGTGGAAAGTTGCGTTGAACCTATGTATAAATTTCCACTAGAAGTTTTGTTTGATAAACGAGAGGTTTTCAAAAATAAAATAATCTAATCACGTGCACTCAAAGAAAATAATAGGTAAAATCAACTAAAAAGAGCATATGAAACGGCGTCTATCTAGTTTCATGGTTAAATCAACCACAAAAGAATAGTTAAACCATTTTTGTTACCATACAATTTTAATTGTTATTTTGAACTAAGAAATAGTTAGCAAACAATTTTTTAAGTTAAGTAACCATTTTTTTAGGTCTACGACAACTTTATTTGTTCATATAAACAAATAGTAGTTGAGTAATCATAATAATTGTAGAACAACAAATTAAATTGTATTTTAACAATTTTTTTGTATACTAACCATTCTTTGTTTCGTTTACAATTAAATAGTATCATGACAAAAATTAAATAGTATTTTAACTACTTTTTTGTATACTAACCATTCTTTGCTTGGTCTACAATAAATTAAATAATATCATTACTTCCTTTTTGCTTTGATAACCACGTTTTGTTTGGAATACCTACCAATTTACTTATTTTATTTATAAGGAAGCAAAATTATCAGAATAATTTATTATAATAATAAATTTACAGCTGGTGCTATATCCATTGATTAATAAAATTCGTTCATACCATACATCGCCAATTGAAAATAAAATACAGATTTTAAATTGAACATTGTTTATTATATTATAATATACTATAAAATATTATATTATGTACAGGGTGGATCTTACCGGGTGATCTATAAGAACTTATCAACTATAAATAAACTAAACTAAATATAATGTATTATACAAGATTAAATAAATTAAACCTATGAATCTATAATAATTATTATAATTATGTTCATAGAAAAATCAAAACTTATTGCTATAAAAGGGTTTATTTAGTTAATTACAAAAAGGTAATTTCAAATAATAACTAAGAGAAATTTATTAATTAGGTACTATAGGCAGAAAATTATATAAATATAGATATATATGTAAAATTTACAAATTACAAAGCTAATAATAATAATATACATCTATCCAATAAAACTAATTAATAATATTTTGGTCTTACATAAGCAATACCATTAGGTGACTTATACACATGAATTGGGGCATATAGAAATTCATGGAACTGCGTAGAAAATATGTAAAAATTGTTAGTTTTATTTAAAACTTTAAAAGATTGAAAATGATTATTTATTTTGCTGATTTTATGTTCAACACATATTAAATAACAATCCTTAACATTTTCTATGCTTTCACAAGCTATATGCACAATTTCATACAATTTCAAAGATTTTGAAAATAAAAAAAAGTTTCTTTATATTAGGTATTCTTATACTTACTATAAAAGTAAGCTTGTTACTGAAGTAGTATAATAATAAATTATGTTAATTTTAAACGAAGGGTTTTAGGTCTATCTTTTAGTTTTTTAAAATATAGCATACGTTATTCGCTATTCCTATTTTTACATAAAATCGAGAAAGTTTTTATGAAATTATTGTACGGAAAAAGATGTACTTCAAGAGACCTACTTACATTTTAGCAGATCAAATAAATGTTCAAAACCCCAACTACCAGGTAAATTTCTGAGATCTATATCTTCGCCATTAACAAATGTGCTGTCTGAAACGTCCGGCTGTATTAAGGCATTTACAAACAAATCTGTACTATATTCTAAATTTTCTTTATCCATCGCTATGTAAGTAGGTGCCTAACTAATTAATTTAGAATGAAAATTACGTACAGCTTCACGTCAAATGGAAAAAAAGTATTTGCACACACCAATCACTTTTCACTATTTCACGTTCACTTTTAGATCCAGGTAATCCTTGCCCTTACGGATACTTGATATAAACCACGATATAAACTGAGATACCGTAGATTCTGGGTCCTTATATACAACTTAAAACTAATAAAATTTACAGTAAATTTGCAAGTATTTCCTAAGTTTAGAAATTTTCCAAAACCATGGGAGGCCCTTTGTCTGAGATTAACATTGTCTATTTTTGAAACCAAATGTCTTCTTAGATAGTACAACAAAATAAGCCGACAAAGAGAACATCCGGCATCTTGCAACTGAAAGATATTTTTAATTTCAACCGGCTAAGTACCTGATGACAATTGACACTGGGATTTTAGTTTATTACTTAATCTATGTAAATCCTAAAATTATAAAATTGCCTACACAACTATCAAACGTGAGAAACAAATTTAACGAAAATATTTTTACACGCCACAAACAAAATGTTAAGTATTTTCACACATTTGGTACGAATACATATAGCACTTATTCGTATCACTAGGTGAAAATAACTGAAAAATACAAGTGCATTATTCAGCGCAGGGTACATACATATGGTCCTGGGGTTTTAAGAAAAAATAGTATCATCAACCCATAAAGATCGGTAGCAGAACAATCTTATGTTTACATAAACATAACAACGAGTTAATTTTGCAATAATATTTGTTTATATAACAATTATAATGGTAAGCAAACTATTGCCGTGTTAGATTTAACCATTTCATAATAGTTAAATGTAAAATTGAACGCATTGGTAGTTTGATTTTAAAAAATTTAACAAATCAATAGTTAGATGACAAAATAATAGTCAAATGTACCTATTTTTAAAGTAGATTTTCATTTTGTTGTGCAACAATTTTATAGTAGTTGTAATAACAATCCACTTTGGTTTGAATATACTATTAATGTAGTTTGATTTTACAAAATTGACTAGATTGTTGACTAAACATTTATTTTAGTTGAATTAACCTATACTATTTCTTTGAGTGTGGATACGATTAACACTGACTTTGCTTTTAGCTTTCGAACTATGTAACTAATTTCAGATGCAGAGCTAATCTTCTAATTCGGTTCATTTTAAGTAAATTTATAATTTTATTACCACCCTTCCAATGCTATCTACTTATCATTCAAGATTCAAAACTCATCAAAGAAAATGTACTTAAAAACTGTGTTACATTTGCATACAATCTTAAATGAGGTTGTTACGTCTACTTCAAAACATAAATTACACAAAATTAATTAATTATGCCAATAACTACTTGATTTTGCTTTGCTCGATTAATAACGCAATTGCGTTGTTTTTCAGTTGTTTGATTTTGCAACTAAACACCGAACTAATTTCTCATTAACCTTGTGAACTTTTTCAGGACAGCAGTCCTTTGTGACACATCAGAATTTTTCATTCCGATAATTTAGTCTACTTGTAATAAAATTTAAATTAAAACTTTATTGCGCATGGACAGTGTACAAAATTTTCTTTAATCCATGAAAATTACAAGTTGGTTTAAAAATAGGAATATAAGAAAGTACGAAAGCTTTTTAATATACCTACTTGTATGATACCTACAAGGTCAGTGTGGAGTAATCTGCTTATAAGGTATTTTTAAGAGACCGAAACAATTATTGGTCTAATTACAGTGCTACGCAAACTATTTACTGCGGTACATTCGAGTACTGGAAGAAAATTCAAAATTGCAGCAGTTTGGATCTGTGCGAATTCGGATTCTCGACACCCACAAAGATGATTTTCTGGATAATATTCTAAAAAATATCCCTCTTTCCGTTATTGCAATAAAATTTGCAATAAAACTTGGGTTCCGCAAGTTAAAAAGTTTGCGTGCCACTATCAAGCGGAATGTTGGAATTTCGTATCTAATTTGAATTAAATTTAGCGTGACATTGTAAAACAAGTTTAATTATTAAATATAAAGTGAAGAATAAATGAAGTTTTGAGGTGAGGCTATGCGACAAGTCGAAAAAATTTGTAACGCAGATGTAATTCTGACTCGATTTTTCTTTTCATGATAGTTCCATAGGAAAAGCGACAAAACAGCATTTCCCCGATTTTTCGACTTTCATTTTAACTTTGCAGCAAAAATAGTTGTATACAAAATAAAAACCTAATTAAATTCTTCACCAAAAAGATTCTATCCATATTTATTGTAGATTCTTTTTCGCGAAATGACCGTCTACTTTTCGTGTTATCTTTATACCTTTAAAATGGCATAGGTTTTTTCATGGTTTATACTTCGATTTTGGTCATTTCTTTATCCCTTGAACACCTTTAAACTTTAAAGAAAGACGAGGTTAAAATAAAATCTTTGATTTTCATTGACTAGGTTAGTCAAACTTAAACTTTAAAGGCCTTTAAGACTTACAGAGAGAGACCAGAATCGACACATTAAAGACTCATGGTTTGGCTGTTACATTGGAAAATCACTCTAAAAAATACATTTTATGAATATCTTAGGTCGCAATCTACTCATAACTAATAAAATATAACCTAAAATTGCGGACTTTCTTCTGTAACGCTTTTTTGAGATGATTTTCACCGTTTTAGATCAATATAATATAGAATTTTGCGGATACCAATCCACATAATTATACATAATCTTACAATCCTGTGAATTGGTATCTACGGAGTAGGACTTCCGTCGATCCCCCCCCCCCTTGCCAAAATACAAAGCGGTTAGATAGTTTAAAATATGGATTTAAAGGTATTTTAAAAGATGCAAACTATCACATATTGAAATTAATTAATAAATAAAATAGCTCATCATTATATGTACTATGTTAACACCGCGCGTTCTGATGATTGTAACTCTGGAAGCTATCGATTTGCCAGAAAAAATATAAGTTCTCTTTTCTGTAGAGCAGAGGTTCCTAAAGTGGATTCCACAAAAAATGAAAACATGAAAACATGACATCTTTCTACATTTTAGATCACCTTAATAATTTATGTATATGTAGATATATCAATCAGCATTTTCCACCCTTAATTGAAAAAACTTCATGGTGAGGTTCAAAATTTATTCGCTAAAGATAAACCAGCTGAAGTTTCTTCTGTGGATTTCGAAAATTTAACAGGATTAGTCGAAATATTTCGAAATATTTACATTTTTAGCTTGCCTTATTTAGCTTTTTCTAAATTTACTTTCCACTCTTTCATTATAATTATGCATAAACCATTCTTAACTCTTCTTCAATCGAACATATCTTCAAAGTTCGAGCACGAATCGTTAGAAATCAAAATGTTCGTTACAATTCCAAAAAGCCAAACATATTGCCAAAACAAAATAAATTAATTATATATATATATATAAATTAATTATAAATTAATTCATTAACAATTTAATATTTTCTTAAATTTCGGGGGGGGGCGGGGGGGCGGGGGGTCGAGCTTCCAAACTGGCATTTAATTTTTAAAGTCGCAGTAATAAGGTAAGTTAACACTCCTTTACATTTATTCCTTCAATTAGAGACCTTTCGAGATATGAAAATTGAAGCAAAGGAAATTTATTAAAATGTCGAAGTTTTAATGGAAACGAAAATTGGAAAACGAGAGTTTGCTACAATATTGTTTCAATCTTAGTAGAACTCATCAGGCAAAATTAATCAAGGGAGAAAATTTTATTAAAAACCTGAGCTGAAACGTCGCTTTTAAGATCAGCATAAAAGACGATAAAAGTATTTTCTTGAACAAGTGCAAAATGGAAGGGAATCATGAAGGATATGAAATCCTTTTGAAAGCTTGTATACAAAATAACCAAATAAAATGTAAACAGGTGTGTGATAAATTTAATTTTACACATTAATCAAGTGACTTTTTAATAAAGTTAAAGTTGATAATAAAAATCAAAAATTAATTAAAATAAACGGTAATAATTTCAAGATTCAAGATCAAAATAAAATCGAAAAATAATTGATTAAGAAAACAAATTAAAAAAATTACGGTAAGACAAAAATAAACCGCAAAAATAATAATTTAAATACCGGTTAAAATAATAGAAAAACCATAAAATTAAGATAATCGTTTAAATACCAGTTTTTTAAATAACTTTAATTTAATTAAATTTGACAAAATAAATAAAATTACTTCTTAGTGGTTTCAAAGTCTGAGCAACCACGAATCGGTAGAAATCAAAAATCAGAAGGCAAACATATTGCCAATACAAAATTAACCTTAATTGTAGTGGCTTAACCAGAACCTCATGCAGGGATGGGCTGAAATTCCAATAAAAAACTATTTGGTTAAATTCATTAACAACCCAATATTTTCTTTTGTTTTTCAGCAGTTTGGGTGGGGGGCTCGTGCTTCCAAACTCGCACTTAACTTTCGAAAGTTTAGTAATAAGGTAAGTTAACACTCCCGTCACTTATTGCTTCAATTAGAGACCTTCGAGAAATGAAAATTGAAGCAAAGGAAATTAAAGCTTTATTAAAATGTCAAAGTTTTAATAAAAAGCGAGAGTTTGCTACAACATTGTTTCAACGTCATTAGAACTCATCAGACAAAATTAATCAAGGGAGACAGTTTTACTAAAAAATTTGGCTGAAAACTAAAATTTCTCAAGTTTTACATAGGAAGATATTTTGTTTTTTAATTTTATACATAGGAAGATATTTGGCTAGAGTTCCATAACCTTGTCCACCCAAATCAAAATTTCCTATTAACTATTGGTTAGTATAAGGTTAATATAGTAAACTGAAATAAAAATATAGGGTGAAGGCGGGCCAAACTTATGAATAAATCGAATTTGAAGTTAGCAAATTTTACACTATTCAGTGACGCGCGGGAGTGCGATTTGTGGAATCTCCCCATTCTGTTCTCAGTCCGTGCAAGAATATATACCCTAACACTTAGAAATTTTCGCTCCGTCAGATGCAGCTCGGTCCTCGAACAGGTTACATGTTATTTTTTTGTCTTTTTTTAGGGTGTTTGGGGGTGGTACGTAATAGTTAACTACTGCATACCTCGAAAATGATTTTAAATGCTATAAACCAGGATTTTTAAGATCCACGTTTTCTCGAATCCCGGTTTTCTTGATGGATGGCGCCTTCAAGTATGTTTAGCTTTTGACGCGTAGCGGCGTACGACATGAAAAACCGGCCGGAGCTGCGGAGCAGCGTAGGCTCAGGTTTTTCGATGGCGACTAACGCGACAAGTCTCGAATCCACCCCAAACATTTTGCAATCGATTGCACATCTCAAAAATCGAAAAAAAATTTTGTTTTCACTTTTTTGTTAATACACGGGTAATTTTCGATTTTTTTGCTAATATTTTTTACTAAATCTACTAATCACACCCCCAGCTATCCGAATCTCAAAGAAAAAATCAATTTCCGAGCGAAAGAATTTCACTCATTGCGATAGGGGACCCCGATGCCAGTAGCCGAGCCTGACACTACGCGACTTGTAGCCCCTGGTATGAATGTTTCCGATTTTCGCACTTTTTTCGGATTTATTTTAATGTTCACGTCCGCAACGGCGTCAGAGGCACATTCGGACCGAAACATACCCAAAAAGTCCGGAAATTACCCCAATTTTTGTGAAATTGCATGGGGGCGTGGCCTATTTAGCCGGAATTTTAATTATTCGAAATAAGGGTAATTTTCCAAGGGTTCACCCTAAATTAATTTTTCTATGGCCTCTATTAACCATTATCTTTAGTGTAGGCAATAGGAAATTTTGATTTGGGTGGTTAAGCTTATGGATCTCCACCCAGATATTTTATTCAAACATGGCTTTTAAGATCAGCCTAAAAGTTTTTTCTTGAACAAGTGAAAAATAGAGGGGGGATCAAGAAGGATATGAAAATTCTTTTTGAAAGACGATATAACTAAAAAACCAAATAAACTAAAAACAGGTGTTTGGATTTTTACACATTATAATCAAGTGACTTTTTAATAAAGCTAAAGTTGAAAATAAAATCAAAAATTAATTAAAAGAAACGGCAATAAATTCAAGATCAAAATAAAATAAAATCATAAAATAATTGATTAAGAAAAGAGTAAAAAATTAGGGCAAGACAAAAATAAATCACAGAAATAATTAAAATACCGGTTAAATAATAGAAAAACTATAAAATTAAGGTAGGTAATCGTTAAAAAATACCTGTTTTTTAAATACCGGAATTTTGGATTGAAAAATCGTGCGTAATTGCAATTCCTGTGTAAGTGAACGTCCGTACGAATGATTTACTGCTATAAAAAGACCAGCTTTATTATGGATTATTTCACAAAAACATACTAAAAAAATTTAAATCGAAAACATCAAAAGACGATTTAAATACCTACATCAAATTAACAACTGAAAATTTATTAAAAATATAAAAATGAAAAATAAAGGAAAACTTGATAAATGATAAACAAGAAATAATAATGTTCAAATAATTTCCACTTCTTCAGGATTTTTTGTTAAGCTAACCTATCGGAAGTTGATATTATTTATTGATTGTCAATTTAATTTCCCTGCCCAAAATACAGTTTTTGCTTAGAGCTCGGAAACGGTGACTTTAGGTAAATAATGATTTGAATTTAAATTGTGGTAAATTAAATTTCCCACAGTATTGTACTTTGTATATTTGTTTGTAACCATGTTTGTAACTGTGATTGGCAGATAATGAGTAGTAAGTATTAAAGCTGCGACACGGGTTTGCGTGCTTGTGTACCATTAATGTCGACCAACACCAACAGAGGTAAGGTTCTCGGCACGTTTATTTAATTGACATAATTTTTAAACTCACTAAAGAGCTTCAACGTCATTACGAGATTTTTCAGCTAAAAGAATTTAAATTTAGTTAAATTAGTTCTGTTTCATCCTATTTTTTTTGTGAAATTATTAATTACCATAAATATTAATATACCGAGTATTACCAGGGCGAATCAGTGAATTAATGTACATTTTGAAAGCAGATAATTAATTATTACAATTATCGAAAAATGAGATCGGATTAAAATTTATAAGCCCCAAAATTAAGCCATTGATAATTAATATAAAAGAAGTGGATTCCACCTCATTACCAGTATTTTTCACCTGCAACATCTTATAAAAAAATGTTACTTGATCGATTAACACAGTTCTCGAGACGATTTACAGATCGATAAAAGTTTAAAAGTGTTGTAACAGAATGCCGAACAAAGTTGAAAGCAAAATTAACTTTTTTGAAATTCCTTGCGAGTGAACAAGCAGATTCTTACACAGCGAAAAATTCGATTAGTGCGAATTAGCAGTGGAAGTTACGTTGTTTTACATGTTTTTAGAAGATGGGATTTGTTACAATCTGGAACATTTCGATTATTTTTCTTTCAACGAATTGTTTTATTATTATAATCAATTTTTAACCTACTCCGCCCAAACCGTTAAACTTTTCATGTTTTTTGAATCTTCTCCAGAACTACCGGCCAGCTTTGAGTTTTGCGACCTCAACCACCTCAATTAAATCTTAGAGAAATTACCTTGCGCTATTTATATAATGATATTAAACGAAACGTAAGCTAAAGAGCTAATTAGTGTACCACCAAATATTTAAATGTCTTTCATTAGAATTTCAGACGAATTAACAGGAATAGTACAAAAATACGGCACAGTCGACTGATTTCTGATGATTTTATTAAAAGAGGTATTATGTACTTACATTAACATTTAATCGAGTTTTTAAATAATTTAAACAAGAAGCCAAAGTAGCTCATACGAGGGGAGATTTTTAAGTTCGCGGACCGGGGCAGAAAGAAACGTATGTATATCCTCGAACATCAATACATTTATTACTTCTGTGAATTAATTATTGTAAACCTTCAATAAAAATAATTTTTATATTTGCTTGTAAAATACTCTTTTACTGCTACCTGGAGCGATTCATCCCTATCGAAATGCCTTCCACGGAGTTCTTTTTACCAATTTAGAAATAGGTGTTAATCGCTTGGGGCTAAATCTAGACTGTGGGGTAGAAGAACAAGTTCTTTGAAACCGCATGACGTCATGGCACTCATCGCAATTTTTGACTTTTGAACAAGTGCATTATCTTGTAGTAAAAGTACACTTTTGGTCAATTTCCCTTTTCTTTTTATTTAATTTATTCTTTTAATCGATTAAAAGAATTCCTTCAAAATTCCAAAAGATTGTTGCCATCACTTTTCCGGCAGAAAGTACATCTTTAAATTTCTTTGGTGCGGACCACCTTTAAATGTCACTGCATAGACTCCTGCTTCGATTCAGGATCATAAGAATGAACCCAAGTTTCATCTCCTATGACAATTCAGATGATAACAGCTGTTGGATCATCACCACACAGCATTAAAAATTCCTTGCAACATTCAACATGGTATTGTTTTTGATGCGGTGTGAGCATTCTATAGGCACCCATCTCGCGTTGACCTTTGACCATCCCAGATGATCTTCTATAATCTTCAAAATTGTCGATTCCGATATCCTGATCATTTTCCCAACTTCCTTTACTTTAAGGTGACCATTTTCTTTCACGGCATCAATTTTTATTACCATTTCATGTGTTATAACGTCACTTGACCTGCCAGAGCGCTGGTCATCTTCAAGTGACTCTGTACCTTGCTTAAATAATTTGTACCACTTATAAATCATAGATTTACCAGGGCCAGTGTCACCATAAACTGCCTCCAATTCATTTTCAATGGTTTTAACATTTTTTCATTGTTTTATACGGAATTTAATAACCGCACGTAACTCGATATTTGACATTTTTAAAAATTCTCACAGATTCACATGCCATTTTATTGATTGCGACTAAACTATTTGATATAAATGCATACAATTTTTAGTGCATACTTGAAAATGGACATTGAAATAATAAAATTTAAAAAAAATGCCGTCCCCTTCGGCGATAATGTAATTGCAGTAATTTCAGCGTCAATAATACATTTTTACAGAAATACTGAATGGCGAAAGAAATTAACCATTCTTCCAGTTCTAACTAAAATTGACTTACTTCGCCAAAACAAAGAAATCAATAATTGATTTAATAATCACGGTTATAATAATTACTGCTATGACGTTAGCTCATAAAAGTGTTTTATCACTGTAAAAACTTGAAAATAAATAGTAGCATAAAGTAAGTATAAGCGATAAACAACAATTTTCAACTATAAAAAAGTAGTAAAAAGTCTATAAAAGGTAATAATTAACAACCGTGCTTATAAATATAAGGCAATAAGTACACTTTCAAGAACAATTTTTAATGTTGGGGTAGTTAGGTAAGTATATACTACCTACTTATAATAATAACCACTTGCCAACACCGAAATAGTTCAAATGAAATTACGGAATCGAAGTCATTGCTTTTACTTGGTGTCTGCTGAAAATTCATCTTGCCAAAAATTTTTATATTATTTCAGAAAAGTTTGATTTGGAAAAGTGATGCGGCACTTCCAAAGGAAGTTATAAGTTACTTTTCGCAAAGGCATATAAAATGTTTACAAACTGAAACTATTTTACTTATAAAGTTTATAATTTGTCGCATAATTCTAAACGTTACAGCCAACTTGATGTAAATTTAAAAGTTATAGGTATGCAAAAAACCGTATACATTTTAAATACACACAATAACTTACGAATGTTATTACCGCAATTATTCGTGTTTGTAAATATCACCATACATATGAATTGATATTTGAATAAATAAGTAATGAAGGTTTTAACATAATTTGATAGGCACAAACATGAAAGTTATTTCCACTGTAAAATTATAATATAAAAATAACCAGTTTGAAACTTTTTCTCTCGATTAATTAAAACACCTACCCACGCAATAATTAAAATCGTAATAAGACTATGAAGTAAACTCAAAATTAGTAGTCATTTCAAAACTAAACGTTAATAAACTCAAGAATTAATAATTATTACAAGAGATTTCAACTATTTTCTGCTGAATGTAGTGGCTTCAAGCGCCAACCAAGTGTTTAAAAAACATAATATATGTAAGTACGTAAAGATGATAATTATAGATACTGTGTTGCAAAAGAAGAATTTTTGGAATGCAAAAATAAAGTAATTAGTACTGAATTACTGTAACACGCGAATTTACAAAACGATGCACCTTGGTAGGTCTGCCGTATCAATTATCCGTTTAGTTAGAAATAAAAAATTTAATCTATCGATGATTGAATCCAATTCTTCAGCACCGTAACCTACACAGCGAATGGTTAACCATGACATGCCATAAAAGTTATATAATAATACACTTTGTTATGGCAATCCCATTAACACCAACATAATAATAAAAACAGTAATACACTATTAATCGCCTCAAGTTAACAATGTTATCATCAAACACATAAAAATCATTGCATTCATGACTAACTGAATTTTCCAAACGACGCATTTTAGTATTTGCTCAATGTTGTCCAAATAAGGAGAGCTTTTATAAAAATAGATTTATCACGCAAGTATCTCACAGGTACCCGGATATCAAATAGAGATAGCAAATCTGGGTAATTGATGAGATTATTAAAAAGTTTGAACATTAACGTCAAATCTGAGATAGATCTCATTGCGGACAATGACTTCATCCCGAAGTAATCCAGAAAATATTTTAACCTGGATAACTTTTCCAGCTTCAATAATAAAACATTTATGGAAATCTGATCGAATATCTTGGTCAGATCCGAAACTGTGTTTCCATCTTCTAAAGCGGAAGCAGCAAAGCGAGAAAAACTCAACAAAACGTCCATGAACAAAACCATGTTGATTGCCAATTAAAGCGTTCCAAGAATCAGTTACAACTGACTCAAAGATCTTAGAAAACAGACAAATCGCACGATAATTACTAACGCCACTTCCGACTACCCAATTTGAATACCGGAATCACCTTACAGGTTTTCCATATTCTTCCATTTTTCCATTTTCCATTTTCTTGACAAACGCAGAAGAGATATTATCTAGCCACAAAACTTGGATGACTTCAGCGAGTTTATCTTGTCCCGGTCTTGTCCATTACATCATCCTCCGAGATCGATATATTAAGCATAAAGTCACCGATATGATATCCATAATTCAAAAGAATAAACAGATCTGAAATAATTGGCAAAGAGATTAGAATCCAATTTACGATGAGTAGTAGTCACATCACTAAACTTAAAACAATTTGGTATACTGTCGGTTTTTTTATGAGAATTGACAAATTTAATGAAACTTATTACATCGGCTACATCTTGTTGTACCTTAATTAAATGCGCTTCGTTCAATATTCGCTTTACTTTATTCGTGTATATTATTTTTCATTTAATATGAAAATTATAGGTGTATAATATATAAACATGATTGAAATTGGCGTCATATTCGAGTGCTATAAACAGATCGGATATGCAGCAATTACATTAAATAGTTTGTAATTAACAAGTCATAGGCCGCGTTCGGTCCATTTCCATTTCGAAAGTTTAAAACTCGCAAAATTCTTAAAGGAGTGCAGATAAAGTGTTTGAAAACGTTAAAAACCTCCAAATCAAACTATCAGAATGCGTTTAACGGAGCTTCAAAGCGAAAAAAGTGCCAGACCGAACACGGCCGTAGTAAGTGTATACTTTTGACTGACTTCATCCAACTCAAAAATAAATTCAAATTTTTTTTTAAATTAAACTCTTCTTAATTTGAGAATTCGGATCATCTGGGTTGCACTGTATCGAGAATAGATCATAAATAATGCTTAAGCATATCGTCGGGTAACCACTTTATTAATATAAAATAATTCAGTGGGAAAAACCGATGAACTGTGTCGGTTACGGTATCTAAGTGTTGTGGTTCGATTCACGCAATTGAAAATCGGTAAATAAATCTCAATTTTTGTGGCCCACGGTTATATTTGAAGACAATGCAGACAATTTTACATGAATCGTCGAAGAATAACTTCAATTATAAGCCCGCTTGACATATTTCTTATTAGAAATCTTTTTTGGGTTCTGCGAAGCCCCTAGTTTGCGGCTATTGGAAAGTACAGCAATGCTTACCGGTAATCTATTACTTCAGGTATTTTACAGATTAAAGTTTTAAAATTATGTCGTCGGTTAATTATAACAAAAAGGTCAAGAAAACGGATAGTTATGATGTGGTAGTATTATCAAATGTGTGGATATTAGGTAAAGTAACACTGAGCGAAACATCTTTCTGAATATCATGCGAATTGGAAATCATTTGTAAAAATGAGTCACGCGTTACATATTTTATGTCTCTTATTCCATATGAATTTTGTAATTTAAATCTTGTTTGTGTTTGCGAACGTTTGATCTATTTTTATTTATTCCATTCATGCGCATCATTTTTTTTTAAATTATAAAAACGGTAGTATACGGTTTGTCTTATAACGTAACTATTCTTAATTTTTTTTAGAATTAATGTATAGTTATAAATAAATGTAATAAATAAGACATTTAAGTATAACCAGGGGTAGATTGGGCAATGTGGAATTCTCGCAAAAACTATGAAGTCGGGAGGTTACTTTTAGTGTTTTAATAATCAGTGGATTTGTAGTTAATCTAGTGAAAAATTAATATATATTTTTACTGAATTTTAAAATAACCAAAAATGCACAAAATACTTTTCAGAACTAAAAAGTACTAATTTTATGAAAATTATTATTTATTCGTTAATGAAGAAGTAGTATTAGTCGTAGATTTTACATGTAAAAATGTGTGCTTGTTAGTTCTGCATAGTATTTTGGTTATTATAAAATATATAATATAATAATTCTATTTTTTTAGTTTAATATAATATAATTTAATACAATAATTTAAATACTACCAAGTTTTTGAATTTAGGCATTTTATTTATAGAAAAGCTACAATTTAAATTTCCTTGTCGCATCCAGTGAACACATCGCGAAAAGAGGTCGAATCTTCATAGAAATAACTTGGAAAGTTTGTTTAAAAACTCTTTATTGAAAGTAGATAAATGAACCTTACCAAGGATTATTATCTTGTTTGTTCCTACTGTTTATAGCAGTTTACCAAAGATAGCTGATAAATGTTAATTTAGATAAGTACTGCAGGTATATTCTATCAGTCTTGATTATTTCCTGGGAAAACGACTACAAAAAAAGCAGACCTATATGGAAATAACTCAAAAATGCAATTTTTTTGCTTAAAACTTTTAATTTTGCATTGGAAAGTGGCATCCCTAATGCCAAGGACGCCATGGACAAGGACTATTATCCAATTATTAATGCTATTATATTGGACCTCACTAGTGGAAGGGTCTCACGAAAGGACTCAAATATTTAAAAATATTAAACAAAAATATAAATATTGAATGTTTTTAATTTTTGTTGTAAGAAACCAAAAACGTCTGAGTAATTCCTGAAAGGTCGGGGAGATTCCATCTAAATTAAAATGAACTATATTAGAATTAATACCTGTGCTAAATATACGATATAATCTTAATACGCCACCGAGAACAAGGGCAAATTTGTAGAAGACGGTCCCAAATATCACAATATCAAAATTCAAAATAAGTTTTAAAATTATTTATTTATTTATTTATCGTATGGCGTGTACACAAAACAGAAAAGAAACTACATGTCAGTAATGCACAGTCAAATTGCGATGTTCAGGCTTTCAATCCAAGTGACAGCCGGTGGGGTGGCCCTCAAAAAGTCTTCAGCTGTACAGTGGCTCGGTCTGCTTTCGCAGTTATAGGAGAGATGGTGTATAGTTTGCCTTTCTTCGCCGCAGTCGCATGCGGCTGATACGGATTTGCCCCATTTAAACAGGGAATCAGCACATACCCCACAGCCTGTCCGGACTCTGTTCAATCTGCACCATGTATTCTGCGGCAGGGCAAAACCAGGTGGCGTCTGTCCGGTGTGGAGAATATCGCGGATCTCAGGTAGCGCTTTAGCTTGCCATTCCCGTTCCCATTCCTGGTCCAGGCTGAAGTTGTTGGCAAGTAATCGTTCAGCGGTTTGAATGGGCGGTTTTCTGGAGCGCAGTCTGTGGCCCAAGTGCGCGATGTCTTCATGGATTTTTAGGAGCGGATTTCTTAGGATTTTATTGTACTCTCTGACTAGAGCGCTTGAGCGACGGAGGTAGGGAGGGGCGATGTTACTCAGAGTGGGCAGCCAGTGAATAGGAGTGGGTTTAATGGTTCCACTGATGATTCGCATCGAGTTATTTAATTGAACATCCACTAGATTTGTGTGTGGGCTGTTTAGCCATACTGGTGAACAGTATTCTGCCGTCGGGTAAACCAGGCCCATGACGGAGCACCTCAGTGTATCGGCTGCAGCTCCCCAGGAGGTACCGCTAAGTTGAGAGATGCTATTATTTCTGGTCTTGAGTTTTGCGGCCACGTTGGTGAGATGTTTTTTGAACGATAGTGTTCTGTCTAATGTAACGCCGAGGTATTTGGGAAACTTGTTGTGGTTTAGGCGGGTGGCGTTGAACTGGACGTTCAGTTCAACGTTGGCCATCTTGTTGGTTAGGTGGAAACATGCTGCTTCGGTTTTTGATACATTCGGTTTCAGTTCCCATTTAGCGAAGTAGGCGTTCATGGTTGTTAAGTCCTCGTTCAGTGCGTCTTCTGTTATCGAGAGGTTACTGTGACTAAATGCCAGGGCCATGTCGTCAGCATAGCAGAATTTCTTCGAGCTTGTTTCAGGGAGGTCAGCCACATACAGGTTGAAAAGCAGCGGGGCAAGCACGGATCCCTGAGGGAGACCGTTGTTCAGGGTACGTTTCTTGCTTGTTCGGTCGTTCATATGTACTTGAAAGGTGCGATTTGTCAGCATGTTTTCAATTAGCCTGGTTGTTATTTTACATTTGGTGGCCTTTAATAGTTTGTATATGAGACCTTGTCGCCAGACCGTATCGTATGCCGCTGTGAGGTCTATAAAGACTACTGATGTTTTATGCCGTTTTTGGAAGCCGGCTTCTATGAACGTTGTTAAAGAAAGAACTTGATCGCAGCAGCTTCGATTCCTTCGGAACCCCGCCTGCTCCACCGGGACGTGCTCCATTATTTTATCGACGATGCGGTTGTAAATCAGTCTTTTCAGTAGTTTGTAGCACGGGCTGAGGAGGGCAATTGGTCTATAGCTCTCTGGCTTGGCCTTATCCTTGCCTGGTTTAAGTATTGATATTATTTTTGTTTCTTTCAGTTTTGGCGGTAGGTTGCCAGTAAGGAGAATTTTAGAGTAGAATTTGGTTAGCCAATTTCTAGCCACAGGGCCGCAGTTGTGCAGGAATTCCGAATGGATTCCATCATAGCCGGGAGCTCTTCCAGTCTTCATCTCTTTTATAGCGCCAGACAGTTCCTTAATTGAAAAAGTTTTAAAATAAACTTAAAATATCAAAAATCATTTTATTTTTCCCAATATTTTTGGAGTTTTATATTAAATTAAAATTTGGAGAAAAACACTATTTTTAATTTTAATTTAATTTAATTTATAAACTTAAAAGTTAATTAAGCAATAAATCAAAGACGTACGCAAAGTTAGCCCCCCACTTTTAAGAAAAATAATTTTTGAAGTTGTTTCATGTTGTTCGATATTGTTCAAAAAAATCAAACACGTAAGTATAAAAGCGAAGTCGTGGAATGGAGAGAACATTTTTAGGCCAGCCCCACACTTTGAAAAATTTTTCTTGTTATATTCCAGGTTGTAGGTGTTTTCTATATTGCTCCAGAAAATCAATATCATAATGAAGTGCAGTGCAGAAATGAAGTGGTGTACAAAGCAAAGGAAAGCAAAATTTTAGGTCAACCTCCCCCTCCTAAAAATTTCAAGTTTTACGTTTATTCCGTATTGATCCAGAAAATCTAATTCCTAAATAATTCCTGTTGTGTTATTGTCACAGTTTAGGGAAATATTTAGTTAATTTGCAAACAAAAAAGTTAGACCTGGAAAGGACATTTATAATATTATTTATTAACATTATAAGGACGATTTTTGAAGTTTTTGACTCTCTCCCTTACCCATGCAAGAACATCAGATTTGTGAGTCCTACCTTGCGCAAGGATTATTTTGTAAATTTTCTACCCACTCAATATATTAATTTTTTATGTGAAAAATCCGTATATAAACTGATTTCAATAAAGAAACTTAGGTAAGAATTCGTAAGATTTTTCGGGTGGAGGAAGAGTACCCCAGTACCGCCTCCTCTGGCACCGAATCTGATACAAAGGAATATTTACAACGTATTGCACACAACATACTTTGTTGAAAACTAGCATTTTTCAAAACTTTGGAAATAATTTCCTTTTACTTTTGGAGGTTTAAATGTACTACCTCATTGTTAAACATTATTTACGTGAGTTGGGCGATTATTAGCCGAAGAGAAAATGTAACATTATTAACGTGGAATTGCACTACAAATATTTTTTATTCCATTTGTTTTCTTCGGACGACTAATGGTTTAGAAGAAAATTCGGTTCCCGAAAAAAGTCTTCATTAGAAGTTGTTTTTTGAAAAACCACCATTATTTGAAATAAGTAATGAAATTACTTGAATTACATTTCATTTATAAAATACGAATTTTGTATTATCAACACGAATTTTAACTGTAATTTTGTCAAGTAGTATATAGTATACATAATATAAGTATTATGTTACAACCGTAACAACAAATTATATATAATTGTTATGTAAATAAATATAAATACCTATGTAAATGTAAAAATATTTGACGCAATGATTTTGCAGTTCAAGGCGTTATTCTAATATAAAAGTTGGTTTTTTAAATACATATTGTCATGTATCTTTTCCCACCCTTATTTATTTCCCAATTCCATTAACGTTCGATTCTGGTCTTTTCTTGAAGTGTTAAGTGCCTTTAAACTTGAAGTTTGACTAAATTAGCTAATGCAAATTAACGATTTCATTTTAATCCAGTTTTCTTTAAAGGTTAAAGGCCTTTAGAAGAGATAAAGGAATGACCGGAATTAATTAATAATAGCCCTTCATAGAACACAACTTTTTTTAAATTCGTCGCAAAAAGACGTAGTTTTTAATTTCCCATGTAGACTAAACTAAACTTTGTAGCCGTAGCGGGCCTTAATTGAAGGATTTCAAAGTTGATCATTTTTAAAACTATATTTTGAGTGAAGTTTTTCAAGGTATATAAATTAAGCATAATAAAATCGTCTATAATTTTTGTTTATCGCATTTATTCACAGAATCCTTAGGAAAAGAAGCAGCTGCCAAAAAACTAAGGGGATTCCTTCATCTGAAAGTTCATGTCGAAATTTGAAAACTATTATTTTAGGAATATTGAAAATAAACAAGAATTCTTAGGGGGGGCTGTATTTCAAAAGCTAAGTATTATAAGGGGCTAAAACATCATATTTTTAAATTTCTGCTCAAAACTTTATGCAGTTAACTTTTCTTATAACTATTTTGGACATAGAGCGCATAACGACCATCTAATCCACGAATTGTTAAGTTATTGATATTTTTGTTTATCGAAAAGAAGAAAATTATCAATTTTTTTACTACGAGGGAGTTTTTTATGTCAAGTTTCTGTGGCATTTTATAGTGTCAACTCCAAGTTTGGTTCCATTTGCTTAACATTTTTCATTTTTGTATTAGTACTTTAAAGAAGCGAAAATTAGCGATTTAAAACTTGAATACAGAAGCGTCATGAAATTTCTATCGAAAGAAGGCAGTAACCCGAAGAACATCAATGAGAGTGGTGGCAGTGTATGCAGAAAATAACCCGTCCTAGCTCCTAGTCAAATATTGGTGCAAGCTGTTCGAATGGGGCAGGGAATCCATTCATGATGACCCAAAGTGTGGAAGCACGAACTGACGGAATCATCAACAAAGTTGAAAATTTAGTGTTGATTGACCGCCAACTAAAGTTTCAGTTAGTGTTAAACACTATCAGGAACAGAGTGTTTTTAAAATTAGTATACCTGAAGACTGAAGATTTGGGAATGAGCAAAGTGTCGGCACGATGGATTCCCAAGCTTCTCCGTTCCGATCAAAAACTGTGTAAACGACAAATTTGCGAGAAGAATTTTACTGCTTTATCCAGTGGCGTAACTATGTCTCCATGGGCCCGTGTGCAATTATTCAATATGGGCCCCCTTTACTTACTCACATTTTTCAATGCAATTGTATTTTCATAACCCAAACTAGGGATTTCAGTCAGCGCTCATACACGTAGGATGAGAAACAGAAATTTCGAATACACAGGCAAACCACGTCTCGAAAGACCGATTAATAAGTTATAAGTAATTCATTTATTTACACTGAGAAAAAGAAATGTTTGAATTTTCAGAGCAGCGGTCACGGGCGGCGAATTAAGTAGCTAATTATGTTGACCCAACTGAACAATCGTTTGATGCGAACACGTTGCTGTTGATTCAAAGAAATATTTAATTTACCTACCAGATATTTAGTTGCATCAACTAAATCAGTTATTTCACCACCCGCGACCACCGCTCCGCAAATTCAAACATTCCTTTTTCTCGGTGTATGAAGATCAATCAATCAATGCTATTGATTTAATCTATCTCACCATTTTCTCACTGAAAGTGATCATTCTTCTGTATTTATCCTTCATTAATTTGTAGGCGAATATCAAATGTATTAAATGGCGAATAAATAACTTTATATGTTACATTGTTTCATCATGCAACATCTATTGAGCAGTCAGACACTCAGACATGTTGGTCTCTGCAGTTTGCCGGACTCTGCATGTTCATTTTCTTGCATTGACTTATCCGAGACCGCGGACGTACGTAGTACGTATACCCGGCAGCCGCGTTGCTGTTTCGGCTTTTCAGTCAGTTTGTTCTCGTCGTCAGGTGATATACAGATTATTTAGAGAGCTACTAGCGGGTCAGGTGTTACAGAAATTGAAAGTGAGTGAGAACTGAGAACATCTAACAACACAGATATTTAGGTATGTAAAATTCTGAGATCATACTTTGTATTCATAATTTATATAGAATTACGTTTATCACATCGAACACGTTACGTGATATATAAATTTATATTTTTCCGCTAGAAAAATGCCTAAATACCAGAGCGGAGCTGCCAAGAGAAAGAAGAAAGAACTTCTAAATGACAGCATAAACAAACATCCGAAGATTGAGAGTTTCTTCAAGGGTACCTCTAGCTCTGTGACTAAAATTGATAACACAGATTCCACGGAATCGGGAGAAAATATCATTCAGTTAGAAGATACAGGGGCTGAATCACTGAACGAACGGGATTTACAAGTTGTAAGAGCGATCCCAATTCAAGAGGATGAATCACAAAAGAAGAGTTCGGCAGATTCGTCAAAAAAAAGTGCAGATTCAACTTCTGAGATGACCATCGCAGAATCGAACTTGGAGAGGGAAGATAACCCGACTATGTGCAAGTAAAGCATTTTATACTGACCGAGTGAATTTCGAAGCTCCATTAACCACGAACGATAAATGGTTTATCATTTCGCACGGCCCATGTCAACCAACTGGACCTTTTCCAAAAGATGACAAAAATAAAAGTTTCAACGTGTCGTATTACACAAAATTATCAGAGAACGGAGTCAAGTATCCTCGAACTTGGCTATGTTATTCCCCAAAGTTAAATGTAGCTTACTGTGAGCCTTGTTGGTTATTAGCAGATAAGTCAAAAGTGAATATTTCGAAGAATGTGTGGGTAAACGGGAATAATGATTGGCAGCATCTAACTCAGGGCATTAAAAGACACGAAGACTCCCAAACTCATATCGATGCTTGCCATAACGTGCGCCAATGGAAAAATAGCAAAGTACTCGACAAAGATCTTGAACGTGAAATTATAAACGAGAGCAGTTATTGGTCAAAAGTAATTGAAAGAATCATTAATGTGACTCTAACTTTAACCACCAGTAATTTACCATTCAGAGGACACAACGAAAGTCTAAAAAATGAGAACGTGAATTCAGGAAATTTCTTGAACATCGTGAAACTTTTAGCAAAATATGATCCAGTTCTCAATGAGCTTTTAGCAGACGACACTAAAAAAATAAAATATTTGAGTCCTAAGATACAAAACGAAATTATAGAACTTCTGGGAAACAAAGTGAAGAATATCTTAATAAGTGAAATTAATGACGCGCCGGGTTTCTCGATCATAATAAATTGACAGTACACAAGACATATGTATCTAAAATCGACCAGGTGAGCATAATGGTTCGATTCGTGAAGCTTTCAAAAGAATGTGAAACGATTTCTGAAATTGAAATTAAAGAAGTTTTCTTAGGTTTTGTAACAACAGACGATCAAAAAGCAGAAACACTAGAAACTTTAATTTTGAAATTCATGAAAGAAAACGATTTAAGTCTGGATAAACTTCGCGGTCAGGCATACGATGGTGCAGCTAATATGAGTGGGGTGCGTACAACGTTTACAAGCACGGATTCTTAAGAGTCAACCGAAAGCTGCGTACGTTCACTGTTCTGCCCACAACCTGAATTTGGTTATTAATGACGCGGTAACTTCAGTTTTGGAAGTAAAAAAGTTTTATGACTTCGTGGAGACAGTTTACGTATTTTTCGGACAAAGCATTAAAAGATGGGCCTTATTAAAGTCTGTCGTCGAAAGTCAAAATCATACGCTAAAGCGTTTGTGCCCTACCCGATGGTCTTCGCGTAACAATGCGATATTTTCTTTGCGTTTTCATTTCCAAGATATCTTGAAAGCGCTGACTAAAATTATCCTCATTTCGGAAAACGCGCTCGAAAGAAATGACGCAGTCACCATAAAAAATAAAATGGAAAATTTTGAAACGGTACTCCATATTGTGATACAATCCGAAATCTTGAATACATTGAACGTCGTATCTCAATTACTGCAAACCCCGAATTACGACTTACAAAAAGCATGCGATCGATTGAAAAATGCTTACGATAAAATGGTAGCATTGAGAAGTGATTTTCACTCAGTTAGAACGGCTGCTGCAGAGCTGGCAGAGTCATGGAACATAGAAGTTAAATACGAGAATAAAAGAACTGGTAGAATAAAAAAGAGATTTGATGAACTTTGCAGCGATGAACGATTAACAAATGCCGAAGAAAATTTCAAAATTCAAGTATATAACGCCACTTTGGATATCATTATCCGTCAGTTGAATGACCGTTTCACAGGAATAAATAATGTGGTCGGTCAGTCTGGTTACTTCAATTTTGCCACAAACTTTACGATCAGCTTCTGACGAAGAACTGATAAAACTCGGCATGCCGTTGGCAATCAAATATCCGTCTGATTTGTCATCAAACTTTTGTCAGCAGCTCATCTCGTTCAGAACGACATTCAAAAATGAATTTAAAAAAATAAACTCGGTATACGAGTTAGCTAGGTTTTTGATTCTCGAGTAGGTACCAGCTTTTAAACACATCCTTTACGGATTTGTGTTCAGCGCTCATTTTGTTTTTGATTCTGCCGGTTGCAACATCGAGTGCAGAACGGTCATTTTCTAAGCTGAAAATAATAAAAAATTATTTAAGAAGCACGATGGGCCAAACAAGGCTGACAAGCCTGGCTATACTTTCCATCGAAAGTAAAGTAGCGCAGGAAATGAATATAAGAAATGTAATCGAAACCTTTGCCTCCCTGAAAGCACGGAAGATGAATTTCCGTTGAACGGAAAAATTCATCAATTAGATTTTAAGGTCGATTCTGCTTGATTATGTACAAAAATTGAAAAGTTGAAATAAATTTTTCAAATCAGATGTCACTATT
This sequence comes from Podabrus alpinus, assembly GCA_932274525.1. NCBI lineage: Eukaryota > Metazoa > Arthropoda > Insecta > Coleoptera > Cantharidae > Podabrus > Podabrus alpinus. The sequence continues at coordinate 160,811,986 of OW026451.1, forward strand.
TCATTCCATTCTATTCCTCGGTGCCGGCAAATAATTTTTTTCTCTGGAGAGTGGGCCCCTAGATCCCATGGGCCCGTGTTCTATGCACACCCAAAACCCCCGGTAGTTACGCCACTGGCTTTATCCCAAGATGAAGACTTTGAATCTAAAGAATTGTAACAGGCGATGAGATCTGGATACACCACTGAGACTCTCCTGAGAAACAAGAGTCCACGAATTGGGTTCATAATGGCTCTGCACCAACCAAGAAAGCAAAGACTCAATTTTCTACGCAAAAAGTGATGGCCACAGTTTTCTGGGGCGCGGAGGGTTTTCTCTTAATTGAGTATATGCCAAAATGGACTAAAATAACGGGGAATGTCTACAAAGACAATTAAAATGTTGAAAGCGGTTGACATAATTAGATAACATATTATAAAACTACGCTTATCTATCGGTTATCTATCAAAAATGTTTTTAAACGTGTCGGTAGGAGGTAGGAGGTCTCTTCATATTTTCTCGAACCGAATAAAGTTCCCAATCCGCCGCTGAGCACAACTACTTTAAAATTTTAATAAAACTGTTATACAAATAACAAATTGTATGCATATTTTGAAAACAGATATGTGGTACGATATTATACGAAAGGGTTTTCTTATTGAAATTTTAGAATGCCACTGTAAATTTGGTACTAAAAAGTCAATCTAAACTTTATTGTATGACTCATAATAAGTCTTATCTACTTCCTGAACTTTTTTATATCTTGTGATATATTATTTTTAGTAAGAAATTTGCATTTAATGTTCAATAATTTATTCTATATTACCGCATTTCAACCTACAAATTGGAAATTTAAAGCGGAATTGTTAGAAAAATTATAAACTACAATTAAGTTTCCTTGAAGTCTTACATATTATACGATAGTAACATAATATTATGCGGATTTATGCTATTACTTAATACAATATTATATTATAGCAATGTGTGTTCAATCATTGATATAATACAATATTATATCAATGTGTGTTCAATCATTGATTATTTATAGATTGATATCTAGAATAGCTCTTTTTAATTTTAAAATTTATTGTGAATGGTTTGGTTTAAAACCTTTGAAGTAGAGCAACTAAAATTGTTAATTGCTAAGAAGAAAAAATTACTTTATAAATTATAATTAGTTACTATTAAATAATAACAAGCATTCTTTCGCAAATCCTGCTGTGAATTCATTTAACCGAAGAACTATATTAATAATTAGAATAAATTTTATCGCTACTACACGGGTTTACGTATTTTGATATGTATCTTTTCATTAGCGCAATAAAATAAAATAAAAAAAACGATTAAAAGCAAAAGTAAAAAATCTATCTTGTGTTTTATGCAGTTTATAGTCTGTACTCCTGGTCTGAATTGTATAATTGCTGATCCGTCTTGTCCTACTTAAGATTGGCTATGGAATAATTCTATTTGTTTATTTTGTTTTGCGGTTTTACTATTTTTTGTATCTATAATTTTAGCTGCGATGAAGTAAAAGTTTAGCGAAAGAATGAAGCTGAGAAATTTTGCTATAATCTATAAGATGATGAGGTAACTATATTTTTTATGTAGTTCTGCTGTCCAAAGTAAAAAAGGCGTAAGTACACTTTAAGAAGTTTTGAGAAAAACGCAAAAAAATAATTAGAAATTGTTCAAAATTGTAACTGACTGTCACAATGTAAGCTTTTTACTGAAAAAATATTATAAAAAATAGACGATATGCTATACTGAATAATAACAGATAACCCTCTATAATTAGACGACAGACTAAAAGGTACTCCCTTCCCTTTTTATGATGTACCTACCTAACCTCTTGTGAGCGCTGAAAAGTTCAAAACCGAACGGACAAAATGCAATCGTCCGCACTTCAAAGGAATTTAAATGCCAAACCGAAAAAGACCAAATAAAATGGGTAGTATTTTCCTTTATTTGGCCAAAAACTAAAAGTGAGAATTGTATGGCTGTGCATTCCAAATGGAAGACTCAACACATGGATCTTTTTTCATTTACGCTATTAATTTGGACGTTCCGTCAAAAATTAATAGCAATGGATATTAAAATAAAGTGAAGTTGGGAATACTGTTAATGAGGAATAATGGTTTCATGTAAATGTAAACCATAGTTCTCATGTTCCAAATCAATCGTAATAATATAGTATGTGCTAGTAGGTAATAAACTGGTAGGTTTCACATTTTTCATCATCTGTACATACCAAGGCACCTTGAAAATCTCGTCTGAATAGGAAACCAACTCAAGCTATTATGCTTTCCGAGACGTAGTGAAATATTGCCAACTTATTGCTTTCTTGTTTACAAATTGCTTACAAAATTCTTAATAAAGCAATTTTCATTTCAAATCATGATAAAGTAGTTGAAGATTCCAACGGATAAACATCGATCGGCTAATATAAGAAGCATTCTTACCATAGCAATTTTTTAGAAATAATTTCCAATTTTAATATACAGGATTTGAAAACACTCAACTAGGTATTATTATATTAACCGTTTAACAACAATGACGCTGGTAGTAGTTAATCAAAGTAGATAAACCGAATAATCCTATTTGCTAGCATCAATGAATCAAGTCATGAATATTAAAGCTCTCCGTAAAATTATATGAAAGCATGTTCGAACCTTTCAATCTCGCTTTCAATTGAACAGTTTTAATAACGAACAGAGTGAAACAATGAATATAAATCAAAATGTTGTGAAGAAATATACCAGTAGTATGAACGAAATAATATTATGTATGTGCATGCGATTGCACGTCGCGTTGTAATCCAGGTTTTTAGATTTTTGTTAACGAGTTTAATCCGCATACTTTGTTTTAATTATGGAACAATATAAATGATAGCTTAAATACATAGAGGCACTATGATCATAAAATTTCATAATTGTTTTATGTTCTTACGTTTTCTTTGTAATTAATGAACAATTTGTACAAACACAAACAAAGAAACAAAGAAAAATATTAGACTAAGATCAATCTATTACTAATATAACATTTGTAAAAGAAAAGGACACACTGAATGAAAATGCCGTAAGAACGTGATGCACAAGGGTCAATTCTGATCAAGATTGTGTCATAGTTGGACAAACGCAAAATTTTCCTAAGATATAATAGACTTTTTAGCTTTATTTTGTGATAATAACCATGATAGCACGATAGACGGAAGATTAATAATGACTAACAAGATACGATGGTAAAAAATCAACTCGAAGTAGTTGGACTCGTACGTGAAATAAATGATAACAAAACTGTGATATCAATGTTGAAAAATTCAATGAAAAAATCAACTAATATTGCATATAATACTATAAATTAATTGTAACCCTGAAAGTAATCCTTTTTTACGTAATTGCTGTAAATCAGTGGCGAATTTAACGAACAGATGGGTTAGGCCCGGCCTACCCGACAGATGTAGACATAAATAATGTTTTTTGTGCAATTTGTGACATGCCATAATTCTAATACTTATTGTTGAATTTGAAAGCCGGAGCACCCGAATTGCACCACGAAAAGATTAGTTCACAAATCTCCTACCCGAATTGCACCACCGTAATTTCAGGTAAACACCTCACCAAGGGTCGGTCTTCCGAATTGCACCACCTCTATTGTAATATTTTAGGTAAGGTGGTTTTATTGTTAAAAGTTAAAGCACAATGCTGGAGTTTAAATGAATGAGTTGAAACGTAATAGTTTACTGCCCCATACCGCAACTATACTTTTTAATGCTATTTCGAGGGTCTCTCACATCCCGATTGCATTTATCCCGGTTTTCTTGATCTGTCGCGCCTCTCGTATGTTTAGCTCTGCTGCGTAGCAGCTCTGAGCACGAAAAACCGCCCGGAGATGCGGAGCATCGGAGGGTAGGTTTTTTGATGCTCATAATTCTGGCCAAGCCCCAATGCACACCCCAAAATTCGAAGGCAAAAAATTTTTTATTTTTTCACTGTTTTGGGTTATTATTTTATTAATACCTGCTCCGACCCTGTATAATATAATATGAATTAATATATTAAACTCGAAATTTAAATTGCAAAGAATTTAGATATTTGTGTATTTATTTCTTTATATTATCTGTTTGCTTGTGATACCTGCTCGGTTTGCTCGTGGTGCAATTCGGTAAAGCGATTACGGAACGACATTTGACCGTGGTGCAGTTCGGTCAAGGGATTACATTTACCTGGGTACAAGAAATGACCCCTGATAAGCGGTGGTGCAGTTCGGGTAGCACCTTGAAAGCAACTATAGTTTGTAGATAATTTCGAGATTTTTAAAAAGCATTGAATGATTAACACTGAAAAATCAAAAGCCTTGGTGCTACGACCATTTTAAGGCATAAATAAGAAAACTTGTCCAGGGTTTTAATTGAAATACTTGCTTAAAAAAGCGGCTTCTATCGCCCACCTTAGAGCTTTGTATTTCCGCCTTCCATACCCAATATTTTACCCTGCGAACCGCCACTGCTGTAAATACGTCTAAAATTGTTATTGTAATAAATTAGTAAAAAGTAAGCAAAATGTTCGTGAGATTGCAAATAGATCAGTAAAGCCATATTAATTTTTCTTTCAACTTCAATGATAAAACGAAGACATATTAAACAACATAACCAAAAAAGTGACAAGTCGAATTGCGTTCTTTAAGTACTTTTACACAATAATGTAAAAGTTGTTTAATTTATTGTTATCATGCCTGATGTATGGAATACAATGGATACATCAAAGTGAAACTATAAAATAATGTGGATGATGTACAGTAAACACCGCTCGCTTTCATTACAGATAAACAACAACCTGGCGGGATTCCAGTATTAGTAATGCAACAGCTGAAGTAAAATATTGTCGCACAAGACTAATTGAAACTTTATTAAAGTTTTTTATGTAGTAGCTCTACGTAAATCTCAACTATCTCTTAATCGCCCATATAAACTATATCTGTAATATGACACCCCTAGATGCAGCGGTGCATAAACTACGGCCTGCGGGCAACAGGCGGCACGCCACGTTTTCTTATACAACCCCTGTTAAGATTTTAAAATTATTATAAATAAAAGTTTTGTATTGAATAAATGAAGTAAGAAAATTTTTCTTTTCTCGGCATGTATTTCGGGAAATTATATTATTATAACATGGAAATGTTTAGGGTGATTTGACGACCGCCCTAAAATTGTTACTATTAAATTGAATTGATTTTTAGATTTTTAGAAAGATAAATTTATTATTCAATTTTTCAAATTTTTGCAAAAACAGTTCATTTTGTTATTCATCGCTATTTCCTCTAAACACTACATAATTATATCCGTACGTAACGCGACAGCCACATGAATATTTTTTATGCTGATTTTTTGTTCGTTTTCAGATGCGGCAATGCTTGAGATTTTCATGTAACCGGCAACGTGATTGTCGGTGGAGTATCTTCGTAGCATCAGGTTTAGCACCGCCATTTTTAAATATTCCTTTATAATTTTTGTTTTGTATATTCTTCAAAGCATGAGTTACCAGGCAGTTCAAAAATCAAAAAATTTCATTCGGTACTTTTGAGTTTATTAATTTTTTAAAATAAATCTATTTCTTGTGTGGTTACCCCTTAAGAAAGTGTCCGTTAATTTTGTATGAGCGAGGGAGGGGCGAAAATGTGAAAAATCTTATGAATTCTTACGTGGTAGCGGAGCTTAAAGTGTTTTGCTTAAGTGTTTCTTAATATGTTGGCTGAAATCCGATTTGATTTCAGCTTTCGAAATTACTTTTTCACATACAAAAATTGGGGGGGTTGAAAATTTCCAACATAATTTTTATGTAAGGTAGGGGGGACTGATTTCAGATGTTGTTTTTCAACATTCGGAGAATAGACAAAAGAACAAATCAATATATGCAACTTTTCATTGATTTTACCTTGAAAATTTTACAAAAATTGCCCCCCATCTCCTTTCCCTTCCGTTCATAACCTTTCTGCAGATTGCGGTGGCATCAATTGGCTACACTTGTGCAGTCTTTGGCCCGTGAGCTTTTTAGTGCGATCAATCAAGCGCATCAGTGATCTTTCTCTCGGGAAACGTCCTTCTAACTTTCCCTCTACGATTATCCTTTGCATTGCGTCCGATCTTCCTACTGGTCCTAGATATCGTAGATATTTCTGGTTGACTCAGAAGTCTCCTGTGACACCGCACTTCAATTTCGGCTGTCCTGTCGTCGGTAGCTTTAATTGTCTATGTTGCAGCGTCAATTGCAATTGCGAAAATCAGTATTTGTGCTAGTCTAAGTTTAGTTTCTGTCTTATGGCTCGATCTTTCCAAACTCTTTTAAGTTTCGTCATTGATATCCTGGCGATTTCCCCTAATGGATACACTTTATTTTTTATTTGCGATTTTATACGCCCACCTAATGGATTTCATTACATGCATATTCTCGCACATGGAGAGAACTGGAATGCAGTGGAAACTAATCCAAACAGCGCAGCGTCACTTTTGGTTTTAACCAATGACTTACAAACTAACCTTAAGTTGCTTCCAAGTATACTGATTTAGGGACACCATTTCATCCGTGGGCTAAGTGCAGTAAGTTAGCTACGTCACAACGTTTTGTTTTTTTAAAATACTCACGAGAGGGGTACCGTAGATAAATCTTATCGTTTTGATAATATCCACAGGATCATAAGAAGGGGCATATCGAATAGTACTATGCTTGATTAATTTTTTCAATATCTAATTTGATGTACATAATATACTTCAATTTTATATCCGTCCGATTGGTAAACCTTATGGCAGTTTTGGAAACACCTAAAATAGTTCAACAGATAATCAATATATTGTGCTACTAAATTGGAAGGTCGTAATGAATTGCTTCGTTATAGTAATTCCTTATTTGTGTTGGTGCTCAAGCCTTCCAATTTAGAAGCGTAATCTGTTGATAACCTATTGAACTACAAGGTTTGCTCATCTGATACTACATAATCAAAGATGTATGCAATGTGCATACCTATACAGGGTTGGCATAAAGTCCTTTGTTAAGTAATTCATAAATTTCAAGTCACAACCAAGGATTCCACTAACGACATAGTACTTGTTTCGATCTTATTAGAACTTAACAGTTGCATATGAAGGAAATCCCTGAAAATAATTAAAATTTATCTTTGCTTATAAATATAAACTTTTACAAAGTTACACTAGGATCTCCGTATTTTTACAATTAGGGTGTTCGAAGAACTATCAATCCAATGGTATGTTAAAGATTAACCTTATTCATAAGACAGAGGAAAAAACGTACCCCTTTGCTAGGGAAATTCAAACTTGCAAGAGTCACAAACAGAATGATAGTTATTGGAATCGCTAAATTCCATAGATCTTGACATAAATGAGTAAAATTGTTGAATATTTGGAAAATTATGCCACATCTTTATAAGACAAATTAGATTTTGAATCTATGTACTTTCACAAAAAATTACGAAAATTAAAAAGTGAAAAATGTGCAAATTATCCCTGGTTCCTACCTTTTCCTCGTATAGATATATTTTTATATTTACATGTTACAAAACAAGGTCGTAGCCAGAAAAATGATAAAGAAATTGGCATTAGGAACATTTTCTTTATCACTTCGTTCTTCAAAAAGTTACATTCGAGAAATTTTTTCGCCAAGAATGCTTTTGATTAACTACAAATTTGTTTGCTGAATTTCTGCTGGACCTTAGTACGTATATTCAAATTCATATTTTATTATTTGGAGACGTATATGGTTCGATTTTCCATTGGAAATTTGTTACAAATTTTCCAAAAACTAATCTTTTAAATTTAGTGAATTTCCTCCTAATTGGTGTACAGTTTTTTTCAGTTTTTCAGATAATAAATAGCTTAAAAATCTCTTTGATTTTATTAAGGTACAGTTGTGACGAATAAGAATTCTTGATGACTATAAAAATTACGCTCTCAAGCCAAAGCTCAGAAAGCTTTCTGCACCACTTCGAAAAGGTTTTTTTAATGTATTTTAAGAGTTATGCAGACGTTTTAAAAAATTTGATTAGGATCCTTGCTCGTCTTTGTTGCAGTTCATCAAGCTGTCAATTTGCTCTCTGGTGAGTTTTTTATTGGTGCTGCGTGAAATATAGATAATAGCAGCCGTTAGTATTTCAACTTGTTATCGTTTATTCCTGTGTGTTGATTTTTATGTCCCCAACGACCCACAGCACTTGTTTCCGCATTTTAACAGATAGTTATCAATAATTCAAAAGAAGTTACAGAATTTTTAACCTACCACCTTCGGCTCAACATAGCCCAAGTTTTCCTGTGGAAGGTAAGGAAAACTTTTATTTCCGTTTGTTTTCAGCAAATTAGTCTAGTTTCCATAATTTCCTGAGCAATCAACCTTTTTGTATCGACATTGCACAAAATCACAAAACTCTTATTCTTGCACCACTTGTATACTGCATTGGGAAGAACATAAATATTTTCAAGTACATAATGTATCAACGTCGAATGAAGTCCAACAATTCAGCCCAATTAACAATGACAGAAAATCCTACATAGCGTAATGAACATACTACATCCTAGCAACTTTTCATGGCTTTTCGATATCATTTCACAGATTTCATTATAATTCTGAATTTTGAAATAACATTAATCGTATTAGGCTTATCACTAATAGCAACATGCGAATTACAGGAAGATTTTAATTCCTGTAAGCACTTAATATTATTTGCATACCTACAATCTATAATTATTGCAACCCAAACCTTTTAAGAATTTAGTTATAATTTATTATGAAGTGTTGGTTAATGCATCTGCTCATCCACAGATGAATTTCTATAAAATAGCAAGTTCCCTTTAAGCATAAATTAAAATTGCAGAACTGGTTTTAAAATAAAATTAAAAATAACCCACACAGGTACTTGCAGAGTAAATGCAACACGTCACTTTCCCGTTACCTAATTACTGCCAAGTTTGAAAATATGCTTAATTGTTAACGAATTTGTTTACTTTCTCCACAACCGTCAATGGAAGTAACTGAAAATTTGCGAAAATGATATAGACTATTTACAAGGATTTTGTTGATAATTTTGTTTGTACAGTCCAGATTAACTCTCCCGGCGTATAAAGTAAATATACAAAACCGGATACCGATGCACCTCGTTTGGCAACATAATTCAAAAGATATTACTGAAAATCAATATAACCGTAAAAGTTCAAAACTAGAGTTTTTAACTGCATTATGTATTTGTGATACAATGAAGTACTTTTGGTAAAACAACAGACAACTTTACTTTCATTAAATTTGGTGATCCAGTGCACTGCCCAAACAAATTTAAAAACTCGTTGGACTACCTCCTCAGTAGATTTCTTAACCAATTAGCAGTGAAGTTCATTAATTAAGTTACATACCACTACAAAAAACTAACGTGTTTATTTTTAATTACCAAGAAATCGTTAATTGTATTTCTAATGAGAATAATTGAATACCACTGAAAACATTGTTGGAAACCAAATAGCATCGAAGAAAAACCATTTTATTAAATTGTTAAAGTAAATTGTTGGCACGAGCACGAAATTGTAATTGCTACTAGTACATATCAATGGGCATTTACAATAAATTCTGATTGTAACTGGGTAGATAATGAATTTACAATACAAACTCGTTTTCATCCACTCAATTAACGTAAAATCTTATGCCGATATCTTGCATTGAGCAAACTACAATTCAATTAAAAGCGCTTTTGAATTATAAACAGGTACACTTGAGCTTTGAATTATCCGTACCTGTAATTGATTCTGCGATGATCTAAATAAAGAGAAGTTTTAATTTTCCGGTAAATTGCAACTCGTCTTAATAGTAACCATGAAATTCAATTATTTCGCTTATTTTAATTGTTTTGCAAAGGTGTATATTTGCTATGGACGTGCACCTGAGCATTTCGATAGTTACACATGTTAGTATGAAAGTAGCCACGTTCATAATTTGCTATTAATTAAACTACTCAATAATATTTCCAACAATTAACTTTTAATTTACGAGCATATTTTTGCTTGTTTGCCAATAACACACAAATTTAAAAATAAACTTCAGTATTAACTTAACAAAATAAAGTCATTATACGACTTTCAAAACCTGGAAATATGCAAAATTGCCATAAAACTGTCGCGCCAAAAGGAGCACGAACACTTAACGATCCATGATCAACAATATTCAGCCTTCAAAGAGCGTTTTCGTGACTTGGCCAAAGGTGTAAATAAAGAAAACTTATCAGCAAAACTTAACCTGGTCAATGCTTATTTGTCACTTGGATATAGCGACAAAGAAAACCTGTGGCACTCCCAAATATGCTACATTGTGGTTATAACCACCTTAACGATACCTTTAAATCGCTGGTAGAAATGCTATGAATTTAGCACAATATAAATAGTCCTTGTACGATCACATAAATAACTCAATAAATGTCGGGAACGGCCAGTACTTGAATGGATGACCGTTTGAGTGTACTACATGTAGTTGTCAAAATATCCAAGTAAAAAACAGCTTGGCACCCTAGTAGAATGAATGATCCAAAAGGCAAAATCATTGACATATGGAGATAAGAGGACCAAGTCCTAAATTACGTGGTGTAATTTTTTCAATTAATTGATTATATCTTCATCTTTGACTATGATGTGAAATATAAAATAATCTGGCGAAACACCAGAGGTCACAGATTAGTCCTGGAATACATGTAAAAGTCGTACCGTTCTACCATAAATTATTGTGAATGTAACAACATTAAGCTCTGCTAATCTTAACAGCAACATATTGGAACAAATAGAATTACTCACCAAACAATGCTTGTGTATTGATAAACATTAATTAGATATTAAGAATTAAAAGAATACTACTGGAAGACGTTGAGTATTTCCTAATGATATGTAGCAACACAACTCAATCAAAGATGATTAGGATTTTCAAAAGAAAAAACCATTGCAATTATGTAGGTGGTATTTCCTATTCTTCTTCTTCACGTACTTTCTCCTACCGGAGGTTGGTGATCACCACAGCTATTTGTCTTTTCGATACGGCATCGCTAAACAACGATCTTGTACCTTTTCCATACCACTGTGCTTAGGGTTTCAAAGACACAAAGTTCTACGACGACCAAGTCCTCTTCTTCCATTGATCTTGCCTTGAATTATCCATTAAAGCAACCCATACTTTTCACCTCACATCACATGCCCAAGATATTCCAGTTTTCGTCTTTTGATTGAATGTATTATTCCAAATGTCATCCTTATTCGTTGAAACACCCCATTATTAGTGATGCGATCCAACCACGAGATGTGCAGCATTCTCGGATACATCCCCATTTCAAATGCATCAACTCACCTAAACGAATCTTCTGTATAACAAGGCAGGAAAGATGTAATATTTTAGAATTAGGTTTCATAGTTGTATATTAAAGTCGCAATCTGATAGTACATTTCGCATTCTTTCAGAAGCGTCTCTTGCTTTGTCTATACGGCACCTTACCTTTTGGTATTGTTCCCGGTGTTTATAAACCTTGCAACCCAGATATTTTTCCTCGTTTTCCAATGATATTCGTGTTTAGATGTTTCACGTCTTGGTAATGTTTATTTACATAACGTTCTTTCTTCTATTTTTCTTTAAAGTTTGTGCCCACCTATTTAAATAAGTCGAGAGGCGACTGCAGATGAAGTTCTAAAGCAAATCATGACTGCTGCGACCGGGGATTTTTTTTGCTATGGAATACTCCTCAGTATAATACTATATGGCGGGTGAAAATACCTGCGAGTAAAAAATATCCCCAACAAAGAAATACTAATTCGACAGGGAAAATAGCCCACTCCAATGCTGACAAATTTGGTGATGAATTGTCAAACCCAAGAAAGGCTTTAGAATTGGTGAAAAAACGTAAAATCGCCTGTTAGGCAGACGATCAAATCGAATCTAGAAAGGCTATGGGTAAAACATGTTATAAATGTTATGATATAGTGATACATTCGTGACATTTTCGGAAGAGCTTCAATAAAATTCCCAGTCATAAATATTTGTCAATAATTCTGTATAAAGCAGTGGCGGCTTACCATAAAGGGCACAAGGTGAAATTTTATACCCTCCCATTGAAATAAGTCGAGAACCGCCACTGTAGATGAAATTTTAAAAAAACTCGTGGCTACAGAGATGGGAATACCCGCCAGTATTAATGCCAATTAATGGGCATTGGACAGGGAAATCCGCTTACCAGAATGCTGGTTAATTTGGTAATGAATTGTCAAAACCAAGCAATGCTTTAAAATTTGTCGAAGAGTTCCAAAAGTCACAAAGTCGTGAATGTCCAAAATAGTTATTTGCTAATTGAAACTACACAAAATTCTACTAAAAGCTTTTAAAAAATGTTCAAATTTATCTAGTTTTAGATATAAATTTAAAAAAATAACTAAATAACCAAAATGTAATAAAATGTCAACTGTAAGTGCTAAATAAGCAATTTTGTCAATTGAAGAAAAAAAACTAGGAATAATTAAATTTTCAACAAAATACGGAGCTACATACCATCCTCCTTGCAGTAGGGTCTTCAATTGTAAGTGCCAATTAAGAGAAATATTCTTTACTACGCGACCTCACAACTTCTTCGTAGTAGGCAATTAGCCCGCTGCCAATTAAATTTGCAAGCCTAATTTCTTCAATGTTAGCATTTATTCTCATAGTTATCGATTCAAGTTTCTTTGGAATTAAATTACTCTGGAAGTAAATAAGAAAATAAAATTGCAGTAAATTTATTTTTCCTTTTTCTCTAAATTTTGCGCCCTCTCATGAAAGAAAATCACGGACCATCACTGGTATATACAGTGGCCTCATCATGTTTGAAACAAATTCTATAAAATATTTTAGGGGGATTTTCTCAAAAAATCTTCGGAGACATCAACCTTATTTTTTTAGGGTCACTTTTTTGAGCTATGACATCATCGTAAATGTTTTTAAATTGCTACCCTTATTTTGCTTTCCAAATCTGGATAGAGCACAATCTTTTTAAGTATGAAAATGTAAAATAAGCCATAAACTTTGAAAAGAAAACTTTTCGGCATAATCAATCTTAAAGTTCCAAAATTGCATGATAACATTTATCGAGTTTACCAATTATCTATCAAAGCGCTGGAAAAATTATACAGTTATGACAGTATAATTAGAATTTTGAAATCTGTGGTCTGGTATTTTGTTAATTAATTAATTGTGGCCTAAATTGTATTTAAAAATCCTGTTTACTTTTTTTTAACTAATGTAAAATGGTTCGTCGCTTGCCTGAAAAGCAAATAATTGAAATTCAGATGATTATTGGTTACTGAGTCAGAACTAGAACTCAATGGCCACTTAGATCTCGGGATCTTACTCCGCTTGATTATATTTTATAAGGTCAACTAAAGAGCAAAGTCTATTTCAATAGGCCAATTACCATTGACGGACTAAAGGCAGGGACGTGCCCATGGGGGGGGGGGGCAGCTCCCCCCCCCAATAATTTAGAAAGTTGGCAAAATCACCCAAAAGTTGGTGAAGTTGGCAAACTCACCCAAAAGTTGGCAAAAGCCAATGTAAAAATTTTATCAACTCAAAAAAATTTCAAGTCAAAAAAATAATATGCCTATTTTCTCCAACTGTACTGTACATACCAACTGTACAAAATAACGTATTTAGTTATATTTTGTAACTATTTTAGTTATATTTTGTAACTAAAACGTTATTTTAGTTACACAATGTTACTAATTTTGAAATAATTAAATTTTTTTTTTATTTGAATACCTAATATTGTTTTACAATCTATCTAAAATATAAACAATGAGTAAAATATTTGACACCGAGAAGCAAAAATAATCAAAATAATCCAAAACACAGAAGGAGCTCGCCCAGTGGCACTCCTCCATTTCAGTCGATCTTATATGAATGCTACATTAATTTTTCAGTTCATTCGGGTCTGAATGTGGTGAGAAGCAACCGACTCCGAAGCGATGAGGCAGGTCCAGTGGATCGAAACGAATCAGCCTCTTGGATTTGTGGGTTGTCAGTAGTTCTACAGCAAGAGAGTTGGGGTGGTCTCTCACTCGATTTTGGTATCTTGTACTGAACGATTTGATAGTTTCCTCGAATAGCTATGTGAAGATCACGATGGATAACATGATTAGGCACATACCACGGAGCATCAGCAATAATTCTCAAAATCTTTGATTTGAACCTCTGGATTTTGGCGATGTTGGAGTTGCTTGCAGCTCCCCAGAGCTGAATGCCGTTTGTCCAAATTGGAACTATTATTGCTTTATATATGAGAACCTTGTTTTCCAGGGACAACTGAGAATGACCATTCAACAGCCAGTAATATTTTCTCAGAGTATGGCCTAGTTGTAGTCTTTTATTCCAAATGTGAGTACCCCACGTCAGTCGTCTGTCCAGTCGCATCCCAAGATACCTAACTTCCCTTCCCTGTGGGAGTATCATTCCAATAATTAAATAATGCGTAAAAGTTTTTCTTAGTTGTTGAAACCAACATTCAATGTAAAAAAATGTAATAATAAATTTTAATTTAAGTACAGTAGACCTCCAATTATCCGAATCAATTGGGACCGGACCCCATTCGGATAATCAAAAATTCGGATAATTGGATTTTTTTCCGAAAAAAGGGTACCGTGTGGATTTTTAATTAATTAAATGAAGAGGCAACACTTTTACATGTTATATAGCGTACTTACAAGTGCTGTACATTAGTATGTAATTATTGTAAATGAAAGTCATTGCTTGCTGAACATTTCAGTCCGTTTTCGGGCAGTCAAGTCGTGTATCCGCTTGACAGTGAGAAGTTGCATGTGGTCACACTCGGGCTGACGCAAAATCATTATTTTGCGAATCGCAGTACGTTCTCGTCTTAATTTTTTTTTCTGAAAGCGATTCGGATAGTCGGAGTTCGGATAATTGGACTTCTACTGTATTCATAATTATTTTATTTAGGGCTGCGATTATAAAGGACAAATATTTGTCCTAAAAGTTGTAAGATTCCTCAAAAATTGCTTTAGTACAACACGGTTTTGCTATAAATATAAATTTTTAAACAACAAAACAAGTGTTTGCAGGGCCGGGCCTGAAAATATTAAATATTTTTTAAAATAAAATGTTTTTATTTTTTTTTAAGTAAGAATTTTTAATAGGGATTAATAGGGAAAATTATATTTTTATTATTTATAAAATGATCTATTTTTTATGTCCCAATTTATACCCAATGAATTACTTACAAAAAGTTGCCAATTTTTAATTGATTCAGTTGGCAAATTGAGGTTTGCTCCCCCCTGAAAAAAGTTGGTTGAGCACGTCCCTGACTAAAGGATAGAGTTCGCAATGAAATTCGGGTAATTCAACCAGATACGATTGAAAATCGTTTTTTACATTTTCATACTCGGAAGATTGTGCTCTTCCAAAATTTCCTAACGAAAAATAAGGGTTGTCATTTAAAAAAAATTTACGATGACGTCACAGCTCAAAATCAAAACACGATAAAAATATGTAGATAGAAGAAAAGTGGAGACGTGTCAAAAGATTTTCTGGGAAAATCTCTGTTGTTCCAAACTTCACGAGGTCACTGTATAAAAGATACTGCCAACTTTTATCAACAGGATGAGCGTTTACCACAGATCATAGAAGGGGGTCCACTGGGAAGGAAAAAGAAAAAATCTGAAATGTAATTAATTCTGTAAAATTCTAAAATTTATTGCATGTGAGCTAATTGATTTGTGACGTGTGACAAAAAGCGATAAGGTACATTTGCCACGATAACGATATCGTTGAAGTCGACATTAGAACCCTAAATACGCACAACAGTTGGAAAATGTCCCAGTGATAAATATACATTTGTAATAGATTTATGCCTATACGATATTATCGCAGTGCCAAAGATTTAATTGTTAACTGTAATTTTAGTACCATCGAGTAGACAATCAAAACAACAAATAAATTTTTGTACAAAAAATTTAATACTGGAAAATGATACATAAAATAGAAAGGAAAGGTTTTCCTTTGCATTGTTTACACTTAACCTAGAAATATTATTGAAAATTTAAAATATGTAGTTTATCATTCACAAAGAGTGGGTAATAATTAAATTAATTACCAACTGCTCATGCTACTTGAACATCCTACAAATCATTTGTACTTTTAACGCAATAAAAATTCATACAATAATACTGAAATGTTTGCGTGCAAGAAATATAAACGTACATTTTATAAAATCTTTAATTAAGAACAAATTAACATAAACTATAAACTTAAGAAAAAAATATGTAGAAAATCTCTGCTTAACTCAAAATTCTGAATTGTTCAGGTGTGGTATAAGAAGCGGCTTGCTTAGCTGAAAAAAAATTTGATTATATTATAAATCAACTTGGAAAAGCGTAATGTAAGTCGAAAGCAAATAATGTTAGTCACCTGTTTTGGTTTCGAAGAGGTCAAGATTAAAAGCAAAAAGCGATAGAAACGACCTTTGTACAACAAAAACAAAAATGGATGGAAAAATTGGTCGTAGGAGATGTCCATAAATTGTCAACCAAGAAAGTTTTTCTTGTATTGCACAATTTTTTTTTAATTCTACAATTAAATTGAAAATCGGGATAAACGAATTTTGTGCTGAGCCCCCTTTGTTTTATTTGTATTGCGTTTTGTATATTTATTTTTTATTATAGACATTCCTTAAACGATCCATTGACGTTTAAATGTTATTCTATTTTTATCTCTGTTCACCCTAGTTTGGGGTAGTAAAATCATTGACCAGAAAGTTGAAGTGGTCATTATTATTGTTCTAATAACTTAATAATTATTTGAACTATTTCGTTTTAAATGGGAATTAAAATTGTTACAAAATCACTAAATTTATTAGTATTTGCTTTACATTTTACGTTTGTTGATAATAAATCATACACTTTACATTGAATTTAAATAAATTAAAAGTGGCAGATTTTGTTAGAAAAATAAACCGTGTTTATAAAAACTACCAAATTAAATTATTGCTGACGTTTTACTTGAATAAAATCAATCATTTGCGCATTTATTATATTTAGTTTATTGCGATTTAATTTTATTTTCCTAAATAAAATATTGCAAAATATTGTTTAAATATTCATGGTACAATGTTGGTCAGCTAAGGCAGTGCAATGTAAATATTAATTGTTATTTATAAATTCTTTTTATTATTTAAATTTTGATTTAAAATTTTAATTTAAATAAAAATTCTTTGTATTTTGTATGTTAATTTAATTAGTCACCCCTTGACTTAATTTCAGATCAATGCATGTATTAACATACCTCTTTTCGTAATTTTTTTTATTGACATCTAATAATATTTACGATCTGTTAGAAAATAACCTTTAATAAATTAACTAACAATACATCGTCAATTGGGAGATCAAGTCCAACGACTGCACTTCCTCGAGCATTACATACTACTTACAGTATTGATCAGCTCACATTTCCATGAGAGTGATTATTTCGGAAAGAAACATAAAGGTGATGAAGGATTGAACTAATATGGATAAGATGGACAACTTCTGGCTAACCTATTTGGATGGACATTTTATTTATTGTTTCCACCAAATGTCATTTGGTATGGACCATGGAGCGTTAACAATGCTGCGGGGTACTTTTGATTGATATCTTGTTAATGTATGTTACATTGAGATGCGGTTTGCAATAAGTTTCCCATTACATCATGGTACTGTAATCGAGAAAGTAAAAATCAAATCTTAACCTGCTGGTCGTTAAAAGATTCATTTTTATTGAACCAGAACAGATTTTGAGATGCGGTTTGCGGTAAGCTCACAGATATTAATATGACAGTACATATAGCGATAAAATATATTCAAATATTTTCAAAATATAAATTAAGAATTATTATAATAAGAGTATATGAACCAATGTATAAGAAAAGTATACCTGCATTGTTTCTTTAAACCATTAAAGGTATCAGTTAAACGATTTTTTTAAGATTAACCCTACAGTGCATACGTAGGGCCTAGCAGGCCCGAGTGAACATTTAAATGAATATAAAAAAAGAACCGTTGAAATAAATTTCACCACATCATTAGTAGCTGTCTAAAATATGAAAATACATCGATATGTGTTTAAAAATCTTGAAAAAGTTGAATGGATTGCCAATGAAAGGGCTTTGGGCCTAGTAGGCCCGACGTATGCACTAGCGTTACTATTTTATATTAATCGGATTTCTATCGAATTATAAGCTTTGTAAAACAAAATTTTAGCTGGTAATAACAATTAATGGTAATCATTACTCGCAAAATAATTTTATACCTAATAAAACTGCTATAATTTCCATGTAATTCAATCATATTATCAAAAGTATCTTTACAATTCTTGTGTGTCATCGTAATACAATAATATACAATTACGGGCGGAGGTAAATGTGCCACCAAATGTACCTGACCAGAAAAGGGTACCGGTAAATGTGCCACCGACCAAAAGGGTTCTTTAAATAAACACAGGTATTTGTGCCACTAACAGTGAAAAAATTTAATTTTTTTTGCCTTCGAATTTTGGGGTGTGCATTCGATAAGGAGGGTAATCCATCGTCAAATCCTACCCTTACGGGGCGCCGCTGCGCTCCGCTCCGCGTTGCACCCCTCCAGGGCGGTTTTGACTCTGGTTACTAGGCTAAACATACGAGAAGACGCCACACATTAAGAAAACCGGGATAAATGAAACCGGGATGTGAGAGACCCTCGAAATAGCATTAAAAAGTATAGTTGCGGTATGGGGCAGTAAACTATTACGTTTCACCCCCAAAAAATCGTGTAAAATCAAAAAATAATCGATGTTACATGTTTTCTCCGGTGGCACAAATACCTGTGTACTTTTAATATCCTAAATTCGTAGCAGGTAGAATAACATTACTGGTGGCACATTTACCACCGCCTACAACTACAATGTGACTTTGAATATTTCGCAATAATTTATTTGATTTAACTCAACAATTTTGATTTTTTTTTTAATTTTCTAATTTTATGAAGTTTAATAAATTATATAGATTTCAAAAATTATCTTAGTTTCCTGAAATATCCAAACATTCATCGATTTAAAGCTATGGGCCTGACAGGCCCTACGTATGCACTGGTGTGATTTATATTGACGTATGCACTGTAGGGTTAATACTTAATCGCTACATGCAACTTTAATAATTTCTGAACTATAGACATGTTGTATGTAGGTATCTAAAATGTCTTTAATTAAATGAATAATGTGTAATAAATTTTTCAAACCAACGACCATTGGCTTGACTTGCGGGCGTTACAACAAAAGAAACTTTACAAACTCGGAATGAATATTGACAATGATAGATTGCATTACTAAATTTATTAATTTCAAGACTTTATCGTTTCGAAATTAACAATTCATGGCATTTTTAATTATGCAATTTAACTTTTATGGAGATTTAATTTTTGTATAATAACTATCAAAATAGTCAATTTTCGTAATTGATTATTATTAATTATTGTTTTTCTAGATTCCCGATAATTTTTTATTACTCTATATTCTACAATGTCTCATTATTTTCAATAAATTAGAACCTTTGTTAACCATTCGTCCATGCATGACACTACGCTAAAACATCAGCAGCGGTGTCGTATCCGATAAACCCCAATATGTTAAACAGGAACATTGTATTTAAATCGATAATTAACTTACTTTTGTGACATTTTCGTCTCCTATTTCGGGTTTTTGTGGTACAAAAATACAACTTTAGTTGTTTGGAGCTTACCATTAAATTTTGACTTCAACTGGAGTCGAACCCACCGTAACGTGACGTAACCCGTACCGATTGGCTCAACATAAAAAACAAACCCCGTTTAACCAATCAAAATCGTAAAAAATGCACTTAGGGACTATTATATACGAGGGAAGTTTTTTATGTGATTTATACTTTAGCTATAAAAACAATTTTCTTGTCTAGTTTCTGTGATATTTTATATTGTCATCTCCAAGTTTAGTTCCAATCGCTGAACATTTGTCATTTTTATATCAGTTTAACTCTAAAGTAACCCGAAGTTAGCCCGTCCTATTTCCAAATCAAATGTTGGTGCCAGCAGTTAAAATGGGACAGGTAATCCATTCATGACTGACGAAATCATCAACGAAGTTGAGATTTGGAGTGTTGATTGACCGTCGAGTAAAAGTTTCCGTTATGGCTAAAGAAATAGGAATATCTAAAATGAGAGTTTTTAAAATTCTACATGAAGATTTGGGAACGAGAAAAGTGTCGGCACGATGGATTCCCAGCTGCTCAGTCCCGATCAAAAACTGTCCACGACAAATTTGACTGCTATCCCAAGATGACACTCGCCAACCCGTCTGGCCAGCGTGGCGAGTTAAGGCTAACAACCCCCCATATGCAAATATGGGGGAGGCTTACATCCGACGACGGATGGCATAGCTGTTGATGATGATCCCAAGATGAAGATTTCTTCTGTATAATTATTGTAACTGGGAATGAAAACTTGGATTCTCCTATAAAACAAGAGTCCATGCAATGGGTTTATAAGGGCTCTCCATCACCCAAGAAGGCGAAGGCGCAATGTTCTGTGCGAAAAATTTCTGAAATGCAGAAGGGATTCTCGTAATTGAGTATAGGCCAAAACGAACTACAATAACAGGGAATATCCACAAAGCCACAATTAAGAACTTAAAACCCCGCAATTATGCTCAGAAAACTCGGCTTCTGCACGATAACTGCGGGGTGCATAAAGCACAAATTGTTCAAGCAGTAGTCAATTTATATGGCTTTGAGGAATGACAACAACCTTACAGTTCCGAGCTCTTACCAAAAGAATTATTTTCCAATGCATAGCGTTACTAGAAACACGTTGGAATAAGTGTGTTATTGGTTCTAAAAACTAAAATTTTGTATGTTCTCTAACTCCTTATTTTCATAGCTAGGTAAATAACATAAGAAACTTTCCTCGTACTTATCGCTACGATTGATGATTTAAAAGAATTTATATCTAGTGGTTTATACAAAAACTGGTTGTGGTAAATTTGCATGCTTCTGATGAATGTATTGTCAAGAGTTATAAAATTGAGATTCCATTGTTTACTTAAATTTAAGCATCTTTTTTAAATTACGTTTTATTAAAAACAGCCTCGTTGAAAGGTTAAAAATCAATTAAGGTGATTAAGCATGAAAACATAGTAGGTTTTCGTTTTCGCTTGAATTGATTCATTTGAATAAGTTGAGAATGTAACCGAGTCGGCTTAACATAAATATTATGTATATAAATGTATGTGTGGTACTTAAATAAAAAATACTGCTATGCTATATTCAATTTATTTCTGTAAAAGGTTTAAAAATAAAATATGTTGCAATTATTTGAAATCGTGAAGTAGGATCGAAACTCTTGCGCTATATTAAAAATAAACTGAAGAAATAGTTAGAAATGGTAGTACATTACGTTACAAGGCAGTGAAATGATTCACTCGATGAGCGGCTCGTCGAATAACTCACACAAGAGATTCCATTCCACTTGAAGTTGTTCTTTTGCACGTTCGAAATTGAAATTGCTTGTCCCGAAAAATCAAAAAACAGTGCAAACTCCATAAACCTACGATCATTCAAACTCTCGAGAAAATGACCAAATCTATAAATTCAATTTTTAGTTTTTAAGAATACATTTATTTTTAACCTGTAATGCGCAGTAATTAAATTATTTACGTAGACCTGATATCTAGACATACGATAAACTCGGAAATCGATGATTGAAGTATCGTTTTCACTGCCGGAAGTGCAAAAAATACTTCAATACTGTATATTTATTATTAATGATATTAAATCTCACTTAAAAACTATTCTTCAATATGTAATTGTCGACTCAACACATTCTCAATGTTATTCCAGATTTTGAGAATCAAAGATAAAATTTCGAATCACCTACGTTGGCAGCGGTTAAAAAGTGCAAGAATTGATCTTTTCCTGCTTGGATATTTGGTATATTATACGAATTGAGGTGTTCACTATTACCGAATTATTTGTGGTGTGGTCAAACTAAGAGAGCAAAGAAACAACCACCCGACATATTAAAAAATCTCAGTTATTAGTCGAAATAATCAAAACAGGATAGGACAAATAGAATAGATAATTGTGGATAGCTCTCCAAAATCAAATAACGACATCCAAAACATCTCGGGCAAAAGTTTCCCTAGTTCAGAAAATTTAAAATTCGTTCATTGACAATTAGGCCAATCATATCAGGATAATTTAAGGGTTTAACCCTTCAATTAGACTTTGGCTTAATTTTCTGTAAGAGGGTTCATTTTGATTCTCAAATATGTCGAAAACTAAGCAAAATAGAGCAATAAACTACAATTTCCCTTTTTGTAGAGCGTAAAATGATCTACAAAAAATATTGTCATCAAGTTAGTAATTTAGCTAACACATACCCTAAAACTTCAATTCCAAAAATCCTCCATTTCGTCATTTTTTTTATGTTGTGCCGGTAATTTTTTCCTACCATCGAGAATGGAATTAAAAATTCACATATCATGTGAGAATTTCAGAAATTATTTCTCATGATGTGACCGATTTTTAGACCCTACTAGTTTATTTTGTAGCTATGTAGCCAAAAACATCTAACTTTTTGGAGTAGTCTTATGTTTTTACCGTCCTAAGGTTTTAAATTAATTTTACCGAATTCTTATTATGTGCCACTTATTGGAGACAAAATTTAATCAAAGACCTTTTCGTTTTTTACATACCATGAACATAGAATTTTTTATTGGCACTCAAAACCAAGCTTTATCCAACCTATACGGAATATTAGATAATTTTGCATGTCAATAAAAATTCTACGTTCGTTATACGAAAAAAAACACATGCGTCTTTTGTTACTTAAAATTTTATCCCCAAAAAGATCCACATAATAGGTAAAGCTTCCTGTTAAATTAATTCTAAGACCTATAAACGGTAAACATCTAAAACTGTTCCAAAAAGTCAAAAAATTGGTAGTAGGTTGTAATTTTGAATGTTTAATTCCATTTTAAATGGCAGAAACAAATTACCGGCACAATATAAAAACCGAAGAAGTCAAGGATTCGAAACCAGAGTTTCACGGTGCGTGTCACCTAAACGACTGACTTACGATAAATAAAGCTGTGATTTTATTCGGAATGTAATTACTTTGTTTCTCTGCTAAGTTTTCATGTTATATTCTCCAAGGTGGCCCAATCCTTCCAGCGTGTCGTTGTTGACCGGAGAGGGCCGCAGCAATTCGATCCCAGAATTTAGCACTGCAACTCAACCAGGGATTGCAACAAACCACCGTTGGTTCCGGAATACCAGTTTAAAATAAAAGATTTTCCAATATAAACTAAACAAATTACAGTATGCGGGCAGTATACATATGTAAACGTGCTTCTTTCACATAATTGCAACATTTCAGACGTGTGGGTATAATTAGCAGGCATTGTTAATATATCATTAGCACAAAAAGCAGTTCTTGTCTGCGACCTTTCTTCCACCAGCGTGGAAAAATTAATAATATTGTAAATTACTATAGAAATTAGTGGAAAACTTTTTTCAAACTGCCCACAGCTGCCAAAATAATGAAATGTTATAAAATTTAACTGTCATATTAAAAACTGCATTAAAATATGCAGATTTAGTTTAGCCATTTGACCTTTTATAAAACAAGGCCAACTAATGTATTCGTTCGATTCATAATTTTGAACTTCAAATACTAGTTTATCGATTAATATATTTTTATTTAATTAAAAGCTTTATTTTCGTAAAATAAAATTTATCCCGACATAACATTCATCATAAAAAGCACGAACGGCCAGGGCCGTCTTCAGAAACGGCGTTTAAATTACCGGATGGCATGTTTCGATTTTATCTGTAATATTCATCTCCTCAGATCCGAACTGATAAATGAAAATAATATGAGATAATCGGAATATACAACCGAAGAACAACCAAGGTTGATATACAACCTCAACTGCCATGCCCCCCCCCTCCACGATAATGCATGAGGAAAAGTTCGTAAGCGTGTTGTATAGTTTAGTATACATAGAAATTTATATTGCCATTCTTTCATAAGAAAAAGCCAACCTCAACAAAACCTCTCGTTTACATAAAAACAAAATATCACAAAATAAACAATCTCGTTTCTGTTGAAACTTACCTTTTATTTTTTAAAATGAAATTGCCACCAATAAGTTGAAATTTGTGTAATTCAAGCATTAAATTGCTAATTAATTCTGACATGATAAACATTTTACATTCCGTCAAACAAGTGTTCATTTTATCGATCTTGAATTAAAATTTGACATAAAAACAAAGAATGCAAGTGTTGATTATTTCTTGATTTTAGTATGTTTGTGAAACTTGGTTGTGATAAGTGTAAAATCTTCTTTGTAATTATTGATGATGATATTCTTCGTTCTTCTAATTAGACGACTTAATTTAATATTTGGTAAATTTTGTTGATTAAAAACTTAAATTATTAATTCTGGGATGATTTAAATAAATTAAAACAAAACATTGCATTTAAATTGCAGGTTGACAGACTTGAAATTCGAATCGTTGAGGTATCTTCGTTCTTGAGCCTTGTTATCTGATGAAAAATAACATGCATGAATTACAAATCTAAATTTTTGTTAAGCTTTGATTAAAAAAAATTACTAAAATAATTGAAAGAAAGTTAAACATGAAAAAAAATGAATTTAAATTTTTAATCATCCATACTGACGTGTCGAATTACGAAGTTCAACGCCATCGTACATGTTGAGATTGTGCATCCTCGAATATTCGTTTACGACCCGTTTTCCTATTTATTCAATGAAAAAATTAAAGTATTTTGTTGGGGCAAATTTACATAACAAATCAGCAAAATGCAAATTAACGTCAAAATTCAAATCTTGAATTAGCCCATCCAGAATCAGTCCAGACCACCGAGCAATATCCGGTATCCTGGGGGCTAATCCAAGTCCATTTTTATACTACATTGCATTTTGCTTTACATAATTTTCGCACAGAGTTAAAAATTATTATATTAATTTTGTAGAAACTTACCTTCGTCTATGCGTTTGGAAGCTTCCTCCAGATCCGCATGGGCATCCTTCAAAATTGTGTAGACTAACGGCATCATCTCCCAGGGGTATTTAAACCTTTCTAATAATTTTTGGCAGTCTTCTAATAAATCTGTACTTTGTCCTGAAACAAAAAGAAAAATTTTTGTAAAATAAAGAAGCGAAATTACACAATTAAAATTAAGTTTTCAATTTACATACAATTCCTAAAATTACACATACAGCGGTGTAGCAAATTAGTGTTTACCTTCTAATACCTAACATAGTAAAATAATCCAATAGAATTTAACGAATAGTTGAAGCTCCTCCTTGGCCATTAAACTTGGAATATGCATCCATTAAAATAATAATCTTATATACAAACTAGTTTACTTACACTTATCAAATTTTTATGTGCTCTAACAAAAAAATTGTGAAGTTACACTATTAAATTTATATTAAAGTCGATTTAATGAGTCTTTTAATTACTCTGGACTGGTATGAGGAAAATTATCGACAGGAATAACTTTAAACCTTTCCAATTAATTTCTTGCAGGAAATCATAACTTGCGATTTAAAAAATCGGTGATTCCCACAAATCTTTAAGGGCGCCACCTACAACTGAAAATTTATACTAGCTAACCAGAACCTTTTTTAATCACCTAAAACGTACCCTTTAGAAAAAACGTTTACCGTGTTTAAATTTTGTCCCCGTTTCAACAATGTTAATTTATTTTAAATTTTTATTAACAATAAAGTTGGTAAGTAATTACATTTTGTTATAGTATAAACTTTGTGTATGTAAGTTAACGACTGTATTAAAATTCTCCAATCGTAACAGCCCATCATATAGAGCAGTAAAACCACGGTAGACTATTTTCAATTATATGTATAGGTTTAAAGTAAGTTTAAGTTAAGCCAGCTCTGAAAGATTATAGTAGTTGTGACTATAAGGTTATGTTATGTAAACTGTTTAGTTGTAAATATATATTTTACGAAATACATATTACGCTTTAGTGTCGTTTTGCACTTAAACTTTTTTATGGTGTGCAAAAATTTTCAAGATTACGAGAAAATAAAACGTTCATGTATTATTAATTTTCGTCGCTACTAACTTTAGGGGATGAAGTAATTTTCGATTACCCCGTTTTCATACTTTTGGCGATTATCATAATTGCATAACAGCTTTACACAGTGATTAGGAAGTATAGGTCACATTGCTGATTTGTAAATAAATGGCGATTTCGTTAAGAGAATAATAATCAGAATCCACTTAAATCTTGAAGTCGTTAATGCAACTGCACACTAGAAAACAAACAGGAACATAGGAAGCTTCCGTTGTGAGCTTGATGTTGTCGTAACTCATATGATTTGAATTTTGAAAGGAATTTTCAATTTGATTTTATCGGAAAACCTATAAACTTGACACATTTTGAGATCTAACGACCTAGGATAAAGCAAGAGTATAAAATAATATAACACAACAGATTATGGTAAACAATTTAATTATCCCGATGATAGTCGTAAATTTTGTGCACGTGAACGTTTTATAATAAATAATTAAACAAGTTTAAGTTGGCCAAAATCGGGCAAAACAGTTTAGTAGTCGATAACTGCAGATGGTATACCTATTGTAGTATATGCCCGGAAGAAAAAAGATAATAAATGGCATTTTAAAAACTG
The DNA here is from genome assembly GCA_932274525.1 of Podabrus alpinus. Classification (NCBI taxonomy): domain Eukaryota; kingdom Metazoa; phylum Arthropoda; class Insecta; order Coleoptera; family Cantharidae; genus Podabrus; species Podabrus alpinus. The sequence goes on from OW026451.1 coordinate 160,838,751, forward strand.
CCGGAAGAATTGTGGACCAACGGTTTGTAACAATGTACCATTTCGGTCAATAAATATTTCAGTAAATATTAAATCTGATAATTATTCCTCTTCGTATTCAAAATGCCCCCACTTAAACTAAATTATTATGATTACATACTACATTGCGGTATGCAGTTTTACCACCCCATTGGTTTTATTCCATTTAAGAAAACAAGTTTACATCATTAATTGTTTGATTATGCGTTTCATATTCTTATGGTAATTTTTTTTCTCGAAATTGGGGGTTTCGGAATTAGAATGGTGTGCGAAAATATCGGTTGGTGCAGATATAATTACTGTTGTTGATGCAGCAGTAAGTTCTATTTTTGCACATCAGCGTACAAGTGGTACAAGTTAAAAAATAACAGTAGGCATTAAAAATTGCAAGTCTGAAAATATTTTAAGATAACTTATAACGTTGTTTTGACTGAGAGTTTGATAACCCAACGAATTGCATTGCTGATACGATATAATTAAAATTGTATTGCAAGTCAGGAATGCTTTCTATTATCAATGTTTGACACAGCAGGAAGGCGGCGTGAAAGTCAGAATGTTTATAATCCGCATATTATAGATTATACCGAGATTATACAGTGTATAAACAGTTCTGTCATGCCATCAATAATAAGCAATAATAAGCAATGTGAAGTACTGAAAATTAACAAAAATTTTAATTCTGCATAAAATGAGAGGTATTGAGCTTGGTATGTTTTACCTGGCCTGAGATATGTATATAGACGGACGGATGAACACCAAAAACGTTCACTAACCCAATCTTGGCGTAGAACTAATTGAGTGATACCTTAAAATGTCCGCATTGAAGTACTGGATATAAATCCAAAGTTACGACATCGGCCGTTTGGACTGACAAAAGTTATAGGCCAAAAACAAAAACAAAAAAAATTTCAAATAAGTTTAAGCTACTTTTTATTGCGCTCGCGATTGAAAACCACCATAGTTACTGAGATGATTTTTACACTATTATTTAGTATAAAATGTCTACTTTCCAACCATATATAAAAATATATATTAATTCAATTCTAATCAACCCCAATTTAACATTATATAGGCAGCGGGTAATTCGCGTCAAATTTATTCGGTTAAAATGAAAAGTTTTTCTTTAATGATATTCTTTTGAGATCGAAATCTAAAAATTCCTACACGTGACAAACAGCGGAATTTTATAGGGAATATTTCATACGCTTACATTATATACTTATTTTGATAAATAAGGACAGGGAAGGTCAAAAACTAAATCACTACAACCTATTCTGCCTGCCTTCGTTTCACCATAGTAATTTAGGTAATAGTCCAGTCATTACGTCGCGACAAAGAGGTTTGCATGAACCTAACTCAAAAATGCGATTTGTTTTGCTTAAGGGGATCTTCTAGTGTATACACACTCGTTTTTCAAGGTGATTTTTGATAAATTTGAAAAAAAAACTAGTAACCCTACTGTGCTGATATTTTCAGGTTTTTACAAAGCATTACATTGAAAATTGTAGTAGATCCAGATTGACGTGCAGGCAATGTTTGGAAATGGGTGTCCAATTGGGCTCAATATTTTCGACCGTCCTAGTGATCCAAATTCAACGATTTTTCAACCGACTTCAAAAAAGGAGGAGGTTCTCAATTCGGCTGTATTTTTTTTTATGTTTGTTACCTCATAACTCCGTCATTTATTAACCGATTTTCAAAATTTTTTCACAATTCGAAAGGATATAGTTTCAGATTGGTCCCATATAAATTTCATCAAAATCGGCTGAGTACTTTGGTTTTTATTGATTGTAAGCCCGCATTTGCAAAAGCCTCTTTTCACGCTGTTCACTACTCTCTTCTGAAATAGTGTTGGATCTAGATTTTCTACTTTGAGATAGGCGTTTCGCCCTTTCTTCGCTTGTCTCATTTGAACGGCGCTGTCGCATATGGGCAGCGCGTTTAGTAGGTCTACCCATATTCGCTTTCGATAAATCAGTTAAGGAACGCAAGATTCACTAAAAAGCAAGAAATAAAAAAAAAATTTACAAAAAAAACCGACTTCAAAAAAATTGCACTAAAAAGTAAAAAATAATTAGAAGCTATTAGAAGAAGATTTAACAGAAATTAGAAGTATATTTTTACAGTGCTGAGCATAAAAATTAATGTATTACGTCAATAATATATACAATTATTGTTATTTTTGGAATCGATGCCAGCCAAGCTGTTAAGAAATTGGTACTCCGCTACTTCGTTAATACACGTTTGTTAATCTTGGGTGGCACCGACTCCAAAAATAACAATAATTGTATATTATTGACGTAATACATTAATTTTTATGCTCAGCACTGTAAAAATATACTTCTAATTTCTGTTAAATCTTCTTCTAATAACTTCTAATTATTTTTTACTTTTTAGTGCAATTTTTTTGTAGTGCTTTTTTTTGAAGTCGGTTTTTTTTAAATATTTACTCGTTATGCATATGTGGTTATCGTCGAGACCCAATAAACTAATTTTAAAGAAAAATTGACAAACTGGCAACGTTTGAAAATAGCACTCCCGACTTATACTTGCGGTTCGAAGAAACATTTTAAAATTCCCCAAGCAGTTAGGGAAATTGGTATTGTATTACTATAGGAAAACATTTGATGGAATTAGCTTTAATATTTTCAGTGGCGGCTGGTGAAGGGAAATTTAATTGAGAAAACGATCATCTAACTCATCTAAAAACGAGATGAGTCCTTTTCGAAATTCATCCAAGGACGCTGGTGATTTTACTATTGAAAAATACCCATTCTATTGAAAAAAAAAATTCAAAATTTTTATGAGCGAGAAGGACCCATATCTCGTTTCTTATAGTGAAGAAAACCCCGGCTTCCTGAACTTAATTTCGAAATTGTCGATATAATATTTTATATAATTTGGCACATTCACGTGATGGATGAGTCTTCTTTGAAATTAAGTTCAGGAAGGCGTATGTTTTTCTTCACTATAGAAACCAGATATAGGCCCTTCTCGCTCATAAAATATTGCTCTATATGTGTACATGGATAAAAAGCGGCTAAGTAAATTTTGATAAAAACTCGAGATGGGCCTTTTACGAAATTTAAGTACTATTTATGTTTAGCTATGGAAAATTCTTATGATTTTCAGATATCAAAAAATATATATCCGGAAATATTATTAAATTGTCTATCCAATATTACCAAAATTTTTGAAATCGGTTGCAGGGTTTTCGAGATACAATGTTTTTCAGTAAAAAAACAGAAATTTAACAGTATTTTGCAGATTTCTAAAATTCAAAAGATCGGATTTTTGTGGCCTTTTTTGGCAATACATTCTACCCTACACACGCATGGTTAAAATGTGGATGCTCAATACATTATTGCAACTTGGCCCCTATTACAGTTGCCTACAGAAAAAGCAAAGAGTCTTTCAGTGGCGGCCAGTAATTTTTTCAATTGAAAGTCATAAATTTAAAGAAAAACTAAAAATATAATTTTACTATACTTTTATTTACTTCCAGAGTAATTTAATTCCGGATAAGTTTCAATTGATAACCTGTAAGATAAACGCGAACATTTAAGAAATTATGGCTTGCATACGACCCCGTTCTATAAGGATCTACAAATGTTGCTGGAATCTGCAGCGGACCCCGGCCATTTTCTGCGTCTTATCGAAGCGATAATTTCTTATTTTACTTTAAAAATAATAACACTCTTCATTGCCAAATTAAATGCTCAAGTCAGCAAGATAAAGTAATAAAAAGAAACCGTCGGGGGGGTCGGGAGGAGATTTGCAAAACTCTAAACCGGGAATTCTATTGAAGTCTCCCGAAAATGTCCCGAAGGTATCCATTTCCCACCGTTCATAATCAAGAAAAGAGAAATAATATTATCAAACATATTTTAATGTTTTACTGCCCTCTCATCATAAACTGGAGAGTATTCCATACCCCCAAAAACTTCATTTACATTGGTGGCTGGCGACGTTTTGCAATACGGGAAAAAACAAATTAAAGGAAATCAAACACCATAAAAGATATTTTCTTATTAATCCTAAAATTATTAGATTTATAATTATTTTGGATACTTGTTGCTTACAGTGCCGTTTAGAACAAGCCGTCACTGGAGTTTTCAATGAAAACATAATAAGGAAAAGCGTAGTTGATCTTTTCTACTCTGTAATAGACAATTTTCAAAAAATTACCAAATTTAAATTCTATCAACTACTTCACTCCAGGGTCCCAAACTACAAACCTCGGAAGTTTGCTGTCCGGCCCGAAAAATTATTTTGGATAATTTTAAAAGAACTATAAATTTTCAGCATAAAAACAATGGTATATTATCTTTCCATATACGGCAATAAAAAAGGGCGTGAAGGGTTGGAATCAATTTTAGAAAACTTGAAAATAATTTTTAAAAATCATAGTACATCTAAATCATCAAATTAATTTTCCACCAAATGGGCAACTAAAGCACTACACACAACATAGTACCTGATTAGTTATGAAAATTTTAAGAGCACTGTTAATTAAAAAAAATTGAATAAATTAAGCAAATTCGTTCTTCCTTTGCGGTTACCATTTAAAAGTATAATGAGCGGTTTTACTTTGATACTCAAAGACGACTTTATAGTTTTTGGAAACCCCAATATAATGATTTAACGATTTTGTCGCTACACAGTCTTCAAGTTGTGTCATATTACGTCTATGTTAACAATACATGTAGTACTAAATTATTATTATACATCATATACTTTTAGCGGTGACTTTAACTTTGTTAATTGGTTTTTTAATGCTACTAACAACTTTATTATTTTTTGGTTACTTCTGATTTCGTTTTAACAGCACGATCGTTAGGTCCTACACTCAATAAGTTAGCATGGGTTTCGAATTCGTAATACTTATATATCCAGTGGCGGCGAACTGGTTGGGACCAAACCACAAAAATTTAACATTGCGAAACGTGACAATTTGCATTCTCCCCGCGAGATCCTGTTTGTCGCACTTTGTACTGTATCTCCTATAAAACACGCCAAAATAAAATAATCAATAGGAAACAATTTCTCTAAAATTATTTATTTAATATGTTTGTGAACGACTTGGCAAGTTTCTACTTTTAATAATAAATAAGCAGTGAACTCAGAAACTCGGTGAATTTTAAAATAAAAAGCTTAAAATATTAATAACATTGACCAAATTATTGATATCTAAATGGATTCTCACATAAAAATTACATTGATACGATACAATTTGACAAGTTGAAGTTCACAAATTAAGTATTTCAATGTAAAGATGTGCTGAAGCCCAACTGTTTTACAGTTTACCAATTTTTGACTTCGCCGAGACAACCACTGCTTTAAAACAAAAACTTTTAAAATTAAGTGTCAATCAATATCTTCGCTTTTCATTATTTAGGTATATTTTAATAATAATTATTTATATTCATTGTTTTCCACCATCTTAAATTTAAGTTCTGAACATTCCTAGAATGACCCAATTTTAATTGCCCACATTTAATTGTTAAAATTTTAGAACTTAAAATAAATTAAAAATTAATAACAAGTCAAGTGAACACAATAAAATTATTTTTATTAATTGCTCAATTTTAATTTAATAATCAATTTAATAAGTAATCCACGAGTTAATAATTTGTATAACATGTTAATCAATTGTTTACATTCAATTATTATTTTAATTATATTTACTTTTTCGAAAAACCAAGTAATAGAAATGTAACTTACACGCAAGTATAATTAAAAAAAATTTTAATATTGTTTTTGAAAAGTCCCAATGGGGGCGAAACAATATTGTCGTAGTAGCTTTATATTTAACAATTAATTGCATGTCAGTTATATTACTATAACTTGATTTTAAAAAAAATAAATATGATTAAAATATTTTCAAAATACCTAGTATATAAATTTTTAATTAAATCTTGAAGCTTTATTTCATAAAAAATCAATTGCTTTCATTTATTTCAAATATCTGATGGTAGCACTAGCTATAAAATTGCGGGAAGATTTTTTCTCGATTGTTCAACTTCACCAGAAAACCTTCTGAAAAACTTTTCTGACGTTCATCGAAATCCAGCCAGAAAGGTACAACAGCTGCCGAATGATTACTTTGAAGTGAGAGATAAGTGGAAGAACGATTGGTACAGTGCACCCCTTCCAGTTTAGGAGAATCTTCGGGGTTTGGGCTACATAAACAGATTTTTATCGAGGTAGCCCACTGGACTTTTACCTTGCAACACACACTCACACCAATTCATTATATTGATTGGTCTAGATATTAAACTGTAAGGCTTTTGTATATTTTTTACGATAAATAAAAATCTGCCAGGAGAATCCATCTCAAAATGAAGTGTATTACACTTCCCGTGGTTCGAAGCCCACGTTAAACAAGTAGGTCCTCGATGTATGCGAGAACACATTGAACGCATGTCACATGCATAGAAGAGATGGATCACGATGCTTCTGTTAAGAAGCAAAACGACTAGAGAGAGAAATAAAAACAATACTTTCCTTACCTAGGGGTTCGGAAAGTAATAAACTGTGATCCGTCACTGGAATTGAAGTTGTAATTTATTTATTTGTAGTTTGACCTACGCTTGATGATATTGCAACTTTGAAAATATTGCAGCGTGCAATTGTAAACATTCTTCTTTTGGCCTGTCATGTCATAATGACTATATATACCTACAAGAGTTCCAGTTTTGCACTTCTATTTAGAAGGAAGACTGTCAAAATCTTTTTAACGTCTAAATATAGAGAATTATTAAGAAGTAGTTTATTTAAGTAAATATTTTAATTTTTAATTTATACGCCATATTGGTTTAAAATCCCGATATTCCTGTTCAATGCATTCAAATTTTATGACCCAATCATGCAACCGTAAATTTTGAAAACAAAGCAATTAAACCATTTTAATTATGTTTGAACTCGCAGATGCTACACTATTACTATTGGACTATTACTTCAGACAACTGAATGGTTCTGAAGTAAAACCTTGCATCTGTATAATATGCAAATACTTTTTATGCAATTAAATTTTTATTAATACACAATTAATTTTTTATAACAACTCCAACTGCTAGATCTGTGTTGTTCTCTTTTCGTGTTAAATTGAAGTCAGTAATTTTCTTGAACAGTTCGGCTATTATAGGATAGGAAATTAATTTATAATTGTTGTTTTTCAAACAACATAGTTTCAATATCAAGAAGGATGCTGCCAGCTCTTCAGCTTCATTCGTGACCATAAAATCCGACATGGGCAGAACTTAACACAGGATGCCTTACGTTAATTGAAACTGTTCATTTTAATCCTGACTTCTGCGAATATAAAAATGTAGTAAATTAGAAAATTATAAATAGAATTCTTCACTATCTAAATTATATATTGGTATAACTAAAATATACTTTTGCCTATTGATTGTTTATTGGGAAGGCGAGCGCCAGCGCGTCCTCCAAGATAAGCCTTGCCTGATTAAAAAATATGTACGTAATACCAAAAGGAATATCGATCATGGTGGAAATATTTAATTTTCTATTAATGCAAAATAACTCTTGTAACAAATTTTTACATACAGCATTGGAAAAAAGTATGGAGCTACCCTAACTTTTTTCAATAATATCTCATCTACTCAATCAATTGGTTGATCTATTGAATTATCAATTGAACAAAATACAAAACTACCTTTTTACAATATTTGAATATAAATTTTGACCAGTTACAAATAAAATTGAAATTATTACAAAATTTTAATTTTACCGTTAATGTAACTGTAACTTTTGTACCTAAAAAGGGTGAAGGGTAAAATTTACAATTTTACTTGCAATTGGGCACGTTAAAGAAGTATTAACATGCGAAAAGTACGAGAATTGACAATACTTGAACGACATAGCATCGTCCAATTTAATTGTCAGTCAAAGAAACTGAAGTGTTTGCTAAAGGCAATGCAAATTACTTTAGAACGATATCGTGAGTATGGTTCTCTTGAAAATCGACGAAGAAGTAGACGAAATCGTGTTTCTAAAAGGCACGATCAATTTTTGGAAAGGTCATCTTTAAAAAATAGGATGAAAACTTCGAAAGATTTCTGTAGCGAATTATGGCAGGAGTTTGGAGTCGAAATTACTGATCTGGCTGTTAGAAATCGATTAATTTCTTCAGATTAAGCGGTCGTCAAGCTCGTCGAAAAGCCACTTCTCACTCCACCTCAAATAGAAAAACGGCTTAGTTTTGTAAAACTTTGTAGAGATTGGACGATTGATAATTGGGCCAAAGTCATTAGGTTTGATGAAAGCTATTATTAAGTCTTCTACTGAAATAATTTTTATTGTTTGGTGAAATTTTTACAACGTGAATTTTACAGCATTTCAGACAACCTGGTGCTCAATTCGTAAGAAGAAGGAAAGAAGGCATTCAGGCCAGAATGTATTATTCCTATCGTAAAATTTGGCGGAGGTAACATAATGGTGTGGACATCCATGTCAACGAGAAGCGCCTTCTTCTTCTTCTTCAGTCGTGTGACCCATCTTTCTATGCATGTGATGTGCTTTCGAATTATTTTCACATCCATAGATGACCTACTTGTTTAACGTGGGCTCCGAACCACGGGAAGTGAAATACACTTCATTTTGAGACGGGCGCTCTTGGCAGATTACCCCGGTGATTTGCCATTGCCTTCCGAGGAGAGACGGTCATAATAAAGTTCTAACCCTGCCCGGATTCGATTCGAGCGTTTCCCATCAGCAGTAGACGCACTTGAACTGTCAAAACTATGACCATCTCTAGACTCTTGAAGAAAACTTTGACGCTTCGATTGTTAAAATTTATCAAGAAGATCAACCGGAGTACATATTTCAACAGGATAATTCCCCATGCCATCGTTAAAAAGCAACAACGAAGTGGTTAAATGATAATAAAGTCCAGTTACTAAATTGGCCTCCACAGAGTCCAGATTTGTCTCCAATTAAATATTTTTGGACTATTTCAAAGAACATAGGGTCCCTTAGGAAAACATTGTCAAAAGAAGCACTGAAAAAAAATTATTTGTGAAAAGTGGAATAAAATTTCACAAGATGATTGCTATAATTTAATTGCTAGCAAGCAAAAAGAATTATGTGAAATAAAAAGAATATTGAAATTTTGTAATAAAAAACATTTTTAAAAATCAAACCCAATGTTTAATTTATTTAAAATACTTGGGACACTTCGTAAAAGTCCTACAATATAAATTTTTGTTAGTACTCGTAGCTCCATACGTTTTTCCAAGGCTGTAGTTCTATACATTTTTTTTTTAGAAAATTATGTTCACATGTTGGAAAACAAATATTTATCATTATTATTAGCAATAGATATTATCTATTCATATAAATATTAGCACCTCGACCTAACATTGAATTTCAATTAAATCCCTGTAGAATGAAAACACATTAAAATGAGAGAATGAAAAACCGTAAGGTATTTTTCATTTGCACTGATGATGGAAGCATAACCATTGTAATAAAACATTTATTAGGTTTAAATTCAAGTGGAAATTTTGCACGGTTTAAAAAATTCCCAATAGTAACTTTACAACGTCTTAAACTAAGATGTTCCGTACATTAAAAGGCAACAAACAAAACGTCCAAACAATCTCAAGAACAAAGAGTACGGGTAATAGTTGCTTCACATTTTATTTTCGACTTTTATGGCCCTAACGGAGGGAGCTAGGGAAGTAGGTTTTCTGTAGTTGAGCTATGAAAAGCATTAAAGCCGTAATTCATATTTTCGACTTGTAATTCACGATTCATATGCGACAACTTTTACGACATATTTTTTCTGAATGTTTTGCTCTCAACGTGACGTAACTTTACTAGGGGTGAATTGGTCGTAAAATTTTGTGTCTCAGGGCCCGATAGTTTAACCCCAAAATTTGCATAACACGCATAAAACATTTTGAAATTCTTTAGCCTGACAAAAATGTAAAATTAATTTCGTTGAAAGAAATAAATAATTTTATGAGTGCATCGTAGTGGTTAATGACTTAAATGGTTAAAAACAATTTGCAATTATAAAATATGTACCTACTAGTAAACTGCAATAAAATATCGTTGCCTGCCTATTCAAATTATAAAGATAAATAAAAGCAATTAGTATTTTTTATGTACTTAAGCATAATAGCATCTACTTAAATTTTCTTTTGTTACGCTTAACGTTAATTTAACGATTTCAATAGAATTATTAATAATAAATTGAGATTTATTTAGTACCTGAATGATTAAATCAATCAATATACTATAAAAGCAATATAATTCGATTGTACTAAAATTTTAATTTATTTTTATTAGGGTTTAAATTAATTTTCGAATTAATATTATAATATTATTAAATAACGGTGACACTTTATTAATTGTGTTTGTAGATGAAACAAATAATCTGTTAATTGTTTAATTCATAAAGAGTTCCATTGTAGTTCGTACCGTAATTATAACAATTATGTAATATAATAATAAAGAATAATTGATTTGTTACTTGTTCGATATAATTGCAATTATTTAATTGTTTTCAATATCAGATCGCTTTATGGACTACAATTTAATAACGAATCGCACGTAGTAATTATGGCGCCTACATTTTCTTTATTCGCATAATTGAAAACGCTATTTTCATGCCTTCAAAATTACGTACCGACACGACGCTTGCATCATTGTTTATCAGTCATTACTACTAACTAATCAACTACATACATTTGAATACAACTAAATAACACAATTACATCAAATATAGGTACTGAGTAATTTATTTGGTAGGCTGTGGGGTAAAATAATCCACCCTAAGGAAAAATTTGTCCTAAAAGCTAAAATAATTCACATTATCGTTTCCTGACATGCTCTTAGCTGTAGTTTTCTTTCAACCGGTTGTTTAACGACTCAATTTTTAAAAAATGTCTGTGTAAGCAGAAGATGCAAAGGAATCATTTCACCTCAAACATTTTTAATTTCTACGATTTTCTTTCTTATTTATGTACATCTGACAAAAGTCGCACATTGCGTCTTCTTCACAAACAACGGACTGGTCATGGATCTTTATGACAAAAATATATCACCGATCCGTGATCATTTCACCCAAATAATTTTGACAAATTTAGTCCAAACATTTTATTACTGATTTGAATCTATTTTTAAGTAAAAAATATTCACATTTGCAACCCAAATAAAGTACCAAGTACTTATGTACTTAGGATAAGACACTGGAATGATTTTACTCCTATCTCCCCTACTTTTCACAGCACAAGACAAAAATTACTTCAACTATTTTATTAAAATCTACCGCAAATAATAAATACGAAAAATTTTGTGCAAGTTATTTTATACACATGTAGGTAAATAATATAAAAGCAGTACTGAACATTTCAGAATAACGAGGAAAATTATTTAAAGAGGAATGCTATTTTCGAATCGAAGTATTCATATCAAATTAATAATTCGAGAGAAAATTACTGTGGGCAATAAAAATTAGTGGTTTTGGATACTATTTGTGGTTTGGATTGTAGTGTTTTAAATACTTTGAAGTGCCAACTTCAAAATTAATAATACCCTCATATCTTTGCTGATAGGTAGGTACTACAGTGAATATTTTCAACGCGGATATTATATAATAGGTGTTGAAAAAAGGAGAAGGAATAAACTGTCTTAAGAGGTTTAAAGTCATACCTGACAACATCAATCACATTTATGCTCAGGTTTTTGATGTACCTAATTGATTGAGCATCAAGGTTAATAAAAAAAAATACGAAGAGTCTGTACGACGCTTCGTGTGTTTATTCTTCCACTTTAAAGGCTATAACTGAGAGAATATAAATAGACTAAATAGAACTAACGTAAGTTATAATAGTAAATTTTAAAAAAAATTGTCTAAAATTACGGGAAAATACAGAAAAATAAATCGGTAAATTTGATAAGGGATTTTACCACGTCCGGACTGAGCCGCAGGTGCCGGCCCTCGATTCCGTTTGTTTTTCAACATAATATATGGTGGATGGTCCAATGGTGTAATTTATATTTAATTACAATATTTACGTGTTTACTTTTGAGATATTTTTTCAAGATACATTATAATTATTTTAATTCTAGGCTTTTTGATACTTCTCGGCTAGTAATTCCGCTAAAAACTAATAAAAAAAACAGCCAATGAAAATAGAGATGTCTGCTTTCAAGCTTCTAGATACTCTTGAATGTGCCATTTGACGAAGAAGAATTTCCGAAAAACAGTCACAAAATTCGGTAAAGTTTGAAAAAGTTAATTTGTAGGATCATGGAAGTAAATATTATAAAGTCAACGTTTGACGCTTGGTAGTTAATATTAATAACCAGACTAAAAATGGACGACTTTCTAAAAGTGAGATATATCAGCTCAATTGCAACACGTGTAACGCGATTTATGTTCAAGACAAGAACAAAAGGATGAACTCAGGTTTCTCTACTTATTGTTTAAAACAGGAAAAGGGTAAGAGGGTTAGAGATTAAGAGGCATGAATAAACGGTAAGCATTTGACGAACACTCTTCTCCAGAAATAAACATATAATTCAGCCACATAAATTAGTTTTAAAAGTTGAATCTCCAATCATGTTGATAAGAAATTTAATTTAAGAGTAAGCCCAATATTGGAATACCCGAGTATTGGCTAATCGAGTTTCTCAACAATCGGTTCTAATACATCAATCGATTTCCATATACTAATAGAGTTGCACATCAATCGAGTTTTAACAAATTCACGCATTAGATTCTAAATAAATAAAAATAGATTTTACGCTCCGGATTGCCTACAATTGATTTTTGAGATCTATCGTGGAATTCACGCGACGGGGCAAAATACGAAACACGGACATCCGGAAGGCTTTGGGCATCGTCAGTTTAAACACAAGAATCGAGGAATATCGTGAAGCATGCAGAAGACACCTGATGAAAATGAGCGGTACCCGACTTCCAAATCAATTTATACCTATATAAGCCTATAGGAGGGCGTAGTGTCGGAAGACCAAGAAAACGCTGGAGCGACCAGTGATTGATGGTTGCATAACGGGTAAACTTATCTAATACGTGCAGAAGATGAAGTAGAATGATACAAACTTAAGACTTAACGATATCACAAGAAAGTTTTCTGGAAATTACCCGCATGAGTAGATTAACGAGATTATCTGAGGTTCCTTTCGGATGAACAATGTTCACGGGTAGTTTTCTGAATATGACGCGCAAGAATAGTTCTTTTTAAAACGACATTCTTTTCTATTATCTGCAAATTATATTTACCTGTTTACCTATCCTGCAAAACATGCTTGGAATTTCCAAAAGACTGTTATTTCCATAACTAATTGTATATTACGCAACAACGGATTTAAGTGCATTTTTAATTCCTAGGTGAAGCTTCGTCTCAGGCAAATAATCACATGAAGGATTAAAACACTTTAGTCCTGTGTTCTACACTTTGTTATATAGATTACTAGCAGGTCAAGCGGCCTGTCGACCGCCTTGGCCTCCTACCTCTAGCGCATGAAATATTTAAATACAGTTGACTCGCGATAATCCGACAGTTATGGGACCGAGGGGGTGTCGGATTATCAAAAATGTCGGATTACCTAAGGTTGATTTTTTAAAACTGAATTTTGACTTCGAAGGCAAGAAAATTTTACATATTTATAACATAAAACAATACAAATTGCAGCAATTATCTATGTACCGACAGTACATATTTACGGCTTAAAAAAATCTGTAATCGTTTTCTGTTTCTTTTTACGTAAAGAGTAAGATCCGACGCAGCGTCGGACTACCGAGCGTGTCGGACTGTCAAATGTCGGATTACCGCGAGTCAACTGTAATTATATCTTTTTGACGCAAGATGAAGGGGGAGCGGGATATTGTCACCGCGCCCCCTTCATCCTGGTGTATCTAAATATTTCATACGCATGAACTCGAAGGAAGCTTATGGTTAATTTGATTAAAGCTGGATCTGTTAGATACAGTGCGATTACTACTGGAAGGTTAAAATTGTATAATATACAATTGCAATTATTATAGGCGACTGTGCCGTTACTCTGACAGGCTGAAAAAAAATTTCTTCAGCTACACACTAAAGAACAGGCTTATATTTGTCTAATAAAACAATAAAAAGGCTGAACGGAGTAAAAACAACCCCAAAATCGACTTTTGAAAAGAAGGGAAAGTAAATTCATGTAGCCGGTCGAACCCGGGGTCTGCACATGTATCGGGTTACAGTCCCTTGAAATGGAGTGAAATTTTTTCGGTCCGATTTTAATTTTTCTTTGAAATTCGGGTAGGGGGGGGTGTGCTTAGTAGATATTAGTATAAATATTCGCGAAAAAATGGAAAATAAGGCGGTTATTGCCGAAAAAGTGAAAAAATTAAATTTTTTTTGCCTTCGAATTTTAGGGGTGTGCATTCGAAAAGGAGGGTAATCCATCGTCAAATCCTACTCCTCCGGGGCGCCGCTCCGCTCCGCTCCGCTCTGCACCCCTACGGAGCGGATTTGACTCTGGTTACTAGGCTAAACATACGAGAAGGCGCCACCGATCAAGAACACCGGGATCTATGCAACCGGGATGTGAGAGACCCTCGAAATAGCATTAAAAAGTATAGTCGCGGTATGGGGCAGTAAACTATTACGTTTCACCCCCTAAAAATCGCGTAAAAACAAAAAATAAGCGATGTTACATGTAGGAGCGTCGAGCTGCATCTGCCGGTGCGAAATTTTCTAAGTGTAAGAGTATATCCCAGTGCACGTACCGTCAACAAAATGCGCCGGCCGGCCGATGAATGTGGCATCACCGGGGTCTACTGCATGATTTATGCTACTTTTCCGTACTTTTCAAATTCGAATATTTCGGTCATTTGGACCCGATTCATATGTTTTACTTTTACAATATGCTAAAATAAGTGTGTTCTTTAGTGTGTAGCAGAAGAAATTTTGTTTCGAGCTGTCATAACAACTGCACAGTAACCTTATTATATATAATAGCTATATGTAAAAGGGATGTTTTAATCGTGGGTTTTTGGGTTAATCAAATAAAACTCCTATTACGACTTACTAGTTTCGGCTCCAATACGAGCCTTCCTCAGAGCCTGTAATGCCAAATTTATTGAAATAAAAAATCTGCACAAAACTTTTTGAACCAATTCGGTTTTATCCTCGGTTTTATCTTTTTGTGAACTACATGTGTTTTGTGCAGATTTTTTATTTCAATAAATTTGGCATTACAGGCTCTGAGGAAGGCTCGTATTGGAGCCGAAACTAGTCAGTCGTAATAGGAGTTTTATTTGATTGACCCAAAAACCCACGATTAAAACATATTCACTTGGGGGGTCACGAGAGGTCATTTGAATAATAGCTATAATTCTTTAATTTTGAAAAATTCTATTTTCTGGATAATTTAAGATACTCAAATACCCATGTCTACCAAACTTCTGTTTGCCCATAGTTTTTGTAAGCTAAAATTACACATTTTAAAAAAATTTGAGAAAAACGATGACACGCAAGATCTATGTTTTGATATTATTATACCATCGTCAGGCATGCTTAATCTAAGAATACGAAAAACCAAAAATTAATAGAACGAAATGAAAATTTTTGAAGTGAAAATCTTAAATAAATATTCGATTATCCAGTACTTAAAACTTAAAGAGAATGATAGAGTAAAAAACTTTATGGGGCTTGTAAGACTGTTATTATAAACACGAACTACGATTATGATTTTCTTAATACTCGTAATCTTGTGTTTTTAAATCAAATTGTTACATTACACGCGCCAAGTGTGAATCAACGCTTTTGGGAGCGTTCGCACAGCATGTAAGAGTCTTTAGATTTGCCACGATCTCTATTGTAATTACTGTGTACATAGATTACATTTTAAATGTTAATAAAAGATGCAAATTAGATCGACCATTAAGGTATGCAGCAACCCAACACTAATTTCATAAAAGGTGATTTATAAAATGCGTCTGTACAAATACGGCTACCGAACCATTAATATAACACTAACCGTTCATTACTTTTTAAATGATTTTATTATTTATTATAATGGTGGAAAACTGTTATGTAAGTACTTATAAAATGTATACTTACGCATACTTACAGTTGGTTTCATTTAAGATTACCTAAAAATTATAGTTTGCCGCTATTGTAGCGTCGTTAAAAGAACAATTTGCATATGAAATAACCAATAACCGTTGATCAATTAACACTGATAAACACAATTTAATAACCTTATAAAAACAACAATGATTCAGAAATTAAAATTTCTTTAAAAATCTTGACTCGCACATTATTAGCCAAGTTTTTTAAAGAATTAGGTATAAAAAGAAAAACTCATGAAATTTACTTGCGACTGAAAAGTTCGTGAACAATACTTTTACGTATTATAATCCAAATAGAATTGCATCGTCTGTTGCAATTTTGAAACATAATTTTGTTAAATCGCCAATAAAGATTATTATTAGTATGGATTCAGGATCAAAGGTCCTGCTTGAATAAAGTGTAAAACGCAAATGCATATTTTTAATGAGGTTATAAAAATAATAACTAAATGTGATGGTACCTATTCACAAAAAGTAAAATTGCATATAATGCATTTCCAACTTAAAAAAGTTTCCATTGTAATTAATGAAGTTATAATTAATATAAATTAAAGTGCTATTATTCATGTAGTACAGTCGCCGTGTAGGGGCGGAGGGGGCTGACCGACACGATGTTCTGTTAAATACGTACTTGAAGAGGCAGAACACACGCACACTTACAAATTTCTAATTTCTATTTAGCAAATGTCGTGCAGTGATTTATGGTCAATTGTAATTCAGAACATTAATAAGATTTTTAAAACCATCACATTATTTTTCAATTTTTCTGAAAGATCGTTTCCGATAAACTGCTGGAACAAATGCATGCAAATGGTGTGGTGTTTTTTGCAATATCTAATCGTAGCTCCTTCGGTCTATGTGTTTAAAAAACAGTACGACATCATTACCAATAATTATTATATCGTCCATTTGGTCTTTTTGCGAAATTATTATAGGACTGATGCGGATGATTGAGGCGAAATTTTTGGTTAGAAATTCGTTTTTTAGAACGAAACGTGCTTGATGGTCCGATCTGAGTATCAATCTATTTTTCATCATTCTAGGATGCATAATTTAAGTTTTTAACAAAATACAACAAGAAGGGGACCAAATTTTTAAGGAATCATGTCGAAGCAGCAGTCCCAGGAACGGGACTGCTTGTACATTTTTTCATATAAAACATACTAAGGGTTCCCAGTAGGTAGTGAATTTCTCAAAGCACATTCCCTGACTTAACCAGGTTTTCCTTGCCTAAAATTTAAAATTAATAAGGACAGGTTAGTGCAAAACACCAACATAAAGAAGTTTCAAAATAAAAAAAAAAGAAATACTATTAATTTAAAAACATAAAATTTCAAAAATTGATATTTAATTGTTTTTCCTGAGCAAAGTTTTAATTTCCCTGGTTTTTGCCTGACGAAATTTTAAATTTTCAAACTTTTCTGTACGTGTGAGAACCCTGAATCAGTTTTCAATACAAAAACAATTAAATTTCAACCGATTTGGAAAAGAAAAACCATTTTTTCAGATGTAAAAAACAATTTTGAAAAAAAACCATTGGGGGGGGTCACGGTTTCAGGAGAAAGGTAGGTTTCTAATTTGTAAAATGCAGTTTTTATTAGAAACGATTTGTTTTCAATGCCACAATTACATGACGATCGATTTCGAAAAAAAAACAAGCTTTTATTCAGTAGTAAAAAACAATTTTGAACAGCAAAAAAACAAATTTTTCCTATGAAACAGCATGTTTTCATAGAGAAAAGTAGGTTTTAAATATGTAAAATGCTGCTGTTAGTAAAACTGGTTGGTTTTTAAAACAAAAAATTAGATTTCGACCGATTTCGAAAAGGAAAACCAATTTTTAATATGTAAAATGCAGTTTTTGCTAAAAGTAGTAATCAGTTTTCAATATAAAAATACTTAGATTTCGAAAAGGAAAGCTATTTTTTAATTGGTAAAATGCCGTTTTTAGTCGAACAGAAAAAACACATTTTTTGCGATGAAAAAAGACGTTTCCAAGGAGAAAAGTAGATTTTTAATCTGTAAAATGCTGCGTATAATGGAACTAATTCGTTTTTAATACAAAAACAATTATTAAATAGATTTCGTAAAGGAAAACCAGTTTTTAGATGTAAAAAAACAATTTTGAATAGAAAAAATAATGTTTTTCCTAGGAAAAACCGCGTTTTAAAGGAGTTAAGTAGGGTAATAATCGGGGGTTAATCCACAAGAGGTTCACTTTTTATCGGATAAAATTGTTTTTGGACGAAAATATGGATAGCCATGGAAATAACTCGAGAATTAAGGGGATTTTAAAAATTGCGAAAGCGTAGCTTGAGCAATTTTTGTAGATCCCTTAATTCGAGAGTTATTACCTTATGGCTATCCATATTTGAGTCAATCAAAAACAATTTTATCCAAATAAAAAGTGAACCTCGCGTAGATTATAGGGAGAATATTTCATTCCTTATAAAAAAAACAAACACTGTTCGAAATTTTACAATTTTTAATAAGTGGAAAATGCTATTAGAATTTAATTATTACAATCTTTACCATAAATCATATTTTGCACGTGAAATGTGCAATTGTTATAGTTAATAGTATTACTAGTTGACTCTTCAGCATGATTGACCAATTTTAAATTTTGATTAGAATTTTCAGAATTACGAGATGTACTTTCATGGCATCTTAAATTAGAAACTAAATCTGTATGGTGACTTTCGTCCAGCTGCAGGTAGGGATCAATTGATTTTGTATTGGCATGGCCGGTAATTTTGATCAATTCTTCACTAGAAATTCCTGCTTTTGCTAAATTTGACACTGCACTAGACCTGTTTGAATGATTAGTTATTTTATTGTTTTTAACATCTAATCCAATTTTTGTTGCTGAATGTTGCATCCACTTCGAAATTTGATTTTCTCCTAGAGGCATATTTTTAAACCATCCACTAGAATACTCGTTATTCCATGAGGGATTAGGTGTTAAAAAGAATCGATCAGTTTTAATTTTTTCTGTACGCTTACTAATTAATTTTTTAAATAACCGAATCGGGCAAATTGTAGGGTCATCTAAATTTCGAGTAAGCCACTTACTGTCACTTAATTTCTTCTCACCTCCTTGGCATGTTTTTGAGAATATAGTATTATATTCCAAACGATCTGTTAAAGTCCCGTCGGATTTTTTTTCAAACTTGAAATAAAAAGTCTTACATTTTGATGCCTCTCCACCTCTCCAAGCTAGTTCGTATGCTGCTATATGATAGAATCGTTTTTGAAGCCCATCGGGAGTGTCCTCATTCCATAGGTACATAATTTTTTTTATATCTGTGTTTGTAAGGGCAACTGAGCTTTGTCTTCGTTTTTCTGGAATGGCTTGCAAACGTTTTCGATTAGCGTTTTTAGCATCTCTTGCCTTTTTAAACTCCAGATCTTTAAATGGGTCGAAATTTTTGCCAAACTCCGAGAAATATTTTTCTTGTATCATTTTTGCCGTTATATTCCATATAGTTTTAACAACTCCTTCTTTGTAGTCTTCTCCATTGATTTTTTTCATGTTGTATGCCCAGTCCGTTAATATATTGCCAATCTCAGTCAAAGTTGTAAACTGCTGAAGGGTATACTTTCTTTCGGCACAGAAAATTTCAAATTGTTTCCAAATGGAAGCTTTCGTTTTCCTTGTGTTTTTTGGAACACATTCTTCAATAGCATCGTTAATTTCGATATCGGAATAATTATTAAAACGCAGAACATTGTTAGAACACATTTTTCTCTATTACAATATTGTTTAAATAAATAATTACCATGGTAATATTTGCAATTATGACTTATGACAGTTGTTACCAAAGGCTACTACACACAAAAAGCTACATCGAGTTTAATCGAATTTAATCGCATGTTGAGAGAGAGTTTAATCACTTGCAAAACTTCAAAATGACATGTGATTGGTCGAAACAAAACACATTTGTGAATTCGATTGGTTGTTGAAATAGGAATGGAATAATCTGTAAAATGCAGTAGACAGAGTTCCCACTGAATTTATCAAAACAAATTCCCCGACTTTTCCAGATTTTCCCTCAATAATATTAAAAATTTCCTCGACCGTTTCAGTAAACCGGAAAACAAAAATGCAGTGACCGGGGTAGGTCAATGCACAATACCAACCTAAAAAAAATTCGAAATTAAAAAAAAAGGAAAAATGTAGTTTCAAAAATAAAATTTCAAAATTGATTTTAAAATATTTCCCTAACCAAAATTTGAAACTGAAAAATTCCCCGACTTTCCTTGCTCATATTTAAG
Organism: Podabrus alpinus; assembly: GCA_932274525.1. Classification (NCBI taxonomy): domain Eukaryota; kingdom Metazoa; phylum Arthropoda; class Insecta; order Coleoptera; family Cantharidae; genus Podabrus; species Podabrus alpinus. The sequence continues at coordinate 160,859,161 of OW026451.1, forward strand.
AAATTTCAAATTCCCTAACTTTCCCAGGTATTCCATATGAGTGGAAACCCTGTACTACAACCAGTTGTACAACGTCGATAATCCGAACTTCATAAAACACAAATTGTTTTCTTTTCAATTGTAAAAAATTAAAGAAATTGCTGTTTATATTGTTTTATGCGTTATTTGCTTTTTTAAAACCTTCCGGTGGGTATACGTGGAGTTTTTGGGACCCCAGAGTGTTATTTGCACATAACTTTTAAACAAAAATAGATATCACGTTGAGCTTTCGGAACATCCCTTTTGATGCTTACAGAATATAAATATTTCCGTGGCATTAAGCTACATATATGTTCACTGGAAATCTAGAAAAATAGATACCTAGTTTGTTATTTAGCGACCTAGTGCGGCAATGCGGCAAGTAAAAATTAAGTATCTTAAGAAAAATAGGCCAAGTTTACTTTGACCAATCAGGACTTATTTTATAATTTCCTCACTCTGTCACTAGACAGTGATCTTTTTTTCGCTAAGAAATATGATACGTATTATACAATGGTATTATTATGTACTTACTCGTACATATAAATTTGTATAGCATTTTCTATCTGTACAGCTCTTACCTATATATCTTTGGTACCTATTAATTAAAAGAAAACTGAAGTAGTAAGGGCGCTTCTATAGTTAGTAGAGCAGAATAATTGTGTGACCAATAATAAAATGTTCAACAAAACTTGATTTATATTGTACCTACCATAGAATCAAAAATTAAAACAGTGTAGTAATTATTAAATACAAGTATTACTGAATACAAGTCGGACAAAATGATTAATAGTTATTCTGATATTATAGCTTCTTGAATTTTTGATTTTAAGACCTCGGGGTAAACCAACTCTGATTCAATTAACTTCTTAACTCGGCCAATTTGTAAGAGATGGGCATATTTCATTGTATTTGAATGACAGCTTGGCACTACAATTTTATTTTTATTAAATTGAATATTTTATTTTGATCCCCAAAATATCAACAATTGGGCATATTTGGGTAACAAAATATGATAATATGAATCGGTTGGCGCAGTCTATTAGACTGGAAACTTGTCCGATAATCTTTTCGTTTTCTCGAAGTTAAAAATTAACTGAGCTACTATACAAATATATAACCAAAATCCCGCCCTGCACCATCTCGATTATATGAATAACAGCTTCCAGCATAATTATTTTTGAAGTCAATCTGCTTCGGAACCTTTGCGGGCAAAATGATACTAATAATGCTGGGTTAAGTTAGGTCAGATACTTATTCGTAATGTTCAGATTAAGAGCAATATATTATAGCGACACAATAATTACCGAAACCAGTTCACGGTAAAAATAATGAAAATAAAACATCTTACTGTAATTGAGTTTAACACAAAGTTTCATCTTTTTTATCAAAGATTAAATTATGACCAATTGATTACCTTTAGAGGTCTCATCGAAAAACTTGCACCTTATGAAATATTCAAAGCCCAATTTTTTTGTATAAATTAATTCAATTTAAACGAGTTCGTCTACACATAATAAAGAATCAATCAGTGTTTTACGACAAGAGTTAACCCTTTCAGTGCGGTTCCTATTTTAGACTGAAATTGCAGTGCCCCACATACCATCTTAAAACGGATATAAATGTCCGTTAGTCGTCTGTGTGGCACTTTTATAATAAATAAATAAGAAAATATCTAGAAAAGAAAATTACTTTGGAAAATTGATTTCAGTATCACCATTGACTAAACTAAACAAATTCTAATCCATGCAGAAAAACTGATTAATTAATGGAAAACTATTACCTACTTAAAATTACACCATAAAATATAGAAATGTAATGTTGCCGTGACATTTAAATCCTTTATCGAGCACTAAAACTTTTAAATAGTAATTTAAATAATTCCTGATTACATTATCGCTTTCTATAAAGCTAATACGAACGTGTAGAGTAAATTCATTCTTTAAACAACCTCAACTTAATCAAGCTTGATTCGTTAGATAAACAAAATAATAACATACAAATACAGAAAATATTCAAACCTTTTTGTTCAGTTACATATTATTGAGTTATTTTGAATTACAATTTGTAACAATGGGTAGCATTGAATAAAAGAAACTTGGCTGTTCTAATTATTATGCAAAATGTATACAAAAAGTAGTAATTAGAAGCATAATTACAGAAAAATATACTTCACGCAATAATTGTACTTTAACCGCGATGTCATACATTTTAATAATTTTCAAGTTCATTGCAAAATTGTGGCACATTTTTTAATTGATTTATACAAGCTGTAGCAAAACACGTCTGGAAACGAATATTTCTCAAGTTACCTGTGCAGCGCAGCGGAGGTCAATTTAACACTACATTGAGTTTTTATGCAATCATCTCACTTCGTGAATTATGAATGATAGATCGTTATTAACTTGATATTACGGAAACTCAAAAAGTAAGTTAATTTGAAATCCATTACATGTTCAAGAAAAGGAGACTCGTGTAAGCAAGGTTACTAACCTAAACAAAGTTCCAAAATTGGCCAGTCACTTGGTAAAAATGAGCGATTGAGCCTATGAAAATGGCCTCTGCCAAAATATCAAATTTTGTACCCAACATAGTTAATGTGTACTTGTTAAAACAATTTTCTTTTGCTTTTTAAACCTAATATAACGGAAGTTCTCTTAGAACTGCAATAATTAGATTGCTGGGAAATGGTTGAACTTATGAATATGTCCTAGGACCCCGGGTTTACCCTATGGAAATGGCCCCCGTCTAATTTAAAATAATCAACTTTGTGACCTTAAGATTCAATAAAAAAAAACTCATGGCAATTCGTCACCACTATGACGAAACTATGAACTATGACCGACGAGTCACTCGAAAAACTGGGATCTGGATTAAAATAAGAATTGTTGTCAAGTGAAATTCTTCATGCTATCCGCTATGTTGTCTCGTCGTACCTATTCTAGATAACACAAAATTGCGGTATTTTATTCAATTGGATCATGTAGTATGTATAAAAAAAGGAATCAAGGGAATCTTGGCCAAATATAATTTATTAATATGCTTGGAATAAGTTAAGTGCGTGATGATACATCGATGTATTTGAGGCAATATATTACCTCCACTTAATTGCTAAGTGAGCTTTATTATTATCAGATATACTGGTAAGTACTTTACTGATAATTAATGAAGTTTTCCAATCAGAAGTTTAAAAAAATCAAGATATTATCTACCATGTCAATGTCCAAAATTATAAATAATGAAACATGATTAGTACCGCATCATGATGATTTTAGTTTTAAATATGGAATTACAGTAGAACCTCAATTATCCGAGTCTTGGTTAACCGATCCGAACTTCTGAAAAATTTCTTCCGGTGCTATTCGATGAACCAATATAAAATCCGCTATATCTGAGCTTCGCCGATTACGTGAACAACTAGGCTCTATAAATTGAAAACACGTTCTTTTCAGTACATTTTTAGAATTCTGGACAACTTCCCATTACATTCGTAGTAAAAATTTTGAAACCGATAAATTTGGCACCTTACTATTATAGCAACCTAACCTTCCAAAGTACATAGGGGGCGTTCAAGTATTACGTAAGCAAACTTTCAATGATTTTAGACCCCCACCACCCCCTGCATAAGCAAAAATAAGAAAATCGTGAACCCCCCCTCCAAATGATAAGACGTAAGAATTCCATTTTTACCGTTCTTTGTTGAATGTTCTGCTGCAATTTTCGCTTTTCACTGTTTTTAAGATGTCTTCTTTTGATCACCTGAGATTTAGAGATATTCCATACTGGGAACACGTTTCCTGGGAATAAAGCGCACACCCACTGCAAAACTGACATAGCTCAAAAACGATAGTTTCGTGATAATGAGCCTTGAATATTTTACGTTGCATTTAAACATAGCAAAGTAATACTATCATAAAGTGGTCCCCATTGTTTAATATTGAAGCTACAGTTATGAAAATTTTACACTATAAAATATTGAATTTAACCAATATTTTTAGTGTTCATAACTCGAAATCGTCATTTTTGAGTTATGTCAGTTTTGTAGTAGGTGTGCGAAATGTGTGAAAAACTGACTTTGAATGCAAGTAAATTATGATAATTTAAGGTTCGGGCTTCGAGGAAGATTACAACCTCGGCCTCGCTCTGATTTCCCTAGACGAGTTAATGAGCTCTAGACAACAATTATTTATAGCAACAGATAGCCGGGGAGGAACACCTGCTTACGCATAGTCTGTAGAGGGGTTAGCTGCTAACTTACTGAACGAGTTGCGATAAAAAATATTAAATTACAGTTAGAATTTGTAAGCATGACACTAAAAATTGGATTTGTTTTATTTGAAAGGACGCAAATTTAATCATACGACGCACATCAAATTTTTGGTCCTATATTTATTTATAGGATTCAAATCGAGGTTCCAGTGTACATAGAAATATTCGATCATTGACAAATGAAAAGGAAAGAGCACAGTTTTTTCAAAAATTAAATAAATAAAGTCATGAAAGAGCTCATGAATGATATACATAGTACATACCTAGAATAAATAAATAAGTGGAAGAAAGAAACGTTCTTCCAAACACGTAATACCATGCGAAATACTTATAATTGAATGAAAAATTAGTATAAGCATTTATAACAATGTTTGATTCGACATACAATTGTGAACAATTATTTTCTTCAATAAATTTTGTAAAATCTACCGTAAGAAACCGGCTCGGAAAATAAATAACTACCGCTTGTGTAAGATTAAAGTTTAATATATTTTACCATTTTTATATTATGGATATTATCAATAACTCTTCCCGTTTTATACAGTTTATTGTTATTTGCTTTTAATGGAAATATATTGAAAAGTTAAATAAAATTCGACTTTAAAACAGGATTTATTGTTTGCAAATTGGGAATACCATTGTAATGCACCTGGAGAAAAGGATTCACGATTGCTGATCTGTACTGATTGGATTGAGATCCTTAGGGTTTTAATCATATTTGAATTTTAATGCTCCTACCCGTTAAAACGTGGTGAAAATTTCAGGATTTCTATATCAATTTTAAAAGCCTTCGAATTTTCCCATTTGAATAACATGAGATTTTTAGAACTTGGCGGTTTTTCAAAATTTTAGATAAAAAAAGTTGTGCTACTGGAAGAAATGTGCAAAGTTTCAGAAAAAAAACGCGAAATCCCAAAAATATTGTTATTCAAATGGGAAAATTGGAATGCTCTGTGGAGGTATTTGGAATTGAGATAAGATTTGATTATGACGAAATTAAAGGCCACCCCGAATAGATGATAGAATACAATATTATTGTATTAATCAATTATTCGTAAGTGAAAATTGTGCTAAATCCACCCTCATTCAATTCAAAATTGCGAATATAGGTACGTAGGTGCTTTACTAAATTGTTATGAAATGATTACAAATAATAAAAATCTATTTCCTATACTCCCATCTTCCGATTGGCGCTTTAAAATTGAGATAATACAATCGCCAAAATACGGGGCTTATCAAATGACAGCCTACCTAACTTTCCAGCAACTCAGTAACCAATAAAATGTATACAATCAATCTTGATAGGCGACGTATTTGTGCAATAAGTAATTAAAAATTCATCGAAATTATGTTTAAATTATTGTCGCTAAATTGAAAAGACAAGACAGTTAATTAACTGCTCTATATTTCGTCGTTAAAACGATTTTACAAACAAAACGTTGTACTTTACTTATCTACTATAAAATTGTAATTATTGTTAAGAAATGAATAAAAATTTTATTAGTCATTTATTGCTTTCAAAAAGTACACATTATTACTATTTTCGCAAGCGAAGTGCAAAGCCAAAATTTGGCCTGGATTTAAAACTTGAGGGCGTAATATCTACGTATATCCACGCACCCACATCGTGCCATAATAATATTCAGAAGGTAAGAGTTAAGTATAATAAACAATAAAGTTAATTCAAAACTGAATAGAAATAGAAATATTGTTTATCAATTTCGATCAACATAATATAAACAATAAATGAAAGAAAATCAACACTGTAAAATAAACTTATTGACTTTCCTGTTTTATAATGTAACCTACACATTGCAGTGAAAAAATATTTTACTGTAAATTAATATTTGTAATGTAACTAAAAATTAAATAACTATTTTCTCGATAATTGCTTATTACATTTAATTAATATTCGAATTTATTATTTTATCAACACCATACTTAATTGTTAATTCAAATTAATTTATTAATAATTATTTTACACACAATTTAAATTAAAAAATTAAATTATGTCGTTCAAGATGACGATATTAATTATATTTTTTATATTAATTAAATTATAATTAGTTTTTACTTATCAATGTACCGATACCACTTAACAGCTTCTCACATTATCTTATGCCTTTTGTATTATCAATTACCTGTTGCTGTTTCCTACTACACGATTAAATTTCACTAAATTATTCAATATACGTATCTGAAGTATTAAAAAGTATGATTACAATGTAGAACACCAAAGGTTTCAAATCGTTTTCACCATAATGATGTTTTTTAGTTTTCTTTTTGGTCTTTCAATTTTAAAAAGCTTACATTGCACTGAATAAAATACAATACAAAATACAAGACATGATATTCTGTATTACCTAACTTATAAAAGAAAACCTCCCATAGAAAAATAACAAAAATTTTCTGTAATTCAATAATACCGCGATACAAAACACCATTTTTTTCATTGTGTGGAAAACTATTGTAACTCGTGACAACACAAAGTCATCCTCGAAAACTATGTTTTAATACAAAATTATAACGGTATTTCCACATTTTATGAAAAGACATGAATTTTTACAATGGGTCAAAACAGCCATTTAGGGTTATTATTCCGAAAATCCAATAATTTAATCTACTCGCGATTTGTATTAACATTAACCGGGCCATGTTACAAATACCAGGTGGTAATTTGGTTCCCGCTGACTTTAATAATCAACCGATAGGAAAATTTCGCAAATTAAAAAATCATTTATCATATTAATATAACATGCATGATGGTAAATAAATAAATACAAAAAAATAATACAACAATAATAGTAATCACCAGCATAATCGATACATCAACGTCGTGATCCCTAGGCAAGGATATCAACTTTGGATAATATTATCAAAACTACCGTGAAAACTCGGCGAAAGGCAATCTTGGCCCCGACGAAATAAAATTATCCAAGAAAATGGAGTTTTTGAGATCCCCAAAACCGAAATTTAATTTTATAAAATGTGTTACGTTTTCTTAATTTAAATTTCGGAATGCGCAGACCATTATGGAAGTTCCATGTTCAATGGGATTATTTTTTGCGCTATGGGTAAATGCGCTTGGGCAAATGAACTTCATAGTAGGGATTAAAACTAGTAAGTCCTTTGTTATGATATACCATAATATTTTTAATAATATATACATAGAATTTATTATACAGATAATTGTTTATATTATAATATATGCAACAATTACCTACATTTTACAGTATTTTTGCATGTTATAATAAATTAATTAGAATTATATCTTAAAAATGTAAAATAAAGAACAGATTTGTATAGCTCAGCTCGGTGCTTTACAGAAGGTAAGATGATATCCGAATTGGAAATAGAGTGGTGCTAATCAATTGGATATATTGGAAAAGGCTTCCGATATCACTTCGTGTGACCACTATTTGTAATTATTTGATAAAGAAAACGGCAAAATTTACATTTTCAATTTGCATAATATATTATGTGTATAATAATTATTGTAAATTACAATGTGATAATTTAATTATTGATAACTAGGGTTATTTTCTTGAATATAAACATGTACTATAATTTATAGAAAATATGATTATAATATATTTTTATAATAAAATTAAAATTTGATTTACATATTTGCAATTATTGATACACTTGTAAATGACGAATATAACATGCTTACACAGAAATGTACATTTTGTTGGCAATATTTTAGCTCAATTTACATTATTTGTTGCTACTTAATAATAGTAGGTGTATTTTTGGCTTTTATTACACAATAGGTTGGCTCAAGTTATATGCTTCGAGTTTTTTGTAGAGTGACGATATAGGACCTGGATAGATCTTTTGAGACTTCAGCTTTTATAAAAATTAACAAAAATTAGTACAATAGTACATGAAAAACGTGCTCAGTCGATATTATATTCCTGAAATTATGTTGATGTAACCACTACAAAGTAATTAATTATATAATGTATAATCAAACCTTATTAGAATTTCAAATTGACTTCTATAATAGTAATATGTATGCTGCACATGTTAATTAAAAATTATGGTTGAAGTATTAAATAATATATTATAATGTATAAATGCAATATTTTAATTATTTAAATCTTTTATTGTGTTTATGTACAAAGTAGTTGCATGTAACTTATTTTATGAACATCTAATTGTGGCTCGTATTTACTATTTATTGATCATATTGTTTTAAATAAAACATACTAGCAGAATTCATAAATAAATAACAAACTGAAAATTATAGGTATTGCATTTATTGTTGTCAACTGTTAACAGAATACATCGTGGTTTCGATCCCAAGTAACTATTTCAATGCCTTAAGGTTTTATACTTGGGCATGCTGGTTTATAATAGTTTTGTGAGGATTTATAGCTTGCCAACTGGTATTATACTAGCTCTCGATCATCCTAATTGGCCTTATAGATAGTCCAAATAGTTTTATTTGGAAGTCCTGAGAACCTCCTTAAAACCTAACAAAGCCTTTTGGCATTGTAGCGATTGTAGTCTATTTGCACTTGTGAACGAACCTTTCATGAAAATCACAAACATGACCAGGATAATACTCTTTAGATTTGGTAATTTTATGATTGCTGTATAGCACTTTCTATAATTGCTTCGTATAACCATAGAGCATAGTTTTATTACTTTCTTCCTAGAACCAATATAAACCTAGTAATAAAACTACTTGGGACTTCGAAACTAACCCCTCCCGTACATAATTTTTATAAAACCAACATCGTAAGGCATTAGAAAATAGCTGCTTAAAATGTTTCCATAAAACAAACTTGCACCAGTAGATTTGAAATTCTTATTTTAAAATGCTTTCAAAAAACCGCTAAATCTTGCCCAATGTTAAATATTTCAAATAAAAAACAGGGTGAGTTTGTCAGGGTAGAAACAGCTTTCAAAAATTGATATTGATACCGAAGAAGTAAAAAATAGATTTTTTGGAAGTCTAAAAAGTTTTAATAGAAACCAAATAGTTTTACTAGGGATCAAATAGTTTTAAAAAGGTTCAAATGGTTTCAATAGAGATCAGATAGTTTAACTAGAGATCAAATAGTTTTATCGAAGTCCAAATGGTTTTAATACAGAGATCAAATAGTTTTAATAAGCAAAATTGGTTTCAATTAAAACCAAATTTTTTAACAAAGGGCACATAGAATTGGAATAGTTTTATGTAGAAGCAAGTCCGACGTAATAAGAGTTTTTTGATGTAACAGCAGACACGATAAGACCAATTAAATTTAAATGCTCACGCACGTGAGCATTTTGCTGAAGGCAGAAGATGACCATTTTAGGCTTCTATACAAAGTATAGAAAGAAGCCTTATTTATGATCAATATATCTCAATTTTAAGTGCAAAATAAATTTAGAAACAGATTATTTAGGGTTTTTACTGCAGGATTAGTTAATATTAACAATAACACGAATATTAGTGAATAAATTTAAAATTCTTTAAGTACGATATCATTCACATAGACTTAGTCCAGAAGTGTAATATTGGTACTGCAGTGGTAAGAATCGTTTTAAGTTCGGATCATTCACATAACGTGGTAAGAACAAGGGTGATTTCGTATTATTATGTTGGTAGCGACATCAAATTAACCTTCAAATAATGCGTATATAAGCGTAATGTCACGATTAATACTCAATTATTATTTGTTATTTGTACATATTTTGTCCTCACCTTCATAGTCTAAAATACTTAAATTCAGGTTTATAATTTTTTCCTGAAACAAACAAACCTCCATCTCACTTTTCATGCCAAACACTACTTAATTAAATATGGTAGAAAAGTCTTAAGTTCCCTATATCCATAATTGTGTAAAATTCAACAAAATCTGCGTAAGAAACTTACTTATCAATAAATATTTTAAATTAAAATTAATTAATACTCAATTTTCAACTTTAAGTTTAGAATTCAAAAATATCTCGTCATTAAATGACATGCGTCAAAATGCGCATCATCTGATTGGTTGCTTGTAACAGTGTACTGCAGAAGTTAAAAAGCTTGTAGCTTCTGCAGTACCACTACCATACCAATCTTACCGCTTAAGTCAATGTGAACGTTCTCATAAGAAACAGTTGGCCAAACTTTCTTACCTTACCGCTAATCCTGCACTAAGCCTATGTGAATGAAGCTTTAAACTGTCAAGTTATTTGAAAAAAGAAAAACAATGTTGCTTTAATAAATAGAGAATCTCATACCGATATTTATATAGTACTTTTCAAATTATGTCACTTTAAACGGACTAATAGTCAACATGTGTTGTATATTTGTTATTGTAACAATCCGGCTCCATACATTTTTGTAATTTATAGCTGTTTACCTTCTTAGAATGGTATAATAACAATTTTTTTTTAAATATTTAATTTTATTACCCAAGATGATTTCGAATCGGCACAATCCAAACAAACTGAACAGAAACTGAATTTTTTAGGTATACGTGTGATTACTTGAATTTAAAAACTGCAAATGTAGTTATCGTACATAATATAAAACAATCTTATGATATAAAATGTCAAATTAAAAACTATTCAACGTACAGTTTTATTGAATAGAATTTATAATACGTTATAAACTTTAAAAATCCCTATGGTTTTAACTTAACCCTAAAACGGTACACTGGGGTCTCAGAGACCCCAACCGTCATATTAGTTAATGCCACATGTGCTGTAATGCTTTTTTTTTAAATTACCTTCTTGTAAATTAAGTTCAAAGTTATCTGAAGCCCGCATTTCATTAGAGCTTCTAGAAGCGCGCTTCTAGAAGCTCAAAATTTGTAATGCATTTACTCTTATGGAACCAAACTGACTTGGGCTGCTACAAGCCGGTATCGAATTTCACCAGCCAAGTATCGAATTTCACCAGCCCGGCTTGTAAAGTTGTCCACGTGGAGTATTTAGAATAAGGACTTATTATTGGATAATATAAAATGCTCGACATGGAGTAGTGTAGTTGTAATTGGTTAATATTTAGAATGAGGACTTATTATTGGATAATATTTGTATTACGAAAATTCTCTTAGCAGGTCGACGTCAGGTCCACGTGGACCCTGTTCAAAGATGCATTTGTATACCAGGCGGGCTTGTCACGCGACAGTTGTAAATTTTTACAAGTCAAGCTGCAGAAGCCGGCGGTAATTAGATACTTCTAAATATTAGATAATAATGATTTTTAAATTTTTTGTATATTCCGGGATTTTACGCATTCTTCAATCGCAAAATTAAATTTATCATAATATTATTCACTAATAATTTTCTTACCTTTCCAATAATAACATCCAGTACCTTCCCAAGTAACATCAACGTCGGTTTTATACCGGTATACCATTGAAGTATAACGAATATGTACATATATTTTCATACCTGAAAATTAAGTACCAAAATGGTACCTAAGCGGCACATAAATTTTAGTTCATATTTACACTGTACTGTTTAGGTATAGTTTCAATGTACATATTTTCGCACCGTTATTCTGAAGGCAATTGTTGTATCGGATCGGCATTGAAATTTTATTAGCTAAAATATATTTGAACATACGGTACCGTTTAGGTAATGTTTTGATCGTTTTGTTTTGTTACTATAAAAGCGATATCTAACATGTACATGTATTTTATAAGATGAAATGTACGATATTTCCATCACCGGTTTGATACCTTAAAGTACAGTTTAAATAGTAATGTTTTAGTTGCTACAATTCCGGTATATAATATGTAAAGATGCTTTATTGGTTAAATTTTATGATTTTTACCTCACCGTTTTGATATTGTTCAACATAATAATATTTGTCCATGACAGGTTTAATAAGTACATAATAACATATTATGAAATATATTATATAATATAATAATTTTTATTAATATTAAAATGTGAAACATACGTAACATTAAAATATTTATTATAAAAATAAGTAATTTAAAGATCAATGAATTTTAATTACGTTTTAAAACAGTTGTAACCAATCAGAACGAAGAAAAATTTCACCGTTAGCAAAACTCTTGTTTCTCATTGGTTACAAATTATTATACGCATTTTATATTACAATTATTACCTGAAAATTAAGTACCAAAATGGTACCTAAGCGGCACATAAATTTTAGTTCATATTTACACTGTACTGTTTAGGTATAGTTTCAATGTACATATTTTCGCACCGTTATTCTGAAGGCAATTGCTTTATCGGATCGGCACTGAAAGTTTATTAACTAAAATATAGTTGAACATACGGTACCGATTAGGTAATGTTTTAATCGTTTCGTTTTGTTACAATAAAAGCAATGTCTAACATATACAGGTATTTTATAAGATGGACGGTACGATATTTTCATCACCGGTTTGATACCTGAAAGTGTAGATTAAATAGTAAAGTTTTAGTCGCTTACAATTCCGGTATATAATATGTAAAGATGATTTATTAGTTAAACTTTGTGATATTTATTTCACGGTTTTGATATTGTCCATGACTACTTTAATAAGTACATAATAAAATATTATGAAATATATACTCGTATAATATAATAATTTTATAAATAAAAATCCGTCTTATTCTCCAAAGTCCCTTTTTATTAAATTAAATTTCGAGACGCGCTTTTTATAATTTTTATTAATATTGAAATGTAAAAAATATGTAACATTATAGTTATTTATAATAAATTTTTGCAATCACAAACGCGTGAGCGGCAGACATATGTTTCAAGCTTTTTTGCTATCATCAGTACCGCATACACATGGAAAAACACTACACTTGTAACTGCAAAATGACACTACGGCAAATCGTTCATTCAGGTAAACAGAAGCACAATTTGCCCACTGCAAAACCGTCTGAACTAAAGCCTACGTGTTCAACAACCAATAGGTAATTAATGTTTAAATTGAATTTAGCGCAGTTCATAATCCTGCTTTGATAATATAATAAATTTTTGCAATCACAAACGCGTGAGCGGCAGACATATGTTTCAAGCTTTTTTGCTATCATCAGTACCGCATACACATGGAAAAACACTACACTTGTAACTGCAAAATGACACTACGGCAAATCGTTCATTCAGGTAAACAGAAGCACAATTTGCCCACTGCAAAACCGTCTGAACTAAAGCCTACGTGTTCAACAACCAATAGGTAATTAATGTTTAAATTGAATTTAGCGCAGTTCATAATCCTGCTTTGATAATATAATAAATTTTTGCAATCACAAACGCGTGAGCGGCAGACATATGTTTCAAGCTTTTTTGCTATCATCAGTACCGCATACAAAAATTTATTATATTATCAAAGCAGGATTATGAACTGCGCTAAATTCAATTTAAACATTAATTACCTATTGGTTGTTGAACACGTAGGCTTTAGTTCAGACGGTTTTGCAGTGGGCAAATTGTGCTTCTGTTTACCTGAATGAACGATTTGCCGTAGTGTCATTTTGCAGTTACAAGTGTAGTGTTTTTCCATGTGTATGCGGTACTGATGATAGCAAAAAAGCTTGAAACATATGTCTGCCGCTCACGCGTTTGTGATTGCAAAAATTTATTATATTATCAAAGCAGGATTATGAACTGCGCTAAATTCAATTTAAAAATAGTTATTTATGTATCAAGATTATGTATAAAAAAAAATTTCACCGTTAGAAAAACTCTTGTTTCTGATTGGTTACAAATTATGATAAGCATTTTATATTACAATAATTATTATATGAGATATTATTGGAGTAAGAAGGGCGGTCAAATTTCTAAATTGGGGGCGGAAATTTTAAACCTCTTACGTCCGGTATTATCAACCCATATAAAAAGCCCTTTAGTTAACTAGCTAATATAAAACGTGTATTTTAAATATTTTATGTTTTCTAATAGCTAATTAACTAAAGGCCCTTTTAAAGTTTTAAGACCGATAAATAACTGTGTTTATAATATTTATTAATAAAAATATTAAAAAATTAATTAATTAGGAAATTTATTTTTAAAATAACTTTGCCGGCTTGGGAGTTGAACCACTGTACAACGGATTGCCAAAGGTACCATCGTGCCTATTTACCATTACGCCATCGAGATTTCTTACATTCTTCAATTTTTTTTTTCCTATAATGAGAAAGGAATAATATTATAGTTGGGGAATCGGTCTTTTATGTCTTTCTAGTACTCATAAATCTTTATTTCAACTTTGTATCAAATTTTTGATTTTCTAAATATTGAAAAAGTTTCTAACTTCGTTACTTCAATACGGATTTTTAAGAAAAACTACGGCGCAAATAATAACAATCAAAAATCTTCGAAAATCTCCAAATTTGAAATAAAAATTCTGGAAATTAAAAGTCAGGAAATTAAAATTTAATAAATTTAAATTAAATAAATTTAATCCCACCACCGCTGTCGATTCGAATTAAAGTGACGTCGGCGTCGTAGCATTTTTCTTCAAAACACGTGCAAAATAACAACTTTTATTTAAAATAATTCATAATGTAATAAATTTTAAAGTACCAAAGCAAAATATTTGATTTATTTTAATTCAATATTAGGTAATATTTTTAATCTATGAATTGAAAATAAAATTGACCATCAAATAAGAAATATCATAGTTTATACCGTATACCCAGGTAGTCGAGTTGGCTAAGCAGTTGGTTTTCAGACGTATAGGTACAGTACAGCTTGGGTTCAAAACCTGGCCTCGGAAAAAAAAGTAAGTAAAAATTATCACATTTATAATGTCAATTTTCAGATTCTGGCGCAGACAACAGGGAAACAATTTAGCAGTATGTAAAAAATAGAAATATTTAAAAATCAAAACTTTTATCTTTTATAAAAATTATTTTTTCTATTAAATAAATATCTCGTTCATAAAAAATCAACACATAATCGGTATAAAAACGATGTACTAATACAGTAACTGCAAAAGGGGCAAATCAATGCTGAACCGTTGCAAAAATACCTGTAATGTATATGTACATAAATGATACATCAATACAGTAACTGCAAAAGGGGCAAATCAATGCCGTACCGTTGCGAAAATACCTGTACCTTATATGTGCATAAATGATACATCAATACAGTAACTGCAAAAGGGGCAAATCAATGCTTTACCGTTACGGAAATTTCTGTAAGGTATATGTACATTTATGACGGTAAAATGTTACTTGGGATTCCTTCGACGCGTACTATTTATTTTATACATTCTTGTTCTAGGTGTCAATCATCGTAACAAATTAACGATGACATCGAATAACCAAAATTGTGTTTACGATGATTGACACCTAGAACAAGAATGTATAAAATAAATAGTACGCGTCGAAGGAAGGTACTGGATGTTATTATTGGAAAGGTAAGAAAATTATTAGTGAATAATATTATGATAAATTTAATTTTGCGATTGAAGAATGCGTAAAATCCCGGAATATACAAAAAATTTAAAAATCGGTACATCGAAAAAATTTCGACATCAATATTCAATTTTTTTCATATTGCTTATCAATTACATAAATAAATTATTATTAGTAATAACTTTACAACACATATTATTATCTAATATTTAGAAGTATCTAATTACCGCCGGCTTCTGCAGCTTGACTTGTAAAAATTTACAACTGTCGCGTGACAAGCCTGCCTGGTATACAAATGCATCTTTGAACAGGGTCCACGTGGACCTGACGTCGACCTGCTAAGAGAATTTTCGTAATACAAATATTATCCAATAATAAGTCCTCATTCTAAATATTAACCAATTACAACTACACTACTCCATGTCGAGCATTTTATATTATCCAATAATAAGTCCTTATTCTAAATACTCCACGTGGACAACTTTACAAGCCGGGCTGGTGAAATTCGATACTTGGCTGGTGAAATTCGATACCGGCTTGTACCAGCCCAAGTGAAATTGGTTCCATAAGAGTCAATGCATTACAAATTTTGAGCTTCTAGAAGCGCGCTTCTAGAAGCTCTAATGAAATGCGGGCTTAAGTGTGAATATCTGTTGGTGCCTTTTAGTCATATTTTTTAAATTACCTTCTTGTAAATTAAGTTCAAAGTTATCTGAGTAAGTGTGAATATCTGTTGGTGCCTTTTAGTTGCAGTACAATAATTGAAAATAAATTTTTATGGGTATCTCAGACCCCAGTCCGTTCACGTATATTTTTAAAAGTCAACATTAAATTTGTTTAATGTAATATTATCTTTATTTATTGCCAAATAATTACTGATTTATGTATATCAAAGGGAGTTTTAGAAATACGACTTCTTTAAAAAAAATGTAATTTTGATAAATTTTTAAATTGGACGATACTCAGTCACACCTAATAAATCAGTCATAAATCCTAAACAATTCGTCGTAAATATGTAGAATAATACAAATAAACTCCAAGTTAGTTGATCCTAATGTTTTTTAGCTTTATTTATGGTCAATAAATATGTCAATAATTATTGGTGGTTTATAACAATAAAATATTTGAAACATGATTTCTTTGAAGAAGTTAAATTTGAAGCGATGTTGGAGTTTAATAACAATAAACTGCAAGTTAGTTGTTACGAAGGGGTACAAAATTTTTGCCATAATATCAGGCAGAACCTGATAAAATAAAAACGAATACAAAAAACAACATTACGTAGGTACATCGCTTCGCCAAAAACTTCGCCAAGAAATTTTGGAAATTGAAATTCCACAAGCCGAAAATGTTGAATATGCCACAAGCCGTATTGTTTGCAACACCAAGCGAAGCTGTGTTACGTACGTATGTGAACGGCAATTTTGAAAAGCTTGGCTAGTCAGCACATTTTTTAGCACACAAAAATTTTTTTTTGTTAAATGTATTCCTTCTCCATAACCATGTCAACAGACAATTAATTTAATAAACTCAATTTTTTCATATTAAAATGTTGAGAATTATTTCATAAAATTTATCCCATTATTTAAGTTTCTAATAATAATTTGTCAAAAATGGCCAAATATTACTATATAATATATCCTACCAGTAGTAGTTGTATTGTTGAAGAGTATTAAAAAATTCTTTTTGTTTAAATTGGTTGTTTACTTATAAATATCATAAAAAGAATGGTGGGGTCTCTAAGACCCCAGTGTGCCGGACACGTTAGAAAAATTAAGTGTGCTGTTTCAGGGTTATTTATATTTATTTATTAGCATTACATTCGATAAAGAATATAGCTGTCCTTGCGGACTTACATAATCCATTTGTTGAGGTGGATTAATCCTCATATATACAATAAATTGTTTACAGGTCCTGATGTGTACATGCCTCACTCACTACTCTTCTCCATTCCGTTCTATTCATCACTGCCTGTTTCCATCCTCTTATTCCCATCTTTCCTTGTTTTTTTTTTCTCCAGAGTACAGGAATACAAAGTCCTCTTTTCTTATTTCACCTTCATCTTTCCATCTTGTTTCTTGCATCGCTACCACTCCGATATTATATCTTAGCATTTCCTTTGCGACCTCATTCAGCTTTCCAGGTTTTAGTAGTGTCCTGACATTCCATGTTGCTATTCTGTTCACTTTTTTTTTCTTTTGTTTTGTCTTTTCTTTCCTTTTTTTGTTCGTTCCACCTCTGTAGTTCCTGTTCCATGCCTCGTTTGTAATTCTTCTCCATCGGCGCCCTCTGGAGCAACTGTTTGGAGATTTCCAGTTGCTCCACTATCCTCCTGTATCAGTTTTTTGTGTGTTGGTCTTGGTCAGTGTCTATTTTCAGAGTATTGTCCTTTCTATCCCATTTATATACTTTACCCTGCTTGATTATTTTCTGATATCCTACCTTAATTTTTTCTCCATTTCTCATTTCAGTCTTAGCCAAAGCCCAAATCTTATTTTGTATTTCTTTTTCTTTGATGGTCAAGTCGTTCTCGATATAAGTATTTGTACCCTTGAGCTTGTTCTTGTTTTCCATTATCATTCTTTTCTGATTGAAGTCTTTCATTTTTGCAACGAACACCTGTTTTCCCGTATCTCTTCCTACCTTAAAAGCATCCACAACCTTGACCTGTATTTGCATTTTGTTATTCAAAAAATTCTCTATCTTCTGTGGTGTTACCTGTCCATCTATATTTAGATTCTTTATGATTACATTTTCTCTCTTCCTTCCTTTTTCATATTTTTCTATTTGATCTTCCAGAGCCATTATTTTTTCGTCTTGTGTATTAGATTTTGCTGTTAAATCGCCAATCACCTGCTCCATCTCGCATATTTTGCCATTCCAGTATTTTTCCATGGACTCGAGTTTTTCCTTTATTTCTTTACTTTCCCTATTACTTTCTTGGAATCCCTCATTTACCATCTTTGTCAAGCTTGCCATCATCTTCTTTAAATCTTCCATGTTTTTCTCGCTGTTTACTATTTCGCCTATATTGTTTGGTGACTTGGGTGTCAATTTACTTCTCTGGAATACCTCTTCTTCACTGCGTTCGTTATCCTCGTCTCTTTTCCGTTTGTAATAATCCCTTACTGATGGTGAACTGTTTGATCTTTCTCTACCAAATTTGTCTTTATTCATTTATTTTGTTAGGGTTAAACATTTTAAAACCAAACAGTATCAGAAATAAAATTGTGTTTTCTGAAAGCCTATATAAACTGGGTTTATAAAGGTATTCGTACCTTTTGATTTTAATTTGTCACAATTTGAAAATTGAAACTTTAATTACATGTATAGTGAAGTGGGGTAAATGGGTAGTAAATTCAGCTTAGTTTGAATTTAGACAGTAATTACAAATCAACTGAGAACAAAATAACATTTTTGATGTTGCTCTCCTTTCTTTAAAGTCCAATTAATATTGTAGTGTATAAAACAATTACATAGAAAATAATTTTTCTTTATTATTTATTTAAATAAAATAAAAGACATTACTACACACTTCCCCAAAGATTTGGGGCAAGTGTGTAATCACTGGGTATTTTCTATATCTATTAATAGAAATGAAAACGGGGCAAGGCTGTAAAGGTTCAATTGTTCCCGTTTTCAATAACAGTTTTCAAACACGTGACTTATGCCCGGTTTCTGAAGATCGAGTTATATTAAGGTTAGCTTAACCTTAGTATAACTGCAGATTTTGAGTTTCTATAACGAAAAATAATCTCTGGTCAAAGTTAACCTATGTTTTTATTGGTTGTTAACTTTCTGGAATATGCGCATTGTGGATAACTATAACTTTAAGCTTAGATTTGTTATGTAGAGTATAACCAGAGATCTTCAGAAGCCGGGCATTAGTAACATTTTCGATGCGTTTACGTTGTAGAAGCCGAGATTATACTTAACTCACCACTTATAATGCATATGGCGTTTATTTCACTTTTTCTTCACAAATTTTAGACTCTTGTACACATTTGCCCCGGATACACACTTACCCCACTTCACCTTATGTCTATTTAAATTAATGTAATTGCGTCAAATTTGTGTTTTTATTTTTATTGTCAATTTACTAAATTAGTACTGAACAAATTATCTTACTGAAAGTCAGGCGTAGTTGATTTACCTTTTAGAATGATCAACTTAATGTCTCGAGTGTACTCGAGACATTTACATTCTTCTCGAAGCTAAATCAACTTTACCGTTTCGGTATTAATATACTATTTATATATTTTTATTAGGTTGAATGCCTAAAGTTTATAGAAAAACTTTCTGCACAGTTTAACCTTTCCGTTTTTACTCAAAAAAAAAGTTAAATGCAGTACTTGGTCAAAATTTAATTCTGCAAAGGATCTACTTTAGAAACAAATTTACGAACAACATCTTGCCAGAAAAGAATAACGAAATTTCAAACAATAACTTTTGATTTGAAGAGTGTTCTTCAATTACCTTTTTTGCCCTTCAATGTCAAAAATGTTTAATACACATAATTATTATGTACTAGATTGTATAGGCCCAAGAATTTGGTTTCCCATCTGGATGGTATTGTATCAATATTTACAGTTTATTTTTACTTGAAGTCAATGTAGTATATCTACTCTTTTCGACATTTTGCTGAAATGACCCATTTTCTGGAGATACAGTATATTAACATAATCGGCGTAAATTAAAAAATTAATTTAATGACCGTTTAATTCACGTCGGTAAAGTTAAGTCGTGGCTGCTCAAAATTTTCCACATGACCTGACCGTTTCAAAGCATAATTATCATTCAAAATGAAACACTTTTGTTTAAAGGCTATCAAATTTCAAAATGTGCTTAACTTCTAAAATTAAACTTGAAATAAATAATGGCAAGGTATTCGTATTGTAGTAAGAAAGCTGGTGGAAGAGTCAACATCCTTAAATTATATATAATAGATATAACCATCTTTGCGCTGGTTACTTTGTATACAACGTGTAATTACTTTCACTCATATTTAATACCTACATGCAACATAGTACACATACGTACGTACATAAAATATGGAAATAAAAAGAACTGAGTTTAATTTTTAAAATTACTTAAATACCAAGTTCAAATAAACCATAGTTTTTGGAAGGACATATAGACCTCCTGTACGACCACAAGATGTTTTGGCCAGCTTTTAATCATTCGATCTACAAAATTGGGTAAATTAGCAACATGGTAGATAGCATTTGTTCATGATATCATGATCATTACGATGGGATAAGAAGACAATTTTCGAGTAAAATGCTAAAACAGCGTTTTGAGCAAAACAACATACTATGGAGAGATAATTACGTTTTGTACTTCAAGATTTATTACCATTATTTTTGTATACAGAATATATAAACAAGTTTAAAAGGTATAATTATTTAAATCGGCTTAAGCATTATAATAACTTGATTATTATCAACTTCCATGGAAGACAGCTGTGAAATCCTATATTAATGAGATATCTGTAACACTTCATTTGACAATATAATAATTGAAAAAATAATCTAAAACTAAAATTGCTTTGATCTCTACTAAATATAATAACAGTTTGGAACTACAGGCCCAAAAACGGTTCAGTTTGGAGCAGATGCAGCTGCTGTACTCGAGCCATTTGCTATCAGTCCCCCGGCCGATATTCTCTCCGAAACGTTGATAACACGTATAGGAAACCGCATTCTATGTAGTGTATACTTTTTCCATTTTAACTTTTAAAAAAAGAAGTGTTGCTTTTGTCAATAACTCACAAACGCGTTGCTCAATGTTTTCTTTTAGCCGCACACCGTAGGCGGAGTACAATTTATTTTAAATAGGAAAGAAATCCGAATATGAACGCGGCTTTAAAAAGAAAACATTAATATAACATGGTTTTTCAAAAAAGCAAAAAAAATCCAATGTTTATTTAATATAGTATATTAAGTATTTATTTATGGCAGTAATTCTGTTATTGTTCAAACTAGTCATGGAGAAGTAGGAGAACATCGTTCGTGACTAGGTTCTGCACAGTAGCTGCATGTGAGAAACAAGTGTGACTATAATGAATAATCGCGATTACTTTGTGGGTAGGTATAATAATAAGTACACGTTTCAAATTCATATACTATTTTTTTAGCTTCGAACTGTTTTTAAATTCTTTAATTATCATCTCATGTTGAGACTGCCACCACACATTAGCATGTCGCTTTTAACTTAATTATATTAATTTGAACTAATTAAGCGTTAATTTATGCATTGGAAAAAATAGGCGAGAAGTTCTTCGTATACTTGTAAATTATACAAAAAGGATAATTTATTGATTAATTATGTGTCTAGTCAAGTAATACCAATAATTGGATTGGTTCAAGAAAACAATATTATAGAAGCTAGTAAAAATAAACCAACAGCTAATTTGACTTGTGTAAGAGGGATGCAGACAAGGGGGCAAGATTTACAAATTGTAAAATTACGTATTATTTTCCCTCACTGTAAATCAATTTCCGTATTTTTCTGGTATCAATATTGTTTTGGTTTAGGAAATATTTGGGGTGAAAACTTTTGAAACAGACACCCAATAAACTTTGACATTTAAGGATTTAGCCTTGGATTTACCATTATAACTTGACGTATGTATTTCCAATGAATGATTCATGATCCATGAATCCAATGATAAATTAATTGTACACCAATAATGATGGTACTTAATAAGGTGCGTAAATGCATCTTGACTACAAGATATGTACATACATACAGGATGTATCAATTTCTAGGTAAAATGGCAACTAGAGTATCAATGATCGTTTATAAGGTATAATATATACGCTCATCCATTTAACTGAACAAGAAATCATTAAATCAGGTGCTGTTGGTAGACTTTTTCTGTACCTTTTCTGTACACAAATAACACACTCTCGACTACTCCATCATGTTGACTACGCGTAGATTGCTATTTAGAAAATTTTGAAAAAGTAATATAGCGTCAAGTGTAGTGAAACAGTAAGAAGTTAGGGGGAAATTTAAAAACATTACCATAAATATATTAAACTTCATTGTACATAATATTGCATACAGTAAGTAAATAAATGATTCGGACACCTAATAAAATTGTAATAATTTCCATGCAATTAAATTATTTAAAAGTAAAATAGCGCGATGTCAACTTATCATTAGATACATTGTTTATTAAAGCTACCAAATCACTAAAAAAAGTTCGAAAAATCTACTTATAAGCAAATATAACAGACACTTTACCACTTGATATGCGATATTGAAGTCAATAAATGAATCGGACAATTGTTGTATACCCCTACCCATAATTTATGACCAACCATGTATATGCTTCATTTAAATGTTGCGCAATATCTTAGGTTGGCAACAACTAAGATATGGTACTACCTTAGCGTCATCGTGGTTATAATTATTAATACATATTATATCAGACAAGTAACATGTAAGAACATTTGTAGTGAAGATCTATTAAACGGTTTTTTGTAAATTAAAGTGTTGATAAATTTCTCGCAAGCACGTGGTGCTTCAACACAATATACTTTGTATTACTTTACTGCATTTTTATAATGCAACAACAATTTTATAATACTGATATAGCACTCTGCTGATATTACAAAAACAATATAATCTCTTAGAATTGTTAAATTTAATGTTAAAACACAATGGGGCGGAGAAGTAAAGATATCAGTTTTTATTTACGTCAGTTGATGATTTTTCATAATGCCAAGGGTAAATCTTACCGTCAAATTATTAAATATTGCCAAAACTACAAGGTGTGACATTGTGAAAATGCTTTAAAAATGAAAATCGCATCGATTCTAAACCATTACTTGGCCGTCTAAATGCATTTAGTGTTTGAGAACAAACTTATAATATATTACGTAATATTAACAAAAATCTTAATAATGCACCACAATTAAAAATAGAAGTGTTAAATGAACTCGGAAAATATGTGAATCCATACTCTTCGTAACCTTCTTAAAAACATCGATATTACCTAGTATGAAGTGCAGGGATATTTTGTGCAGAGTGGGAAAGTAAGGGTTTATAATAAGGAATTTTGGACAAATATAAATACATGACTTTTCAGTGCATAATTTGTTGCAAAACGCTGAATAGATGGGTATTAAAAACACTTTTTAAATTCTACCAAGATAATAACGTTAAACAGAATCGCTAAGGAATACCTCTTGTATAGATGTCCCAAAATATTACATCGTCCGCCACAGTGTCCCCATCTAAATCCCATAGAAAATGTATGTGGGATAAATTAGACAGAAAAGTAAGAACTACCCCTATAAATTCAAAACATAAAATTAACCGAAAGACTGCAACAGGAATTGGCTCGTATAAATATCAAATACCTACAAAAAATTATTTTTAATGTGTCCAAACGGTTACAACTTGTTTTTCAACAAAATAGACCAGTGCCGATAATTTTTTAAACCGAAAAAAATAGCAGTAGGATGAAACCCATTGGAAAAGGAAGAGAATATAGCAAAAATGTAAGGAAAAATAATTTACGGGCGATCTGAGGTCGGGAAGTGGAAGGGGGTGAGTTTTAAGGGTAGAAAACTGTTTTTCTCGATTTCCGGCAAAACCACAAGTCCTATGGAAAAAAGTTAAATGGCAAAGTTGTAGGTAATAAAAAGATCTACAACTTTTGTATTTACACTTTTTTTACATAACCTCAAAATTTATGTGAAAATTCAAATAACCAAGTTTTTGGTTTTTAATTTTTATCTTTTACAAAAAAATTTTTTTTTTCACAAAATTTGGTGAAAACTTACGTTTTTATGTCCAAAACACACTGTAATTTTTTTGATTTAAAATATTTATTTTTTCACCTTATTTTGACTTAATATCGAAAAAGCACCCTAATTTTCAATCGAAAATTCTCGCGTCAAAATATCTGCTTTTTTAAAAAACTCGGTGGGCTTTTTGTTCGTTGAAATCTCTACTTTTCGATGGTGTAAAAAAAATATACAGTACTATGGTAAATATTCTCAAAAATGCAAAGAAACGAAAAAAACTCGAATCCGAAAATTTTAAGCTTTGTCACAATTCTCTTAAAGTAACTCAGCCTGCACGTGTATTTTCATGAACGATGTTGTTTATTTCGACTTGCAATTTTTTGTTTATCAATGTAACACGGAATCTTACGTTTTTCGAGTAATTAAAGTATAAATTTTAATAAATAGCTCAAAATTGTACATGATGATTTAAGAAAAAAAAAATTTCTGATTCGAGTTGTTTTCGTTTCTTTGCATTTTTTGAGAATATTTACCATAGTAATGTATTTTTTTTACACCATCGAAAAGTAGAGATTTCAACGAACAAAAAGCCCACCGAGTTTTTTAAAAAAGCAGATATTTTGACGCGAGAATTTTCGATTGAAAATTAGGGTGCTTTTTCGATATTAAGTCAAAATAAGGTGAAAAAATAAATATTTTAAATCAAAAAAATTACAGTGTGTTTGGGACATAAAAAGGTAAGTTTTCGCAAAATTTCGTGAAAAAATTTTTTTTTTCTAAATGATAAAAATTAAAAACCAAAAACTTGCTTATTTGAATTTTTCACATAAATTTTGAGGTTATGTGAAAAAAGTGTAAATACAAAAGTTGTAGATCTTTTTATTACCTACAACTTTGCTATTTAACTTTTTTCCATAGAACTTGTGGTTTTTCCGGAAATCGAGAAAAACAGTTTTCTACCCTTAAAACTCACCCCCTTCCACTTCCCGACCTCAGATCGCCCGTAAATTATTTTTCCTTTCATTTTTGTTATATTCTCTTCCTTTTCCAATGGGTTTCATCCTACTGCTATTTTTGTTCACTTTTTATCATTTTCAAAGGCTTCTGCACTGGTCTAAAAAGGGTATCCCAATAAATACTAAAAATGGTGCCAAACTTGAAAATTAAAATGATATGTGTAATACTGTTCGCATCATTTATTGATGTTAACACCACGTATAAAATAATGAAGTAGGGGTTATTTTCGTTTGTGGTTACATTTCTTAATTTTTTTTGGTAATTTGATTACCTTAATAATCAATGTGTATCTGATGGTAAGCTGACGGGCGGAGGTAAATGTGCCACCAAATGTACCTGACCAGAAAAGGGTACCGGTAAATGTGCCACCGACCAAAAGGGTTCTTTAAATAAACACAGGTATTTGTGCCACTAACAGTGAAAAAATTAAATTTTTTTTGCCTTCGAATTTTGGGGTGTGCATTCGATAAGGAGGGTAATCCATCGTCAAAACCTACCCTTAAGCCCGCATTTCATTATAGCTTCTAGCAGCCGAGCTTCTAGAAGCCCAACATTTGTAGCTCGGCTGCTAGAAGCTATAATGAAATGCGGGCTTTACGGGGCGCCGCTGCGCTTCGCGTTTCACCCCTCCAGGGCGGTTTTGACTCTGGTTACTAGGCTAAACATACGAGAAGGCGCCACACATCAAGAAAACCGGGATAAATGAAACCGGGATGTGAGAGACCCTCGAAATAGTATTAAAAAGTATAGTTGCGGTATGGGGCAGTAAACTATTACGTTTCACCCCCAAAAAATCGTGTAAAATCAAAAAATAATCGATGTTACATGTAGGAGATGCATCAGGTAGATGCCGTTTTCTCCGGTGGCACAAATACCTGTGTGTACTTTTAATATCTTAAATTCGTAGCAGGTAGAATAACATTACTGGTGGCACATTTACCACCGCCCAAGCTGACATAGCTATTTCCTTTTTAAATAATTGAATTACACGGAAATTATTAAATCTTTATTAGGTGTCCGAATCATTTATTTACCCACTATAATAATTATTATCTGTAATTTTAGAAATTATTATATTCAATGTGAAACCTCCCCCATATAAAGCATTGAGATGAAGTAAAAATGAAACAGTAATTTGTTAACAGTGGTCGGTATCTGTAGAGGGGAAAATGAGGGAATGGGGAAAAAATTCTAAATTTATTTTGTATCATAGAATAATGGAAAATGGCGTTTACATTGACAAGTAGCAGTGGCGGCGTGACTTTTTCAATGGGAGACTACAAAATTTAAAGAAGAAAAATTATACATTTATCGTATTTATTTACTTACTTTCAAATTAATTTAATTTCAGAAACGCTTTAATCGATAACTATTAGGATAGACGCTAATATTTACGAAATTTAGGCTTGCATGCAACCTACTGCTGTTGGGGGGGGGGGGAGATTAAAAATTTTAATAAAATCTGCAGTGGTCAGATCGCTTACCAAGCGACAAAATTGTGTGCTATTTTGGAAATATTAATACTCTCCATTATTGTTAAATTAAATACCAAAGTTAACAACAAAATGTTAAAAATAGCGACCGAGGGGTCTAGGGGCCCCTTGTATCATCATAGCCAAGAACAGTAAACCACTATTATAACATATTTTGTTCTTCAGACAACTCAAAGAACTTCATTTGCAGTGGCAGCTCGTGATTTTCGTAAATAGAGGCACAAAATTCATAGAAAAAGGAAGAACTAAATTTACCGCATTTTTATTAACTTACAAAAATCTGTTCTATTTTGCATGGGATGACAGGCACGTGACATTGTGTCCTCTAGGACAAGCCGTCACCACTGTAAACTAGCAAATTTACTAATCAGAGAGCAGGCTAATTTCGTTAGGACGAAATATGCTTTATTAAACTAAAAGCGTTTTGAAAAAATGATACCTATCGCTTGGGACAGGGTGAGGTATAGTAGCTGAGGGATGCCGTTCCCTATTTCATGCAATTTTTCAAGCTTACTCATTTTGTACTTTAATAAATAGGAAAAAACCTAGAAAGAAGGTAATGTTTTATAGCCCCTACACACGATCCGATTTCTAGGTCCAACTTGAGACCCGACCAGATTGGAGATTGCCTCCACACGATCCGACCGCGTTGGAGTTTGCCTCTACACGATCCAATCTCGTCGGCCCGACACCAGCTGCGCCTGATATTATTTCGAACTTAAAATTTATTCTTGTATTAAATATAATGATTAAATAATTCGTAGTGTTTGGGAGAAAACTGATACGTGCAAAAGTAATGTTTTTCAGTACCTATATCTGTTCAATATAGTAAAGTTCAATATCGTTCAAAAAAAAGTAAAATATCAATAAAAGATCAATTTATTTTTATTTATTCATTTATTAATTATGTACTTAGAATGTAATAATAATGTTTAATAATCCAGTAATTAATAGAATGTAATAATAATAATAATGTTTATTAATCCAGTAATTTTTTGAAATTAATAACTGTCATATTTGTACCATATGTTTAAACTTATCAGTTTTCTCCCAAACACCACGGCATTCATTCTCTTTAAAGCTTTGAACCGATTAACATGGCTCCGAATTTATCGAAATTTAGTATAGCAGGAATTGCGCTATGGTCAAAAAATGGTTACGCGATCGAAAAAAATTCAGCGTATAGAGATAATAACAAACAGTTACGCATTTTTTAAATTTTGTATTATGTTCATCAATCAAATATATAACAAGTGCTTTCTATAGAAAACTATAAAAATGCTATATTTTGACATGAAATAATTTTCAATTTGTTATCGAGTTATTATAAAAATATTTTATATGAAAATATGTTATATGAAAGTGAAAATATTTAAATATTATTCGAGAAACCCTTTTAGACGTTTCATATCTTTTCGTGAGAACTACAAAAATTATCACCTATAATTACATTTTGAAATCCTAAATTTTTTTAAATGATTATTTAAAACATAGATTTTGGTCAGATTATTACCTCCACTTTTCATTATAATTATAATTATGCATTATAATTTTAATATTTCGTGTGATATTTTGAAGGTATTTAATAAAAAAATAATATGCTTTTATAAAGTAGGTAGATAACAAGTCGGCTGGGTTGGTGGGTATGGACCTTCCTACATGATCCGACAAGGAATGGCATAAAAAACAGTTTTTATCAAGATTAGCTCGCCTTATCTGCGATCCGACAACGCTCCACACGGTCCGATCTCGCCAAATTCCAACGCGGTCGGATGGCTACATCGGTGACTACATTTCCTACAAGGAAATGTTGCGAAATTTGTAGGACGACAAGCCTCCACACGGTCCAACTTGAGACCCGACCGACGAGATTGGATTTTAGTACCAACCAGATCGGATCGTGTGTAGGGGCTATTAGAAGTTATCATATGAAAAAATTAAGAACAGTTATGCAGATTTAAACGCAATATATTAAGAATTATATTTTTGTAATTTCGAAAAAAATAAGCAAAGACGAATAGAGGTAAATAATAATGAACTTGAAGATACAAAAAGAAATGAAAGGTAAATTTATATAGTACCTACTCATATTTTTTTTGTTGAAGGTCTGTAAATTGGATGGCAAGGTCGAGAAAACAATACAGATAACACCGGATTGACTACTGAAGAACATTTATGGACACCAAAATTTGCACAATATTTGAAAAAAAACATTGTAAACAACCCTAAAATGCGCAGGACATTGAAAGAAACAAATATTATTACGAACAATTGCAACAATGATCAACCCTCGGATAATTGTGATGACTGATTGGCGTCTGATAGAAGGAAGAGGTAGAAGAAGTCATAGAATGTGATTAAATAATTAATTAGTCAACCTGAACAAAATAAGAAACGAACTGAAACAGGCAAAACCATCGAGGTCGGGATTAATCCATTCCAAGAAATGGATTAGGGCGTCTTTAAGAAACAGCCAAAACCTAAATGCATTGTAGAACCAAAAGCAGATTAAGATGAAAATTGATTTAAAGAAAAAGACCATCAATCAAGTAGTATCAATAACAAAAAGTATGAAAAACACATTGATAAAACCAGATTCCGTTTTGTCCCCTGAGAGGTTAAAATTTTTGGACTTAAATAATATTTCAACTCGTAGTATATTTCTGCGAAGTTGGAAACTTTTGCATGTTCCTGTTACTAAGTACTTCAAAATATATAGTACATAGAAAAGTATACGATACTAAAGAGTTATGGCCAAAAGTTCGAAAATTTTAAATAATTTTCCCATACAAAATGATTTTTAAAGAAAACGTAAAATAAAACAAAAAACAACGAAAAAGGAAATTAAAATAAACTGGTTTACTAAAACTAAAATTGTAACCTCGTACCGTACATTTATTTAGTTGCACTTGACTTAGTAAGGGTTGAAACATCAATATAATTTTAGCGCGCCAAGGTCAGTAGAACGTCAATTATGTGAATTACAGATTAGTTTCAGATTCAAAGCTGATTAATTAAACGCCGCGCCGCGCCGGTTCAAGTTAAAGCCGATAAATAAATAATATAGTTTCAGAATTTCCTGCGTGTTTTTCACTTTCTCGCTAAACGAAAGTAAAAAGTGAAACGGCGTCGTTCTTTTATTCTTTTTTAGTTTTTATTAAATTTAACGACACGTGGTTTTGCATCTAGCAGTACAATTTAATTTGTAATTGAAGGGGTCATTCAAGAAGAGGTGTCACTTTGTTTTGTTAAAAAAAGCATTAATAATTGGACAAATTGGAAAATGTTTATTTGACCATTGCAATTATACGTGGAACACAACATCATTCGAATCAATGTCCTCCACGGTTCTGCTGGCATGACATTCTTTTGGCAAAATTTTTCCATTACGCTGTCGCATACATGAGACTCGATGTTTGCAATTTTAAGTCGAATATCTTTCTTGTTAAAAAAAAATTTGTTAACGAGAACCATTAACCGTCTTGGCCTGCATCATTTTCGAAAAAGTATGGTTCCCTAACCCCTCCAACCCGGAAATAACCAAATAGTAACTCCGTGCGGATGCATGGCTTATGGGTTTTCAACTCCCTAGATTCGGCAATGTTATTTATTCACGTAGCCATTCAGCTGAAAATGAGCTTTAACATTTACGATAATTTTATTACAAAAATTACCATCAGTAGCTTTGTTTTCCAACACCCAACTGCACATGATCCCAGTTCTAAGGCTACTTGAGGCTTGCAAGGATGTAAACCAAGATTTTTTTTAAATTCGTTGCCGAGTGGCATAAGAAAGGTTCAATTGCTGTGAACGGTGACGAATCGAGGTTCTCGGCTCTTCTCTGACACTTTCCTTCACTGTAGCAATATTTATATAGTTAAACGACCACCACGACGATGGGGAAGTGAGTGTTCTTACATTACTTACTGCACCAGTTTCCTAAAACGTTGTTATTAAATTTGTAACTACGCTATGAGAAGGTGCACTTCTTCTATCCAAATTTTCTCGATTTGTAACTGCAAGATTTTCACCATTTTGGTAACGTGTTTTTGTTGATTGTGTAATGTACCATGTTTAAATCGCATTATTTGAAGATTTGGATATGATATTTGAGATATGTAAGTGCCTTAAAACTTTAGTCTCTAATCTGCATAAGGTTATTGACTATAACAGAATTATTACGACGTGGTTCGAATTTCACGTTAAGCTGTGGTCCCACTATAAAGTATCCAGTGAAAAGCACTGCCTTGTTATTCGTAGTGATCTATACGTAAATATCGTAAAACAATTTGTTTCATGTTTACCATACTTGCCCCAAAATGATTACAAGAATGTAAACCGGTGGAATTAATCGTGCTAGTCGATTCAGATGCAATAAATCTCATAAATAATATGTGCTTCGATTTGAATCTGCAGAGGCTAGATAATTTAGAAGCCATTAATCAATCTACGAATTGTTTGAAAAATTGGTAGTTGGAACAGATTTATTACTATGCAACTTCGTTAAAAAACCATTAGCACGTACAATGAAATAATTCAATTGTAACTCTTCTGGCGATGCGAACCCTGTATTTACAAAGGCAATTTTGAATCCTGTATATTATTACGTTTATTAATAAATGTAAAATTAATAACTTGATATTGGAATTTAATGGTTAACCCAAGTTAAATATGAGGTATACAAGTTGCAACAGTTTGTTTTTGCAACTAAGTCACGTTCTTAAGTATTTGTATTAACCCGAGTTCATTTTTGTGTACACTTTTTATTAAATAGTTTAAACAAGGTTTCGTTCGGTCATGAAGGATACAAATAAATGTGAGTACGGTATGATATTTTCAATCGTATTTAAATTTTAATCAACGCAATAAGAGTACTTAATAAAAGCGTATGTAATAAAACATTTGTTGGGCTATAACAAAATGATAAATTAAAATGTATACAAAATTCATTTTCCAAGTTTAATTAAAAAGAGTTCAGATATTACTTTTTCAAGTTTTAATGTTAATTTGCACTTGAATACTATGTATATTAAAAGCATATTATATTATGTATTTACATTTAGTTGAAACAGAGATAAAGCTATATACATAATATTATGACCTACGCCTTTTTACCATAATACTTCTTATCATTTTATGTCAGAAAAGGTCATCGTAATACAGAGATATTGGAGAGATGCACCTGATAAAATTCCAATTCAAAAATTTTCAATCTCAAATCAACGATGTAATTGTATTTTTTTTGTATATTTGGCGTCCCTAAACTGGTTTATTATTGCAACTTATTAAGTAAAAAAAAAAATGCATTATGAAGGATTTAGTGCAAATTAATTTATAATTTATTAAATTTAATTACATATTGAATAGCAGTTATAGTGATTGGTTATTTAGAATTTATTACTTACGTGCATTAAAAATTAAAATCCGTTACAGTCGGAAAATGTTCATAAAGACCATTAATATACCGCCGCTTATTTATATCCTTTACAAGTAGCGTACGTTTATTTCCGTCAACTCTTCGATATTTGAGCCTTCAATACCTTAGTTACTATTTACTTTAGGATTAAATGAAGCCAAATAAAGCTAAAATTGATTCACTACTGTTAATTTTCTGCCAAGGTTTTTACAGGAATGTGGAACCGAATGAATTTGAACTTTAGCTTACAAAAATGCGCTGTTTTGCGCGACCCACTATATATTTCACAAAAATTTTTTTTTAGACATTCTTATAGTTTGGAATCTTGAAAATGTGTCCAAAAAATATTAAAGTAAAATTCATCAAATGACCCGAATTATAACGGATTTTCTGGAAAGGTGTTTATTATTAAAACTTTTTAAATCATAATTACATTTTAAAACGGAATTACTCTTTGTATTTTGTAGCTGTCCGTAATTGACTTTAGAGTCCAAAAAACAAAACAAAAATTTGGAAAATTGTTAAAAATCGCCGTTTTAGTCCACCATCAAAATCGAATTGATTGTGAAAAAGGAGCTTTTAAAGTTCTTTTCTTACAAATAGTATACAAAGTCCAATAGACATAATATACAAATAGTATATAAAGTCTTCAACTGACACATTTGCTGCACAAACAAATAATGTTACGTACAAAATCCCTAAAATTGTTTGTTTTCCATCTATTTTGACTAATTTATGATGCTAATTTTTATTTTTAAATGTTTTCAAAATAAACTACTTTTAGTAAAACCTGACAAAATAATGAGTTACAAAAATATGTTGGTTCTTTAATAATAAAAAAAAAAGTTTTGATAGGAAAATTTGAGTTACTTTTGAGCTCCTAAAATACACGCCTTTTTGTAAATAAAGACAGGATAAAAACCGAGGTATTCATACATATAACCTATGAGTCTACAGTAGCTGGACAGAATTCAAACTATAATAAAAATAAAGTTGCTTACAGACTAAATTTAAAATTTAGTTTTTATTAAGAAAACACAATATTTGGAACACACAAAAAAATGCTTGAAACACATAATGGTCCGTTTTCTTCAATTTTTCCGACTTTACTTTTAACACCTTCCATCATATTACGTTGGAGCATATTCACATCAATTTTTTTGGCACGGGACTTGATCCGTTTTTTTTAATTGATGGGCTGATGATGTTGCTCCCCAATTACTTTTATAAACTAATTGTGTAAAATAGACCATAAATTTTCAATAGGACGAGCTGCAGGAATATTTGGCGGATTTGCATATTTTGGAACAAATGGTATATTTTGACCGTCTAGCCAATTAAGCGCTTTTTTACATAATGGCAAGACACAAGATTCTGGCAAAAGATGATTTTATCATTTAATTTTAATGTTGTCTAATTCCATTAAGGAAAGTGGATTAACTCCACTTTGGGTGGAGTTTAACGTGCTCTTCCCCAATTCAAAGCAGTGTTATTTCAGCGTTAATTGTCAAAAATTTCTGCGTCGACGCAACATGGATTCACTGTTATACTCCAGAAATGAAATAACAGACCAAACAGTGGCTTTGAGTGGTGGAAGTGAATGCTGCAATCAAGGAAATTCAACCTCCTTTGGGCAAGAAAAAAAGGGCTTCAATTTCAATGGCAAAACTGGATGTATTGGATTACTAATTGTTTCCACATTCACTATATACTACAAAATTGGCTTTTAGTGACTTCTTATTCCAAACTTGAATAAATGGCTCTGAAGAAAAAGATGTAGGTCAAATGAAGAAATGATAGCCGAAATGACTGCTTATTTTGAATAGTTTGACAAATTCTATTACACTGATGGTATCAAAAAATTTGAATCGTATTCCTGGATTAAGTGTGTCGACCTAAAAGGTGACTATGTTGAAAAATGGAATTGATTTTACCCCAAAAACATTGTTTTTTCTTTCTTATTCTAAGGACTTAATAATCAGCCCTCGTAATAGCTTACGCCGGCACCGACTAAGTTAGTAGTGCACAAATTAATATCTAGTTCATTTACAAATTAACGTGTAATTATTTGTCTTACTTATGACTTTGATAACCAAAACTATAAACTGTGTAGGTACATAGTGTGTATTCAATTTGCTACAATTAATCTACTGTCAATGTAATATACATATTATAATATGGGTGGTGTTTAATATGGTCGGCAGTGTAAATAACATATTTATATTATGCCACTAATTGCACTTTCTAACTACATATTACGGTATAATTGCCAGTTCTGTAAGTACCGTTTACTGTTTTTCTATTTTCACTGCCCTGGACCCGTTGCATATCGTATTAAAATGTGTACCAGACACAGGGGACCCTCAGTTTAACTTTGATTTATAGATAAATTTGTTACACATAGCCATTGATCTTAATAATTTTGATTTAATACCTTCACCAGAAATCTTCTTATTCTGTTTCTTCCGATTTTCTGGAACTTTGTTTTCTGATCAAAAAACTTTACAATGATGTCAAGTGGAAATTCAAACCTGCACGGTTGACTATTCAAAGATACACTCGAACTTAACTGTATTTATTAGATCGATTGCCTCTCCAGTGAACAATAGTGCTCTATGGTCCCATATGAGCAAGGACCTCAAAATTCAATCTAAATAAGGTTAACATGTCTTGTTCGATATCAAAATTAGAATTATTTTTATCTCGGCCATCTCATCAAAGAAGCGTACCTCAGCGAATTTATTTACCAATATTTATCAAAGTTTAGTTAAGTGAATTGGCATCCTCCCAAAGAATGTCTAAGTTCCACGACATACTACATAAATATTATACTTAGCGATCGAACGCAGATATTATTTATATTAAGTTGCAGGTAATGATTTATTATACCCTGTCATCATGGTGGCAATATTCGTTAATATTCGTTAATTACATAATTATGATGTACTAATGAAATAGTTATTTGACCATAAGCTACTATAGCATATTGTATGATTTAAAAAAAATGTCCATTCAATCCTTTAGAAGAGATTATCGCGCCTTTCGTCTGCCATTTACTTTTACAGTATTCTTTCTTCACGGCATTAATTATATTGAAAGGAAATTTTATTAAACTTTTCTGCTTAGGACAATTAATAAACCAGTGCACGATGACCATGAGCGATATCCTACCACCTAACCAAGACAACTTCATTCCATATTTTGTGTCTACTTGCTATCTTAAGGTTTAATCAGTGTCGACTCGAGGGGTGGGCGGGAGCTTACATTTAAAATATTCCGCCCTTTCTATAAATGATTAGTTTCTTCCATTTATAGACTAATCGGCAATCGTTTTATTGTTGAAATAACGATATTAATAAAACAAAACAAAATATTGGCAAATGCATACCGCACACTGTGAAGGCCGTAACTCTGCTACCGATCGATTAATAATAAAAATAATAGACAATTTAATATTCTTTAATTTTAATTTATTAAAGTAAACCCAAACCGAGATATTCAAAAATATTTATAAAAATGCCGGTTTTCCCAAGGCTGCTAAATTTCTACCCTAACCGGGCGAGAGGGGGTCTTGGAATTTCCCTGCAGTACCGTTATAAAAATTAGATTTAATTTTTTTCAGAAAATTATAAACATTTACTCCTCAGTATCAAAAAAAGTAACTTTTAAAACACTGCAATAAGAAGATTTCAACATAATCATGATCAGCACGTGTGTTTTTGGAGGACATTCCGTAAATATCCAAAAATAAGCCTATCAATGTGTTAATATAGAGGTTAACCGCGGTTAACTTTATTGTTCTGTTTTTTTTTTATTAGCACTATGAGGAACGATGAAGGAGTTTAATATATTTTGTAATGAAAAATATTGAAATTAGTTATATACAGGACTACCACTAGACCCACAGGTCAATTTTAATGCTTTAAAGACATTTCAGAATTAAAAAAATGACTATAACGTAGAAAACCATACGGTAATCGAGAAATTTGCATCTAGAAGTAGCTCCAATTCCGTGAACATGTATAAGTTCATTATTTATGACAATATTATGACATTACTAGGACAACATGAATAAATTCATTATTAACACGCCAAGTGCCGCCTGCAAACGAAAAAAAGAGTCCCCACAGGTCAACAAATTTTTTTTGTAATTTCTCTTATGAAATCTGCGGGGACGGTAACCTAACCGTGGTCACCCCAAAAAAATTTAAAATTTCCTATAGCAAAGAGGAAGGTTTATAGAGTATACTGTAAAAATTTCACTTGCGAAAGTATACATAAAATTTCGAGAAAAATCAATTTGAAAGTACGTAAATTTTGCGAATTTTTCTTAGATTTTTGGGGTGTGCATTCGATAGGGAGGTTTATCCATCGTCAAAACCTACCCTTTCGGGGCGCCGCTGCGCTCTGCACCCCTCCAGGGCGGTTTTGATTCTGGTGACTATGCTAAACATACGAGAAGGCGCCTCCCATAAAAAAAAACCGGGATAAATGAAACCGGGAGCTTAGAGACCCTTGAAATAGCATTAAAAAGTATAGTTGCGCTATGGGGCAGTAAACTATTACGTTTCACCCCCAAAAAATCGCGTAAAAACAAAAAATAATCGATGGTACATGTACGAGAGACGAGCTGCATCTGCCGGTGTGAACCTTTACCTTTACCTGATATGTATTTGATGGAGCATCCCGGCATGGCCGGCCTTCTCCTTCATCTGAAAGAATACATTAATGACATTGGAAGTTGTAGAGACCGGTGGGTCTCTGGGAATTGGCGCTTGGCGGACTGACTGGTTAGAAACCTGGGCTGTAACTGTGAATATGAGATATGTGAAGAAAAACGCCGGTGTGAAATACTCTAAGTGTTAGGGTCATTATAACTGCACGGACTGTCAACAGAATGAGCGACGCGCGGGAATCTCGTTAATTTTACATGTAAATTAGCAAACTTCAAATTCGATTTACTCAAAATTTTGATAATACTTTCGCATGTTTAAATTATATCAGTAAACTATATAAACCTTCCTCTTTGCAATAGGAAATTTTCAATTTATTTGGAGTGACCAGGGTTAGGTTACCGTACCCAAATCTGCTTTAGGTTTTATTTTAAGAAAAAAACATTCTTTTTTTATTTCGCAACCTTTTTCAAATTTTTTTTGTGGATACATGTATGATGCACGCGGCCACAAAAATGTTTAGTTGTTCCCAAAAATAATGTTACATAATGTGTAACCACATTAGTACCGCCAGGCCGAAGATTAAACACTTCTGTGAGGTTAAAAAAAATTAACTTACACTGCTTATTAACAAATTTTCAGGTGTGAGACACCTTGGTCACCACACCGCATGACAAATTACGTGTTAATGTTCCTTCCTTCAAGGTGTTTGACGCATGACGTTGGAAAATCCTGTAATGAAATTTCTGGAACACTGGAATGCAGTCAAGCTGTACTCTCTTAAATTTTTCCCAGAGAAAGAAAGAATTTGATGGGATAAAACAACACACAAAGCGACTCTTTTGTGACAGTGCCAAGATCTTCGCCAAATTTACAGACAGATATTTCTGATCAGGTCACGACATCGTTAGGAAGGTCTTGCAAGGGCAGTGCTATGCGCTATCAAGGAACATGGCGTATCCATGAAAACTTAAAAATGGTAAAATAGTCGATCAGTTAAAGGCATTACGTGTAGCGATGATGTCACTACTGAAATTTCTCGGGTAAGTCAACTCCATCGGAAGTCCTGTATACGGTGTGTTGTGTTGTTTGGGTTTTGCTATAGATTCAAAAGAGGGAACTCCTCGAGTTTCTAAAAAGGAACTCTTTTTACAGCCCCAAAAATGTCTTCGCTGTACAGATTTGAAGATGGATGACCTACTCACAAGCTGAAGGTGGGGGGGTTTCAAACCTTGACATCAGGGATAATGCCAGAAAACCTCCTTTTCGAGATGGTTTGGATACGATACAAATTTTCGTAATAAATAATTTATTGTATCCATGTTTTTGTGGTCAATTTCAGTAGTATAATAAAGTACAAATTATTGTGTGTTCTGTGTTCCGCGCAGAAATTGTACCGTTTCTTGTAGGTACAATAAATTTCAGTGTCATAAACTCCTTCCTCCTTCTAGCCTTTTCGTAATGTATAAAGCCTATAAGAATTGAATTTAAAATCCGACAAAATCGGTCTAGGAATTTTGCATTGAAATGTAAAATAATTTCAGTCCCGACAGTGTTTTGAAACGCTTATTTTTTTAACGCAAAACGAATAACATCAAAAATCGTCATACTTCCGACCAACAACGAAATAACGTGAAATGCAAAAAAATGATCAAATTAATTTCATTTCATTTCAGTGCAGCAAAAAAATAAATATTATCTTTCAGAAATAATAATGATCTTTTGGGACATCCTTTGGTAAATTTACCCCTGTTCTGGTCTAACCCTGATATCGAAAACTTCTCCGATGGTAAGCACCCACGAGTTTTAGCAAAATAATTGCGTTTCCGAATCATTTAAAACCGGTTAACACGAAATCCATTTTCGGCCCGCACGATTTCATGTTGCGCGGTGGCAATATATTTCCTTAAAATGAAATTTAAAAATACTTTAGATGAATAATGATACTTGAAGACCATTCAAAATATACAGTTTGTACAGTTACG
This sequence comes from Podabrus alpinus, assembly GCA_932274525.1. NCBI lineage: Eukaryota > Metazoa > Arthropoda > Insecta > Coleoptera > Cantharidae > Podabrus > Podabrus alpinus. Next base: position 160,898,110 of record OW026451.1, read on the forward strand.
CCTAAAAGGCGTGCAGGTGCCTACCACTAACTGCTGTTGTTTCTAAATTAATCATGTAAAGCAGTGGAGCAGTTCACGCCCCCAATTTATCATTAGTTCAGTGCGATTCTAAATATTGTTATTAAGCTTGAGCCATATTGTAAGTTCGAATAAAGCTTACAAGGAAGAGAGCCTATAATTAACAATAAGTATCAAAATATAGCATATCCGTGCAAAATATATCCAACCGCCGCGGTAACGCAGTTTGTTTAACGGTTCCAAGAGAAAGAAAATTTATTACAATTAACATTTTTTGTAGTATTTTTATTAGCTCCTAATAAATTTTAGTTTTGTAAATCGTAATCCAGTTCGCCTCGCTCCTTCAGTGGTTCAACCCGGTTTATAATCTGAGCATCACAGCTTTGATATACCGCTAAAATTTATATTACATAAAACGCGGGAGCATTCACACCCGGTGAGATTCTGTATGACCGCATTAGTTTGCGTTTAAGAAAACAAAATAAAAATTGATTACTGTGAGTCTAAATTACAATATTTAATTTCTCACGGAACCCTTTCAATCCCCGCGTTTTGAAGGAATAACCATCCTTTTACAGACATCCTAAATATTAACACCATATTGTATATTGCACAAATAATCTATATATTTGATAAAAAGAAACAAATAACATTAAGAAAATATAAAGAAGGAAGAAACAATCAGTTTTGGCGATAAACAAAAATCTTGTGTTTTAGAATTTTGGGACTGAAAGGGTTAACTCCGCAACCCTCCGGTGAACATCGGCATGCTATGAATTTAAGAACTGGTTCTAAATTTTAATAATCTGGCCAATTGACAGAACGTCAAGGCCAAAAGAGAAAAAAAATGCGTTTTAATTATATCATAATTAATTAACACAAACACTTTTTAACCAATTTAAAAGAAAGAATCAGTGAACAGAAAAACTGACATGGTGATAAGACCTGTAGTTACCGCATAACAGGAAATTTAATAATTGAAGTTCAGTTTAATAATTCTGCATTCATTAAAGACGTAACCGTTGCATTTTCCTCATTTTATTGGGGGAAAATAAAAACTTGAAGAAATTATATTAATTAAAAGTTCACCTACATTAAATGAAAAATTTGGAGTTTATTGTTCAATTTCAAATTGATGGGTTTTGTTTTTACAGTTGCAAACTCGATGAGCATAAAAACTTTAGGATCAATACCAAAAACGCAATCAAAAATTAAAAGCCTTAATTACGAGCTATCGAAACTTCTTGAAGTATTTTCATGTAATTAATTAATCATGAAGTATTTTCTCTGCAGTGAAAATTAGCTAATAGATAATTTCATTCCTGCATAATTTTTCAATTAAGTTCAAGGTACTAAATTCCTTGATGGGGCGGCTCATCGATACATTCAAATTATGTTAAACGGAGAGTGAAGCTCATGCTGTAAGTTAATATACGACACCACTGATTTGTATGTAATCGACTAACAATAGCTCATATTATGAAGTCGCTTATTATTCATAATTATTATGTTTCCGATCAAGATAAAATTCTATTGAAATTGTTTTCGCTCATTTTACCGATCATCAATTCGATCAAACAAACAGTGCAACAATTTAATATCCCTCCTATATGCGCTCCACTAGGTCAAGGTGATGGTCAAGTTTGCTAGATCTGAATCTTGTTTGTCACGATTTCAACTACTGGTGAAACGCATTACGCTCTTCCATCGTCATTAATCAACTTTCAATTATTCCATATTTGCATTGAATTTTTCCAATAGCTTAGTTGGGGGATAATTTCGTGCATTGGAATTTGATATCATATTGCATTATAGTTGCTTCTTCCTATCGTCACTATTTATTTTTGCTTATATCTCATGGCTCGGTGATGTATCATTTAGGCCTTGGCCACATCGGCGACCGTTGTTGACAAAAATTCATTTGATGTATTTAAACGGCGGTGGCCACAGCGGCAACAAAAAAAGTTGCAATTTTGTCGCGACGTTCAAGTCGCCGGTGTGGCCCTGGATAACGCCCATCAGTTTTACAAAATTAACTAAAATGATAGTTCAAAACATGCATTCCAGAAACGTGAAAATTGAAATTGTAGTAAAACGTGCATGAGAATTTGGAATGAATTTCGCCTACAAGTTGATTCAAACCTTCGATGCTGCTTACTGTTTGTCCTGATAGAATCATTTTTGCAGTAACCTTCCAAATAGTATGTATTGATGCTTAGCAAAGCGCAAGAGCTTTAGCTAGAGTGCTCTTACTTGAACGCAAGAATCCATAATATTTGTGGTTAAACGATAAAACCACAAAGAAAAACGTGATTTGCGACGATAATTATTTTGCAAAATATTAATTTTAAAACATTTACTTTCTAGTTTGAGATTAACATGACTTAGACATACAACACTGTCACGGGTACGTTACAATGTAATAAAACAGGATAACCAATTATTTTCGCAGGAAAAGAACACTTCAGTGTAAATTTTTACTGCTCATAATTGTACGATATTATCAAAATAATTTAAGACCGGGGCTTCTCGCTTCGGCAACTTTCCCTTATAGGACTTCATCTTCAATGTATTCATCTTTTAAAAATCATCATATATTATTAATTTTAAATTCCCAAAGAGCTTCAATTTTACCAAGTTGAAGCGACTGGAAAAGGAACAATGCGTAGAAATAAACACAAGACATCCGTTTAAATACAGGGTGAACACAAATGTGTTTGAGACGATCAGTCTTTGTAAAAGTTCAACAATGACTTTCAGAGATTTCTTTCTAGTATACGTCATTTATGAGATATAATAAGATCGAAACATGAATTCATTGGAACTGTTTTTAAATTTATCATGTAGTATACATTCCGAACACAAGAAATATATAAGCGTATCCTTGACTTACTTTTGTAGTCACTATTAATATTAATAAAGGTCTAGAACCGCAACGCCCACTCACTTACTCATTCATCACGATATCTCGTAAACTCGGTTACCAATACAGTTAAAATTTTAAGTGATTATTGCTTATGCGTAGATGAACTCAGATTAGAAGGAAAACTGGGGAAAAAATAAATTGCGCATGTTTACTTTTAATAATTCCCCCCAGTGCGGCCTATAGGCCGAGAACCTTGACAATCTCATACGAGATTGCTAACGGCAGCCGAGTGCTAATATTTAATAATAAAAATAAAAATTACGGTTCCAAAATAGCGGTTCACTTCAGGGTATTATGTTTATCAGAACTTTTTAAACCAGTACATCGTTAACGAATACGTACATTTGCTATAAATATAGCCTTGGGGTTACGTAACACCCCGTACAATACTAGATTTAAAATAAACGGCAATTTATAACTTTATAACTTTTTGGTGGTCTGTATCTCATAATTGAATTGTATGCGCAAACAAATTGAATGTTACTACCTACCGCATTGACCAAAAACAAAATTACATATTATATAACAATAACTAAAAGCTTACTTTTATTTGGTAATTGCTACCGTTTTCAAGTGCATGCATTGTTTTTGTATACAAAGAACATAGCTTTATGTATTTAGTGAATTTTAATCAAATTTTAACTTTTTTAATTACATTAAAGTAAGTTTAGAGTTAAAATGAAGAGATAATTTTTTTAAATTAATTATAGCGTTTTTAACTACTACAATCCGTGATGGTCCCACTCTACATGTGGGGTTCGTACCCACGACCACTATTTTAATTACATTACTGCAGTTTATAAAATTATGTAATATATTTAGTTGAAGGTAGTGGTCTGCTATAAAGAGGCTAAAAATAAATTTGTATAGTGTCCGCTGTTTATCAGAATTTAATAAAAATGCAGCTAGATGGTATACTGAAAAATATATTCCTCGATCTGGATTCAAACCCGTGAATACGCGCGCTTAAACAGCTGCGTTAGCGAGGCGATTAGTTTATGTTGCGCGGAACTTCTATATACCATCTAGGAACGCTACATCACCCTCCCCCTAGTAACCATGTCGGTTGTTAGCAGTAGCCTTTGTTTCCTAGAAATTAGATTTTGGGGACGGTCCCCTATCTTTGGCAACCCCAAATAAATTGAAAATTTCCTATTGTAAAGAGGAAGGTTTATATAGTATACTGTAAAAATTTCACTGGAGATGATATACATAAAATTTCGAGAAAAATCAATTTGAAAAGTACGGGAAAGTAGCATCGAGTATGCGGTAGACCCCGGCCGATGCACATCAGTGTGGTCCGTTGAAAATGCGTAAAATTTTTTCGCTCCAATTTGAATTTTTCTTTGAAATTCGGATAGATGGGGGTGTGATTAGTGGATATTAGTAATAAATATAATCAAAAAAATGGAAAATAAGCCGTGTATTGCCGAAAAAGTGAAAAAAATTTTGCCTTCGAATTTTGGGGTGTGCATTCGATAAGGAGGGTAATCCATCGTCAAAACCTACCCTTACGGGGCGCCCCTCCGCTCCGCTCCGGGTTGCACCCCTCCAGGGCGGTTTTGACTCTGGTTACTAGGCTAAACATACGAGAAGGCGCCACATATCAAGAAAACCGGGATAAATAAAAACCGGGAGCTTAGAGACCCTTGAAATAGCATTAAAAAGTATAGTTGCGGTATGGGGCAGTAAACTATTACGTTTCACCCCCAAAAAATCGCGTAAAAACAAAAAATCATCGATGTTACATGTACGAGAGTCGAGCTGCATCTGCCGGTGCGAAATATTCTAAGTGATAGGGTCATTCATAGCGCACGGACTGTCAACAGAATGAGCGACGCGCGAGAATCTCACTAATTTTAGATGTAAATTTGCTAACTTCAAAATCGATTTACTCAAAATTTTGCTAATACATTCTCACGTTTAAATTATATCAGTGTACTATATAAACCTTCCTCTTTGCAATAGGAAATTTTCAATTTATTTGGAGTTGCCAAAGATAGGGGACCGAAGCCTAGATTTTTTAGAGATTAAAAGATAAAAGTTAAATACGAAATAAAAGGATTGAAAGACAAAAATGTTATATGAAATACGAAAATGATGAAATTACAAATAGATGGAAAGAACACTTCAAGGAATTATTGAATGTTGAAACAGAAGCAAACACAACAAAAAGAAATGAAACAGAAACAAGAAAAGAAGATGAAAACTTAGAAATAATTAGACAACCAACGTATGAAGAATTTCTTAACACGATCGCAAAGATGAAAAATGGTAAGACCCCAGGAACTGGAAAACTGATCCGATTGATTCAAATGATACTCAACAAAACAACAGCAGTGGTAGTAACCGAAGAAGTAAATGGCGAGGAATTTCCAATCTAGTCAAAAGCGCAACAAGGGGATGCATTGTCGGCTACTTTGTTCAACATTGTCTTAGAAGGAATACTAAGGAGATCCAGGTGCAGTGGAACGATAGTGAATCGCGAGGTACAACTAATAGCATATGCTGACGATGTAATAAAAATAGCAAGATCACACAGAGCCTTGGTGAAAACCTTCCAAGAAATAGAACGAGAAGCACGTAAAGCAGGTCTGGGGGTGAATGAAGATAAGACGAAGTTTATGAGGTGCAACAGAGATAGAAGAGGAGGATTGACAGAGACACGAATTCTAAATTACAGAGTGATGACAGGAAATAGCACCTTCTTGAGTAATCAGAAAACGAAAATAAAAATATACAAAACGTTAATAAGACCAGTAGTGAGATATGGGACTGAGGTGCTTTGTCTAACGAAAACAGAGGAAGAAAAGCTGAAGGTTATTAAGAGAAAGATAATGACAAGAATTCTGGGTCAAGTGAAAGTGAACGACGAACAATATCGAATGAAAAGCAATAGGGAAATAGACATTGAGCTAGAAGAAACAAATAATATAGTGAGGTATATTAAATCACTGAGATTGGGATGGATGGGAGACGTTATGATAGCGCAAGAGGGAAGAGCCATTTCGGGTTTAATGAAATGGATTCCGGATGTTAACAGACCGAAGGGAATGCCAAGGATGAGATGGAAGGATGAAGTCATCGGCGATCTGATAGAGATGGGAATATGTGACTGGCAAATATGAGTTATAGATAGGGAGATGTGGAAAAGAATCGTGGAAGATGCGAGGACCAATGGAAGAATCTTAAAAAGGGGGAAAAAAACTCGGAAGAACCAAAAGTTAGTGAAATGGGGACTAATCCACCCCAATGAAATGGATTTGAAAACATTGGAAGATGTGGTGATATTCCACAAGGAAAGGAGGCCAAAAGAAGAAGATTTTTTAAAACAGAAGTGTTCATTGCTCTATCGGGATCACCAATTTAGCAAGATGGTATGCGGAAATATATCGTCCTCAATCTAGATTCGAACCCTGACGAATTAGCTGTGAATACGGGCACTTAAACAACTGCGCTACCGAGGCAATTACTTTTTGTTGCGTGAAACTTCTATAGTATATCGTGACTAATTAATTATTCTAGGACCGATACAACAACGATATATATCATTAAGAATATCTGTAAAGATAATATGCCAACCTGTTGGGAATTTTAAATTTACCTTATTTTAATCTTTCACAAAATTTTCCCTAAGCTCACCCTTATTTTGGCAATGTAATCTGTTGAAGAAGCCATGCTGAATCTCACAAGCATTTAGGCTTTTCTCCCAACAGGTTGATATATCTTGACAGAAATGTCTTCGATATTCAAATTTATTTGAAAGTTAGTTTGTTAGATCAGGGGGGGTTCAGTGCAAGCGAATTGAAATTTATGTAAAACTATTATCTAACTTCATTCGGCTTTTCTTATTTCTGAGGCATCATCACGTCGGTTTAAAAGATCTTTAAAAGAAAAATATTAATTTTATATAAAAAATCATTTTCCCAATCTTTTGGAGTTATTTCGGAGTTATTTAATAAATAAAGTTGGTCTTTCTCTCCAAAATCCTTTCAATTAAATTCGAAACGCGTTTTGAAAAACGCGACTTTTGAGAAAAAGACGAATTTTATTTTTAATTTTATGTAGTTCTCAGCTAAGCTCGAACCGTCTACCGAAAGATTATCTTACGATAGAATTTATATCAAAATGTATACATAATAAGATTTTTATAGTCATACGTGCTGACCCTTCAAACCGCTCATTTCTAAATTGGTCACGAGTCTTGTTAGCTTTCTAAAAGATTGTTTTCGATGGAAATAGAATTGAAAAACTTCATAAACAAGGAAAATACCGTTAAATGCAACGGATGGGGAAGTATTACGGCATCATTTGATATCATATCAAAACTGATTAAAAAGTTGTTAAAACTGAAAAATTAGATTAAAAAGTAACGCTAAAAATAATTTTATACAAAAAAAACTATATGAAAAAAGATAACTTGGAGAATTAAACTATGTATGTTTATTATAAAGTAGAAATTAAAATAATAAATATAAATAAAACCGGTTATGTGACCTATTGTTAAGATTACCATTTTGCCCCACCAGCCCCTATTTTTATCTCTGTAAATATTTTGGATGCAAGTAAACTTTTGGAAGAAGTTTTTATTTTACAAATTTGTTATTTAAGAAAACAAATATGCACCGAGGTCTGCTATTATTCTCCTCCAAGATCAACAATATGGTGCATACGTATGTAGTTATTTTCAACATTTAGTACTTCTTATTTATTATTTTAATAAAATATCTGAATTATTACCTCGTGAAAATTAAATTGAATTTTAAAAAGTGAACAAGCTAATTACACAATAAAATTTAAATTAACTTTATAAGCTTTCGACAGTTATTTGCTGCCTTCGTAATTTGTGAACATCTTTGCCGAAAGCTTATTTTATTCTTGTTTAATTAGCTTAATTTTTTATAAATCCAATTGAATATTTATTTAAATTAGGTATGTAGTATGTAAGCAAGCACAAAACAGGTTTTTTATGTTTAGAGAAGAGCCTTATAGTGTAAATGGCAATAGCATAATGATAGGAATTGAAAAACTATCATCCAGAAGGACAATTATGAAAGTATATTATTATTTAGACGTGAATTTCTATTGGTCAATAATTTTGAATTTTTATTTTAACATGGCAACTGGTTTCAAATTATACAAAGTGGCAAGAAAGAAATAATCTTCAGGCTTTCAGATATTTAATAAACGATATGTATAAAAATCATAAACAAGTTTTTTAATATATAAGCGCTTTAGTTCACGTGACCAGCAGTACTGTCAAAATCAAAAAAGGTACAATGTCTGGTATTAATCCTTCGGGTATGGTGATTTTGTAACAGTGAAAAGCTTAAAGCATACATCCATTTATATAGACATGTTCTTTAAAGAAATATCAAGAATACGTTTTCCACATATGCACTGTAATTAAACCAGAATAAATTTTATGGAAGTATTTTAAAAGAAAATGTAAACTTTTCGCCGTACAATATTTTGAAATAAATTTTACGTTGCTCATTTCTCTTTTAGCGCGAGCAGCAACACAAGCAGCTTGATAGAATAACGAGAAATAAAAACAGTCAAGTGTGAAATTGCTTCCAGTAACCAACTAAAAAGTATTAAATAATTATATGTACAAAAAATTTATTTCTGGAAGTATATTATACATTTATACGTTTACAATTTTTATGACAAAAATATCCTCGGAGCTTTACTTTGCAACCCCCATCAATATCAATCGGAATTTTTGGATACGTCGTTTTTCTTCTAAAACTTTCCGATATTTCTTTTATTACAGATTTACAGCCAGATTAGAAAGTTTGAAAATTGGGTTAGGAATTTTCCAATTTTCAAATGGATTGCAACAAAAGTACAAAGGTTTTTCTGGACATTTAAAACAACTGTTGTTAGTAACTTCAGGAAATTTACATAATGAACTTAAAACTTGAATTATGTCAGCAGTTGCAAATATTTCGAATGTAAAATAAAAATTCATTTTATAAGTTTGGTCAAAGTACAGTACATTGAAACTTTGTCAATAGTGTATCAAATAATATTGGAGCGCAACTTGGAAACTATTCGTAATTTTCTCTTGCTCGACTATTCTACAAACACTTTAATTTGTTAGCCTAGGACTAACTTAATTTTTAATAATTTTCCTTGCGTTAAAAATAAAATTAATATCGAAACAATGATGTTCGCATTTCTAACAGATAAGAATCCTGTTAACCCGTAACCGGTACGCAGTCCTACTTTTGGTTCATAACCGGTACGCCGTGGTCTGAGAGACAACTAGCCCTTAAAATTAGCTTGTGTTATTATATTTGTTATCTGAAGGTTGGAGGACATTAGTATGTGTTTTTAAAGTTAGCATACGCGAAAAAACCAATCAAACGAAATTTAATTTAAGGAATAATTAGAATTTCTTTCAAATATCGGCGAAATAATAGGCTTTTATATTTGTAATTATATTTTTATAAAAATATTGAAATGATTTAAACAAAATGATTTAATATTAAATGTTTATACATTAAACTATAATAAAAACTTAAAATAATACAAAATTTTTAACACGCACATAAAAACTAACACCCCTAATAACAATAAATAAACTAATAACAAGTGGTTTAAAAATTCGAATATAAAAAACGAGAAATAATCATAAATTAATATTTATACCATATAGAAGCCCAAATATATTTTCTTTTGTTAAAAAAACACCTATATAGCCGATTACAAATCGACTACGTTACGGAGTGGTTATATACGGTTAAGTTGCATACGTAAACGGTACGCAGTGGTCTCTCAGACTTTCAGGTGTAATAAATAAGTTATACATTTATCTACACCGCCCAAATTTTGCAACAACATCAGAAATTATTTAATTTGAAAGTATTGATAACATGACAATTATATTACAAAAGGCGTGAGTGCAACAAAGAATTATGCATCCAAGTGTGTCTCCCAGACCCCAGAATACCGGTTACGGGTTAATATCTATTACGATGGCATTTTCAGTGCAATGGGCAAAATGTACTTTACTTTGATGGTACTTTTGACCTGTTGAAGGCATTTCATAGCGTAAATTTAAAATATCTCGTAAACTTACCATGGATATGTTATGGTTTTCAAGTTAGTTAGTTTGCATGATTGGCTTCATAGTTACTTGATTGGACTCTCGCAGTATGTCAGATTGAGGTTTGATAATGTAGCAGAAATGAAAGAAGCCGTTCTCGGGGGTACCGCAAATTTCAATCATTTGGAAAATATGGTCAAAATTTTACGTAATTTGTAACCAGATACCAATGTGGTAAAAATAGAAATTAAATACATTTGATGCTACTCTAGTCGAGCTATAAACTTCAAAATTAACAAAGAACGCAAAGCCAATTATTAGAAAATTGAGGCTTTCGAAATTGAACGAAAGAAGTACCATGCATATGTTTGTTCATTGCTTCAAGATAACTGGTCAACGCAGTTATCAATGCCCGGGGGGGACCAAGCCCAAATTACCCCAAGAACACAGGTAAGCCAATTTTTATGGTTTAGGGATTAACTCGATCAAGGGGGAATTTTAAAGAGAAATACAACGTTGAGCTTGAAGAAGAGACTTCAAGAGGATGTATAGAGTGGAGTTTTTGATCCACTTATTGATTACCCCATGTTTTTATTTCAAGTAACTTTGTAATCGTGAATTAATTTATGTGTTTAACCATTTGTATATATTATAAATATACAATACATATGTAGATATATATGTTATATTTCCTGTATGCAACAAAGGCTGTTATTATTGTCGATGTAAAATCTAATTATTATATTATCTGATTGATTAATGATAGAATATTAAACTGGTTTCCATGTAGAAAACCAAAATATACCTACATATTTGCCAAGTGAACTTGAAAAATTCTTACACGTGCGAGTATGTACATTACGTATTTATGCAATTTTAACTAGCAATGTTTACCTTGAAATAATGGTTGCACTACTCTTTCTATTTTAAAGAATTTAATACTGTTGTATTATTAGTTTTAATCGTTATAAGTAAAATATGACGCCGATTGCCTAACAATAAAGAAAACTTATAGGAAAACTTGTATGGAATAATATTATCAAGCTTATCTACTTATTTAATGAGAAAATTATCAAAATAGACTTTATTGTAAAAATTGCATGCAACCGATTATCTAATAAGTACATTAGACTAAAAAATTGCGAAGGTTAAGAATAAATAAATACTTGTTGTATACCACGCTACACAGTCGGTTTTATCTAATGATAAGAAATAAATTGTATAAAATTGTGCGTACTTAGTAACAAGATAATTTCCAACATACAGTCAATCTTGTAAGTACTTATATGATTAATTAATAATTATTAATCACGCCAAAGGTTTTTCTGTTCATTTACAATAACGACCGCAACAGCTTATTATAAAATATCAATGGCAATGCCAAGGTGAAATTGGATAAATTATTGATATTTTTGAACAGCTGTGATCAACTTTGATAATTATATTAGTGTGCTATACTTTATATTTCCTATTTGCATAAAGACCGACGTGCTCCCTAACATTCCATCATTTTTATTTTACCGATTGACAAAAATAGTGTCGTGATCGACCGGTTGGACACCACTGTTTTAAAACTAAACAAACAGTGCAGAAACGCTTTGAAAAATTTTGCAATTTTTAGATAAAAAAATTCGATGTAATTAATTATAATTATAGGTAATTACATTAAATAATAAATAATAATGTATAATATTTTTTTAAACTACCTATGACGCAAGTACCAAGTTACAAAATTACAACTATACTTGAGAGCCTATTGTAAGCGGTTTGGTTTATAGAATATGATGCAAGCATATTAATTAAATTGATCAATTTAAAGTGAAAGTAATATAAGGTAGATCATATATATTTTTATATTGTGTAGAATACTTGAAAATAATGTGTCTGTAATTACAATTAATTAACTCGATAGACGTATACGATTTGACTTTAATTTTTATGAACAACCGTTAGTGATAGCCAATGTACTTGTTTATTTTATTATGATCAAGAACTTATCGATAGTAAATTAGCAATGCTTTAATTTCTTTGCGCAGTTCTTATATTCATCTTTATCAAAATTGCGAAGACGACTTCTAATTTCTTTTTATACAAATACAGTAAAATAAATTAAAAGAATATTTTATGATTTGAATTTAATTACGTAAAACCACGTGTTTGGACAGAATCTGCTAGAGGTCATATTGTTGCATCGAAGTCCATTGATGCAAGTTTGAATTGCAAATAATAATTTTATGATTATATGATATATTTTATTATACTACAGGTTATTTTTTCAAAACCTGACAGGAGTTAGAATACCACAAGTTAAAAAGAATAGAAAATACAAAATAGTGACTTGTAATATTCGATTTGTCAAGGGGAGTATTGTGAGCTTATTGCTCTCGCCTATGGCTCGCGGAATTTCTCGCACACGCGAGATTGAATATATCATTTCACTAACTTGTAATATAAAGTACTGTAATTGGTTGAGAAATGTTCACTTATAAAATTGCATGTCTAAATTAATATCTTACAAAATTAGCCTGCTAGAATGTGATAATGCCGGTGACATTCAAATTAATCTTGTTTCTTATTGTTAAAAGCGTTTTGATTTTCTTAAAGAGGAATTTTCGCTCAATTTAAATCCCATTGCATATATCACGGTCACTTTAATATTTCAATTAGTCAATTTTGATTATGTGATATTTATATGAATGTAATATAGGCGTTTATTGATTAGAATTATTTTGATATTTGCATATTGTATTATTAGTCCCGACAGTCCAGGTAAGTTACATTTTTAGCTTGCAGGAAATCCGGGCAAGCTGAAATTTGGCAGACATGATGAATAAGTGGGTCTAAATTAACCGCCTAAAATCCCCTCACAAGTTCTTCCCCAATTGGGATTTTAATTTTTCGTCTGTACCTAACTAAATTTCATTTTCAGGGAAAATCATCATCCCACTAAAATTGAAGCGCACAAAATTCTCTAATACAAAATAGATGTTTTATAATTTACTTGGATGATGAAGATAGTTTGTAAGAAAATTTTATTCGGAATACGAATTATTAAAAACCTTCTTTAAGTTTCAATTTTTTTTAAATAAAGCGCATTTCGCCTTTGTGGAATTGATTTGTACTTCAGAAATAGTGGGCAAATTTTAATCCGATACGAATTTTCCATAAAAAAATTAAATTAACGAACCATTTTCTCGGCTCCCAGGCCCGTACTATGCAGTATAAAATTTCGAGTTTTCCGTTAGTACGAAATTCAGTGAGTAATAGAAAAAAAAAACATGTTAAAAAGTTTCTTTCAGTTTTATTTTTTTAAATAAAGCGCATTTTGCTTTCGTGGATTTGAATTTTACTTGAATAGTAATAGTAGGTAAATTGTGATGTGATGAAAATTTTCCATAAAAAATTAAATTAAGGAATCATTTCCTCGACTCCCAGGCATGAACTATGCAGTAGAAAAATTTGCGTTTTCCGTTAATAGAAAATTCGGTGAGTTACAGAAAAAAAACATATTAAAAGTTTAAAATTCCTAATTGGCGGAGAAATCTACAGAGAATTCTAGGGCAGTTTTGAGGTGTTCATTCAGGTATTCAAATAACAAGTATCTACACACATAATCCCACTTTGAGCTTACCTGGATTTTATGCAAGCTCTAGCTATTTTTTCGGCTTCCTTGTCTGAAATGCGTAACATAATTTTGATCAAGTGAGCTTCCTTTAGACCTTTTCGTCATTTTCATTAGGAAACTTAACATCAGCAGACCAAAGAAATGCTATATGGTCGAAGATAATGCAATGATGAAAAAGAAATTAATAATGTGGGTCTAATCTTAAGGAGGATAAAATTTTACAAAAAAATTCAAACAAGGAACACTTTTTTTTTTACTTATTTTTTTCGCTGCTAACATCAAGGTAACATCCATTACATGCTATTCCGTCAACTAGGGCGAAATTGATCTTACGCGACCGATTTTATCAAGAGTCAAATATGACGCTAAAACTAACAATAAAAATTCCAACAACATACATTTTGCGATCTTAATAGATCTCATCGGTAGGGTATAAAATGAAAATTGTATACGAGGTTGTAGGTATTAAGTTGTACTCGATACATGGTGATTTGATTAAGGATTAGTCGGATAATCCTATCAGTAAAGTATAATATATAACCCACGACACATTTAATCGCTTCAACGAATGCTACCTATACGCGACTGATGAGATCTATCAAGATCGAAACGTGCATGTCTTTGTTGTAATTCCTGGAAGTGATTTTAAATTTTGAATTTCATTAAATTCTATAACAAACGGGAATGGATCTAAACTTGTATCGCTTCGAGGTTTGATCTCTACGATAATCCATTACGATCACACTTTGGAAAAATTCTCTCCATTGTACTTTCATACGATTTGTTTATTATTTATAAATTTATATGTTATAAGTTTATTGACTTCTGATATTATCTTAATATAAAGTTTGTGTCCTGAATCAAGAGGATGACATTAACTAGTTCTTCCTTACGGGAATTCTGCCTTGGCATCATCACGATGACGTTGATAAGATTTTGGGTACAATTATAGAAATCTTATTATTTGAGGAATTTGACCAGAAGTGTTCCAGATAATTTCGACTCGAACCAACATTTTGCATAAAATCATTGTATCGTTAATGCAGACAATTTGGTGAAAGATTATTTCACGATTAGGAGCTTTTTTTAAATATTATTCTTGCAAAATGAGAAATTGAATCTATTATCAGAGGCGTACCTACGGGGGGGCGGGGGGCCGGTCCGCCCCGGGCCCCTTTGCTAAGGGGGCCCCACCCAAAAATAAATAATTCCATGTTTCTCAAGAAAATTGTTCGAATTCGGGGTCTTACGATAAAACTTTTTATCAGTTTAACATTTTTAACAGTAATGATAATAATTGATGACCTCGGACTGCACGAGTTTGTTCCCTTATTCTATCTATTATTTCTCTGCACAGGGCAATAGCTTATGGAAGACGGTTAGATTAAGGCAAAAAAAAGGCTAGCCACATTAAAAAGTGACAAATGACCTTTTTTGAGGGTGAGGGGGGGGCTACAAAATAAATCCGCCCCGGGCCCTAAGTGGTCTAGGTACGCCACTGTCTATTATCCCTATAACCGAGACAGCATACAAAAAATAATCATATTTGCCCACTGAGTACAAGATATTCTACTTATATTGATATTCAACAATAAAACATCCATAAAAGCATACCTATAATGTATAAATTATAAATATAATAAATAAATATACACAGGTCGAGTATACATCGAAGTACATGACTAATCCAAATGAAGAAGTTCTGCAGATCATTTTATTGGTCATAATTTAATTTGAGAATTATTTGACATTAAAGAAATTTATTTGGCAAACATTTATTATATTTTCGTATGATATATTACGACAAAAATTCTTTTGATTATTGTGGATAAAACTTGAAAAATTTTCAGGCTACAAAATTTTTTCCCAAAAAATTTCCCGATGAGAACGTGAATTTATTATTTGGACGAACTTTAACGATCATGATCTACTAATAATTTAATACCAATAAATTTGCATTTCCGAGAAGTCAAAATTTCAATAATTTTGAAATGCCATAAACTTTGCCGTTTTATTACTTTTTGAAACTCCTACTCTGCTGTTATTTTAGTAATAGTCTGAGAATGTCTGTTATTTTAAATTGTCAAAAATAAAAAACAAACAGTGTTACGTGTAAGATTTCCTAACAATAACAGTATTAACGCGATAATTAAAAACAGATTAGCTAGCGTTAAAAATAGCAAATATAAACAACTTGGACCATATTTTTTTTATCAAGATGATAATTTTAATAAAGATAGGTCAGTTTTGGCTGCATTATAACCCCATTACTAACAATTTTGAAAGTGGAAGTGTAAATTAACAACGAAAACCGGTTGTTAATGATGATTTAATTCCGTCTGATCTTATTATTAAAATTTGTATTGGAATCTATGAAAAACCAGATGAACTTGCGGTAGGTCAATAATAACATGTCATCGATTTTAACAATGTTGTTAAAATTTATTCAAATTAATATTGTTATAATTGCTCTTGAAAATTGCACTTGGTTCAATTTAAAACATTGTTTATACTCAAGACACGGAACCACTTATATTCAAACTTTTTAATTGTTAATTATAATTGCAATTTTTTAATGGATTATTTATTTTTAAAACATCAATTTATTAGCGGGTCATTAACCACTCGTATAAAATATCACTTATTGTTTGTTATCAATAATTCATTTAACGATTGGGTTCGACCGATAGACGAAGTGATTTTTATAATTTTGGATTTGCATTTTTGGATCTCGAAACAACTTTAAAGTCGTCGTTTGGAGGAGTGTTTAGCAAATAAAATTTAAATCGGATTCAAACGTTACAATTTGCCTTTGAAATTTGTTGTAAAATTTAAATAACTTACCGACTGTTCCCATAACTCCGGTAGTAGTTGACGGTGTTGCATCGATGGAAGGAATCTTTCTGATAGTATTTCTTCCGTTATTAGAACACTGAGACGATGCCGAAGAATCGCAATCGAGGCTGCGTTCGATTGTTTGGAGCGGAGACGGGCTTTTGGCGGAAAGACTGACTACGGAACCGTTTTGTGAGGTTCTCATCATAGCTTCATCCTGAGCTTGTGCCCGTCTCAAAGCCGTTTGCATAGCCATAACGCGTTGTCTCTCGGAAGTCAAACGACACTTTTCACATTCGCAAGAACGATATTTACAGTACCTTTTGTGCCCTTTAAGCGCAATTTTCATGCGATGATTTCTACAACGTGCACAATTCGGTGGGGTGCGAGGGGTGGACGAAGTGCTAGATGCGTTTAATTCCATTTTGGAATCAAAATCTTGGTTATCCGACATAACGATCACAAAAATTTAAACAATACGAGTTTTTAAAAATTGTTCATAAACAAGATTGTGTGAGAACTTGCACTTGAATCAAACAAATAATTTATAAGACAAAAAATTTGAAAACTTTGATAGCGCGACACCCAAATGCGCAACAGGTTGAAAGCTCATAAGGAACACGGGAACCGATAGGACTGTTTAGAACGTGAGCTTTCGCGCTCTACTTTACAACCGCATTTATCGAAAACTTATACGCGAAATCAAGTATCACACTTGCAATACCAAAGTGAAGTGAGTTGGTGCAGGATTGCATCAAACGAGGGGCAAAGGGCATATCATTTACGACTTTGATGGTGGGGAAAATGCATGTGCGGAGTGCAGTTTAGAGTTGTGTTTTATTAGGTAATAACTAAAGGAAGCGAGTTTTGATGCAAGGTGTAGTTGGTAACAACTTTTGTATCAATTTGTCATACATACCGAACTTCTTATCAATCATTGTTATCGTCTCCTTTTGTACGTACATGTTATATCATATTATGCCGCGCATTTTCAGGAAATGCATTTCAGCATTTTCAGCAACTAATGAGGTGAAGTTCATGAGAAACTTGTCGATATTAAACCGGAGTTCTTCAGATGTTATTTTCAAGAAAATTTAATATTGCCGGCCGGTTGCGTGATTTCATATGAGTTTTATTACATCTTCAACGTTTTATGCCATTTGTAATTAAATAAATTTGCATTGATATTTAAAAAATTTCTAACCTTGAAAACAACTGATTATAAAATGCCACACAAAAATACTATTGATAAATTTCACTAACACCTTCATCAAATATTTGCATGTATTCCACATTGTCAGCCAATATTTGTTTTTAAATTGCATCTTAAGTTACATAGCTTACGCATTTCAATATCAAAGATAACAATATATTTATATTTACGTCAGGTTATAAAAGTTTATGTCGGGTAGACAAGAATAAAATAGGACTACCTAGGATGTTTTAATGTGGGTATCGCCTCCAATTTTTATTTAATATCTAGATAAAGATTAAAATTTTTTATCAAGGAAACTCCGTTTATTTGCTACTTTATTGCGATTTAGCGATTTTTTTGTGTACTATAATACTAGCAGGTCCATGACCTTCTAGTGTAAGAGGGCCGTAGTTGTTCGGCCTGCGGCCTCACAACGGGGAATTGTTACCATACGTAAAAGCCACAGCACTATTGCACAACGTAAAGGATCGCGTGTATCGCAACAAGCAACCAACTCTAGAAGCCCTGAAGACCAATATTCGTCACGAAATTGCCGATATGTTGAAGTAAAAATGGCCCATAATATTAAAAGTGATGTCATCTGGGTGACATCACTTCAAAGTATGATGTAACAACTTTTCAAGAATCTAATAGACTTTCGAAATCAATAAAAGCGAGGTCAAAACAAAATATCAGGAATATCATTTCACGCCACCTGGTATATTAATTTAAATACACCTATTTAATTTTCATCAATAAATATTTATCCTATTTATCATATCATGAATATTTTTTGTATCCCATCGGAGGTCGCGCGTATTTGAGGGATACTACATTTCCGAAGGGTTAAAACACGGAAGTTGAGTTTGGCGTAACTTTAGATCCTCTGAATAAAATAAACAAATTTTTATAGGAAAAATCATTCCCTCCTATCATTTGTTTGCTTGCACTTTTCTGATGAACTTCTTCTTCTTCTTCTTAACGTGCCTATCCGTTACCGGATGTTGGCGACCTCTCTCCTATGTATGTGTTGTGCGTTTGTAGTACTATCACACACATAGGGGACCTACTTGTTTAACGCGGGCTCCGAACCGCGGGAAGTGTATACACTTCATCTCCAGAGAGGCTGTTCTAAGCAGATTACACCTCGGTGGTTTGCCATTGCCTTCCGAGGGGAGACGGTCAGAATAAAGTTTTTACTGAGCCCGGAGTCGAACCGGGCATTCAGCATTAGCAGCAACGCACTTAACCGCTTAAGCTGATCACCGTCACCGTTCAATAGTGATGAACTATTTATTCAAATTTAGTTAACAGTGAAAAGCTACATATTTATGTAATAGTATAAAATTAAATTATATACCGAAATTTGCTATCACTTTCAAGCGCGTGAAATTGAAATCCTTGACCAAAACCTGGACAAATCCATACTAGAATAAAAGGAATACCAAAAAAGATCAAAAAGTTGGATAAAAACGATAACAGAAATTAAATTAAAGAATAAAATTAAATTTTGTATTGGTATATTGAATTAATTTTTCTAAACCACTGGAAGAAAATTGCTTTGATTACCCTGCAAAACAGCTCTCTACCAGTGGCGGCTCGTGACTTCTTTTAATGGGAGGACACCAAATTTAAATAAAAACTATAGGGTAGGAGGATTGCAAATTAAATTTTTTTACGTTTTATGCAAGTGCTTGTAATCCGTGCAACAATACTGTTTATAGTCCAAGCAACATCGGATTGCCCAGTATTTAACGGCGTAACTACACTCATTTTAGACAAACATTTTCTGAGTTGCCATTTTGTTTTGGGAGGGCGTCATCATAATATGTAAGCCTTAAATTTCATTCCCTTTGATTCTTTGTGTGAAATTCTGGAATTACTGCAGGCCAGGTCTTTCGTAGAACAAGCTGTGAACCTTTCGACTTGTGAACTGGGGTATTGTCGCCATTTTTTCCGTTTATGTATTTTTGATATCATCCCTTAATTTATGTAATAGTCTTGAATAATAGGTAAAATACTCCTGCGTTGCTTTGAAAAGCCGTATCCACTTGTAATAGTTTGTTTTTCAGTAAAAGTAACGATTTCTTCACCCAAAGAAAATTTTAACTATATACAGAAAGAGTTCCAAATGTACTTTGTAATGTCCCAATAACACCAAAAAATTCTGAGCACTCAGGGTTGTTTTCAGGAAGAAATGAAAAATAATTTGTTTGCAAGTTTTTAAACTTTGAAAACAGACAAATTATTTTTCGGGAAGGTGAAAAATATATTTTGTTTAAAAATATATTTTGTTTAAAAATATATTTTGTTTAAAAATATTGCAACTTTATTAATACGAGGTCGTTCCATAAGTCCCTGGAAAAATGAAAGAAAGAAAGAAACTTTCTTAAACTTGGTACAACGTTTTTCCCATTTACCAAAATTTCTTCCGAATAATAAGATTTTTGCAACCATTCAAAATATGCGTTTGTTTCACAGATGGCGTCATCATTAGAGCCGAGCTGAATCTTCTTCAGGTTTGGAAACAGGAAATAGTCGCAGGGGACCAAACTGGAGAATATGGTGGATAGGAAAGAAATTCGTGCCCTAATTCATGGAATTCAGTCATGGCTACTGTTCAAGTATGCACACGTGCATTATCTTGATGAAAGAGAACTTTTTCCTCGCCAAATACGGTCGCTTTTCCGGTCCAAACGGCCCAATAAGTCTGCATAATATGGCCCGTTGATCGTTTTTCCCATTGCAAGGCAATCGATGTGGATTATACCGTATGCATGCCAAAAATCTGTGGCCATGGCCTTGTTGGCCGATAAAATCGCTTTGGCCTATTTTAAAGCCGATTCGCCACGAGCAGTCCACTGTTTCGACTGTTCCTTGGTTTCCGGTGTATGGTGATGTATCTATGCTATAAATCGACGCAGAAACTCGTCACGATTACAATAATTAAACAGAGCCAAACATTCCTTCCAAAGTTGTCACACAATTACGCTTGTTGTCAATTGCAAGCAAACGTGGCACCCAGCACGCGGATAGCTTTCTTATGTCTAAATATTTAACCAAAATGTAGTGTACTTGTTCGATTGAGATGCCCACAACCTCAGCAATTTCAGGGACATTCACTCTCCAATACCATGCCATGGATTTCATCGGCAATATCTGGCGTGATGACCTCAATTGGACGCCCCGAATATTCTGCATCACTTGTGCTTTTACGACCACATCGAGAATTTGAGTATAGATTTTCCCACGCAAAAAATAATGTTTAATGGACACATTAAATTCATCTTTTTCCATGTTTGCTGAAATATAGTGGTTATATGCTTTCAATGACTGTCAAAACTTATATATAATAGCCAGATTTGTCTGAGAATCTTAGCTTGGTCTACTGAAATATGATGCTTGCCATAGGTTATAATATGAGATATAAATCTATCAAGACTTATCGAACTACCCTCGTATACTAATATTAAACTAGAGAATACACCAAAAAATAGTACAAAATTTCGAAGTACCAAAGATTGTTTTTAGCAAGGGATGAAATATATATTTTGTTTAAAAATTCTCTAACTTGGTAAATAAACTAATATTAAACCTGTAAGTACATTAAAAAGAGTAAAAAAGAATCCTAAAACGCTATAAGGTTTTCATTACGAAATATTAAAAATAAATTTTGCTTAAAATTTTTGTTACACTAGTAAGTAAACTAATATTGAACTTGTGAATGCATCAAAAATAGTAAAAAATGTTGTACTAAACACCTCGAAGGTGGTTAATAAGGTTGTTAAAAATTCTGTTACTCTGTAAATATATCAATAGTATTAAATTTGAGAATACACAAAAATAGTACAAAAACCTATAAGGTAAGCACTTTACGGACTTGTTTTCAGGGAGGACTGAAAACTGAAATTTTGATTAAAAATTTCTAAATATACCTACTAATATTAAATTTGCGAATACTCCAAAAATAACAAAAATTTTTTAAGCAGTTTCACTTCATAAACTGGAATGTTTGCTGCCTCGGATTCTTTTACTATTTTTGGTGAATTTAAAGGTTTAATACGGTTTAATATTAGTCTATTAAACACAATTTGGATTCCGAGATGCCGTGGGAACAACTTGCTTTCTGGACTACCAGAAGGTGTTTTATAGAGTTTGGCATGAGTAAATGATGAAAATTCTGAAAAAAATGGTCCAGATAGAAAGGACTTAAAAAATAACAGCAAAGCTGTACTGGAACCAAGAAGTAGTGGTACGCATGGAAGGAGAACAAACGGAAAGAGTGCACTTTGTTACGACCAGTTTCAAAGCCGTAATTTTCGATAAAAAATATTTCTTATTAAAAACTAAATGCATTTTAGAATTAAGAAAGACTAAAAAATTATCCGTAAACTTCATAATAAATTCAAACTTGTAAACATCTTTTTCCGGAAATCGTCATTGAAACAACATTTCCCTGCTTATGCACGCGCAGGGAAATTGAACTTTACTGACTAGTCCGGTAATAATTAGTAAGGTTAATAATAACAAAATAAAATAGACAAATGTCAATGTCAAAAAATGTCGTTCAATTAGTGTTTTAAAATTTCGATTTTAAATTTCGATTTTTTACGATTTTCGGAAAAATTTAATACAAAACATGTCAGTAAAATGTCTCACTTGACTCGGAGCTCTAAAATACTCGGCACGAAGTGCCTCGTATTTCAACATTGCCCCTCGTCAGTAATATGTCATTTTCCTGACTTTTATGTAAATAACTATTATTACAAATTCTCCGGATCTGTTCGTTTAAATTGGTATTTAATTTATGGTTTATGTATCTATGTCTAGTTATAACGGTCCGCTGTCAAAAAAAAATTGTGCACCAAAATATGAAAAGAATAAAATGTAGGTTTTATTCTTTACACACAACAGAAAGAAACATAATTTGTACTTTGTATATAGGATAGCTGATCCAATTTAAAAAATGTCGATGAGTGATTACTTATTTTCTATATAGCATGTAAGGTTTAGGAATAAGTTTTAGAATAAACACATTGTAATAAGTTTAATAATTTCTGATTGGTTGCTGAACCTTTTTGGTGTCTGCGATTGGATAAAATCGGAAAGCCACACAGATAAAAGTTTTGTTAAAATTTGATTTTTAAGTTGTTGATCACGGTCAAATGACTCCAGGGCATATTGCCTTTGGGGCCGTTCATGTATTACGTAAGACGTTTAGGGGGAGGGGGGGGGTAGCTGACATCTTATTTTTTCTTACTCGGGGGTAGGGGGGTCAAGACAATTTCTTACGTAATATTTTATTTTTTTAATTAAATTTCAAAATTTAAAAATTATTTAATCTAATTTAGGTGCTGTTGGTATTAATGTTAATGTGAAACACAATACTGTTTCTATCTGTTATATCTGTTTATAATTAATATCTGGCTTCTCATTGGGTAATAATTTACCTTACGTAAGATTAGTGTGGGGGGGGGAGGGGTTATACATTTTCTTATTTTTTCTTACTAGGGGGTGGGGGGGAGTCTAAAAGTAGGAAAAAACGTCTTACGTAATACATGAACGGCCCCTTTGTTAAAATATTAAATAATTAAATTACAATAAATTTAGTGTGTAAAATGTTAATTTTAGAAAATTAAATTACCCTAGACCTCATGATTGAGGAAGTATTACAAATCAGATATACTGTGAAAGAAAATATTTGTTTAAATTTAGCTTAAAAGTGTTTGATAAAGCTTTATATTATTTAATAACCAATCAATTTTTATGACGTATTGTATAAAATTCGAAATTAGTGTTTAACACCTTAATCCTGTGGGATAAAATGAAATAAACTTGTTACAATTATCCGGTGTTTTTATGATGATTTCCGTTTAAATAAAGTTGGACACACCCTGAAATCTCCGTAAGAGAAATCACGCTTAAACTTAAAGGTCGTTTATCCACCCGACGCCACTACCTGGAGAAGAACACCATAACAACTTTAATAATAATAATTGTATTCAATATAGCAAAAGTGACATGAAATGTCAAACAAAACTCAATCACAAAAATTATGTTAACAATTTCCAAAATTAAAACTAAGATAATTTTCGCAGCGTAAAATATATTTTTGGTTAAAAGATCCTTAACTCTCTTAAAAAACAAACAATGAGCAAGCAATTTTATGTCGAGACTGCATGCACACTGATGCAACGAGACAAAACGTTTTGTCGCATTGAAATGCATTTTGTTTCATCTCAAAACATGATAGAACAAAACTTTTCGAGACAAAATGTTTTTTTTTGTCTTAAAGCGTTTTGTCTTGCCTCAAAACGTTTTGTCTTGTCTTAAAACGTTTTGTTTCATCTTGAAACGGTTTGCTTGAAAAATTATGTTTTATCCAGTTTTATCTCAACATACTGAAGAATTACAAAAACGTTGTCAACGAATAAATAGGTAATCTTCAAACCAACGCTCAAACACAACCATTCCATGTTGGTTAACCAATTTGGCTTAATGTCAACATGCAGTCCCAGAAACTGTATTAATTTTACCCCTTCACTCTTCACTGTCAAACCTAAGTCTGAAACCTAAGTAAAATAAACAATACCTAAACTGTATAATAAACAATACCTAAATACCAATAAATAAACTGCTATACTCGTGAAGCAGTTTCATAGAGGTGTAGATTGAAGCTTTTAGCCGGAGGAAATGAACATTTAATCAAGCAATTTGTATTGGTTGGTACAAAAACTATGCTCACATTTTGGGGACGGGATATATTAATTGCACACATTAAAATTATTTGGAAAATCATTTCGCTCCGAATTGA
Source organism: Podabrus alpinus (assembly GCA_932274525.1). Classification (NCBI taxonomy): domain Eukaryota; kingdom Metazoa; phylum Arthropoda; class Insecta; order Coleoptera; family Cantharidae; genus Podabrus; species Podabrus alpinus. The sequence goes on from OW026451.1 coordinate 160,922,577, forward strand.
TCTTGCGCCGAAAAGTCTTGGACCCGGAATATCTGCATAGTAGACAAGAGTTTCTTCACAGCACCGTTATAAAATCAATAATTGATCAGGGCCGATTTCGTTCACCATTTAATTCGTGGCACTGGTCTCGTCAGATATATTGTATTTATTACAATTGTGTATAAAAAAATTTTAATTCGAATTTTGAACTCGAATCGTAAAAGTATCGTGGAAATGAGAATTTTCGAATGATGCAATGCAATGCACTCGGTATTTCTAAAAATCTAATGCATGCAAAAATATTTAGACCGAATAATTTTTAATTTTTTTTTAAATTGTTTTATATCAAATGACAATCTGTACTTTGTAAATGTGTAATAAATATATTCTAAATTGTAGTTAAAATTAAATAAATCGGCTTATGTATCGTTGACAGAACAACCTATTTACAAAGGTTGTAATAATTAAAATAGTGGAAAAGCCCGCATGGATTAAATTTCCAAATAACGATGATATGCAAAATATAGTATGTTAACATGGGAAAATATTGGTCTAATGTACACTTCATTTTCTATATGCAATTGATTGCTCATAGTATGTACGTACATAGTACATGTATGTTACATTACATATACATAATGTATATATTTAAAGATCAGTAGCATTTACATCAGTGTTCATATTGCTAATTGCTTGTAATTATTATAATTAATTTAATTTTCTTTTTCAATTATACTACCGTAAAATCTTTCACAATTTATTTTATGTAGTTATTTATTATGAATTCATTCAAAAGCTTTATTCTTTGCATCTTTTACTTTGAGTCCCTATTCAGATTTGTTAAATATGATTTCATATTCCTGTGAAAGAGTAAGAAATAATGCCATCGTTTTCCCACATCATTACATGGATCCCTTTCATTTTAAGATGTAAACTTATCGGATCGGAATCATCAATATCGACATTTTTAATTAGGTATCCGTGTATACGTGTGAAGTGTTAGTACTGCATATAGTGAGTAGGTTCCGAATCACAGAACGTGTAAAAGCAGCAACCCAACAAAAAAATTCTGGGTCAATATTACTTCAAATAGTTGACCAAATTTAGTTGAGGTAACTTAAGTTACCTCAGAACAAAAAGTCGAAGTTATCCCCAATCAAAACAAAGTAATTATAATTTTAAAGCATCACAGAACTTCCCCTAAAATAAAAATTTGCATCCTACGAAGACATTTTTATTTTTGCGTGCCCACTTAAGGAATAGCTGAAACGCTGAAGGAACCATAAAATATTACTTATATCTCCTAAGAAGTGACGTTAGTCCTTCTACCGACTATTTTATGCCAGAATTGTAAAATTTGCATTGTTGGTTGTATAATAAATCTCTTTAGATTGGCACCATTTTTATTCTTATCCATTACAATGGGGAGCAGGAATCTCCAAAAAACTGATTTACCAGTTTATTTCACTAGTTCAGTTTTACGACTGCCAACCGGTATATAGACATTGTAAACCTTATAAGTTACGGTTCATTGTTTATGAAATAGTTGCATTTGTTAAAACGTGAAAATATTAAACCTCTTTGTTCGCTCATTAATTTAATAAATAATTTATTCAGTACCTTGTAATAAATAACCTGTTGCTATGGTTATTTTGAATAAGGAAATTTACTGTTTACATTACTGTAACTGTATAATTCACGTACCTACTAGCTAGACGTAACCAGTGAGTTATAATGTCTTAAAATATAACTCATGGTATTATGTTTTAACCCTTCATATAACGGTAGTCTAGTCGCTATATATCACCGAATCGTTCATTCTCAAACCGTAAGTCCTTCCACTCAGCCCAATATCCCACTCAGCCTACGGACTCGTTGGTAAAACTCCTTTCGTGGATAATACCCATCTTACCCCACTGGTAGTGCTAATATAAATAAACCTATTAAGTCGATAACGGTGAAACTTTTCACAATATGTCAAGTGATCGATTTTGAAGGAAATAAAGTATCCGATGAAATTACTTTAAGTTTTTTATTATACGATAAATAAACTTGAGATATGCAAACCTTAAAGAACGACATCATTACAAAAGATTTATTAGTAATCAATAGCGTTAAACTAGGAGTTTTTGCGACAATTTTTTTTAACTGCTAAGAAAGTTTTTCTGAACTAAAAAGTTTACTGTGCAAAGTCATTAAAAATTAATTTTGAAATGCGCGGTTTTATACTAATACCGTTGCTAATACTACAATTTGTATTTAGTATGTGAACCTTCTTTTGGGATGAAATGTAAAAATGTGCTAAAGCGTCTAAACGTAAAATAATCAAGCGCAATTTTGCCAGGCATAAAAAAAAGATAAAGCTTAAAATAACCAAGTGCAATTTCCGTTTTTGCATCGATTTTTATTTAATTTTTACATAAATATGCAAACAAATGTTATTCTTAGTTGAAAGTCTTCTTTTGTATAATTAAACGTAACAATCAATAAACCGATACAATGGAATTATTTAAATTATTTATGACTATTTACATACAAGTTTTCAATGTCAATTAATTTTATAATTGAGTAAATTAAGTCACTTAGGGTATATAATGTAAGTAGTTATGGTATCGCAAACTTGTGCAATGAAATAATATGAAATTAACTTCCATCTCTTAAATTTTTAAATTAAACAAACATTCGTTGATTTATTTTAGAATTCCTTCCTTCTTATTCCCTAAATTTTCTATCTCTGTGAATACAAAAATATAAGCAATTTGTATAACCAATTTCAAATTTAAGCAGGATACGAGTTATTTGAATTAATTGCGTGTTTTAAAATTGGTAAATAACGAAGCAATTTCACAGTACTAGTAATTATCAAAGTAATAACTCTAATTCACTAGGAGGATGGTGATATACGAAACTGGTTTCTATATGTGTTTTAACTTTTACTTATCTTCCGAAAAAATTAAATTCCATTTAGTTTTTCGTGCTTACGCTTTTGTATGATTTATATTTTTATCGATATTTATTGGTCTAAAGATATACAGCAGGGAGAGATTTATGATATGTACGATATAGTGAACCATGGAAATGTAAAGAAATATACGATTTATTTCCTATTTTCATGATTATAATGGGGTAACGACAAAATAAATGTAGTAATGTTTTTTTACGTAATTACGATCCTTAGGATGTCCTTTGCCATGTAATGTGGTTAGATTTTTCTAAAGCGGCTCATTTCGATGTAATTAAATAATGAAATTTAAATAAACACTACTAAATTTTTTTTGTCGGTACCCCATTATTAAAAACGAATGCCATGAGAAAATAGAAATATGATTTCTTAATTATTCTTTTTATGAAATTTATTACATTATTTATTACAACAAAATCAATTTAACAAAAATACAACAGTCAATCAGTAGGTACTTCACGAGTAGAAAAAGTGAGGTTGTCATAATTATATTATGATTGATGTAAGATATGGACGAATATGAATAATACCTGTACGAGTATAATTGATTAAAGTGACCGATGAAGGATCGTGACTGAGATTTGGTTTCTATCTAATATAGTTTTCATACAGTAACATGTTATAACATAAAATTCAGATCCTAGAAAGCAAAACTTTCTGGATAATCTTAAACGTTCATAAAACTTCTTCCGCGAAGCAAAATCGAATATGAAAATAGTTTTGATGACCTAGAAATTCCCAGCAGAACGTTGTATAAAATTTATGTGTCGGTAGTTAGCTCCAATGTATCAGTACTTGATAAATCAAATTAATTGAAATATTTATCTGCGAAACTTCATCCAAAATTCTGCATTGGTTATTGTGTTAAATATTATGGAACCGGTTTTTTCAAATTTTCAGACTAACTTTATCACGTACTGGTTGCGTACAATTTTTTCAGGATGGTTTTAATTGTACATTTGTACGGTGCTACCCGAACTGCACCACGGCTTATCAGGGGTCATTTCTTGTACCCAGGTAAATGTAATCCCTTGACCGAACTGTACCACGGTCAAATGTCGTTCCGTAATCGCTTTACCGAATTGCACCACGAGCAAACCGAGCAGGTATCACAAGCAAACAGATAATATAAAGAAATAAATACACAAATATCTAAATTCTTAAATTTCGAGTTTAATATATTAATTCATATTATATTATACAGGGTCGGAGCAGGTATTAATAAAATAATAACCCAAAACAGTGAAAAAATTAAATTTTTTTTGCCTTCGAATTTTGGGGTGTGCATTCGATAAGGAGGGTAATCCATCGTCAAAACCTACTCTTCCGGGGCGCCCCTCCGCTCCGCTCCGGGTTGCACCCCTCCAGAGCGGTTTTGACTCTGGTTACTAGGCTAAACATACGAGAAGCGCCACCGATCAAGAAAACCGGGATAAATGCAACCGGGATATGAGAGACCCTCGAAATAGCATTAAAAAGTATAGTCGCGGTATGCGGCAGTTATCTATTACGTTTAACCCCCAAAAAATCGCGTAAAAACAAAAAATAATCGATGTTACATGTAGGAGGCATCAGGTTAAACTCCAGCATTGTGCTTTAACTTTTAACAATAAAACCACCTTACTGAAAAAATCAATATAAATTAAAATTGAAATTGATATAAAACGAATTTTGATAGAAAGAGAAACGTTTTTGTCATGGAAAGTTTTGAATTGTGTGCGGCTAATTTGACTTAAAAATTAGAATGTTGATAAGCAAATGGTTGTTTATCCAATTTTTTCAAGATTATAATATTTAGAAACAATTTAATTAATTAAGCCATAAATATTACTTAATGCAATTAGAAATTCTGAATCGATATTAAAAATAATGCCAATAAATATTACAATTAATGGAAAAAGAATAGGGGCGGGGACCACATCGAACTTTTAAATTCCTTGAGAATGTGCCGCTTCTGTTATGCAAATCGATTCATTATGTTGAATAATTGATAAAAAAAGTTTGGATGTTAAAAATACAGGAGGTTGCACTTTGTAATTTATTATTGCTTGGTACATTATATTGTATAAATTAAAATGAATTAATTAAAATTAATATCATATTATTCGCTATCAAAGAAACAAAAGGGTCTCCATTATTTTCCCAACTTCCAATTTAAGCAATTTTCCTTTGTACTAAATTTTATTTCTATTTATTAGTTCCAAACTTTTAATTTTAAATTTCTGAAGTAAAATGTTTTGAAGAAAATTTATATAAATATAAAAAAAATGATATTATAATTACTCATAAATATATATAATTAATATACATATTATAATATACATTATTTATTTTTAAATATTATTTAGAAATTAGAGCTATAATTTATTGGATTTCAATAGAAAGTGCCTTTGCTATTAATAGCAATTGGGCGTTATATTCTGCCATTTATAGTGTATGACGGTGTGGAAAGCATTAATCGGGAAACTAGGAAATGCAAAAGAGCGGTGATAATCCTCATCGAGTCAAATATACTACTGGGTTGACCCCATTAAGATTTCCCTAGTATGTCATCTTGGTTTTCATCAAGTTGTTGGCCTGCGCACCGCATAGTGTTTGGTAAGCGAAGAAGAATCGTATTTGTAATAAAATGAAAAGTCCTTTAAGATATATAGCGGTATAAATAGTATCCGCTAATTATAATAATAATAACCAAGATTTTTATAATTACATAAATTTTCACATGGCCTGTTGTTCTATATTGTAGTAGGTATTCTTTCGAGCACATGATAAAATTTTCTTTCGGTATCGGTAGGTATTATTATTTATTATTATATTAATCAAGAAGGTTGCTATAAAATATAAATTATGAGATTTAGTAATTATTATACCTGCTTTTTTTATCATGTAACTTACTAATTAACTTACAGCCATTACTACCACACTTATGTACATGTAAATATGGTTATTATAATTTTATATAAAAAATAATTAATAATTGAAATTATAATAATGATTTGTATCATTATATCTTTTCAGCTGTACGCATGAATTTACCATAATCATTACTTGCATGGTACTATTTTTAAACAAGAATAATGTTGTAAATACAAAGTAACAAAGCAGACCAGTGGCGGCTTAAAGTGTGGCTCTTTAAATTTAATTTCTTGCATTAAAAATTTTTTTAGACGTTCTTGAAGAATCATTTACACGTTTTGAAAGACAGATTATTATAAATATATCAGCGCTTGAACAAAGGGGCGTAATGAATTTTCAAAAAAATTAAATAAATAGAATAAATAAAAATAAGCAAACAAGATTTTCCGGGTAAAGGCTTTACAGGTAAACTGAAAAGCAGAAAATAATTTTGTTATTAAATTTCTTGCATTAAAATTTTCTTTCGAAGCTTAAATAAGCTTCGATGGTTTATATTTTTCTTCGCACATTTGACTCACGCCATCAAAGATTTAAAGAAAATTTTGATGAAAGAAATTTAGAAGAAAAATTATTTTCTACTTTTGAGTTCACCTGTGTAAAGCTCTTAACTGGAAAAACTTGTTTTTTGTTGAGTTTTTTTAACGGATTTAACGGCTTTTGCACGAGGATTTGCCTGTTTGTTAGAGCTCAGCCGTTCTTTTCTGTTCTTGATGTTGATGTAAAGGCACCATTTTTCGTCACCAATAACAATTTGGGACAAAAACAGCCAATGTTGTTTACGAGCTAAACGATGACGAGCAAGCAAAGAAGCACAAATTGTAACACGCTGATTTTTGTTGTTTTCGCTCAAAACGTATTATACCCAAACACCCAACTTTTGAACTTTGCCCTCATGGAATGCAAATGTCGTACGATAGTTGAGTGGTCACAATTCATCATATTGCCCAATTCCCGAGTTGATTGACGTGGATCATCACGAATTGAAACATTTAATCGGTTTTCATCAAAGCCGAATGGTCTCTCTGAACGTGGGAAATCGGTCATATCAAACTGCCCCTTTTTGAAACGAGAAAACCGTTTTCGTGCAGTACTTTCCACGATGGGGTTCTTTTTGTAAACGGCACAAATGGTTCTAGCGGCCTCTGATGCCTTAACTCCTCGGTTCAACTCAAACAAAAGGATTTGTCGGAAAGCCAAATTTGAATTATTTTGGATGGCTGTACAATGTAAATGGACCACTTTAGGGCCAAATAAAAAAATACGTATCCGTTTATTTGGAATAACTTCGAAGTATAGAAAATTTCAGCAACATCGCAGAGGTACAAGAATATAATTATTGATGCAAGAAATTGGTAGGTTGATATGGAATAACCCCATATAAAAAATTTTAAATTCACAAAGCTACGAATAAATAATGTTCAATGCAATTCTGGTTTTAATTACATTAACAATATCCATTATAGATTATATTATAATATTAAACAATAAATCATTTCCGATTGTTTTCGAATATGAAAGAATTTTGAATATTAAAATACACTTTAAAAATTAACTACTTAGTTAATTAAACAATAAATCAATTGTAATTTATTATTTAATTAACTAATTTTTGAAGTTTATACTAATATTTATTTCAATAGTTAAAAATTTATACACCATATTGTACATAAAACAAATAATAATAAAATGAATTTTCCTCTCTATTAATATTCATATTGGAAATCAAATCTTCTATCGCCGTATTTTGAGTGAAGTAAAAAATTCTAATGTATTAATTTATGTTAATTAACGGATATTCATTTTTACATGAAAAGCATAAAAACAATATAAATACAATAGATAGCAATAAAAAAATTGTATAATCATAAAGTAGTTAAGTCACAGTTTTACAGTCTTCCTTAACTGGGTGTTCATAATAAAATAATTTTTTGTTTTATCCTTCAATGTTTACCTCCAACTCATAAACGGATTCACTAAATCCAATTTTTTAGCATGGATGAACGGCGATTGTTTCCACCATTAAAATGATATAGTGCAAGGTAAGAGTAGGGAGGGGGTTAAACTTAAAATTGTAACAGTATTGAACGTCCCCCGAACTATCTAAACCGACTCTTATTTCTTTTTCACAAATTTTCTCAAAAAATGAGTTATTTTGACAGGCTGCTTTTATAATTAACATCTGGTAAAGATGAAAACCATAAAATTTTTGAAGAAGAAAATTCTGAAAATGCTGAAAATTCAGAAATATTAAATTTTGATAGATTTTTGTCTAATACATGACCAGGGCCTATTTTTGATTCAATTGGGCCCCAAGGCCCAAGCAAAATTTCGGGCCCCCTATCCTATATATACGACTTTCCAATAAGAATTTTTCTGTTTACCTTTGGCACCTTTTCTTCATGAAAAAAATGTTTGATGAAAATTAAATTTTCAAATGAATTGAAAAATGGTTTCAATGATTGTAAACAATTAAATAAGAACTTTAATTGGACAAAAACATAAAATAGGTAATACAAAAAACTGATAATATTTCAACAATATTCAAACAAAATCAACAACACAACAAAAAATAAAAATAATAGAAATTTCTGCTTTTGGGGTACAACGAACAAAATAAAGAATTATCAATAAAAGAAACAACTAATTAATATTTTTTTTACGTACTTTCATTTCAGAAAACTTATCTATGATACCATTAATTTCTAATGTGTCCAGAATATCGCTTTCTACGTTAAGAATGGCCAAAGATGAGACATTTTCTTCATTCAGTGAGTTCCTCAAATATGATTTCACCCTTTTTAACGTAGAAAATGATCTCTCGCCGGAAGCATTACTGATAGGAATAGTTAAATATATACGCAACAATACCTCAACATTAGAAAAGGTTGACAAAATATTGTTATCGATTAAAAATTTCAACATTTCCTGAGGGTCTTTAGAGGAAATGTCATTTGAATCACAAAGGGCTTTGAATTGTACAATTTCATCCACTAAATCTTCAGTAGCATCCACATCCATATGGTAATATTTTTCAATATTTTTTATAGATACATAAAATCTATCATCCGATGGTTCAGTAAAAAATAGCTCAAAAACTTCATTTACACAATCATAGGCTTGCATTCTCATTTTTAACTCCGAAATCAACTTGTCACATATAGGAAAAAAAGTATTTATTTTAAAGTTCTCAGCACCGCTCAAAGTGATGTCTTGTGCAGGGCCTTCATCAAAACACTGCTTTCTCTTACGAACTCTTGAAATCTCATCCTTATAAACATTATTATTTGGCTGATTTTTTTTGGCTTCTTCCTCAATTTCATCAAACTGTTCTCTAAAATGCTTGACAAATTCAATCAATCCACTATATAGTGTACAAGCTGCAGTTAGATTGGCTTGATTTTCTTGTAGAGATTTACTGGTGGAGTTTATCCTGTCTAGGATTCTTTTCCAAATTGCTGTCATCAGGGCAAATTCAAATGTGTTCATTTTGTGAAGTAGATCTCCAGCTTCTGTTCTGGTGGATTTTTTTTGGTTTGCATCGTCATTTAGCTCTACTAACGCTGATTTTATCTCACAAAACCTTTAAAAAAACATTTTTGCAGTAGTTTTTCTCCTGCAAGTAACTTTTTTCTATTTCTGTATCTATCCTTCCCTCCATTCGACTTCTAGTAATCATTGTACTGATGGAAGTTATGTGTTCGGAAGACCTTTCGTGGTTTTTCAAGTACTGAGTCGCATTTTTCCAGTCAGTGTAGCCATCGGTACTTAACTTGGCATCTTTTTTCGAAAAAAGTTTGCGAACATAACAATAAACACAGTCCGATTTGGGACTGTAAACCAACCATTCACGAAGGGCTTTTTCGCCGTTTTCTTTAGATTTGTAGAATGTTGAACTTTGTAAGCATCTAGATTTTTTCCCATCCAATTGTTTTAGACACCCACTTATTCTGTCAATATTTTGTTCAGGTCTGTTTTTAAGAACATATTCTTGAAATTCTGATGTTATATTTTGAGGCTAGTCTGCTAGATCACATGGAAATGGTGCAGATTCACTTTGTTGAGGAGTTTCTTCATCAATTTCCATCATTTCCAAAGTACTTACGACGACGTTACCATCAACGTCCGCGTCTTCGTGTTCTTGTATCTCGATGGTACTCCCAATGTTGCTCGTTGAAGCATTTATTTCCTCATCTTTTGAAACACACGTTTGTTTTTGTTCTAGAAGATCATGTTGATTTTCTGGCTCCTTTTTGAGGAATGCCAACATTGCGTTTCTATGTTTTTCTTTTTCATTTTCCCTTACTTTTGCCTTTTTACGCTTCTCACTACCACTTTGGTATTTGTAACTCATGTTCTTCTAAAATTAAAAAATACATTAATGTTGGAGTGATTTGAATTTTTGGGTAATGCAATACATAGTGTCAATTAATATTTATTTTTGGGATTGAACATGTCTATATTCTTGTTTAATGATTATGGTTATTTTGAAATTTTGCACAAGGTATTAAAAATACGAAAATAATATATCAATTATAACTCAAAACTTACCTTAAGTTGAATTTCGATTGGACAATATGAACATCACTACATCACTTGAAAACTGAGCTGAGACTGAACAGAACAAAAATCTAAATAAATGATATCTACAAAACTACCCCACTATAGCACTATAATACTGTCGTCACCATAGATTGCTTGGTATTATCATGTTTTTGCCTTTTAAACGCAACAAAAATACGCTTGGTCGGTATTGTCAAACACGCGCAAAAATGTACCATATACCGCCAATAAAGATCGCCTTAGGCGACCGCCGTAGCATTTTTTTTAGTAATTCGTCGTCAAAAGCTCTTTCGGCTGATTGCGGCATAAACAAAAACGCCGCGAAAAGATCCGCCAGCGCCGGTGCCGTTTGGTACCTAATGCATTTTTTTATTTGCCAGAATTTACTAATTGAGAATTAGTGACGCTGAATTATAAATCATATCATATCATATCATTATTATACCAATTTAAGCCTAATTCTATTTAATTTCCTTTATCAGATTTGGCTTGTTTTGGTGTGTTCAAATTGAAATTGGAATGGTTTATAATTATTTTTTTGAAGCCTTTTTCGGGCCCCCCTTTCCACCGGGCCCAAGGCCCGGGCCTTATGTGCCTTATGGTAAAATAGGCCCTGTACATGACTGTGCATATTTATTATGTTTTTATTATTTATTTAAAATTAATTAAAGTAAAATGTTTATTTTCAAAAGTACACGCGCTTTAACACTTTTATAAACATCTTCTTTACTAACATCGCAAATGATGATAACAGTGACATTTTAATTACCCTTATTTCTAGCGAAGTAATTATTTAAATATTATTTCAGGAACATTTTCGTGGAAATTCAAATCCTATTGTCAAATATTTCCTATCGATAAATTTAAAAATTTCAGTGTGCGATTTGAATTGGAAAATATACGAATAATAACTTAATGTAATGAAATTTTTTAATTTCATCTACATCTACTGCTGAAATTTAATAATTTAAAAAGGCATTAAGGAATTTTTCAGGTTTATATTATACAATAAAGAATCAAATACTGCTTCTTGTAAACAATTTTTGCAAATCATCATGGCGTTACGGTCCGTTAATACATGCAAAACATACATACAACATGTATACGAGGGAAGATCAATAATTTCGATGGGAAGAGCTCGTTAAACTCAGCCAGAAGATATGATGTTTTGCGTTAAACACTTAATGGATTTAGTTAGACAACATTATAATTAAGCAAATATGCTATGGGCGAAATTGATAACCGTTGTAATTTTGGCAATAATCGATATTGAAAATCTTTATTTTTCGAGAGCTCAACCAATCAGAAGCTCGCAGTCGATTTGCAGCTGATTTAATACTGCATTCTGTGGACGGTACGTGTGCTTTCATATAGTTTTATACTTAGGTGCATTTTACATCAGAACTTCATCATTCACTTTGCTTGTATTTAATCTAAAAAAAAGTAAATGCAAATAAATCTGCGCAAAAAGGTACATCGGGTGCGAAGATGTAGATCTGTCGATAGGTTAGTGTCATTTTTTGATATTCTTTTTTTAGAAGAAAAAACAAAAACAAGTACTACTTGGTACTCCTTGAGCTTTACGGAGATTATTTCGAAAAATAAAATTTATTTTATTAAAAGATATTGATTCCTTTTATTGTTTTTACCGAGCATATTGATTTTCCTTTGTAATGTACATACATAATAATGTCTTGAGCGACTATTTAAATTTTTTGCTGTAAGAAATAATTTCTACACAATCTGCCAAATTGATTTACAAATACAGGTATACAACCTGGTCATTCTAGTCGGTAGTAATCTACATAGATAAACTTCGTAATATACTTATATAAGTATAAATCATTGTGGGGCGATGATAAGCTTTATACGATAAATAAGATAGGATTATTATTTTTGTTCAGGCATTACATTGAAAGACAGTGTATGTAGGTCGGCATTTTTACATTATTTATTTAAAATTTTCAACCTCTGTAGATTTATAAAATAAATTCAATCCATCAATGTTTGATGATATTCTCATAAATAATTGAATCCGTTAATAATTAATTCATAGGCTAGTAATCTATTATCTTTCATCACTATTGGCGTGAATTGTGATGGTTTTATTAATACAGTTCGTTTTAAATTGTTGATTTATTTAAATTTGTCGAGGTCAATCCTAAATCTGCTACATTATTATGTAATATTAGAATGAAATAATTCTAATTTTTGACATCTCTTTTTAACATCCGATATTTTGTAGGTGTTTAAAAAATGATCCAAAAAAATGTGTAAGTAAATAATTCTTTTCCGGATTTTCATTAACACTTTCTCATGCTCCATTTTCTTTTAATTACAAATGCATGACAAATTTGAGGGCAATAGAATAAATATTGCGATCAGCAACTCGACACATAAAATGAACTTGGTACTCGTTAATGAAAAAGTCTTGCTCGCTTGGCTAGCTCGACTTAATTAATAGTTTATTGATTTTCTGCGTTATAAAAAGACATGGTAAATAGCCATGTCATCTAAAAAGACAGTAATAATAATTATCAATAATTCTAATGCAGAAAATAATTTTCTTTAAATTTTATTATGTACAGTGTAACTTAAATAATAACATCTAGATTAATTTTTAATAACAATTATTATATAATATATAAAGCAGGTAGACCTAAAGGATGTAATTTTCGCATACTATCAGGTTGATGCATAAGTTCGTAGCCTATTTGGTTTCTAAGGTAAAAGTGCTTTGGAAACAAATTTGTTTGAGAAATATTAATGTCATTTTAATGCCATAGTATTGTTTTATTGAATACTTCTTGAATTTTTCAATTTGTAGAAAGTTAGGGGTAAATATTGGCTAAAGAAAATGGAGTGTCAAGTACCTACAAAAAACTTAGCATTTCCGACATATCCTTTCGTTTGGGTTTAACCGAGGAGTTAAGGTATCGGAGGCCTCTAGAACCATTTGTGCCGTTTACGGAGAGAACGCCATCGTGGAAAGTACTGTAAGAAAATGGTTTTCTCGTTCCAAAAAGGAGCATTTTGATATGAATGATTTCCCTCGTACAGGGAGACCATCCGGCTTTGATGAAGACCGATTAAATGCTTCAATTCGCAATGATCCACGTCAATCAACTCGGGAATTGGGCAATATGATGAATTGTGACCAATAAACTATCGTACAACATTTGCATTCCGTGGGCAAAGTTCAAAGTTGGGTATTTGGGTACCATACGTTTTGAGCGAAAACAACAAAAATCAGCGTGTTACCATTTGTGTTTTTTTGCTTGCTCGTCATTGTTTAGCTCGTCAACAACTTCGGCCATTTTTGTCCTAAATTGTTACTGGTGAAGAAAAAGGGTGCCTTTACATCAACTTCAAGAACCGAAAGGAATGGCTGAGCCCTAACAAACAAGAATCCTTGTGCAAAATCTGGTGCCCATCCAGGCAAGGTAATGTTGTGTATCTGGTGGGATAAAGAAGGCGTCATTTACTATGAATTGCTTCCGAGGAATGTAACCATCATTTCTGAGGTTTATTGTCAACAACTGCGTCGCCTGGAAGCTGGAATTCAAGAAAAACGACCGGTAAGACCGCATCAAGTGGTTTTGTAGCATGATAATACCCGTCCGTATACTGCTAACATTACAAAAGCAGCTATTCATGACCTCGGTTGGGAGGTTATTCCACATCCGTCCTATTCTCCTGATCTTGCTTCATCAGATTTTCATCTTTCCCGCTCTCTATGCAACAATCTCCGCGGAATCTTATTTAATAACGACGTTGCTCTTCAAAACTGGTTCGACAACTTTTTCACCTCATAACCACCGGATTTTTTCAGGCGTGGAATCAAAAAACTGTCAATACGTTTGGAGTCAATCATAAACAATGCAGGAGAATATATTATTGATTAGTTTACATTATTATGTATTTTTTATATTTAAACAATTAAATTTTAAATTTAAAAAAAATGCTGCGAACTTATGCATCATCTTGATACATAATTATAGATATGGCATCCTGGAAAATCGAAAGCCGAAATCGCAACGAAGGAATTATTTTGATTCAACCACTGCTTTCAGTGTCACCAAATTCCAGCTTTTCAAACGTGTACTTGTAAAATAATCAATTGAAATAATTATTAATAAGTAGTACTGAGTATATATAAGTACCATTTTAAATTCTATAGTATTTCAAATTATTTTATGACTTTTACTAAGGGCAATAGATTTTCATAGGTCAAAATTAAATTTGCGCTACACGGGATTGCTATGCTATTAATTTTAATAGTTTCAATGCGTCAGGAAGTTTTTTTTAGTCTAACCATATACAATTTTATGCAATATTACATATTTATGTGTTTATGTAATTGGGCATTATATCGATTCAATATTTTCAAGTTTGCAAAATTGTAAGTAAAATATGGATAACCTATAACCTGTAACATTGCTATGTACTATACCTACTGTTAGCTATACATTTTTCATAACAATCAATAAACAAATTATAAAGTTAAATTGAAGTGCATTACTATTAAATTTATGCACCTATTTCTTCTATTTTGTTGAAGTAATTACTACGGAAAGCATGGGGCTAGCGGAAAATACCAGAATTTACTGCACAAAATATCAACATTTTAACTTATTCTGGCACCTACTCTCCCTACCTACAATAAAAGGAAAATAGTATATTTTAATTAACTTTAATATAAAAAACTCTGTTCTAAAAACATGAAACTGGTACTTAATTTTGAGTTGTAAACTTTAATGAGTAGTTTTGCATCTCATCATAAAGTGACATACTTTTAGAACATAGATAAAGCTTTCCCGTATTAAAGACGTTTTCGTACTTGTTACATTATAATTCTTGTTATATCATTCCACACCTGTACTTTGATTACATATTGATTAAATTTAATTAGTTACTCAAAGCTGGCCGTAAGGAAAAGAACGAAAATCGAAATATAAATTTTAACTCAAGTTCGTCGTAAAGATATTTTTTTGCAATTTTATTTTTAATCTTCAGGTAACACCACCATTGCTCAGAATTATTAAGAAGAGTAGGCAAATATCTGTCTTACCTATTTTGTACAGAAACACAGGGAACGTACAGATCAACGTGGAGTCGTAACCACAGAAATATTCTAATTTTATACTGAGAATTCCGGATCAAGGAAGCATTTAAGCCATTTATGTCTGAAAACTCTCAGTAAAAATGGGACGTTAAGGCATCACAAGATAAAGCCTATAAAGCTTCGTACGAGAAGGTAACATGCAGTGTGGAAAAAGTGAAAATAATTTTAAAATGTTATTTTGTCATTTTAGGAGCTAATCTAACGGAAAACTCAAGGAGATGTTATGATATCCTTACTTACCTAAGCAATGGAGAATTTGATTATAAAACGGTGTTTAACACCGATCTTTAAAGAGGGATGTAATTAGAACACAACAAATTGTAAGCGTATTTCGTTAATATGCTCTGTGGGAAGTCTACTATAAAATATTCATACTGGAAAATTTAATACAGCAAGGCAGATCCACAGTTAACATCTTCACCCTGAAAATAGTTGTAGAAAATAAAATGCAGTGTTTTGCAGGCGCTAGAAACTACAAGAATAAATTCAAAATATATTTAAATCAATTTTTCATAAATTAATATTAACAGCTCATTTTGTAATAATCAATGTTGAAATGTTTCAATGTGTTGTACTACCATAAATTACCATCCGTAATTGAGTTTGTATAAACTACAGCGTTTTTAAATTAAGAGTAGAGGACTCAACATAAAGTCGGAAGTAGGGGAACAATACCATAAATTACCATCGATAATTTATTGAGTTTGTATAAACTAGGGCATTCTTATATAACTAGAGCATTATATAAGATGAGATAAGATGCAAAAGAGAAGCTTGTAATTAATGGTTATTCAATAGATATTCACTGAAATCTTGAACCCCAAACACAATATTGTATCTCAATTTTCTGGTAATTAAATAGTAAAAAATATTTTATTGATCCCAAAACTTAATGTTACACTTACCCAATCATGGGTACCCATGGGTAACAGTGAGGCGTATGTTACCTGTGCACTTAATAATATCTGAAATTGAGATAATTCCACACATTACCAAATTGACTAGTGAAAACTAGCAACCATAATATATGCTAAAATGTCTATATAAAAAAATAATTTTAATTATGACTAGGTAATAATAACCTAGTTTTGGGTCTTAGAAAAAAAGCGTCTCACTTTTACCCATGCTCCCCTAGTACTTGGCACATAATGACCCGTTGAATATTCTAGATCAGCGGTTCTCAACCATTTAGGTTTTGCTTGCTACCTAAAATATTCAAATATCTCCAAATACCACCGCCGGCTATAAAACAATTTCCATGTCATAATTAGATAGTACTGGAGAAACTTGAAAAGCTTGATTCTCGTCGAACTGGCGTGGTTTTGGTTAACTTGTGAACGGACTTTACGGATCCTATGTAAAAAGAGTTCTTCATATATTATGTTCACGTGATGGGAGTGTTGCTCGAATATCAAATGCTTGATATAAAAAACCTCATAGCAACCTGTAAATAAGTACCTGCCAGGCCCCTATAATAACAAACTGACAGCAATAGCCAAGTACACTGTAAACCCCGCTTGTCAGCTATCTGCCAGGTGTCTGCCAGCAAAATACAGATTTCGCAGTTAATCGCCAGCTAAAATTCTTACTTTCGATAGCTACGTATTGCTGTGACCTCCCTTATCTTTCTCAAGCCCTATGTTGGCTAGACAAAATGCTATGTTTAACTTGTTCAAATAAATTTGTTGTTAAGGGATGTTTAGCACTTATGCCCCTTTTTACTAGCTCAATCAATGACACTCTCGGAAGTCGGTTCCTTGTGATTTTAATTAGAGGTAATCGTTGAAATTGATTTAATTTGTTCTCTCTGGATAGGTTGAAATTGCTTTTATGTGACGTAATTAAAAAGATTTCAATAGCTTGATAGAAATATTTATATTCATATAAAAGAATCGCAAAGCGCATATAAAATAAATGGTTATACAAATAATTGCAGATCACAGATCTACTATCAAATAATGGTTCACAAATAAAGCATTTAAGTTTCATAAAAATACACAAGTCAAAAAGATCTCTTCTTTTCTTCTTAGATTTGCTTAATTAACTTTCATTAATTAAGTCTTTCCCTGTCCAATAGCGCGTTAAATGTTTGAAAATTATAGATTTGCTTTTGTTAAAGCTTAAAGTTGAAAAAGTAAATAAAGTTTCTGAATGAAAAACCTTCCAAAATTAGGGTAGTCAAAAATACACTTCCGTGAAAGTCTTGATTCAACATCATGTACTTTAAATGCATATGGCAAAATTTATAAATGTTAAATAATAATAATTCACTGTACCTTAAGTATCATCAAAGTTGTGGATTCAAAAGTAAAAAGGATATGTGTGTGTGTAGCCACCTTTAAATAACTTATCACCAAGATAACAAAAACACCTGCACTACACTTGTAGATCGTCGAAGCTGGATGACATAATCTGGCCTCGTGTTGTTGTTGAGTTTGTTCCAAAATTTGTGTTTATCAAAGTTGTTTACGAATTTAGTTGGTACCATAAAAGTTACTTCTGGTAAGTTGAATGAATCGATAATTACTCTTGATTGCAGTGAATTGCGAGTTGATTACAAAAATTGCAATGTTGCAGACTTGCTACTTGTTGTCAGCCATCTTAATTTTCTGAACGTCCAAAAATTTGCATAAAATCCTGGATATGATGAAAACACGTCTGCATGGTTCCAACTTTCGGGATCAACTGATTTATGCATCGAAAATCGACAAATTGGTATGCCTGTTGTTCAAAAGTGAGTCAAATTGTTGTATTTTGAATTTTAAATTTTTTTAAAATAATATTTCTGTTCCAGGTTATTGGTCCATATTGAAATTGTGTTTCGAAAAGATGTTTTCCATACGATTCCATTGGTAGATATATGCTGTTTTTATGGTTTAATTCGGAATGTTTCTGACTCAGCTCACGCCATTTTATATTATTTTCAAATTTATGCGATTATCACCTTTATTCACAACTTCGACGATTTTTGTCTCTAAATTACTTGAGTTACACAGTTGAAGAGATTACATAATTTTTGATATGAACAGATTTGTACAAAACATGTTATTTTAGAAGTAATTTGTTATCAAAGTTTTACATTTTTAGGTTATTGTAATATTCAAGATAACAATACAATATTAATTAATTTCTAGCTAATTAAATCTTTTGATTACATTTTGATGTGACAATCATCAATTTAATTATTCTCAGCAATTTTTCACATGTCTTTCTTATCCCGAGAGATTCAAATTACGTCATAACATTGTAAATTGGGAAGGTTTTGAGTTTCTCGTAATCTGAAGTTTTTAAGTGTATTCTTACTTAGAATTTTGTGTTCTTTTTGAATATATTATTCATTTTTGAATTGTGTGCCTATATAGAGCATTTTGGAACACAGCAGTATGTATAGTAGGTAGTAGTAAATAGTTAAAGATATCTGCATTTTAGAATAACTAAAATTGCCCTAAAACTGTGCAGAACTAAAAAACACAAATTTTAACAAATAAAATAATTTTCGCTAACGTTTTCGTCACACTGCGACATCATCAGCCGTTGAGTTAAACCAAAAAAGTGATAATTTGTTTAAAACTTACCATTCAAAGTAGACTAATATTTAATTCAAGTTATCATTTAGATATTATTTAGTTATTGTAAAATACAGATATTATGATGGTCAATAGTAAGTTTCGCTACATTAACCACGAATCCATCGATTATGGTAATAATTACTGCATTATTATTGTACATTGATGATTATGTTAAATAAATTTGTATATTACACGAGTATTAATTTAAAATTAAGATTCCTATACCTATATAATTAATTGATAATTAATTTTTATTGGACAAGTAATTATTTACTTTTAATATTAAATTTCCATAATAATTATAAAAAGGTAGCGCATAATTATGTAAGTACTTATGTATGAGTAAAATTAATTTTATATCTTACAGGTTAAGAACGTATTCAATAACTTTTTCAATGTGAGAAAAACCACGGCTGGATTTTTGTTTCCTTTTTTATTTCATACATTAAATTACATAACATCCTTCGTCGAAACATCCCTGAGTGGAGTCATAATTATATCCTCGCGTCAAAACGGCCGCATCAATCAAGAGCAAATTAAGGAAGTGGATCATCAGAAACTAAAGATCGAAAGAGATGGATCACACAAAAACTATAATATTAAACTTATACATCGTGACCCACAAAACCTCGGACAAACTGTTTTAAAAAAAAAAATGTATTTATACTTAAAAAACTAACAATTGATAACGATTACTAGTATTACTACTACCTTACGTACAACATGTATTAAAGGTTTTCAAAGTGGCTTCCTTCTGCGTGGATACAGAGTTCTAAACGTCGACGGAAATTTTCGACTGTTTTTCGCAGCTCTTCCAGCTATATATTGTTCCATTCCAGACGCAACGATTGCTTCAGCGATTCCAAACTTTTGTCGGGTTTTGCACAGGCCTTGGCTTCTAAAATTGATCATATGGAATAATACACCGGGTTGAGATCCGGTGAGTACGGGGCCATTCAGTGGAACTGACAAAATCAGGAAAATTTGATTCGACAGCACTCTTGCGAAGTTTTTGCTTTCTGATCAGACGCAGAGTCTTGTGAAAGGTCCAAAATGTTGGTCGCCAAAGTGCTGTTGGGCTCACAGATGTATGACAGCCCCTAAAATACCCCGACGATACACTTCTTTATTGATTTAACCCCGTGTTTTGCGAAAACCAGAGGTGTTTTACCGGTAGCACAAATACCTTCCCAAACCATGACAGACTTGGGGTATTGGCAATGGACAACGATGGCACAAGGTCCGGGTGCATTTTCTGGCCAATACCTATCATTTTGACGATTGTGAAAAAATTTTTAATCACTGAAAACGAAATTTTCCCATTTTTGATCAGCTGTGCGGTGTAGCAGAGCATGACATCGCCGAAGTCGTACTTGCTTGTTTTCATTCGTTAGATTTTGGGCTTTTTCGTAGCTTGTAAGGTTTCTTCTTAATCACATTTTTAGCTATTCGTCGAACAGATTCTCGCGCGATTCCAGTTTCACGAGTCAATTTTTTATGATGTTGCGATTCCAACGAGTGTTGGCAGAGCATTTTTTTCCTCTTCCGGGTCGGTTCTCCTTATTGGCAAGCTCCTTGAATCGTTTGATGGCATCAGGTACGGTTTGTCAAGGAATGTTTCACATTGATGATTTCCGGCTTCAGATAACGATAAAATTGTGGCGCGATTTTTTGACATCGTGTAACTCGCAAAATTAGGATTTCTTTTTATTTCTCTCTTTAGTTTTTCTGTTCTTTATTGTTTATAGAATCGGCATACCAAATTTTTTTTCTTATAATTCAGTGATTTTCGGGTCAATGTGTATATTTGGTTGAACCGCTTGTGCCTCCAGGTTAGCGCAGTCATGGTAAGGGACTACAGACTGCATGTTTTGTATATTTTCGAGCAAACGTGCTTTTAGTTTGGTAATAAACATGATTTTATAATTTTGAATCGCCTAATTACTGTTGGATACCTGCTCTACAACTTTTAAATAACACACAAAGTAACCAAGTCAAAACAAACAGAAATTTTTAAAACTTCAAGGTGGCGACTTAATTTATTTATAAAAAATACAACACATATGAAGAAAGTAACTGCATGTGAATGTAATATCTAGTACTATGAATGTACTCGGAGAGTATTAATCGTATTAATTCAAAACAAGTCACGACCATGAAAATAAATAATTTTGAGTTGAAACACTTTGTAATTATCGCACACGTCATTCCCCTGCATTTGATTGCTAAATTTAAAAAATAACAATAAAGTAACCTTTTTGTAAATCGCAGGTCGTGTACATTGCAACCTAAAAATCAAAAATTCCACCAACAAGAAGACGGTTTAATAAAAGCTGGCAAAAAGTGAAATGTAATCACAACAAAACCAGGATTTGCAGAGATAATCAAGTTTTTTTATTACGCCGAGGTATGAGGATATGTAGAAGTTGCAATTCATTTGCACATACAAAGCAACGGCATTAAGTGTGTGAGATAAATTATTGAAATTTGCCGAGTAGCCGATGCAGTGGCGCACATTATACAATAAATTTAAGTGGATAATCGTGGCAAGGAAATATTGCTAAACTATTATTCAACTTTCAAGTTCGAAGAGGAAGTTATTTATCATATCCTCCTAACTTCTAGTAGTTTTTAATGATATAGTTACCTAGTTTATTCTCTCGGAAGTAGTTTACTAGTGAAATCTTCATGTTATATCTTTGCGATTTACTTTCTCTATCGTAGTAACTATTATTAATTTTTATTTCTGGCAATTTATTCTCTTTTTGATTCTTCTTTGCAAGGTCTTCCAAACGTGCGTTATCAACACTCTCGCTGGAAACTGGTTTTATGATAAGTATCCCTTTTTTGCCCATCAATTTGAAACTTCTCAATAATATTTTATAAGCTTATATTTTCATCGTATCTTCCCTTATTCTTCATATTCATAGCACTCATCAGTTCTGTGACGAATTTGAAGCGTCCTTTCCGTTCCATATTGGATCCTGGCAACCCTGAACCCCCGAGTCGTGTACATAGGTACTTTGCCCTTGGCATTTCATGAGAACCATCTTACCTTTCCGACTCATCCAGATTCCAGATACTTCCGATCGCTAACGATCGTTTGGATGAAATTATACTTCATGTTGGCAAATCACGACAATGATAAAGTTGGTAATCTGGAGAGAATATTAATCAAAACTTCAGAAGTAACTTCTAGTAAACAAGAAATACTAGTAAAACAACCAGAGGATTAGTGGTGAAATAAGGATAGCTAATTCAATTTACATTTTAGTAGCATTATTACCGCATTAGTAATAGGCAATTATGAACGATTTGATTTTTTTTTTTATTTAACCAATATGTACATATTATCAATCAGAACAGTAAATTAAATGCTTAATTATACATTCTATGAGATAATCTGCTGTCTTGTCCTTGTAGGGGATTCCGCCCATCGGCTTTACCCGCAATCATTTTTCTTTATATTTGTAACAATAAGTCACGAGGCCATTTTCGTTTTAGTCGTCTATATATATTGTTTTCTAGAAGTTGAGCGATACTCGGATTTGGATGATCTTCAAGCCTGTTGTGATGCTTTTCTGCTCGTTTTTGTATTTCTTCGTGGACATATGAAATTTGCAGGTCTGAATGTAACGTGTGATTGCTTATGTACCATGGTGCGTCCATCATCGTGCGGAGAGTTTTAGATTGAAATCTCTGTATGACGTTGATGTTGGATTTGCTCGAACAGCCCCATAGTTCCAAGCCATAAGTCCATATGGGCTTGATGATTGTTTTATAAATCCGAATCTTGTTTTCCATAGATAGGGTAGACCTTCTTCCAATTAGCCAATACATTTTCTTTACCTTGATATCCATTTGCTTTCTTTTCTTAATAATGTGTGCCTTCCATGTTAATTTGCTGTCAAGGTGAAGCCCCAAGTATCTAGCTTCTGTTGCACATGGTATAATAGTGTCATTAATATAGACTGGAGGACATAATTTATATCTTAAAGTAAATGTCACGTAAGTTGACTTTGCTTCATTAACCTTCATTCTCCACTTGTTCAGCCATTCTTGCAATAGCAAAAGATGTGCTTGGATATTTTGAGATGCGGTAGCAGGGTTTTCGTCCGTTGATATAATGGTAGTGTCATCGGCAAATGTTGCTGTTTCCGTATGATTTGTAGCAGGTATGTCGGAGGTGAAAAGTAAATACAGCAATGGTCCAATCACGCTTCCTTGCGGAACTCCTGATCTAATAAGGCAAATGTTTGAAACCTCCTCACCTTGTTGGACTTGAAAGCAACGATTTTCCAAATACGATTTTAAAACCTGATAATAATGATATGGCAGATTCTTCTTAATTTTATATAACAAACCCCTATGCCACACCTTGTCGAAAGCCTGCTTGATGTCAAGGAAAACCGCCCCACAGTATTTCTTCTCTTCTAAGCTTCTATAGATGTTATCTACAATCCGATGACACTGTTGGATGGTTGAGTGCTGTCTTCGAAAACCAAATTGATGTGCTGGTAGAAATTGTTCTAAGAGATCTTCATTATTTATGCGTTTTAACAAGAGCTTCTCCATTAGCTTTGATAGGAGTGAGAGCAAACTAATTGGTCGATAAGAACTTACTTCTGTTGGGGGTTTTCCAGGCTTCAAAATTAAAATTATTTTGGCAAATTTTAGTTGTATTGGCCAGTGTGATAGTCTCAAGATAGAGTTGTACAGCATCGTAAGAAATTTTATTCCCAGCCTAGGCAATTCAATTAATATTTTCCCAGTTATAAGATCGTAACCAGGAGATTTCTTTTTATTCAGGTTTCAAATTTCTTGTTCAACTTCATAAGAACTAAACTTTTTTATGGGCAAGGACATTTGAAGCGGAGCTTGGAGAAAGTGATTGATTTCTTCATCCGGTTCATCAGAAAAGGGTTTAAAAACCTCTTCTAGATGTTGAGAGATTTGATATTTGAGTAAGCTTTATTTGTAAATATTTTACTTTAAATTTACTTTATTTTAGCGCGAACTTTGACTTGCGCTTGTATAAATTAGTGGAAAATGGTTTTAATACGGTATCATTGTACATATCAAACGATTGATTGTAGTTTTGTTATTACAAAGTAGTAAATATCTTAATATGCTGTCAAGATAAATGTATTGATAAATATATTACCAATACCACAATCATATATAATTATCTGTTAATCTTTCGTGTTCATCTGTTAATAAAGTCTTACTCGTGGAGCTGGAGTCGAGCTTCACACTGGTATATTGATACAAATAAAAGTAACATAATATACTTATTAGTTAATACATAATTATAAGGTCTAAAGTGTACTAAAATAATTAATTGCTATGTATATTACAAAATTTGATTAAAGTAATATTATATAGACCACCTACTAAGAATTTTCTCCACTCTGGAACAGGTTTTTACAGGATGGCTAACGTAAAACTAACTCTTTTATAGCGTCCTTAAGGTAGGAATATATTCGAACTTCGTACTAAAATTCAAATTTTAAATTACCAAGTGTCCTGGGGTTATCGTATTTGCTCATGTAAATTGTTCTTTCATCGACGCTACGGTAGCGGCAACTGTAATTTCTGGGAAATTTTTTCGAAAATATTAATTTGAAGTTGTCTTGGTTCAAGTAAACTATAAACAACTTCATGTAGTGAAACTTGATAATAACCATATTTGTATGTTAGCATCGCTACAAAATATACAAAACACTTTACAGAAATAAAATTTTATAAATATAATATTTACAACAGATGCATCAACAAACCACTCAGCATGGATGCAAATACAATGCGTAAAACATGAAATATAAGAAATGTAATAAACATAAATTAAACTGTGAAAGCGAAAAAGTAAACAGAAGAACCATAGGATGTAGTGCAATAAAATTAATAAAAACATTCATTCCATCTAGAAATTTGCTACTTCGTTATGAAGTTATTACGATCCATTTATTAAGTTGGATTAATCTCTATCTTCTTTTAATTATGTGACAATTATGTCTGTGTCTGTGCTTCATTTTCCCTTCTTCACCAAATTATTCTGTCTATTGTATTGTTTTTTTAAATTTATTTATCCATCGAGTTCTTGGTCTTCCTCTTTTTCGTTCCTCACTTGTTCAATTAATTTTATGTGTAATTATGTATCATAAACAATATTAAACGGCAAGGGCCGTACACCGATCAAAACTGTTTCAAAGTTGCTATCCTCTCCGTAACGTTTTAATACACCGCTGATCTATCGTTTCTTCTCCGCAGAAGACTTATTGAAGAATTGAAATATGAATTTTGCGAAGGAACCTTGAAGTTCACTTGTATTCTTGTATAAGCGCATGTAATTTATAAAAGTATGCTATGGAAATATGATTGTTAAAACTTTAAGTTCAATTTGTTTTGTTGCAAATTATGTATAATTGATAATATATTTATAAAATATACTACTGTGAAATTAAAACATAAAGATAAATCGAAAACGAACCGAAAAGTAAGATTATTAGAACAAGGTTCGTTAAAAAATGTTTATCAAGAGAAGAGAACTTGTTAAAATCGTGAGAAGTTCTGAAAGCCTTTGAGAATGGATTAATTATAATTTCTTGACGTATTTTTGTAACTAATTGTCGTATTTTAAATCAGAATACATAATGTCGTTGATCCAAGGTTCACAGTACTGAAGAAAATTTTCAAAAACGCGATATGAAGTGGCTGGAATTCTCTATTTTAATTTCGTTAATTTATTAAATGAATGAATACTCTGCGCATAAATTTTATGCGCGTTAGTGATCTCGTAAATCCATTCATACGCGTTAGTAGCTAACAGGAAAAGTCCAATTTTTTAATAAGGGCATGTTTAAGAATCTGTCTAACGGTTTTTCAAAGACAACTAATAGCCCTGAAAAGATATATCTAAATTAGAAATTCTTTCAAATAGTATTTATTTGATTTAATAGCAGTTCTGACTTAGTTCTCAGAATTAGCATCAAATAAAAACCAAACTAGTAAAAACATAAGCAAATAATAAAATTTATCATAAATCATAAAATTATTATCCATTTTCCTAAAGAGTTCTGAAATCTCCTCAGACTTCCTAATAAAATTTTAAAATTGGTAATACATAGTTGAGGAATTGGTCATTTTAATCTGTAATCTACAAGTCGATATATTTTTACACAATTTGAGTTGTAAAGAACATTAAATGGCAAGGATGCCTTCAGAGTCAACATTAAATTAAAAAAAACCATATCAAGAAGTTATTATGTTATGCAAAGCGGAGTGTTATATTATTAATTGGATATCCGCGGAGAAAGTATTGAGATATCCAATTAATATCAAGAAGTCATAAAATTCGGATGAATTTTCTTTAAAAAATTGGGAATTAATAATTCTCAAAGAATTGTTGGGATTTCTAAGAACTTCCTATAACCTGCTAGTATTTATATAATTGAAATGAAGAGAAGAGAAAATTAGGTTCTGATTTAATTACTTCGTAATGCGCACCTCTCATTGGTTATTTTTATCGTTACCAAACTAAAACAGTTACAGTGCGGCTTTTAGGCCGCACAATCATGCAATCATCCGTTGGAAGGTTCGGCTACTAGGAATCTGACTGTTATATAATTTATTAGCGCCTGGTAGTTAAAACTATTTTAAAATTAAAAATACTTGCTACAATTTCCACATGTTCAAAATTAGAGTAATTAATTATAAAAACTACAAAGCTATCGTATTATAGTGTTATGTAGAAATTCATGTCTATTATGTAGAAATGAAGATAATACGTATTACTCCTCTCGTTGTCAACAATATTTATTACGATAAGCTACTTATAAAATATTTTCTGTTTGTAAATCGGTGTAAAACCGGAAATATATCTGTTAAACTAACGAAGCTTTTCAAAGAAGGCAAGCAAAAGCTTAGACCGAATCCTCGTAAAATATTTCCTGGAAATAATGATGTGGAGTATCAACTACCTATACACCTAATTAATTTCGATCTGCTGATGACACGTAATATTATAAATGTCCTGAATGCTTCCCTGGTCCGGAATTGGCGGTACAACACGCAACGGATAAGGGCAGTGAAAACCGGATACTGTGTAAAATGGGGACCGGAAGTTTAAATTGGGAGGTTACAAAGTACGCTTTAGTTTGTTCGACGGAACTTACATTTAATTTTTATATTGTGTATTTTTTTTCGTGTTCAACGTGCGGCGGACCTAAAATATTATGGAAATGCAAATTGAAAAATCTTGATAATATAGTAGCTATGTACTATGTATATAAAATACACTAATAATACTTGTATAATTATTTATTATTATTATTGTTTTGACTAATGGGGTATACCAACGTTTACATTTTATCAATGTGTATTCAGTGAGCTTTTTGAATTTTATATTACGTAAATCATTACCACAACCTAGTTTCACAATTTTAAAAACATTGTCAATAATTTCTTTTCATTTTTGTCATGCGAAATAATATTATTTGGTATAAAAGCTCTTTAAAGCATGGAATTTTATTTTATAGTTAGAAAAACCACCTATTTTACAAAATTCTAATAGTTATAATTCGATGCATCATATCTACCGATATTAATAAGTTTGTAAAAATGTTATCACCCTGGATGCATTCTAGAAAAATGTTAAACACTTATTTTTATTCATGGATTTTGGTTTAGTAAAAATATTATAAAAGGCAACTTTTTATGTTCCATAATGCTAGGTTATATTGGATTTTTATGTTATGTTTTAGTATCTTTTTACTGATTTCCTTCATGTGAAATAAAAGTTAGTTTTTTGTTATTAAAATTGAACTCGACGTACAATGCATCATTAACTAAAATATGAATTTTAAATGTAACTAAAATTTTAACAAGTATCATGTAAAGTTTTATTACGCCAAGTGTTGGAGCATAACAAATGGAAATACCTATTTTGTATTATTTCTTCGAGAATTTTCAAACTATTAAATTCGGAAATATCGGAACTTCTGAAGAAATGTATTGTTAAAATGTTTATGAGCGTAGAATTTATAATTTTACTGCTTTGACGTTTTTTTTAAGTTTCGCTTCGTCAAAATTTAATTAGTTCAGCCAACGATTTTTTAATAGAAAATGGTCAAATGCGACTAATAAAATGAAGCAAGTCAAGAAATATCTGTTAAATAAAAATATTGATTATTAGTTTTAGTAGCAAACTGATAAATAATTTTTTGAGTGGTAACTACTATTTCAATAATAAAAGCAATATGCAAATTGCAGTTTTTAGAATTAAACGGAACCGTTTGAATTTAATTTGTTCTAAAATTAGCTACAAAAAGTAATTATTTACTTTATTTTCCAAGCATACATACTATAATATAATTATTATGTATTTATCTTATTTCTACTTAAGCATCATAATAATTATAAAAAAATTAATGTAATAATATATTGTATAGGGTGTCCTTTATGTAAAGCTACCATTTTGTTTGGTCGCAAGTTGTTTGCTTACGATCTGTCTCCAGAATGTGGTTTAAAGAAATTTGATTTTTCATATGTTGAATGTTTAAGAATGTCTTAAAAATGCTTACGAGGAAAGATCAAAAAGTTCAGTAAGAATGGTATAAGGAAAGGCAGCTATTATAAAAATTCCGAAAGTGGTTTGTAACAGAATCGAAAATGAAATCAATCCAATGAACAGTTGGGTTTTTTATTCAATTTTTAACAGTAGTCAGTTTTGTCAAGTGGAGAAACTTGAACATCGCGTTGTGATAAATTTTTTAAGGGGTTATGGGTAGTCAGGATTTTCAAAAAAATAATAATTTTTTTTTGCATTTTCTTAAAGTATGATACTTACTTCGAAATTATTACCTGAAAATTTCAAGGTAATCCAATGAATAGTTTTCGATATATCCTACAATAATTGCTGATGGGCTCTCTGACATTCGATGTCAGGTAGTTTGCTAAGGGGATTTCGACCGGTTTAAGGGATCTATTTTATGTAAACATGAACGCTGTAATGACACATTTTATTATATTTTGTACTGTATTAAGTGTAAACAGTGTAATGGAAATGTGAAATTTCAGAAAATTCAAATAAAAGACTCAGTGTAAGTAATTAAATAATTAGTATTTTTAATACATAAATCGAATGTAAAACTTTAAATGTATTTATTTCGAAAGTACGTATTCAAAGTCGGTTATCACTGTAATTCAAAAACTACTCGACCGATATTAATGAAATTTATACAGTTTATTGAAAACATAAAAAACTAGGGCCTGATCGAAGGATTTATTTTTTTATTAAAACTGCTAGTTTTTATAAACAATAAACTACCGCTTTTTTCGTTGAAAATGGACGAGTAAATTATCAGAGGCCGCCATTTTGTCAATTTTCAAAAAAAAGAGAAAACCTTCGTTCAGGCCCTAGATTAACTATTAAACTAATGATTTTTTTGTTTGATTGATTTTGGATGAACCAGTAAAATGTTGTAATGATCACCGCAAAGCACGACTTGTGGAACAGGGTCCAACAAATATGGCAATAAGTTAGTCAACAATAAATATTTTTGTTTTTAATTTTTGTCAAATAAAGCTAAAACATATTATAATAACTTAGTATTATTTGTTTTAAAATAGTATATTATATGTCAAGGTTGTGAAGGCCGTCATTATTGCCCTAGCGCCAAGATGCAAAGCACCTCGGAATATAAGGCGCGGAGGCAATAATGGTCTTCACAACCGTGGTTTATATACGATTTTTTCCACTACTAGATTTATTACCATTTTTTAAAATTCTTTTTAACAAAAAAATTTTCAAATTTAAAATATTTATTTCAAATGACAGTTTTGTTTTGTTGATTTGACAGTTGATTTGACAGTTGTTGACAAATTTAGGTTATTAAATAAAATAAATCGCGGTTCGTCAAATTAACAATGGATGGCGCTGTCACTTGCTGTCACATTTAATTCGATTATAATGAATTTTTAAAATTAAATTAATGTATTAAAAAAGCGTTTTAAATAGTTTAAATACAATTAATTAGCATTTCTTGGTTATTCTAAATCATTTAATAACAACATTTTTCTTTAAAATAGTCGCCAAGCTATCAAAAAATGTCATTTTGTTCATTATTAACCTAGGTTAATAATGGAAAATTTATTCACCACTAGTTGAAAACGTGTCACTTCTTGATCGACTAACCTAAGTAAAAATGATAGCCTATATGACTAGTAGTGGAAAAAATAAATTAAACTACTGTAAAAAAAAAATTATTTAAAATACCCATTTTTCACGCCGATGACTACCCATAACCCCTTAATACAGGACAGGAGTTCTTAGAAGATAATCATCGCACTGGTCGTCCTGACGAATGCAGTTAGTAATGAAAATGCACCTACTAAAAGTCGAAAATTTGTTAATGGATGATAAACGTCTATCTAAAATTTAATACCGATGAAGAGCTGAAATGGAGAGCTGAGAAACAAATTTTTTCAGTGGTTTTGAAAAATAAATACAAAAAAGTACGTGCCTTAAGTTCAAAGGAGCTTATGTCGAAAAATACAATTTATTTCATTTAAAAAAAATTGATTCCTTATACAGTTTTTACTGAACTTATTGATTTACCCTTGTAGCTTTAACACATCTAAGACACCTTGTATTTATTTAGCTTGCAGCATAGGATAAAATTTGTGAAAAATACAGATTTTATACTCTGAGTAGATAAACCACGCTAAGCAATTTGAGACGTGCCAAAGTACTTAGGAAATTAAGAAAAATATTTTAATACTTAATGAGCAATTTCCGTAATTTTTCCAATTTCATTAAATAGAAATCCACGGTTGATTATTATTGTTATAATCACAGTGCAGCATCGATTTTTATCAATGTATACCCGTCATCAATGTGTACAAAATAAACCAAACAACGTCACAAACATTCATTTCCACTATTATTGGAAAATAATATATATACATACGGATTTCTACGGCTGGAGCCGCCTCTCCGTTCCCAGTTTCCATCTCTGTCTATCTTGGCATAACTCTTCTTCCATATTTATTGGAAAATAATACACCATGCAAGAATTTTCAAATTTTAATATTAGTTCGTTTTAAAAACATTACGACTGAAAAGTTGCTAATTTCCACTGCAGTGCATTTTGTGTATAAGAGATCACAATACACAATACACAAATTGGTTAAAACCAGGACCATTGTCTATGTTTGCCTGATTTGACCTTCGGTCTTTATTTCTGCTGAGGTTTCGTCTCCATACTGATCCAGCTGTTAGATGAGGGCATATCTATGGCCCGGGATCTGTTGTATGATTGTTTTGTCGTACATGTTTCAGTACATGTTTCCAGATTGGAACCGGCATGCCATTAGTAATTGGTAGGCATGTGTAATGTTGCCATTAGATTCTTTGATCAGTTCCCGCAGATAATAGCGTGTTTCCACCAAGGAGTTTGGAGTTTGGGTGGACTCCTAAGTATTGAATGTATAGATGCCCTTCTTCGATTCCAGGTTGAGATTAATTTCCTTTGGCTTCTTGGTGTTTCGTCGCTTTTCCTGGGTTAATGATGACCTATAAATTCAGCTAAAGAAGATGGTATATCTGTTTAGATCGAAAATGAAACGGATATGAAATATTTCTAACCCAAATTTGAGTTGGTCGTATAATTACATACATAGTTGTTGAACCTCTTCAAAACAATTAAATGGGCCGTTAAAAATGCATGTGTGTGATCTTCTATATTGACACAATTCTGAATAAGATAACCATATTTATTGTAAACAAACTTGCTTTAAAAACAAGTACAGAAAGAATGTCAACTTACCAGTGCAAATAAGAATAATTTATCCTATATATAAATAATCCCTTTTTATTTGTTTTTCAGAAAAGTTCCGAATATCAATTTATTTATTTTTAAAATTACAGCAACTTTTTAGTTATATAGAAAACACCAAAAATGCCAAAAAATATTTTTAAAAACTGAAAAACGACAGAATAACTAAAACAAATATTTTTCTGCTTTATTTTAATTTTAATGATAAAGAGAATTTTCAGTTTGGTTGCGCCACCTACATATTGGAAGCGAAACCAGTGTGAAAATTGTGCTGCATATTCGCACGGATTAAGAACATTTTAGGAATATGCCAACAGATACTGTTGTATTTCAGCAATTTTTTAGCGAGAACTTTTTGAAACTAATCTTTAAACCAACTTTCTGTTACTAAATTAATGGTATTAATTTTTTTTTAGATGTGGAATCTGACATTTATATAGATATTATGGATTTTATTTTATTAAAAACAATTTGGATGTTTAACAGCATGCGATCTTCTGAAGAGACTATTTTAATTCTTTTCCAGTTCCGTTTATACCGGAAATGGGTGCTAACTTTTTTATTTTATATGGAATACAATTATTCTTTTAATACCTAGTGAATTTAGATTTCTTATTAGAATACATTTAAATGTTATTATTCTAATATTTAACTACTTGAAGTTTTTAATTACTTGTAAAAGTATTTCAAATATTTATTTATGATTATTTAAGTAGCTACTAATAAAACAAACATTAAACACATTTTATGTTAAACGCTAAATTAAATGTGTTTTACCAATATTAGTAGTAAATGTGAATACAACTTTGAATATTAAATAGGAAACAATGTTAGAAAGTACAGGAATATTAAATAATAAATAATGATTTTAAAGAGCTATTTAAATACAGTCGACTCACGATAACGTGAACAATTAAGAACGGGAGTGTTCACATTTACGAAAAGTTCACCTAAGTGAATATAATATGTTTAAAAGAAATCCAAAATTGATACATAATATTATATGCAATGAAAAAACACAGACCAATTTAAATTAAGTTTGTCAATAAAATTAAAGGGCTCGCCACATAGCCTGTGCTGTGCTATGCTATGCTCTGTGCATAGATAAGAGAGAGGGTTATAGATGGCCGACTCTCTCTATATTTTAGTGACCTATTGCAGCGCCACAATGGATGTATCCAAAACTAAAATTTAAGCGCGAATTTTGGCACATTTGAATTATTACTTTCCGAACCCCTAGGTAAGGAAAGTATTGTTATCAGTCAAAATTTGACCCCCCAATTTTTTGACAGATGTTCACGTTTTGAGGTCCCCTGAATCCATTTTTATAATTTTTGGAAGGATGTCTGTATGTATGTGTGTATGTGTGTATGTACGTCTGTGAACACGATAGCGTCTAAACGAAGCAAGCAAATCATTCCAAATTTTGCATATAAGCTTTTTCCTGTCGTAGAACGAAGCCAGATGAAAATAATTTAAATCGTGTAACGGGAAAGGGGGGCCCAAGTAACATCAACGTCGGTTTTATACCGGTATACCATTGAAGTATAACGAATATGTACATATATTTTCATACCTGAAAATTAAGTACCAAAATGGTACCTAAGCGGCACATAAATTTTAGTTCATATTTACACTGTACTGTTTAGGTATAGTTTCAATGTACATATTTTCGCACCGTTATTCTGAAGGCAATTGTTGTATCGGATCGGCATTGAAATTTTATTAGCTAAAATATATTTGAACATACGGTACCGTTTAGGTAATGTTTTGATCGTTTTGTTTTGTTACTATAAAAGCGATATCTAACATGTACATGTATTTTATAAGATGGAATGTACGATATTTCCATCACCGGTTTGATACCTTAAAGTACAGTTTAAATAGTAATGTTTTAGTTGCTACAATTCCGGTATATAATATGTAAAGATGCTTTATTGGTTAAATTTTATGATTTTTACCTCACCGTTTTGATATTGTTCAACATAATAATATTTGTCCATGACAGGTTTAATAAGTACATAATAACATATTATAAAATATATTATATAATATAATAATTTTTATTAAAATTAAAATGTGAAACATACGTAACATTAAAATATTTATTATAAAAATAAGTAATTTAAAGATCAATGAATTT
The DNA here is from genome assembly GCA_932274525.1 of Podabrus alpinus. Lineage (NCBI taxonomy): Eukaryota > Metazoa > Arthropoda > Insecta > Coleoptera > Cantharidae > Podabrus > Podabrus alpinus. The sequence continues at coordinate 160,956,667 of OW026451.1, forward strand.
TAATTACGTTTTAAAACAGTTGTAACCAATCAGAACGAAGAAAAATTTCACCGTTAGCAAAACTCTTGTTTCTCATTGGTTACAAATTATTATACGCATTTTATATTACAATTATTACCTGAAAATTAAGTACCAAAATGGGACCTAAGCGGCACATAAATTTTAGTTCATATTTACACTGTACTGTTTAGGTATAGTTTCAATGTACATATTTTCGCACCGTTATTCTGAAGGCAATTGCTTTATCGGATCGGCACTGAAAGTTTATTAACTAAAATATAGTTGAACATACGGTACCGATTAGGTAATGTTTTAATCGTTTCGTTTTGTTACAATAAAAGCAATGTCTAACATATACAGGTATTTTATAAGATGGACGGTACGATATTTTCATCACCGGTTTGATACCTGAAAGTGTAGATTAAATAGCAAAGTTTTAGTCGCTTACAATTCCGGTATATAATATGTAAAGATGATTTATTAGTTAAACTTTGTGATATTTATTTCACGGTTTTGATATTGTCCATGACTACTTTAATAAGTACATAATAAAATATTATGAAATATATACTCGTATAATATAATAATTTTATAAATAAAAATCCGTCTTATTCTCCAAAGTCCCTTTTTATTAAATTAAATTTCGAGACGCGCTTTTTATAATTTTTATTAATATTGAAATGTAAAAAATATGTAACATTATAGTTATTTATGTATCAAGATTATGTATAAAAAAAAATTTCGCCGTTAGAAAAACTCTTGTTTCTGATTGGTTACAAATTATGATAAGCATTTTATATTACAATAATTATTATATGAGATATTATTGGAGTAAGAAGGGCGGTCAAATTTCTAAATTGGGGGCGGAAATTTTAAACCTCTTACGTCCGGTATTATCAACCCATATAAAAAGCCCTTTAGTTAACTAGACAATGTAAAACGTGTATTTTAAATATTTTATGTTTTCTAATAGCTAATTAACTAAAGGCCCTTTTAAAGTTTTAAGACCGATAAATAACTGTGTTTATAATATTTATTAATAAAAATATTAAAAAATTAATTAATTAGGAAATTTATTTTTAAAATAACTTTGCCGGCTTGGGAGTTGAACCACTGTACAACGGATTGCCAAAGGTACCATCGTGCCTATTTACCATTACGCCATCGAGATTTCTTACATTCTCCAATTTTTTTTTTCCTATAATGAGAAAGGAATAATATTATAGTTGGGGAATCGGTCTTTTATGTCTTTCTAGTAATCATAAATCTTTATTTCAACTATGTATCAAATTTTTGATTTTCTAAATATTGAAAAAGTTTCTAACTTCGTTACTTCAATACGGATTTTTAAGAAAAACTACGGCGCAAATAATAACAATCAAAAATCTTCGAAAATCTCCAAATTTGAAATAAAAATTCTGGAAATTAAAAGTCAGGAAATTAAAATTTAATAAATTTAAATTAAATAAATTTAATCCCACCACCGCTGTCGATTCGAATTAAAGTGACGCCGGCGTCGTAGCATTTTTCTTCAAAACACGTGCAAAATAACAACTTTTATTTAAAATAATTCATAATGTAATAAATTTTAAAGTACCAAAGCAAAATATTTGATTTATTTTAATTCAATATTAGGTAATATTTTTAATCTATGAATTGAAAATAAAATTGACCATCAAATAAGAAATATCATAGTTTATACCATATACCCAGGTAGTCGAGTTGGCTAAGCATTTGGTTTTCAGACGTATAGGTACAGTACAGCTTGGGTTCAAAACCTGGCCTCGGAAAAAAAAGTAAGTAAAAATTATCACATTTATAATGTCAATTTTCAGATTCTGGCGCAGACAACAGGGAAACAATTTAGCAGTATGTAAAAAATAGAAATATTTAAAAATCAAAAATTTTATCTTTTATAAAAATTATTTTTTCTATTAAATAAATATCTCGTTCATAAAAAATCAACACATAATCGGTATAAAAACGATGTACTAATACAGTAACTGCAAAAGGGGCAAATCAATGCCGTACCGTTGCGAAAATACCTGTACCTTATATGTGCATAAATGATACATCAATACAGTAACTGCAAAAGGGGCAAATCAATGCTTTACCGTTACGGAAATTTCTGTAAGGTATATGTACATTTATGACGGTAAAATGTTACTTGGGGGTTTACCTGGGGCTATTATGACATTATGCGTCATAACTTCGAAACGAAATTAAATATGTAAAAATATTAATAACAAAAAATTAGCGCCATGGAATTTCCTACATTTTTTGTCCTACAAGTTTTTCTCTAAAATATACAGGGCGTTTCAAAAATTTTTGTATTTGTAAAAATTTTTTGTATTTGTAAATAAAATAGTAAACCGCATTCTACTAACGAAAATAAGATGAAAAGTTTCTAATAACATGGGTTCAAAAATGCTTCGTTTGCAAGATATAGGCATTCAAAAGTTTTTTTCTTCCTATTTTGGCAAAATATGAAATTTTTCATCGATTTACTGTTGAAATTATGTAACCATTTTATTTAAAAAAATAATATAAAAATTTGCGTCTGTTCGGAAAGTTATGCGATGGCCACATCAGATTTTTTTAAATGTTACCATGAAATTTAAAATATGCACAGAATTAAAAGTATTATATTTAAGTTTTTCTATGCATAAGAAAAACTTAAAAATAATACTTTGTAATTTCAATGTGCACAATAGCAACTAGAACACGGATTAATACACAACAATTAAATAAACATAATTTTATTTTTGTAACATTTTTATAAAACAATACATAATTTTTAACATAAACATTTTATTTTAATTGTTTCATTTTTTTGATTTTTGCCCCTTTTTTTAAAAATTTGCAAAACCGTTGATGAACAATCGTTCTCACTTGATCTGCATTTTCTTTAAAATTTGAGGATGATAATCCTTGTAGTGTTTTGTTGGTGTTGGTAATCCATACCTTTATTAAAAAATCAGTAATTATATTTTTTAAAATTTCGGGCAAGTTGTGGTCATTGCAGTCAAGTTGAGAGAAGTCAACACTGGCCGTTACATACTGAATTAACTTCTTTTTCACGTTGCCAGTGTGACAAATCTCGGGTAACTTATTATGTAAAACATAAACGGTGTAATTGAAAACTTTCAAAAAATAGGAGGATGGATAGAGCAATGAATTTCGTCCATATGCTCTACCTTTAATTATCACATGTTCTCGTATTTCTTCATTCGCAATCAACTGTGATTTGCATGTTCTACATAACTTGATAAGTTTTTGTACCTTTTTGGCGATATAGCCAGCCACATACGCATATGTTCCGTCCCTGAAAATTCCTCTATTACCAATGGGAATTTCAACTTGAAGGGGCTCATTAATTGGGGTTTCCAGGAACTCACTTGAAGTACTACCAGTTACAAATTTCCTGAGGGTATTCAAAGCTCCTTCGCTGTCATCCAATTCACAATTAGCCCCAGGAGAATGGAACGATGAAAAATTATTTAATAATTGTGACTTGAATGAAGCAGCGAAGGATGCACAGGTAGGATTGATATTTCGAACACCATGGCTTCGAATACCCCCAAAAAAATTTTCAAGCGGGTCTTGGTTGAAATTTCTTAAACAAAGATACTGAAATTTTTTTTTTTTTAACTGACCCCAAATATATTTAAGCCCCTTTATTGTAATTACCCAATTGATAACAGAAGGTGGCACATATTCTTTCTTACCAATAAAAAATTTAATGCTGTTCAATACCGGTATGGCTTTTTCCCAGAAAAGAAGATGAGGCGAACGATCTGTAATTGCGGCTCGGTAATTCTTGCCATTTTGTAGTTGTCGACATGAACTATTGACGCTATCAAATAGCTGATCAAAAAATAACGGGAAATCAGCAGTATCAGTGTTTGGTAGACCTTTGTAACCTATAAAAATGCGCAAAATAGCATAGCAACTCATAACTATGTGAACGTCACTATTGAAACCCTATTTTTCTACTTCAATGTTTGACATTGGCATAGCACAGCACAGGCTATGTAGCGAGCCCTTAACATGCAATTTTAAACTGAACAAAATAAGTTCAGTTCGTTTTTACTTCCCTATAAGGAAGTATTGTAATCATGAAAAAATTCGATGTCGATATTTTAACGGAAATATCCGTTTTGAGCATTTCTGAATCCGTTTTGACTACTTTCGCAATGATGTCTGTATGTATGTATGTATGTATGTATGTATGTCTGTCTGTATGGATGTATGTAACGCAAAATGTCTGTAAGTTCTGTATCTCTGGAACGAATTGTTATATAGTAACAAAATTTCATATTTAACACTTTAATCGGTATACAAAGGCACCATTTGATTTTGGAGGAAATCCTTAAACCGGAAGTAGTACTTCACTTGAAGGACGAAATGGTTTTTCTTAAATATCTCAGGAACGAATTGTTATCTAGTAACCAAATTTCATATTTAACACTTTAATCAGTATACTAAAGCACCATGTGATTTTGGAGGAAATCCCTAAACCGGAAGTAGCACTTTACTTGAAGGACGAAATTGTTTTTCTTCAATATCTCAGGAACAAATTGTTATATAGTAACCAAATTTCATATTTAACACTTTAATCGGTATACAAAAGCACCATTTGATTTTGGAGGAAATCCTTAAACCGGAAGTAGCACTTCACTTGAAGGACGAAATGGTTTTTCTTAAATATATCAGGAACGAATTGTTATCTAGTAACCAAATTTCATATTTGACACTTTAATCAGTATACTAAAGCACCATGTGATTTTTGAGGAAATCCCTAAACCGGAAGTAGCACTTTACTTGAAGGACGAAATGGTTTTTCTTCAATATCTCAGGAACAAATTGTTATGTAGTAACCAAATTTCATATTTAACACTTTAATCAATATACGAAAGAACCATTTGATTTTGGAGGAAATCCCTAAACCGGAAATGGCACTTTACTTGAAGGACGAAATAGTTTTTCTTCAATATCTCAGGAACGAATTGTTATATAGTAACCAAATTTCATATTTAACACTTTAATCGGTATACGAAAGCACCATTTGATTTTGGAGCAAATCCCTAAACCGGAAGTAGCACTTTACTTGCGTGAAGGAATTTAATTAAATAATAAAATAAAATTTAAATAATATTTCTGCGAATCTTTAGATGAACGATGAAGGAATGATTTCTTATAGGGAAGTCATGTGCTGGCCACATCAGATTTTTTATTATAAAACTATAAAATAAAGCTATATACAGTGTGATCTACTATGAAGCCAATGAAAGTTCTGCTTCAAGCCGCCGAAATAATAAAGGGCCCATAATTATTATAAATTTTAGGCAATCTGCTTGTATGGAAGAGAGTTGTTGATGATATTTTGTTTACAGATAATTATTAATATATTGTCTGGTATAATATACTATGAGAGAGACAGATCAATAGTTCTGCGGTTCAACAGATCAGCTTATTATTACAGACAAACGCAGATTACTTTAGACTATTATATACAAATACGTAATTGTCTAGATTAAGCGGCCTAAAGAGCTCAATATTAGGGAGGCCCTAAATTAGCCCAATTTAGCGTTACAAATACACACACATAAATTAAGTGTTAATTATGTAAATTACTTATATTAAGAGATGAATGGATGAATTAATTGGCTAGGCCAATTAAGTGTTACAAACAAACGTATTATTAAACAACTAGCTCTTAGCCATCTAGGATGTGCTGCCCTTAGTTGTGCGGCCTAAAGGCCGCACTGATTTGTGATGACCTTGGTTAAGCAGCCAAGTAGATAGGCAGATTGAACCTAAATTATCTATATGCAAAAGTGTACGACCCTTTAAAGTTGGGATTTTCAAAATTTATTTTTGTATATTGGACTTTAGATAGAATAAATTGTCCTATCAAGTTTAGAAAAGAAAAATACAAATATTATTCTACAATTTTGTCATTTTCGTTTACTTTTTAACGTTTGAAATGATTTGGTTCACGTTTTGGAACATCCAGAACCGGGGTCCCCAAACTACGGTTTTAAAAAAGTTTATCAGGCCTGTAGACATTTTATGGCTATTGAACAGAGGAGTCCAGTTAAATATTGAAAATATAATTCCTATATTAACAATTCGTTTTTCAAAAACAGAGTTATTTTTTAATATGTGGTGACACGGTTAATATTTTTATTTGAAATATTCTTTTAGTTATTTTTAAAACTTTTATATTTATTTATTTGTGCTTAGTTTTTGTGACAAAAACTTATTACATTAATTGGTAATTACTTGAAGTTCTTATGTAATTTCAAATTCAGATCTTATAATTTCAATTCCTTGGAAATCCCTGGAATTTCTTGCAAACCTTTAAATTGCTTTATTTGGAAAATTCGTTAAAAATTACTGAGAATTCCTTGGACTTCCTTAAATTTTCCTGAAAGTCCTTGGGGTTTCGAGTCTTCCGTACACAAATTTTCAGGATATTTACCCCTCGGTATAGGGGAAAAATATTAATTGTACGCACCCTGGTGGCTGTAATATCAACTAAATATTTGACGTCACGATGATGCTAAAATAAAAACGAATTCGAGGTTAAATTAATTAAAATACGTTAAATTTATTATTTTTTATTAAATTATTTATTTATTACATAGTTGTGATGTATTATTATCGTTCAAAACCAAATCAAAATATTTCTGAGCGAGGTCAAGCGAAGTTATATCATTAGCGTGACGTCACGTTTGTTGTTGCTTACAGCGCACCATCGGTAATATTTTATCCCTATAGTGGCGTTTAAGTATTTAAATAGAATTCATTAGCCCACTTAATTCTTATTAGTTCAGTCAATAAAATGTTTTTCTTTATAGAAACTTGTAAAGCTTTCAAAATAACCGCAGTATAAAAATGTAAGGCTAAAAATTTAATCACCTTCACTAAAATACAAAGATCATGAAATTTCCCATAAAAATGATTCTTAGTGCAAACGCTAATTCTAAAATTTCTCAACATGTCATATAAAAAAGTATTGGTCCCGTAAATTCGGTTAGTTGGTCTAAAATAACAAAATACCAAACGAGCAGTGTAGCCGCTTTCTCAAAAGTTACAAGGGCATGTACCTCATCCAAAACCCAAAAGCAACTATCCAAAAATAATAATGTTTTTTTAGGGACATCCCTATAAATGTATCATTTGTTTACAAAACATTCAGAGATGTCAATATTATTGCATAAAATAAATCACATCCAATTTGTGATTGACCAACCTGGTCAAATGACCAGGCCAGTTTGTTTTGGGTGTAACCTCAGTTTTCTGCGTGATTTTATTTCTTCCTTTACTGTTTTCATTTGGAGATATCTATAGATTACATAGTTTGGTACATTTGATTGGAATTTCTCTAATATTTCCAGATTTAGACTGCTGGCTGATCCCCATAATTAAAAACCATATGTCCAGGATAGACTTGTACAATAGTAGCTTGTTTTCTAACGTAAGCTTTGATTTGTGATCTGGTAGCTACATCATCTCTCTACATTTGCCCATATATGTTTTTTTAGTTCAATTGTCTATTCAAATGGATATCCAGAAATTCAACTACATCAGACTGTGATAACTCGTCGCTATTTAAGGCTGCGGTGGGACAGTTTTAACATGGAACATGTTTTTACGGTCGTTACCTCGCAAAAATCGACACCAAAAACCGACACCAAAAACCGACACCAAAAACCGACACCAAAAACCGACACCAAAAATCGACACCAAAAACCGACACCAAAAATCGGCACCATAATGTATAATTCAAATTTATAGTTTATAATTTGAATATAGAGTAGATTATCGAATAACATCTTCGCATTCACAATAATGAATTTTCAATAACAAAATTTTTATTACCAAAAATTTAAATCCGAAACCGAGCGCAAAAAGAAAATTTCCTTAAATATATAGTAAATTTTTATTACCAACACAAAAATTATAAGGGATTATCCTATTATAACCAACAGTAAGAAGAAGAAACGAGATAGGCACCCCTAAATCTCGAGGAAAACTATGATAAACGGTTTAGTACCGAAAAACATGTTCCATGTTAAAGATATTAGTCGGAGACTAAAATAGAAGGAATCCGGGGGTCCAGGGGGCAGAGCCTCCTTGCGGGGGTCAAGGGGGCGGAGCCCCTTTGCGAGGCGCGGAGCGCCGAGTTTTTCTTATTGTAAAGATAACGTGGATTGAATATCGTTCAAGTTGAACTGTAGATCTTGTGATCTACATGGGTTGCATGGGTTTGAATGCGTTGCTATAATTACAGTGTCATCAGTAGTTGTGAATTATTTAGTAGGTAGGTCGGATCTGAATAAGTAAAGCACCGGAACCAAAATGTTACTATGAGGCACACTAGAGGCTATGAAGTGGAAGTTTGAGTAAGTCTCTCGATATTTAATTTGAAACGTCCTTTCTTCAAGGAACGGAAGTTTGGGAACGCTCTGCTGATCTTTCCGAGCAGCCAGTCATGTTATACTTTATTGAAGGATTGAGAAATATCAATAAAGAAGGGTTGAAAGACTTTTGCGAAGTGTTCAGCAAAGGTGATTACTTTTTCTTCATCACTTCTCGCCCAGTTTCCACCAGATTTTCAAATAGGAAGAGAAAAAGGAATTGTTTGGAACATGAACAATGAGCAATCTGTCGCATCTGTAGGTGTGTAAAGCTTTCCAGTCAATTTTGAATAGAATTGCTTTTCAGTTCATTTAACTGGTTCTTGAGTTCTGTCATGGCACGATTTTGGTTTGTCTTGTCGCTCGGATATTTTGTGATTTTGCCATATTCTTCGCAATTTGCGTTTTTATGAAAACTGGACAAGATTTCTCTTTAACGAGATCTATTTTGGAAGTGGAATCCCAAGCGGCCTCCTTAATTGTACCCACAAGTTCCTCCACTACCATAATCAAGTCATATTCCGAGCTAAGTGGCATGTTTAGATAGATATTTTCTTCCACTATTATTTTGGATTGTTTTCAGTCTATGTGCTTGTTAAATAAAGAATGAGGTTTACCTCTAGTTACGATTTGGGAGCTGTAAGTGATAATAACCGGAGAGTGGTCAGATGATAAGTCCAAATAGGAGTCTGCCTGCAAATAGCTTGTTGCAGCTTCAGTAAATCTAGATTATTTTCTCCATCAGTGATCCAATATGTTGTCTGACCCGTGTATAAAAAATCCAGCTTTCTATGGCCTTCATGAGTTCACTATACCATGATGGTTTTTCACACTAGCTCCCCATTTTCGAATAAATCCAAAAATCATCTCTTTTGATTTTGTAGCACCTTCCGGATGACGAGTGTAATTGAAAAAGTTTGTTATTTTAAGGTAGCTCCTATCTGTGAAGTCAGTTTCAGGGATCAGCATGAAGTCAATTTATGTAGCTTTTGTCCATGTTGGGACAAGTTTTTGGAATAATTTTAAATAATGGAAAAAAGTTCCGAGTCACTACTCTAAATGAAGTTTTAAAAAATTGGCGACTGCAGAGTCTGGGGGGTCATTGCTAATATTGGAACATAATATCATGCGCAGTAGCGGATTTAAGGGTAATAAAAGAAGAGGAGTACCGTTTGCAAAGAATATTCCCGACGAAAAACTTTACAGCATGTAAAATCTGCTCAAGAGTAGGTCACTGATGTAAAGAGTGTTAATTTCCAAAAACATTGTAAAGCTGCAAGTTTATTCCATACCATATACTATCTTCCCAATTTATTCAACTTTAGATTTTAAGGTTTATTTTGATATTCGGAAAAATATCATATTATAATATTGAATCCTGATGAATAAATATCAGCAGTGTGGTGTAAAGCATAAAGTCTAGGCTTAAACGTAATTGATAGGCTAAACACTGGATGGTTCTTGCCATGCAAAGAAGAACATGAACATCGTGGAAGTACTCACGTTTTCCATTCAATAAAAACGAAGAGCAGTTGTTTCACTTTGCAACTTCTATTTTGCATACATTTTCTTTATGTTCATATTCTAACATCAGCACAAAATTTTACAGCTGAGATTAATCATCCCATAATTAAATTTCATTCACCAAAATAATGTTAGTATGAATATCTAAGGATTACATAATGGAAACTATTATTACAAGTTTCCAAAAACATTACGTTTCGCCATTCCACTGGTTGGTGCAAAAGTTTGCAACGTTTTTTAAGTATATTGTAGTTTTTGCCAATTTATCGATTCATTTTTTATGTCTTTTACTTTGGTGGAACCTTCAGTTCACTGTCCATTAGACGGGTTTTTGTTCGAAATCCCCCATTTAGACGTCGAACAAAAAAGTTTAATTTCAATACAATTTGGGCTTCTAAAATTTTTTTGAAAACTTTTGCAAAAGAAGGAATAATATGGATAAGGTGACAAAAAGTAAAAGACAATTGTTTCCAAATAAATGTATATTATGCTGCTCAATGAAAACACAGTCACAACATCTCGATCATCCATATAGGCGAAGGCCTTCCGGATGTCGAAGAAATTGCTGTACACCAAATAGTAAAATTGTCTAATGTAACATGGATACTACACACGCTAAATAAAAACAAAAGCAACGTTGGAAGGTGCTGCTCGCACACCTAATGAGTACTTTGTACGTATATAGTATAATTAGTATGCGTCGCCACGCCTCATTCACACACTTTCCAAAAGCGCGAATCCCGTCAGCAACCATCTATATATTTTATATATAAATTTTTATATACAAATTTATTTAAAAATTCCTAAACGTTAATTTTCTTAAATTTATAAACCTAAAAACTCTACAATAATTTTTTGTCCATACCAAATTTTGATTCACACCAATATAAATATAAAAATACTTTAAATTCTTACACATATAAACTTTTAGGCTGCCGCCGGGATGCACGTAACGAAATAAATTTTGAGCTATCTCGATTTTCACGTTTTTTGTACTAAATATACAATCTTATTCGATTCTCTATCGTTTACGCGATGCCTAACCTTAATAGTTACTTGATTTGTATCGGAGCCTGCGGCTGTGGCGGTGGTCAAAAGCACCAGCGACTATGACCTAAACACTCGACAACTAACCACTCTTTTTTCCAAAATTTTTCTTTAAATTTAACTCAAGTTGTTCGCTCTTTGTTAACACTCGTGATCTACTACAGTAATTAACCAAATTTTCTAAATCGCCAAGAAAAAAGCGAGTCACAGCATAATCCGAATTTTGAATGGATTTGAAAATTATCGCCTTTTCCTTGGCTTTTATCATAAAAAACATGTTGATCATTGCTTTCGAAACCAATCCCAAATTTGGAGACAAATTTCAGAAATTCCAAAATGGGTTGTTCGTGTTACAAAAATTATACTAAGCTGCTGGTTAAGTAACAACACAAAGAGCGTTTTTTTTTTTGGCAAAACAAAACTTGAGTTAATTAATAATTTTAATCTAAACTCTGTTGTGAACAACAGCCAAAGGAAGTGGTAAATTTGATTTAAAATATCTATGCCCCGCTCGTGTTTTCAAACGGCAACATTTCCGGAAATTTAGATGCCAAAAGTTTAAAAATTAGTGGTTATGTTTGACGATTGTCATAGGAATCGTTGTCGAGTTGGAACGAGGAAGACAGAAGTCATCTGGTGACCAAAAAGTAAACTTAATAAGGGTTCTACATTTAAATTTGGAGACTAATTTTAAAATATTGCACTTGATTAAAAACTATACCCAATTATTTTTCTAACCTTCTATTGCTTATAGGCCGTTACATAAATGGTGTTTTATTGAATTGCGTGGTTTTGAAGTACTAAACAAGTGTTTGGAAGTTTTGTGTGTCGTTTGGTGTGGGTATAATTTTTGACTTAATTGTTTAAAATTGGTCCCCAAAATTAATTGCCTTAAGTAACGAATAACAATAACAGTATAACATAAACTGTAACATGGGTGTAACTGAAACCATCGATTTGTATGTAATATTATTATCTACTTCTATTTCAAAGTTACTATATACCACAAATAGTAGTAGCCTTACCGAGCTGAGAAAAGCCAGGTTTAGCTTCTTAGCATAACAATATAATATTTATGAAATAACCTTATGACTTATGTTATCGAGCGCTTTTTTAATTGAACAAAAAATAATTACAGCAAACAGGATTGTCTTGAGTAGAGCTTTGGTTGGGCATTTTGTCTATTTAGGGCCCTTATTTTGTAATTTTTTTTTTCGTAAAAACAAATTTGAAGGCACTTTTTTGACGGACGAATTGGCCCAATGAGAATTTTGAATGTGAAGTAATGTGTATTCCGGTTTGTCGAAATTTCGAAAACTGTAGTTTTTGGTTGTTTGCCTTCATTGTTCAACTATTGTTTCAGTTTTTGTGTGACTCTTTAATGGCTATTTCATAATTGAGAGCCCTCCTCAATATCAATTCTGCTGCAAAATTAAAATTTGTTACTACAAAATTATTTAACAAAATTTGTGCAATATTGGTTTTAAATGCTATTTTTTTCAACATTTCAAACAACAACCTTGCTTCGTTTCTTAATCGCTTAAGTCTTCCGATCGTAATAGTGACGATTTGAAATTTTTGGATTTTCTTCTCTGGCGAGGTAGTTAAACAACGTTTTTACGTGACCAAAAATGTCCGGTTTTAACGCTCGTGGTAACTCTTGCCCAAAACTGAATTTCAAATCGTCAATATTGGGTCGAAACGTTACATCATCGTACTATTGCAATATAAAGGATGGCTTTCGCTTTCAGAAATAACTGTACTACAATTAAAAGTATACAAACGTCTAGTAAACTACACTGCAATACAATATTAACGTTAAACTAACGTATTTTATAAAATTAACGTTAAAATAAAACAGAATTGAAAGAAGCGCTCGATTTTTTTTACCAACAATTGTACATGTATACTACAACTCACACAAAATGCTATGTATTACATATTGGACTAGATAAGTTAATAACCTTAATGAAAATGGTTAAAAATCGCCGGTATCTGGATGAAGAACGATATATATATTTATGTATATACTAGCAAATAATCGCGCTATAACGGTAGGAGATTTTTCGTCATAAGAAAATAGAATAAGGCAGATTTTGGTTATACACACTCATATCATTTTGCTTCAAATTTTAATTAAGGCGCAGAGGTGCTTAAAATAAGCTTGTACTTTTTTCGTGATATTTTTAGTTTTTTAGTATAATTTTTTAGAACCGGTGACCTAAACGTTTTTCCGAACAGTGTTTTTTTGAAGCCTGCAAATGATATCTTTTTCCCTGAAAATTAAAACCTGCCTACGCACCCCATACTCGCGAGATGCGTAAAAAACACTAACGCCATCTCACGAGTAAAAGTTACGCACGTTTGTATCCTGAATGTGTGTGCATATTAAAACTAAACACTTCAAACATAAAATTTTAAATTAAATGTCATAAAACCGCCAAACATTATAAATTACTGCATCAAATTATATCGAAGGAGTTGACATGCAATTGAGGGGGGGGTCCTACCTAGGAAGGGTAACTATTCTATGGATCCCGTGTTAGGGAACGGCTTGGAGTGACCTCAAAAATTACTTTACAGTCTCATCCAGAAAGAAATGTAGTTCCTCCGTGACCTTATTCAGGTCTTTTCTGAATTCATCTGTTTTGAATAGTCTTCAACAATTCATTTATGTGATTAAGTCGTTTCACCTTACGACTTTTTGTCATTAATGAGAAAATGAAGCAAGTCTTCAAACCTGCGAGTAAATCTTTGGAAATGCCAATATATCAGCATATTTTTTAAACTAAAAAAATATGAGTACCTATTGGAATTGTCAAATCCAACAGTAATTTTGAGGTCTTAAATTTATTTTAATGTCAAACTCGTGGATCAATTATAACAATAATTCGAGAGTCCACGTGTAATTTTGAAAGTTACTCTTTCCTTATTATTATAGTCTTTCCAAATAGCAAAGTTATATCTGCAGGATTTTTGCACTAAGCTTGATAAATAATTTAAAAGGAAAGCACTTGGGTATTCACTTCAAGTTCCCCATTTTTCCATTTAACGTTAGTTTCTAAAATTTTGTACTCTGTGACCAACTTCGCTATTATTCTTTAGTTTACAAAAAAAACGTGTGCAATTGTCCTACATCTAACTTTAGTTTTCTGCGCTGAGATATTTACAAAATTGTAAACGATTAAATATTAATTATCATTATTATTAATTACAGAATTGGATTTTGAAGAAGCGATCACTTATGTTTAGAAACCAACGAAAAATTTTAGTACATTACAACGAAGACGTTAAAATTTAAATTCAACAACATATTAATATATCATTAATTTGTTTCTATTTTTGGAACGTTATTCTGTAAGGTACTGTCATTAGGTTCCAAGATTAAAATTAAATTCAAATTAGGCTTTCGTATAATAATCACCAAACGATTAATTTTGCAAACCGAACTGAATCTCTTAATTTTTCACAATCAAATAACTTATAAAAAATTTAATGGCAGTCTTTCAATTTCGGCAGTTTCGAAATATAGGAACAGCAAACATCACATCTTCTATACATTCAGGCAAGGATGTAAAAATCTTGGAACCTTATTTTTAATTTTTTGTGCTATTGCGGGACAAGAAGGAATACATTTTTTAAAAATTGTTTAATAACTTTCATGTAGTATTTACAAAAGTGCATTTAGTAACTTTGTGGGCATTTGATTTTGCCCTGTAAACTGTAACCCTTAATTTTCAAATAAAAAAAAAATAATAAGGATAAAAACATATTATTAGTTTATTGACTAGTTTCCTCACACTTTTTGCGAGATCGTGTACAGTCTAAACTAAACAAAAAATCGTGCTAAGTGAAATTAAATATTTTAAATATTAAACAGGTACCCATACTCCAAAATAAAACAGTATAAATAATAATAATACAAAATAAATACAAAATAATATTAAAAATAACTTAACTTATAGAAAAATATATACAAGGAATTAAAGTGCGTTTTACACAAAAGAACTCAATTAATGTACCTATTTAATATAATAAAAATAATAAATAAATAAAGTGCTTAAAAAATTAAACAATTTTAAACAGTTCCTTTAGCCTCCTGCCGAGTTAAATTGTTAGGTTTAATTTTTTAGGCCAACAAAATCGCCGCATTTTGTTCTAATATTTTATATGAGAACAAAAGGCGCGAGAAAAAAGTGGAAATAAAAATGGAGTAATCGTATCCACTTTTACTTGCATTTTTTTAAAATAAAAATAAAATTAAAGATAAAATTTGTTATTAATTTAATTATATTTAATTTTTTAGACTAGCAAAAGAATAGCTTTGGTTAAGATAACTTAAAAAAATATAAAAAACGAAGTTTTATCGTTTCGTGTAGTTAATTTGTTGTATGTACAAAGTGTTTTATTTACAAATATGTTATAGGGATTTTTGTTAAATAATTTGGTACAGTTTACAGTCACAAATTTTTAGTTATTTTGCCGAAAGTAAACTAAGTGTGCAGATATGTAACTTGCCGACTGCTGGATAAACGAACTGAGGACTTGACCTTAATAATGCTATCAGGTAAAATGACTTCAATGATCAACTGTAATCACTGATCGATTATAATTGATTGATTATAAACCTTATTTTTCACTGTTCGTTAAATACGAACTTTTATCCTGAGGCAAGAGCAACCATTATAGTTTTCACTGCCAACTTAACACATTTTTATTTTTATTAACAATGTTCAGAATGTCCCCAAAGACGCACGAATCTTCATCTTCAAATTCATTCTTCATTTCTTCAAAAGATTAAACAATAATTTTGTTGACAGCTCATAGGAAGGTAAAATTACGCACACGTCACCGATTCGTTGGTTAACTATAACCGCTGGTTTTATAACCGACGCTATTTACCAGCAACCTGTTATGTTGAAGTACAACGAAAGTCGTTACAATTCTGGTAAAGCATGCACCCATCAAAGGGATCAACAACACCACCAGGCAACGAATTATTATACCACAACAGGTTACTCGAGCTGTTCTAAAAAATTTGGAGATTTAAAATACTCTGGGACCGGATCGTCCAGTCTGGAAATTATTTTGTATATTGACTTTTTCCACGACTGTTCCGCATCTCGACCTTCTTGGATTGCCTTGAAAAATTCGCGAAGTGTCTGTTCCACAACAAATCTAAATGTTGTTGGTACCTGAAATAATACTCTTGTTAGCCAAAATACTTTTCCCAAGTGGTTGAAAATTAAAAGAAAAGTGACACAAGCCGGGCGCATCTAACGATGACAAAAATAAGGCAAATAAAATGTTGTCCCAAAAGGAAAATGCTTTCCAAACTACGTAAGCCATTTGGATGAGTGAAAAATAGTTGCAAAAATAAAATTGTCATCATGCAAAACTGAAAGATGTCCCGGATTTTGTAGTCACAAACCTGAGAGCCCCATACCTCGATGTGATTGTTTCTGTTGTAGTGCAAATTTAGCACCCTGTACAATTCTGAATCTCCACTGACGTGTAGATCGTCTCCATTTTTTACACCTTCCGATACCGCTTGCCTGGCATATTTTTCCATTTGTATGTAATAGAATTCTCTGTAAACAAAACATACTTTCAAAATTAATCCTTGAGTAATTTCGATGTAATAAAAAAGCTTGTGAGGATTTTGTATTATGGCAATGTGGTAGTGTAACTGACATTCATTGAGTTGACGCATTAGGTGAGATGCGGTAGCTGTAATTGCCACTTTATCGAATACCATTCTATAATATAACGTTGTTATTGTTAACACTAGTCTTAATGATAATTTCAGAAGTACTTGAAATTAGCAATTATTCTTAACGCCTCGTTTCTTCCTGTGAAGTTCATCAGTGTGAATGCAAATAATAACGTTGCTCTTATGACTGTGCGGCTAATAATTCATGTAGGATTTTTCAATTCAATACACTTTTCTATTTTTTTTTAGTTTTAGTAATAAAGACATTTTTATTTTGATTAATGGTATCCTTAATTTCTAAGATAAATTTGATTACCTTTCAGTAAATTAATATGTTATCTGATAATCGATACAATTATTTATTAATTCATGGCTTGAGAGCTACGTTTCAGAAATAACGATTACATTGTAAAAGCATTAAATTTTTATTGATATTTTTTAAACGCGCGGATATTTGCAAAATGTTGATTGAAGTTTGTTTGAAATATAATAACCGGGGGTAGAAAGCAACAGTTTGTCGGTGTTAAATAATTAACAGATTGTACTATTGTCATATTAATTATGTACACCCGATTGGTCTAGTAAATTACTATTTGGCTTATTGAGATATCGTAAAATGTTTAATTAGGGCGTAAACGCAATTTTCAAGTACGTTCGATAATTAAGTGACCCATTATTTCGAAAATTTTGCATATTTTACTTAAAAATTACAAACTACGGGTTGAAATTTCTTTGACACGCTTTGAGTTCAAACCCGCATTTTATTTTAAATTATTTAAATAAAATCATTTGTAATACCACCGACACCTGTCTTTTCTCGCGCTATTTCTTGTCTTCCAAAACCGGCATACCTACTTAAATCCGAAATTTTTGTAACAAGTATTGTTCACTAGGGAAAATCTGCCAAGTTCCCTTGTGGTTCTCACCAGGTAAGTAAGCAACGGTTTCGAGGTCACAACGTCTTAAAGGTAAAAGACGTTGGATAACAACAAAAGATTTAACATCTGCTTTTTGATTTTACCCTCCCCAAGTTAAAAGTTCTTTGCATTTCTTAAAGACCCTTTCAAAGACTTTCTCGGAACGTCTTAGAGAAACTCGTGCGATATGAATCAAGGATGTACAAAATTCTTTTCTCGTTTTCTAACGGAACTGATCGTTATTTTTGCGTTTTTGGAAGATCTTCCTAAATTGAGCATAAAAAAAGAAATTGTTTTCCGCAATTATAATAATTGAGTTTCGACTTTGTCGTCGTAACAACAATTTTGTACAACCCTGAATAAGAAGGAATAAGGCACATTAGGAACCCCATCATATATAGGAAAGCACATGCTGTTTGAACAATACCGGCATAGGTGAGTAGGGCAGATGTTTAATCGAAATCATGAAAACCGTTAGGAATTGAGCCCTTGGTGAAAACTTCGCGATCTCCAAGGTATCCCCAAATTTAACGAAAGCAAAAAATAGCTAATTATATTGAATTTTGTAATTGAAAAGTAATTATCATGTTTGATTACTGATATAATCGTTACCTACTCGTAACTGTCATTTATTAGTAAGTCGTTTTTGTAACACATTAAGGTCACAATTTTATTCATAACATAAAATAAAATACTTAATGATATGTAAACATTTATAATATACAACCTACACATTTTTTTTATCAAGACGGTTATTGTAAGTCAATAAAGTCTACAATGTTACACAAACTTGACTACAGTGAAAAGTGGGCGGTTTTCATAAATATTCAGTGTTTGTATATGAGCAGGTACTCTGATTTTATATATTAAGATTATAACTCATCACTCAAAAATCACTCAATCAAATGATATGAAATTAAAAGCTCTTTAGGTAAAAATCCAACTTTCTTGAAAAAAGTGCGTTAAACGCTTTTTAATTATCCTGTTTACCATTACTCGCATTTCAAGAGTAAAATAAATTAGTAAAGTATATAATATGTACTACATGTTTTTTAACTCCTTAACGACTAATTTTCTCCCGAAGCTAATGAG
The DNA here is from genome assembly GCA_932274525.1 of Podabrus alpinus. Lineage (NCBI taxonomy): Eukaryota > Metazoa > Arthropoda > Insecta > Coleoptera > Cantharidae > Podabrus > Podabrus alpinus. Next base: position 160,975,389 of record OW026451.1, read on the forward strand.
TTCAAGCGGGACAGTCTGCACCTCAAGACGAAAAAGGGAGGAAAATATCAAAGTAAAATTTTTAGCATTGCTAATTAGTCTCAAAATTTTAATTAAATTAAAAAATATACCTACCACTAATAGTGTAGAGTAATTAAGTTCCAATTAATACTTATAATGATTTTGCCAAAGAGGAGGTCTTGGGTCAGCAAAAGGGTGGTAACTCGTGGTAAGAGCAAATTCTGCTAATGTTCATTTCCGGTCACTTAAGAGTACTGGACGGACATTGACGTTTCCCTAAATTTTATGCAAGAAAATTGCATAATTGATTGGCGTAAAATTTCGCAGTAAATTTTAAACGTCACAAAAAGTTTGAAAATAAAATTATCGAGAATGTAACATACGTTAAGGGAAAAAATTTCCGACAGTTTTCATCTAAAAAGCAAGTAACGAATGAATGCACGGCAACCAGCAAATGAAACGGGAAAGCTTTGTTAGTTGAACCGCTATGTGTACGTAAACCCTAGGGCATAAAGAGCAGTTCATATAAAGTATCGGTGGTACCAAATAATTTCCAGGTAAATTAAAAACGCACAAATACCGTTAATCAATAATGGCAAGTAAAAAAGTAAATTTTGATCGACTTACCTAAAGTTTGAGAACCACTTCACTAACTGAGCTGTATTGTTTTTGTTGAATTTGATGTCTGGAAAATACATTTTGAGAACTGCTGAGCTCGGATATCGGACCCAGAAGAACATTAATTTTGCTTTCCTGAGATGCATTGGCGTCAAAGTTGACGAGTGCTCTGAAGTTAAGGAAACTTCTGGCTAAAGTACGAATAGAGAAACTATAATAGACCTAATATTTTTGCACGAAATTTAAAGAAAGCCAAATTCATGCAATATTACTTGGTAAATTTTTGATTAAACAGTTGTGAGTATAAGTACATGCAATTTATTTCTGTTTTCTTGAAACACATGCAACTATCTGACGAGTTCTCATAAGTTGCACGTAGTATATTAATCAAATATTAATTTTATTACTTAACAACCTCATCGGTATAATATAGCAAAACCTATAATTTACTTAAAATCGAACAAGTTAACTTAGAAATGCAAGTAGTATCTCGATAAAAAAACAGATAATGATACCTTAGACTGACAATCGTCTTATCGAATAAAAAAATAATGTTCGCGTATTTCAAATCAAAACTTTTTAGGGTTTCTTATTCAGATTTATTGCTATCAGATATACACCACGAGCAAGCCTTATCAAAAACTTAACCTTTAAGATTGAATACTAAATGAAAACCCTCAAGTTTAATCTGGTTTCAATACACAGGTGAGAAATTTAAATTGATAAATCAAATTAAGCAAATTTTTTAGTAAGCTAAATAATGTAATATACTAACAATTCTGCATAAAAAGGATATTGTAGGCTGCATTCCGTCGTAGGATATGTCGCCACCTGAGTTGCAGTCTGAATTTCGATCACTGGTGTCCATATTAAGACCTCCCGAAGGCGCCCTAATGTGTCCATAATCCGGTGATCCACCATGTTGAGCTGCTGCTAAAAGTGCAGGATGCAAAAGAGTCGGCGGATGATGAATTGGGGGTGATTCTCGTTCCATTTTATGCATCCGAGGCGGCGAAGAAGGCGTCTGAAAATTGCGGAAACACTGATTAGTTAAAATTGAATTCTTTACTTTAGAAAATTATATTTACCTGCATTGCCATGTGATGTCCGTGACTTGGCCCATGAAAAAATGGGCTGTACGGCGAAAAAACCTGAGATTCGTGAAGTCCTGGATTGGGAATAGCTACAGATGTGGGTAAGGAAACAGGTAACATTGGAGGCGGATGTTGGGGGTAAGGTGGAGGTCGTGGTGATGTACACGGTGTTGGTTCCATAGAAGCGGGCGACATTCCCATGCCATCTTGACCTAAGATTCTACTAACTGTGCGAGGCGTAATTCTGGTGTCTGTAACCTTGTGTCTTTTCTTTTTGGGGGTGACAACTAAACTTAAAGCTTCGTTCTGTTCGCTATCTTGTTTGGAAACACAAAAAGGATGATTCATTGCATACAAAGGGACTTGGTTGATTCCGGGTGGTTTTGGGGGTTGAAACATTGGAGGTCGTACGTGGAGTTCGGAAGATTTTGAGTGATTGTTCATGTTGTGTGATGACATTATTTGATGATAATTCCCGTGTCCGTTTACCATATTATTGTTATTGTGACTACTAGTGGGTGGCGGTGCATGAGGTCGTTCTGCAATTTTATGTTTCGGTGACTTTCTTTCTAAAAATTGTGAGGCCATCATTAAATCTTTGTTTAGTTGTTCTGCTGCCGCTGCTGCATCGTTCGAACGGAATTTTTTTTGGTGTACAAACCTAGTTACGATGGAATCGATTAAATTTGATAACGACGATGTAATTTCTGTTTTAAGGGCGTCTGCTAAACCTTCGAGATCTGTTCCGGTAGGTGCTATATTATTTTTAATCATGTTTAATCGTTCGGCTAAATTTTCCGTTTTTGAATTTTGTTGTTGATGGTGATGATGATGATGTTGATGATGCTGATGTAATTGATTTTGATGAGATTCCGATACAGCGTTTGCAATTGCCGCTTCTTTAGCCATGCGGGCTTCTTGTTCTAATAAAAATTTTTGACTCACCCCTAAATACATAGCTGCAGCATTACTAAGATGATGATGTTCGTGTAGCAGGCCGTTATGAAAATGTGGACCTGGTGGACTAATTTTAAGTTTACTAACTTGTTGAGAAAGAGTAGGTTGTTGTTGATTGGGTGTTGCTATTGAACGAACTGGTGAAGCTAACGGAGAACGTTTACTTTGTTCACTATCACTAGGTATTTCTTCTACTTCTCTACTATCTTCCGAGTTTTGTTCCATTCGTGTGCATAATTGAACATATTTTTGTTGCATTTCCGCCAACTGCTCTTGCATTGTTCTTAATTGAGTTTTTAGTGCATTTTTTTCTACTTGCTTTTGTCTTAACGGTTCGGCTTCCTCTTCTTCTTCATCTATATATCGGTCTGCGTTACTGTCGTGTTGTTGTGGTTGATATAACTTTCGTTTTTTACAACCGTTTACCTGAGGAGGAGCAGGACTAGATCTCATACCAGAAACAATATTTTCCACTCTAGCTTTCTTAGCATCTTCAGGTTTAGCCGGACTTTGTGGTTCAACTTTAGGCGATGGTAACGAGTCGGTTTCCATTCCGTTAAGTGCATCGTCCATAAGATCGACTTGTTGCCGGTCGTTCGACCTGGCGTCCACAACACAATCCTGCATGGCTGGTGCACCGTCAACTTCACAATGATCTTCGTCTGTTTTAATCTCGTTGTTATTATTATTGTTGATGATATGATCTTGATTAACAAGTAGTTCGTGTTTACGTCCCTGCAGGATATCCCTGAGCATGTGGTGGGCTAATTGCTCTCCTGAAGGAGGGCTACCGTCACACCGAATCACTGCGTCAAACTTAGACACTTCTTCACCGTCAGCACTATCTTGTTTTTGTCGACCGAGTAATTCGTTTAGCATTTTAGCGGGTGCAAACCCCGGTCCGAACAGACCGAAATGTTGCTGTTGAGTAAAAATCGCGCCGTATAAATTATTACCTCCACCTAAAAAGCTCGGTCTCGAACTGAAGTTCGGGATCGAAGAGTAACTGTTACGCGGCTCGCCGGCGTCTACACGCTGTCTAGTTCTTTTAGTTTTCTTCAGTAGTTTATCTGTGTACAAACCAAACTCTGTCTCCTCCTCTGATGACATCATAAGTTACAGCCTTATTGGTCGTTCTGTTCCCCCTCCAGATGATAAGTCCCCACTTTAAGAATAGTCGCCCATGTCTATACCTGAAACACAGGAAATACAACTTAGAGTTCTTCCGACGTTCTTGCTAGTTAGTAGGGGGATCATAAATTACAACACCTGAGACCCTCAAACAACTGTTGATTTAATTATTTACAATAGCTACGAGCTTTTTACTAACTTTTATTGATCACACATCGCACTCAATTATTAAAGGCATAAATTTTCTTTTTAAAACTTTCCCATTGAAAACTGAAAATTGAAAATCAATTTAACTATAAACATTTTTATTGAACTATAATCGTGTCTTAACTTGTTGTGATTTAAATTTACAGTCATAGTAATTTCTATTGCTAATTATTGTAATTGGAAACTGTTTGAGCTTGGCACAACAGGATAACAGATAATACTTGAATATTAGCGATAAGAAAAACATTTTTTGCGACAGATGGTGGTAAATTGTGAGAATTTCCAGTAAAGTACACTCTAGGGCCATATGGCACCACCTATAGTATCATATAAAGACAGATAACAATAGAAATAGTGGGGTAACAAATAAATTTAGATGATAAAAATGAGTTGGTTAGAAGGAAGTGTATTATTTTGCATTTTATTACTTTAAGTGCTTTAATGTGGCTTAATTATACGGAACAGAAAAAAGCTTAAAGAAGTTGACGTCGTTCGATTTATTCACTAAGTACATCGATAATACCTAAAAGCGATGCATTTCACAATAAATTTTACTAAATAAATTTGTTGTTCGTTTTCCAAACGTAACCTAGTATATTCATAAAATTGAATCCTTTTTCTTTTTACTGTAGTAACGCATATACTTAAAATTTAAAATAAAGCTCCTTTCTGTGGCAAGTCTTGCAGACAACACTAATTAATAAACTTTTTCAGTTTTTATACAACTACTACGTCTTTCAGAATGTATACATTCTACGACTCAGTTTTTAAGTTAATTAATTGTTCCGTTTCAATTGTAAGCTGCATTTTTTGTTGTAATGTGCTTTGTGATATCTTTAAATCTTCCCTTCGGAAATAAGTTACCCTTCATTGTTAAAACGTTCTACTTGAATAAAAATTTAAAGAGATATTAAATTTTTTCTTTAATTAGCAGTCGGACACAATAACATTTTGTGATCAACTTTAAAACTGAAAACTTCTATTTTGTTATCAAAATTATAATATGGCTTATAAAAACTCTTTAGTTCAATCAGAAATACGAAATCAATTTTATTTTTATTTTATTTATAATTACTATATAAATTTTTGATCAACTAGGAAAATCTTTTAAAAAATTTGCAACGTAATGTTTATTTATTATTATGTCCATAATTAATTTAACCAACGCAGCAATTGATTTAGAGGTTATAATAGAAATAGAGTTGTTCCAAAACAGGGTACATACGAGGCGGACTCACTATAAATCATTACAAGTTAAATAGAAATTCTATTGAATAAAATTTCATACTCCGCTGTTATACTTTTTCAATTGATACCGAAAAATGGTCGCGGAATTGACGTTTATTAGAAATTTTAAATAGACTCTGTTATACCTATATAAATTGCTGAAATGATGTTAAAGTTAAATTTCAAATGCCAAATCGAAATTAAGTTTCCCCAATGAAAATGACAATGAAATTTTTTGTAAAATCCACCAAAATTCACAATTGCTAGAGCTTGAACAAATTAAAGACCCTCTCTCCGACGAGTGCGACTCTCGTATAAATTAAAAATATTACGCCCTTTTTATAATTAACATATTAATGATTAATCGATATTGTCTAATTTAATAATCACTCAAACAATCCCTTACAAACCACTTGACGTTTTCGTTATTCCACTGTGAAATGCCACCCAGAGATTCACTTGACTGATTTACTACATAATAAATTTATTTTTAGATTAGATTACTTATTGCTCTGCGGTTAAGCTGTAGACTTCCGATACTTCGCTATTCTGTAATAATTTTACGGAAATTTTTCTTACCCCATGTTCATGACTTATTTGTTTACAGATTATTTTTATCTTTATGAGCAATTTTGACTTATTGTAGGAAAAAACTGTACCTATAGGTTAGTACCATACAATAGCTTAATCTAATGGTTTGTGGTTTACGTAATAATATTTTAAATTTTTTCCTCAATGACATGGTAATCAAAGTTTTGTTGTTTCATTCAGCACTGATCTTTTCACCTCCGGTTAAAGTTCCCGATAATTAACCGATGAATTTTTCTTTTGTTTATTCATCCATCATATTATTGATCTTTTCGACCAGCTCCTTGTGGTTCTAATAGAATTGTTCTGTTCACAGAAACTCAAAACTAATACTTATTCGAATTTCGTTCTGCAAACCACTGCACAGCATTTCTTGTTTTGGGAGATATTTTTGTTTCATTTTCTCAGAAAATAAAATTCTACAGCATGTACTAAACCAAAACTTTCCTGAAAATAATATTCAAAAAAAAAGAAAAAGCGTAGTAATTTTTGTACTAAATAAAAATAATTTCAGGAAATGAAACTATACTAATCATTTTATCTATTAATTCAAATGCAGATATTCTTTTGTTTAAAACAAAGAGGGAAGGGGGGGGGTAAATTGAATGGAATAATTAGATCAAAAATCATAGCTTACGGAACGATGTTTCGGTTTCATTAAACTTCATTAATTATCAAAGGATAAAAGAAGGATAATTGAAATTAAAAATTACAAATTAGAATAAATTTTGAAATGAAACAGCAAATTGGAATGGAAAAAATATTTGCAAGTGGTAGTAAAATAACGGAGAAAATTGAAAGAAATAAAATCGGCAAAACAGAATTTATGTTGTTTCTAAAATTCTTTACTTTGACCTTTAAATATTATTTTAATTTTCTGAAAATATTTTTAGATAAGTTTACTGAGAATACCAAATTTACTTCAAATAAAGCAGCAAAACCATTATTTGATGAATTTATTTGAAACTTCCGTAGTAGAGATTAAGGCTGTGAATTTCTTTGGTTCAAAAACAATTAAAGTATTCCAGTTTTGTGTGATGAACCTTATTGTGTGATAAACCAATGACCGGATTTTGATGTCCAGAGCATCTTTTTCTGCAAATGTCGATGAAGACTTATTTTGTCCCCAAAAATTGTGAACTGGATTTGCTAATTAAAATGGAGACAATACAATGTCTTATTTTCTTGTTAAATTATTAATTTAATTATTTTCGAATAAAATTCCTATATTTAAAAGTGTATAAACATCTGATAAACATTTTTTGAATTTTTAAAATGACGATTATTGCAATCTTTCAGGAAAGTTACAGTGTAGCTTATAAAATTCTGGATAAACTGAAATTTGGCATCAGACATAACTGTATATTTGAGTGTCCAAATAAACCCCTCAAAACTCCCTTAAAATCCTGCCTGTTTCTCCAACGCGGTTTTTCGCCTATAATTCGCTTAATTACCCTTTTACGAAAAATTATCGTTTCACCAAAATTGAAAAGTAGAAAATTTTCCACTAAATAGATTTTTCAGAATTTAATTCAGCTGATGAAGATAAAGTGTAAGAAAATTTGATTGCAATTGCAGTTTTTTAAATAAAACGCCTATCGCCTTCATTGGATTGATTTCTATTTTAATAATAGCATCGATAAATTTGTGTTGTTCAATTTTGGTGTAATAAGAATGTTTCGTAAAAATGAAGTTAAGTTGTAGGCATAAAACCGTGTTGGAAGGGGCCAAAAGTGCCAATTGGAAACTAGGGAATTGGGGAACTGTTCAGGAGTTTATTGAGACACTCGAATACATTTCTATCCCTTTTTTGCAAGTCCCTATAGCCCAGGAATTTTAAATAAAATTTGAGTAAACCTCATAAAAATTATTGGAAGTCTAAAATTGGCTTAAATGTCTCTAAAGCATTGCCGAACAACATTACAAAATTTTCAAGACCTCCAACCCAGACGGATTCATCGATTTTATGTCTTGTTTAGTTTCAGTCCATAAATTTTAGGTTTTCACCCAGAAACAAAATTGTATACCTAAAAATTAGTTCAAATGTTCCTCAGGTATTTTTCAACATATTAAAATATATTGCTATACGCAGTTTTTCGTCTTTTTGTTTGAACTACATGTGCATTTCTGAGATTTTTAGTTGCCATAATTTTTGGGACTTGAAGATCATTAAAATCCGGGTCCTGGTAATGGTTAAAATTTGCAGTCCGGGTTTTCTTGTGCTTAACAATTTTTATTAATTACAACTGAATTGAAACTCTTCGAGGCATGGTTACATAATAATCCGCATTAAAAAAAATTTTCTTTTCGAAACGAACTAAGCCAATTTTAAGCAAAATTATTGAAGTTGATTGTTCAATTATTGCAAAGCAATTTTTGGTTTGATGTTTGAAAAATTTAGAGATTCTGTTTTTAATTTGCATTTAACTAAAAATCGTTAAGTCTCGTGAGAATGCAAAATTTACTTCCATTAACCTGATATGAGGACTCAGCTACAAAGCAATTTTTTAAATTTTGTATTTAAAGTCAAAATCGATAAATTGACTGAGAATACAAAATTTAGTACCATTGATCTGATATGAGGACTCAACTGCAAAGCAATTGGAAGAGTTTATTAGTACATTTAGCTTTTTTCAAAGAGGCATTAAAACGTGAGGACTGTTCTGGGTCAAAATCAAACATTTGGTAGGAGACCTTCTTATCACTCTGCTATGCATGACGATACAGTTGCATATTTTTTGATCCATCAATCAAAAGAGTAGTATCAAATTTTGCACGTTTTGCAATTTTAGATGTCAATTTGCAATCAGAGCCTACAGTCGATCAATCTTAATCATTATTTCAAAGAATAACATTTATTTTTATAACGAGTTAGTTTTGCTGGAGTTCCTTTTGAAAGGAACTTGGTTTATTTAGTGTAAACTTAGAAGGAAATCAAAAAAACTTTTCCTGATTTGAAGCCCACGTTAAACAGTAGGTCCCCTATGTATATGAAAAAATGTGGGAACGCTTTCTGCTGTCCATTTCTCGAACACATATTACAATTGCCAATATTTCTCACCATTATGGCTGATAACCTCGAGGTTTTCTAGCAAAAAATAGACTTTTAATTGTGGTCAAACTGCGATACTGTTTGGATAAAATCTTTGTACCTATCGTTTGGTTTATTTTTCGTTAAACGAAACTGAAAAGTTAATTTTTTAGTTTGCGAGATAATCCAGTTTTGATGAACTTGTGATTGTGTTTTCCAGAAAACTTTTAAGCACCTGTATAATAATCCAGCTCTTCCAAGCATTATTTCTCTCTCTTGGTCCAAATTGTCTATTTTCCAAAATTTGTAATGTTTGTTTTTAGTTTTCAGTTCCATTTTCTCCATAAATTGTCCCAACATTTCCTTGTTTGTATCATACTTTTGGCATTTAAAGAACATGACCATAATTTATACTCTTAGAAAAGCTACATTTACTGATGCCAAGTTTGATTTTCAGATTTTCAGTTAGAATTATCTAAAATAGGGACCATTAGCGTTGATAAAATATTTGCAATAGCTAGACAATGGCAAAATTACAAGATAAAATTTACGGTCTCCTTATTATTAAATATGTGTGCATGTGCAAATTCATTATTTAAATGTTACGTCTAACTTGAAAGTGCTTCCTCGTTATTTATTAGTTTGTGTTCTCCAAGTCGTTATTATCTTAAGTAACGGAAGCAGAATCAGTGTTTTAATTTGATAAGACAACTACTCGGTGGCGCGTCTTAATTCTCTCAAATGCTTTATCCTCATGCGTGACCAGAATGTGGGAACATTTGTCACTCTGTTGACACTCGTGAACGTCTTGGTTGCCAAATTACCATCACGTTAAATTTTCAGGAAGCATTTTCTTGGCTGAATTTAATATATTTACAGCAAGTACGCTAATATTAATTACGTGGCGTAATTATTGCGCCTTGTAAAAATTCACACGACAAATTGGTTAAGAGTCTAATTAAAACAATTAAGCAATTAGTGATGTGTTTACATATGTAACCTTATGAGAATTTTAGAGTACCGTGTAATTCTAATATTTATTACTAGTGTAATGTTTCATTTAAACGCTTCTTCCGTTTTTCTTTAATTTTCAAAGCGGATGCGCACAGTTAAACGAGTATGACGCGAAGTCATCATCACTTAAAAACTATAATAAGAATATGTTAACCACGACCGCAATAAATACGATAATTTTAAAAGAGCAACGATAATATACTTGGGAAAGCACAATGTGCCTCGTATCTCTATACACTCTCAAGCAACTTAAAGACTTGATAAGTTAATTTTTCCTTAATTTTATCATCACTGCTTCCGTTGAAAAAAATTTTTATTTTGATTAAATATCGCAATTGCGGTCAAGAAAATAACTTTCTAATATACTACGGGATATTTATGATGTTAGATAATTTTCTATGTGGAGGGAATTTAGACCTGATAAGCTGAGGGCTAAAAGTCATTGCAACGACCATTTTAATTAAAAGTTTATATTTTAACAAAAAAGGGACAATACTGATGGGAAATTCGCTCTTTTCTTATTGTTCAGCTCGCATGACGGCCAGGAAGTGCCCGTACTCGTGATCTGCAAGTGGAGGAGTCACCAAACCGGAAGTATATCTGTATCTTAACTAGCATTAACCCATATGGCACACTGTTTACATATATTTGAGGGTAATGCCTGGTTTTTGTAATTATGGTTTTCAACCACCTGCTTTGTATAGGAAACAATATAAAACTGTTGCTACAAAAATTTAAAATTCAAATTGTAACGTCTAATTTACCATAACTGAGGAGGGATTACTTTTGCATGCTATTTTGTGAAATTTTAAACTCTCACGAAAGCGACATACTGGATTATTATCGCAGTTTTTGAACGAAAAATATCAATTTACATCAAGCTAGGCTTGTGAAAATCCAGCTTGGCGAAATAGATCTAGCTAAAGTTAAATTATGATTTTAATTTGTTGCAGATGAGAATTTCCCATATAGTGAAGTAAACAAAAGTTTTATCACAGACGGGGAAAATTTTTTTGACACACATGATAACGTGAGTCATTTAATTTTTTTATTTTTAAATGATAAGCCGGTATATTGTTAGTGATATGGTCTCAATTATTTCTAAAATTAACTTAAGATAGAAAATAGGAAAAGATAACAAATATATGAAGTGAGACATCTTTCCTGAGGAAATGCATATAAAAATCTGGGTAGTCCCCTTCATATGACTTTGCGTCAAACCGATTTAGCCTCTTATGGACCATTTAAATCACAACAAGTTGGTATATTTAAATGACAATTAGCAATACCCCTTGTGTTCTGTTATTAACTTTGTCCGGTACCTATCTTACATTGGTTTCTATTTGTCGTCTCACTTCTTTTCATCAATTCTTCCCAATGGCACTTTCTGTTTCTCTTACATTACTTCCTCATTATGACCACTTCCTACGTTGCGTGTCTTTCTCAGAGAAAGGGTGTATTGAAATTTTTTTATTTCCTATTGATTGGGGGCTTAAAGTAAGCTTTATTAAATAATTTTTAAATTAAGAGCACGATTAAGTTTCTTTCCTTATTAAATCAAATGAGTGATATAAACTAGGTGTGCATAGAGCACAAATAAAATTAAAATCAATTTTTGTTAAATCAATAATTGCAATGCTTTTTCTTGAACTTGGTAATTATACCTACCAATTTTGTTAAAACGGTTTTATAACTTTAAATTGCTTACATGAAATTAAGGCCCGACGGGGAGGCAATTAGGAGCCAAAGCTGTAAAAATAGAATAATTTTAATATTAATACACAGTATCGTACTTAGGAATATTTATTACACTACAATATATAAAAAAAATAACTTGAAATTTAAGTTTTTTAATGCACCCCTTCCATTACTTTCATTAGTGAACTGCATATCAAACAAAGGATCGCCTATTATTTCGTAGACAGCAGGACGATACTCATAAAGACATTTTATCCCAAAGGTGCAACGACACAACGAGCCAAAGTACGTATCCGTACTTCGTCTCCCCATTTCAATACATCATCTTAGAGGGTGAAAACAAAAGAGAGACTGCTCAAGTGTCCGCTCGAGTTTTTGCTACCCCAGTTATTAATATCTAAATATATGCCATTATGATCTCAGACGAAGACGCGTTTTAAGAAAAAAATATTGATATCAAAAAGTCTGGCTTAAATTTGGATTTAAAAATAATAAAAACGAAATTTAATTCTAAAACAAAATGTCAAGTCGTTGTTAAGCCAAGCATTTCTTTTTTATTGGATTGAAGGTGTCTGTTTTTATATTGAGGGCTGTATAAATTTGTCACTTGGGATGAAATGACTTTTTAAAAGAAACTCTTAAATATTTTTACTTTATTATCTGTTTTGTGGTTAGGAAGACAATATAATCTGAAAATATGTACAATTTCTTACGTTATGAAGTTTTTATAGTTAATTTTCTGAAAATGGGCAATAATATATTTTATGGTTCTCTGTGATAATTTTTATAAAATTTTAAATTAAACATTTTGATAACACAATTTTTATGATGATCAACTTTCTTTTAAAAGAAAATTGGAAAATTTTTATACCTAGAATGAATTTTTCGAATAAATTTTAAAATTGATTGATTACAGATCAACAAGATATTTTTACATTTAAGCTGCTATAAACTTTTGAATGTTTTGTCATCGGCAAAATCTTATTTTATGAGAAAACGTACAATAAAATTGCAGTTTTAGTTTAAGTAAAATTGCATTCCGTTTATTTTTCTCATTTTGATGGGATAGTAACTATAAAAGTGTTACTTATGATATTTAGAATTAAAGTGGAAGAAAGTTTTATTTTTGATACACATTTTTCGATGCGTTCCCAACCGCATAGGTAACATTATAATAATGATCCTTCCTTTCAGAACTTTCAAAGAACATGGAAAACATAGTTAACCTTCAGTTAGATAAAATGCCTAATTATATGTTATAGTATATAATTGATTTTTATAGCACACTTAACTTAATAAAAATTGGGCTTAATTCGTATGTCCCAACAAATAAACCACGATTTTACATAAATAATAAGACAAGGTTATTCTACTCAACTATCATAAAAACTTGACTCAATACCCAGAACTTTTCCATCAGTTGTACTGTGTTTAAGATTTTCCAACGTAAATTACACCTTTATTCGTGTCGAAAAATACCGGTTAGGTAACCGTCTTAACCGATAAAACGTCAAAAAGCATTAAATCGCTATAATTTCGATATCACGGCCACTCACTTAAACTATTAACCATTCTGAAATATTGAAACGATTTTATGTCCTATCATCATCCAAAAAAATTTACCTAAAGTTGTCAGGTACATAAATATTTTATTTTACTTGACAACAACCGAAGACCTTTTATTTTCTGTCGACCTCTCGTAAAAGCGTTTAAAATTTTCTGAATCAATATAACTAAAAGTGAAATTTATTGGGGTTACCTAATGCTTACTCAATCACCAAGGAAGTTCTAATGAATTTATTGAGAACCGATCTGCGTGAGATATCGCCTAATACATTTTTCTTTAGAATTCGTCAACCACCATGTCGCCGAAATGAGTAGGATAGGGTTTCCTTCCTTCCGTATCCTTGTTATTCATCGAAAACACTACAATTTACATATCTTCAGATTAACGTGTCGTGTATTAAGGTGACACATCAGAAAATTATTACATTTAGGGACGGTAGGTCAAAACACTTTAGCTAATTGTTCTCTCTTGAACGCACATTATTATTTTGCGGCGAAACCGTAACCGGACATCTTTCCAAATCGAGGTTTAATTATTCCATATCACCTGGACACACTTCTTAACAAAAAGCGTAACAACGTCCACGCGTCTTCATGCAGCAGAACGAAAGGAAATTGGTAAAAAGCGAGCAAAACAATTGGTAACTTCCGATGCACATTTTGGTCATTTTGAACTTTTTTTCTGGTCAATCTGGGGTTTAAAAAAAGAAGCATTGCTAAGTAGGCTGTGATATGTTACCGGAAGGTGCAGGTGACGTCACGAGGTGTGATTGCTGCCGGAGATGAGCCCAATGATTGTTACACGGTTTCCGGTTCCGTTTTCTATTTTTTATTGGATTCACCTTAGATTAACTCGTAACAATTGGATTCAAATGTCAACAATGAAAGCCATACAGTGGGCATGTTCTCATTTTTCTCTTTTCAATAACCGAAAGGTTAAAATTGAAAGCATTGATTTAAGTTATAGGAAAACGCATTGCTTTAATTACTACAAGAAGGCGGTAGGAGTTTGTTTAACCCTCCCGGTGATTTGTAAAGCCTAATTGAGAATTAAACATCAATTTTGATTTTTTAATGAAAGAAATTGTAGAAGAATTCTGAAGTAGTTTTGTAATGAATCGGTTGAGTGACATTCTTTTGAAATTCTGACCTAAGAGCGAGCTGAACTCTAAAATGAATTCGTTAAATCTTTTCATAATTATATAAATCTAGTGCAGTGAGTTAAGACGGGTGTTTAGGGCAAAGGGGAAGTGAAGGAAGTAAAGACTGCAGCGAGTGCAAACCTTCCCTAACCTGCCTCACACCACAAGGTTTTCACAGTTTGTATTGATCTCGGCGTTCCCTTCCGTGAGTCGGTGAATCAATGGTCTCAAGTCGTTGGATTCGTATTTATGACAACTTTCTTCCGTGTTAACTAAGTTAACATTTTTATCCGTGCTAATTAAAATTAAATAAAAAATTAAGATAAATTACCGATTTTTTAAAATTGAAATTTACGTCGCCAAATGAAAATGTGGTCAAGCTTTAATTTTTCCAATTTTCGCCTTTGTTTTAGGTTAATTTTAATTGCATTAATTAGAGTTTAAAAACTAAATTGTAATAGAAAAGTAATTAATTATTCGAACCAGAAATTCTCGTTTTTTCTTCTTTATATTGCATAGTTAAGACTACAAGGCAAAGGGTTGTGAGTGTTCTTGGGTGCATGAAGGGGTGGAGGGTGTAAGAGACAGTATTTCGAGTGGAAAATGTGATTTCTTCGTCTCTGCTCTGATGTAGAAATGGAAGTAAAAAACATCCAGTTTTACGAATATGTGGGATCATTGTATTTGGATTTCAGAAAATCTAGGAAATGGGTAATTACCTCTAGTGGATGTAATTATTCACGCACTCGTTTTACCTTTATTATAATTATATTGTTATCAAATACAAAAGTTGTAGTATATGCAGTTTATCGAGTTATGTTTTCATTATTTATTTTGTATCAATCACGTTGTAATGCATTTCCAATTTTAATTAGTTTTTCTTTATAGTTTACGTAGTGGATGAATAGGTTAATTAGCCGATTTAAAATTTTTATAAAACTGAAATTTAAATAAAATTTGAAAAAAATTCAAGTTGAAGTTGAATTATTCGATGTTTGCTTATATGGGACAGCAAATGAGTCCTTAAGGTATTGATTGTTAGTTATTAACAATCCAGAATACTTCTATCGAGTACACCAACCGCTGTACCAACTGCTCTTGTTGCTTTATGAGGTAAACACAAACCTTTTGAAAAATCATCATAAAATAGAAAAAAAAATGCAATGGAATATAAGCACATTTCTTAATTATTTGTTCTAGTTTTCAAAAAATGATGCATTATTAACCAAACTGAAACAAATTATAAAGTTAACTGTTTAAATTTCCTGAACGTAAATATAAACAAAGATGTTTAATTTGATTTTTGTTTAATTTGCTAATTGCAAACCAATATGTATTATAAATACAACAGTGGCAATGTAAAATTTGATAAACGAGAATCATCAAATTATCCGTTCGTCAAAAAAAATTTCAGAATATTATTTTAAATTTCGAAATAGCCTGAGCAAACTACAAAAAACGTACGCCTCATTAGAAAATTTATTTTATTTAATTTGTTCAATTAAACTATTACCTAACCCAATCTTCCGCTGCTTTAAACCAAGTTAATCGCTATAAAAGTTTTAAAATGAATAGAAGCATACAGTAGATATGTTTATTTTAATTAAATAAGTTAATTATGGGTAGTGGATCATACGGATCATACAGTTAACTAGCAGCAAACAGCAAATATAGTCCGTCGAACTTCATGTTAATCCATTGTTTCATTCGGGGCTGAGGAATTAACAAAAAATTCCACTAGCGGCTTGGTGTAACCGTAGATTAAGTTATAGAGCAGAAATTTTACCCGAAATCTTGACTTGCTGAAATTTTTTCGTTCGGTTTTACGCCGCAGCTTGTGGTTTCATGTCCATTATCTGAATTTACTTCAATATAATAAATGTGATGTAATTGTAGACTTCAGCAAAATAGAAATTTTAAATATTGCGGATTTTTAATAATAAATGTTCAAAATTCCTTTCAAACAATTCAAATTATTAATTGTTTGACCAAAATTCTTAACATAAATGTTGATTTCATGATAATCAATCATCATAACAACGATTCCATTTACCCGTTATTTAGCTCACTTTTTCCAATTTAGAAGATATTAAAAGAACCGAAATTTATTACCTAACACTACTTAAAAAGCAATTTTCAAGTGGGTTATTAAGTGATAATTTTACTACTAATAAGTACATAACGCAAAATCACAAATTTGAATTAAAAAAACTGAGAGCTAAAATATTCGAATTTTAACTACGTTGTAGTCATATTATATTATTATTAAATACCGCGTTTAAGCTTTCCTTTTTCAGTTTTCTCAATTTTTAAAAAATATTTTTAGTCCGGTCTTTTAGACAAATAAAGAGGTCCTTTGAATAAACTTTATGCGGATATGTATAGGAAACTTACAGTTAAAATTAAAATATTTTAGCTTTAAGTTAAATATTTTGTTAAAATTCCTGAAAATTATTACAGTCCTGAATAGAAGCGAAATTGCTTTAAAATTTTCGTGCAGAAAATTTTTATTCGGCCCTTTATAACGTCTGCCCATAGCAAACTAAGTAGTTTGATAAGAAAAACAATTGTTTTCAAATTACTAAACTCTTAGTTGGGTTTTTCATATTGTAAAAACCCCCCATTGTGGGGTTTGGACCACACGTCAAACCGTAGGTCTCCTGTATGTTACGTGAAAAGCGCTTTAAATGCACGCTACGTTGGCACAAAACAGTACAGAAATTAAACATTTTCATGAAAAATATATTCACTTTTTTTATCTGCCTGCAAGATGTAAAAAATTTAAAATCGTTATCGTTATTTCAGCGGTTCGAGTTGTTAATATGACATTTTTGTTTGCAAATTAGATACCCTTATTTTCAAAATTCTAATCAATTAACATTTTAACTGTGTTTAGAAAAAATTATGTAGTATACAAATATTTTTAAGCCCAAATAACAATTTTCCCAAAAAGCTTCGAAAAATTAAAATCGGTTTACTATTTTTGAAGTTATTGTTATTGGCATGACTCAAAAAATTGCCAAACAAAAATATTAATCGCTCACCACAAACTTTTTATTATGGATAATTATATTTAATTATGTAGTTTGGTCAGCCTAACAGCCGTCCTACCCCTAGCTCTGCAAGGCTGCTCGGCGTAATAAGCTCGGCCTTCGGCCTCGCACCTCTAGAAAAGGTGATTTTTGACTTCGTCATTATTGTGTAAGCATTATTGTTGGTATTAGTAATAACTGAATTAACCAATCAGAAGTGTCAGCTTTTCAGGTGGTAGAGAATTATAGATTATAGCCGAATATTTATTTTTTATGGGTTAAAACGTCGAGAAATTTTTCTTTAGACTGAAGTTTTGCGATTTTTCCTGACCCAAAGAATACCGAAACTACGTCTCTGTACATGTATATATCAATGTGCGACCATTTCTGGACGACTTGGAAAGCTGACACCTCTGATTGGTTCATTCATTTATTATCAACCTAACATGATCTTCGTTATGACGACCGATTCTTAGTTGTTTGATTTGTGACTTTGTACATTTTTTCATTTTTCTCAATTATATAGCTTTAGTCAAAAATTTTAATAACATTTATTACTCACCAATTAATAAAATCTACTCATCGCGGACGAGCAGGCGACTGATTTTGTTGAGCCCTGGTTATTGAAAATATTGAAGTTGTTTATATGGAAAGTTTTGCAGGTGGCAGATACTTGGTTTGAATTTTGAATAAAGTTTTTTTTAACTTGAATTTTGTAAGTTCTTTTTTTAAAGTATACGTAACTTTAACCTTGCTAGTGCAGGCTGTAGAGGAGGCTTAAAAGATTCATTTGGCAGTAAAAACTTAAATAAATATCGAGTAAATGGAATTTTGCCAATTGAAAATTTTCAAATTGTAAATATTTCGTAGTTTTGGTAGTGTACCGCAATTGATAATAAGAGGATTGAGACCAGTGAGCAATCAGCGCTTTATGACCAGCTTCTGGCGAAAGCGATTTACAGCTTCAGCTAAATAAGCTGTTTTAATTTAGCTTTTACAGTAGTAAAACGAACTGAGTTGTCTGTAACCAACTTATGGTTGACTATATATAACAGCTAATTTGGCTTCTCAGTTCTCAATCTGCGCTTCCATAACCAGATGGTAAATTAAGATAAACACTTTCCTTAGGATATTTTTTATTTTTGTAAAGCGATTTTGATTTTCTTGTTCTTCAGTACATTGTCAAAAAACTACAAGACAACACACATCCAATTCGTCATAAAATTAAAATATTTGAAATCTTTAAAAACCTCTAACACTTTAACTGTCAATAAACCACCTTCCAGCTTGTTGTTGAGCTCGATTTACGGCTCCAGCTAAATAAGCTGTTTATGGCCAGCTTTTAGCCTGCTGCTGAAGTCAATTTACAGCCAAAGTTGAATCAGCTGTTTTGGACCAGCTGCCAGCTTGCTACCGCACTTAATTTGGCATTTACGTACATCTACAAAACGAATTAAGTTCCCTGTATCCAGCTGACGGCTGGCTGTAATAGCCAATTGGGCTTTTCAGTGCTTAATTAGCACTTTATAACCAGATTCCAGCTTGCTGCCAAAGCCGCTGTACAGCTCCAGCTAAATAATGTATTTATGACCATCAGCAACCAGTTTGGTGCCGCAGTTGCCGATTTACAGTCTCAGCTAAGTTTGCTTTGCTTTGTTTCTTAAGTTTGCTCCATTAAGATAACCAATTTTTTTTTCTTCTTCTTTTGTAGAATTATTAATTCAGAATATTACTGCTCATTTTACTTTGTTCTGTATTTCATCATGTTTTATGTTTGTTTGTGTCACAGAGTTTTAATTTGTTTTCTGTTGTTCTCTTATTTCTGTTCCATTAATTTCATCCAGTGTCCAAAAACACAAGTATTTTTCTTCATAATTACCTGCAAGACAACCACTTGAGTTAAAGAATCGTTCACGGCATAGTGTAGGATTATTTTTAACTCGACGTCGAAGATTTGCGAGTTTTCCGATTAAGTAGATTGTTAAACTCAAAATTTTGAAGATTCAAAAATAACTTAGGGCACATTTGTGTACCATTTAATAAATCCAGTTGGGCAAGAAAACAACCGTTAGGGGGCTAAATCCATTTCTCCGATCCATAAAACCGATAGTAATGATGTAGCATAATAATTCTAATGAAAATCAAAATTTTCAAAGTGTTTTCTCCATTTTAACACAATGGGTTTATAAAAATACATTTCAGCTAGGAAATTTTTATAAACAATCAGAGAGTCGGATGTATGTACACTGAATTTCGGAATAAATTCTTACTTTATTTATTTAATTTTAACTCCATGGATCACTAAATTAAAATGAAAAACAGAAAAAGGGTACTCATACGGAATTTTCCTCATTCCCTAAATTGCTAATACGTCCCTGCTTATAGATCAGTTGTATACAGCCAAGGAAAGGGTAATTACATTTAAGTGTTTTTGGATCCACACTTGATTTTTAACTTTCCAAATACTTATCAAGTAATTTAACGTGAACTTAGGTTGCCCTTAAACAGTGCCACCATGAAATTTTAAATAATGTTTCAATGATTTTGAAAGTTTTAAAAATATGAGTTACTACTAGGTACACTCAAAGAAAATAATAGGTAAAATCAACTAAAAAGAGCATATGAAACGGCGTCTATCTAGTTCCATGGTTAAATCAACCACAAAATAATAGTTAAACCATTTTTGTTACCATACAATTTTGATTGTTATTTTGAACTAAGAAATAGTTGGTAAACAATTTTTTAAGTTAAGTAACAATTTTTTTAGTTCTACGACAACTTTATTTGTTCATATAAACAAATTAATAGTAGTTCAGTATATTATTTAATATTAATTTATAATAAAAATATAATAAATAAAAATATTTAATTTTTGTAATTAACCATATTTCTTCGTTTCAGCTGTTAAATTTTAACAATTTTAAACAATTTGATTAATTATTTTATTAACAACTCGACACTATTTACAATATTATTTAATCATTAATTTTACCATATTATGCTTCCATCCTCCGTATCTGTGTATCTGGAAATAACTGAAAATTTATAAATCACTTAAAATTTACTTACTTTTTTTTTTCGTCCAAACAAGATTCGAACCAAAGCCGCAACGTGCATACAGATTTGAACGTACCTGCTTACTCGTCGAAGCTGGAAGGGTGTACTTAAACGAATGTTGATTTTTGATGAACAACTTCATTTATCATAATTCATAGATTAAAAATTCAGTGTTAAATTAAAATAAAAATAAAATATTTTCTGAAATGTTTCTCAGATCAATTTTATATTATGAATTATTTAAAATTGTTTAATTAAATTTGAAAATTTTTTAACAGCTTAATTTTAAAGAAATCTTTAGTTTTTGATAAAAGTTGCTATTTTTAAAAACACATTTTGTAGTCACATTTATTAAATACACAAATAATTTGAAAAAATACATAACAATTTATCCCTTTGGAATTATTTTAAGCATCACATTTTAAGGGATTTTAAAAGTACCGTTACGGTCAGGTAATAAACTAGAAAATAGAATTTTTATGACAATTTTTTTCCTAGAACTGCAAATGATGGTTGATTTGGATTAAAAATCTTTTAAAAGGTCACAGGTGTAACATAAAGCAAGAAAATTAATAAAATTCCCACCCGATCTAATACGTTTGGCCAAAATCCGGGGTGATATAATACTTTAGCCACGGCTGTATTTGTATTTTTCAATTTCAGAAAATATTCCAAGATACCGTTAATTTATAACGTTAATTTAGCTTGATTAATTTATAAAATCAAATTTTTTTCAAAAAAGTTTTATATTATTTTTATAATTAAACAAATTGCACGATCAGAAAATTTTTGTATCACTAGGTGGAAAGAACTGAAAATTGCAAAATTGCATTAAGAAAAAATACAATATCATAAAGGTCGGTAGCAGAACAATTTTATGTTTACATAAACATATCAACTAGTTGATTTTGCTGTAATATTTGTTTATATAACAATTATAAAGGTAAGCAAACTATTACTATGTTAGATTTAACCATTTGATAATAGTTAAATGTAAAATTGAACGCGTTGGTAGTTTGATTTTACAAAATTTAACAAATTAATAGTTAGATGACAAAATAATAGTCAAATGTGCCTATTTTTTAAGTAGGTTTTCATTTTGTTGTCCAACAATTTTTTAGTAGTTGTAATAACAATCCACTTTGGTTTGAAAATACTATTAATGTAGTTTGATTTTACAAAATTGACTAGATTGTTAGCTAAACATTTAATTTAGTTGAATTAACCTATACTATTTCTTTGAGTGTATATGAAAAAGTTTTAGATTGCGTGATGTAGTTTTAAGTAAGCAAAAGCGATCAAACCATAAAAGTTTTAAACTTTATTAAAAGCCGTGAATGTAATCAGTCAAAGTTTGGTATGTACAAAAATGAAAATGTTTAGGATCATCAAAGTTATTTTCGAAAACAAAAAGCGGAAAATGCAATCCCGATTTGCAAAAAAAATGTGAAATTCCTCAAATTTCATAATAGATAGCGAATAGTTTTAATTCCTACTAAGATGGGTTAATATCAAAATGCATATTTTCGAATTTTTAATAACCGAAGTGAAATATTAGAAAATGTGTATACATTTCGTTGTAATCAAAACTAATTTTCAATTCACTTTGCGTATGTATGCTAATTAGGAATAGGATGTGTATGGCTGGCAGCGAAAGGGCATTCATAGTTTACCTTTTTAAAACAAAACAAGGCAAGGGTCAGTTCGTTGCATTCAGCAATGCTCGGATAGGGAAAAAAAGTTTAGTTTTACTTGCGTTTGATGTGCTTGCAAAATTCAAACAGATGAGCATTTCTTTCTCCATTTAAATTATTCAAAAACAAATTAGCAATCGAGAATTAATCGAGGTAATTAATTTAATTTGGATTGCCTCCAAAAATATACTAGAAAAAATATACAATGACAGATCACGATAGAATCGGAATAATTACAATTTCCTAATTGGTTTGGTAAGTTACTGATTGATAAAGGATAATTATTCTTAGACGTGTGATGGGTCGACAGCCGATGCTTTCTCAACTTAAAAGGTGCATGCAAAGCTTGCTTATGGAATTTTTGACCTTTCACCCTTTCGTTTTTTAATTTTAGTCGACAAGTTTTTGCACCTTTAATTTTGAAGCTGGTGGGCACGAGCCATCCCCTTGAAAGGCGAGGTAGCATATGGAGAACGTCAGAAAGTAAAAACTCGTCAGGCTTTAATTTATCAAAACATTTTTAATTGTTTATAATATAACGTCATTTTTTAAGGGTGGTTATTTCGCCCTTAATTGTTCTCTTGAGAAACTGTATTAAAAAGGAGCTGATTCATTCTTAGATTATTTCTTTGATGATACTAAGGTGACTTGCTACTTTTGTATAGAAGTTCGATCATTTCTTAGACATCTGTGCTAATTTGTAGGATATACAATAAGTTCCATCTGGATGAACAAATCTAAAAGGGGGATGATATGTCCGGTTTGTTTGATATTATATTGGCAGTCTAATTAAGCACGTGGTTAGCTCATTTATTTGTGAACCTTCAAATTGTTTGTTCAAATGGCATCGGAATATTTAAACTGTGGTCAACTGAACACAAGTTATCACGACCTACTCACATTAGCAGGCAATGTCTAGCTACCGAACATTTAAATGAGTCTGGAAAACTTTTCAACCCCTAATTTTCGAAGCGAAGTTGTCTATCCAGAGAACATTTTCAGAAAACGAAATCGTGAAATGATACGCAAAATTGAAGTCTGGCGATAGTTGGTGATCATTCAATTATCCTGGGTGTGGCCAGGGATTAGCTGGTATAAAACATCGATCGAACGAGCGGTCATCGTTTCAAAAGTACGCTCTTTGATTCCCTCATTGCCGCTTTTAAATCCAGTAGCACATGCGCCTATATTTTGCTTTTCTCATACTCGGACTGTGCTAATGTGCTGTAGGATATGAAAAACTACTAGTCGATTTTACAAATTTCATTAAAATTTTTTTATTATGTTTGCTTTAATGGTTAATCCTTTAAAAGTTTTAAAAAAATAACACGATTTATCAAACTTGATTTAAAAACGTTGCCGATAGAAAGCGATTTGTTGATTTTTCATTTTGGTTTGTTATTCTCCATAATGTTATACGAACATTGTACCAGAATGCAAATATTTGCATTTATTTTCTGCGTTTTTCAAACTGTATGTTTTGTTTTATAAAGTCATTTATTCTTCACGTTCGTTGACGTATAATAATATACAATAATCACACGCAAATTGCTTTATAATGTATCCATAGGTAATGTACCATTCGTTTCTAAATCGTCCTTTTCCTAAAAGGTGTTTGAATAAAATTATACCAATAGGACATTTCCGTATGAAAGACAAAAGTAGCAATAAATTTAAGAAGGCCAAAAACTTCAATACGTATCACGTTTTGTGCAAAATACTCCATTAGAATTTAAAATTGCCCAACAACAAAAGCGTTCTACTTCTTTCATTTCTAAGATCAAACATCACGCCTACCACCTGGTTTTGGTCTCCTTAATTTCAAAACTACCATAAACCACTCGTAACAACTTCTAACATATTAACTGTTAAAACTACAATTCTCAAGAAATCCCACCTGCCTTTGTGCCATACAAATTTGCAAAACTTTTCGTTACCTTCCTGCTCTTCTCTACAATTTCCGGTCTTTTAATTCAATTATCTACAATCTAAAGAAATTTTTCTTAATTGGTACTTAAACCACTAAACACCACAAGAGCTTTAGAAGGTGATTTACTACCAGCCTGACAACTGACTTACCAAAATAGGCGGTTTACTTTAACTTGAAATTAGATACCTTGTTGGACAAATGTTTACAACACTTTGCAGATGTCTTTTTTAGATAACTACACCGAAATTTGTCTCCGAGAGATTTATTTCTCATTCCATTATTTGCTACTGGACATTCATTTGGGATTCAATTGAGTCGTTTAAACGGAATTTATCTTGAATTTCTCAGCAAACAGTTTAGATTCCAACAGCAAAATATTAATTCCTAGACAATTTTTATTCGTATTTCCATAATTAGAGATTTATTTCTCATTCAGTTATTTGCTACTGGACATTCATTTGTAATCCAAGTCGTTTCAATGCGATTTGTCCCGATGAATTTCAGTGAGAAAAGTTTAGATTCAAACTGCAAAATATTAATATGTAGAAAATTTTTTTCCTATATTTTTATTCACATTTCCAGAAGCAGATGTAAAAATGTATGTTTATGAAACGCAGATGCCACGAAACAACGTCTCACCCTTTATTTTCAATCCTTCATATCATTCAAAATCTTTCATAAGTTAGGTAAAATTTGTCATTTTCAATCTTGAACGTAGGTACCTGGTGTAGGTAAATATAATATGATTCCATTCTGGACCCAAGAAGTTTGCATTTTATTATAAGATGTATTCCTTTCGCAATCCTTTTCACCATTATTGAAAAGGGTACATTCTTTTCAAAACTTGAAAAGCATGTTTTGCTCTTAAATTTGCTTGCAACTGTTACAGATGCATCTCACAATAATTGTTTTCGAAAAACTGCAAAAGCAAGCTGCATCCAAATTTGTTATTTGTAAGGAGTGCGGAAGTTTTAATGGAAAAGATGAGTAGTACTTATGAGCGTCTATGGGTTATTTGTTCAGAAATGAACCCCGCTCCAAAAAAAATTAAAAAACTTAAGGATGTTTTGTTTCGTTAAAAAATGAGGATGTTAGCTTTGTAAACTTTTTGTTGCGTTTAAGACGTTTTCAACAACCCATCTTTGGGGATTTCGTTTTTAAGTTTCGACAGAAATTATCATTTCGAAATTTCACATTTCGCGAAACAAACCTTCCGTAATTCAAAACTGCTTATTGTTTTTGCGTAAATAAAAGATTAAAATCTTACCACGTTGAAACGCATGGCAGGTAGTAAGTATTCATACTTTTATGAATGAAATATCAGATCAAGATTGGTGAACAACCTTCACCTTACTTTTACGCTCGATGGTTTTCACTTCCGTCGAATAATAAACAAACTGTGGGACCAAGAAACCGAAGAAGAATAGAAAGTGACGTAAGAAGTGACGTCACCGGACACAAAACAACCTTGAGACCGTTTTCTTACATTGTGACGTCAGAACACGTCAGTGATCCTTGAGGAAGGCGTCTTATTTCGGTGACGATTTTGGCTTACGTTGTGACGTACGTGGCAGATGCGTTTCGTAATTTATTTGCATAACAAAGAGCATTAAGATTACATCCCGGTATAGTATTGTAGATTCTAGTAAGCATCGACAAGGGGGGCGACTTTTCTTTTGTTGATCGAGGGTCAAAAAACGGGGCCCGTGCTCGACACGCGCGTACTAGATTGTATTTATTTTGAAATGAAGTCTCAGATAAAAGTAGTAGCACCAGAAATCAGTGTCGTAGGTAACACTTTTTAAAAGGACTTTTTTAAAACTACCATCCTCTTGTACTTCACATCCATTCTTTCGCATATCCATCCAGGATTAAATTCATGCTCGACATATTTTACTTTTTAACTGTAAACTAGTTAACGGTTTTTTACGTATAATTTTTTAATAAGTTGAGGGTAGTCTAGCAGAGAAAGAATTTTATGGAAACGTCACTGGTTAAGAGCAAGTAAGCATCAGGCGAGAGGGCAGCTGCACCTAGAGTACAGGGGAGTGCAAGTTTAGAAACAGCCAGCTGACTTATTCTCCTTTTGCAACAAAGAAGTCACCCCTCCTTGTCTGAGCTAATACGGACACCCTTCTTTTTGATAATAAATACAGCTCTTTTTCGATCAATCGTTCCCTTTTCTTTTTCTAGGGCTGCCACCCTGTGATGTGTTTGGCTCGTGCTTAGCTCCTACGATACGTTTTATATAATACATTATGGGCGAATTTTGAGACCGAATTTTATAGCTTGGGGTGCATTGTATTCCGGGAACTCCCAGAGTAGGTCACTGGAGCTCTTGGTGTATAATTTGATGATTTTGGTTACTTTGTTTGATAAGTGACGATATAAAAGGAGATTTAATCTGCTTGGTTTATTTATTTCCATTGATATAATTTTTAATCAATATATTTGAAAGTTTGGAAGAAGATTTTTATGCTTAATTTGTTTACAAATTGGACACTTGAAGAAAAATTGTTAATGCTACTTTGAGGTTTGTGATAAAGGTGTTAAGATTTATTAAGACAGTTCCGCTTGGAGGAACTAAGCAAAACTATCTTACGAGTAGATTAAACGTCACCACTAAGAGCGATTAATCACTGCTATTGTTGTAAGTTTCAACTGACAACGTAAGTGTCATTAATTGACCATTTTACAGCAGTTGAAATTTCTCAACATTTACAATAGACAAACTTGATGGTATCTTATTCTTGTAAGAGGCATAAAAGACAACTTTTTGACATTTCCCCAAAGTTGTTGACAATTTCGTTAATAGGCATTCTTAAGGCCCTGGCTTAGGGGCGAGACTGCGTTTTATTAAAATAAAATTTTGCCGACAAATCGATCGGTTTAAGTTGTAAGTTTTATTTTGTAATGATTGGGTACGATTGGTATGATGGATTGACATTTTCTACTTGCTTATTTTCTTAATTGAGAACAAATATGGTGGATATCAATTTTCAAAGCGCGAT